>CM037877.1:204292714-204892714 GCA_021292165.1 Shinisaurus crocodilurus
CTATATGATGACCTATGTCAGGAGAGAGACAGAGGGAATGTGACCCAGTTGATTCTCCTTGATTTTTTGGTGGCTTTCAATACCATTGACCATGGTATCCTTCTGGGCAATTGTCTGTTAGGAGAGAGAGATCCTACATTGCAGTAGTTTTGCTCCTACTTGGATGGCCAGCTCCAGAAGGTGGTGGTGCTTGCGGGATATTACTCAGCCTCATGGATTCTCCAGTATGGAGTTCCACAGGGATCATTTTGGTCCTCCATACTATTTAACATCTACATGAAACTGTTGAGTGGTCTCTTCAGGAATTTTGGAGTGCATTGTCATCAATATGCTGGTGACATGCAGCTGTTTCTGCTTTTCATCATCATCAGATGAGGCTGTGGATGTGCTAGATTGGTGCCTGGCTATGACAATGGACTGCATGAATGCTAATAAACTGAAGCTCAATCCAGGCAAGACTGAGATACTGTTAGTGGGTGGTTCTTCTGACAGCCTGTGTTCAACCTGTTCTGGATGGGGTTGCACTCCTCCTGAAGAAGCAGGTTCATAGCTTGGGGGTTCTCCTGAAGTCATCTCTGTCACTTGAGGCTCAGGTGTCCTCAGCGACAGAAAGTGCCTTCTACCAGTTTCAGCTGGTTGCCCAGCTACACCCGTATCTGGACAAGGATAATCTGGCCTCAGTAGTCTCTTCTCTGGTAACCTCCAAGTTAGATTACTGCAATGCACTCTATGTGGGGCTGCCCTTGAAGATGGCTGATGAAGAATTCTGGGGAATTCTGGGGAACTGGAAAGGTTGCACATTTTTGTGGAAATTTGATTGGTCCTCATAAAGGTATTGCCCAATTGTGGATAGCGACTCATGGTCTTTAATCAAAAGTTAGCCAAGCGCTGCTCCCTCCCATTATACAGATAGACACTGAAATCATGGCTTTACATTGGGATTTGAAAAACACACAGCAGTGATGTCAGGTACGCTTGCTTGTACCATGACTCTGTCTCACAAGAAGGAGTGGCCCTATTTCTTTGACATTCCAAGAGAGGGGGGGGGTGTTCTCTTTCTCTAGAACAGTGTTCTGCAGCTGGCTGGGGCATGCTGGGAGTTGTAGGCCAAAAACATCTGGGGACCCAAGGTTGGAGAACATCAAATCAATACTGCTCTAGAAAGAACACTCCCCCTTCCATGATATGCTTTGCAAATCTGCATTGGATTTTTTTTAAAAAAAAATGTATGGAAGTATGCTATATGATTACTTGCCTATTGGAAGCACTATATTGCTTGCCACCCATGCAGCTAGGGATTTTGGAAGGCAAGGTAGGAGAGAATTCTTCAGGATCTTCAGACACTGGTAGCTGTCCCTCACTTGTCCTTAGAGCTAACTACAGCAGCCCAGGCCAGGGTTGGACATTACCACGTGCACTAGAAAAGGGTCTTCCCCTTCATGCTGGTTTATACATGCTTTGGTGGAGCAAATCTCTCATTCTCCCCACCCCCTCACCCTCCCACAGCATCTTCTGGGATACACGCAGCATGAATATTCCTCTCAGCCGTAAAAGAAACCATGTAATTCCTCCCCCCCCCATCCTTTTCCGCACTGAGGAACGCCCTCCACACAAATATCTAACAGCATCAGAAACAACTCACCAGATTTCCCTCATGCAAGTGGAAGATACAAATGGGAGGGGAGGATGGAAGGGAAGGGTCAGATTCCCAGAGGGAGACAGGGAGTTCTTTAAACACCCACGGAGACACACACAGTACTTTCGTTCCCCTCCTCTTTCTCCACCAGGGAGCAAGAACTTCGCCTGTATAATTATTGTTACAACCACTTTAATGTTTTTTTTCCCCCCACTTAACAGTCACTGGCAGTTATTTGAGCAGCTGCAGCAAGAAGGAAAGCATTGAATTGCAAATCCTCCTGTGCTGTTAAGAGCAGGAGGGGATCTAGGGTTGGGAAGGAGAGGGGGTGCGGGTCGCAGTCTTACCTTGAAGAGGCGCAAGATATTGGCCACCATAATAGAGACCGAGCTGCCAGATGCTCCAATCACCCCAACCACGCGTTCTGGCTTGGTGATGATGGGCGGCCCCCCATTGATGCAGCGCACCTCAGTACTGTCCTTCTCAATTAGGGCCTGGACAAAAGTGAGCGACTGCTCCAAGGCGTGGGTATCTCGAGAGCAGGTGTCCAGGATGCGGGCCCCCAAGGTGATGTTTGGGAGTAAGTCCGGGTCATTGTTGATTCGATCCAGAGCAAACAGCATGGCCTCTAGGCGGTGAATCCCCTTCTCTTTCTTCAGCTCACCACAGGCCTTGCCCTCTGAGCCCCTCCCATGGACAGGGAAGAGCCCCCCTAAGGTAATATCCCCATCAAGGCGGATGGAGTTCATGTGGGGGTGTCCTTGGCCTTTTGGTTTAGCTGAGCTGGCTGGCTGATACCACCAGCCAGAGCAGACACTCAGGAATAAACAGAAGGAGAGTTGCTCCATGCACAAAGATCCCCCGCTCTTCCCAGTCATTGCCAAAGACCCCTTGAAACTCAACCCCTTCAGCCTAAAGACCCATGGAAGTCAAGGATTTCTTTCACCAAACTCCTTAGCTTTGCTGGCTTGGAGACTGGTTCTGCATTGAAACCCTACTAGGGCCGAGGTGGGTGGGGAGAACCCTTCAAAGAGCTGAAACTGAAGGGGAGAACTGATTGGTAGACTTCTGAAAGGGACAAACCATGGTTCTCATCCCCCTGAACTGTTGCTTTTCAGTCAAGGCTTCCAGTTTACTCCAGCATCCATTCCAAGGCAGGTGGTGAAGGTGGGAGAGTTTGCTGCGTTTGGAGGCCTTTAGAAGGTCCCTTTTTTGGCCCTCTCAAGGATTTCAACAGTGCAACTAAAGAAGGGCTCCAGGCTTTGCATAATTTTACATGAAGGAGAAGAGTGGAGGAGGAGGAAGTAGAAAATCCCTTTTATTCGTTTGCCTGCAATCCTTGAAAGGGAAAGAGAGAGAAAGAGAAAGAAAATCAAATGGAAGCATAAAGAAGGACATTAGCTATTCAGATCTTTTATCAGGGAGCTTGACAGAATGGTGTAAGTTCTCGCACAAAAAGCTTTAGGATTCACTTGATCAGAGTTTTCGTTATGCTTTGAGGGAGACAATGTTTGTACAAAAGCAACACACAAGGGAGAAGGGGAGAAACCATGTTTGAAGACTCCTAAACTCGATAAGTCATTCATGGAGCTGAAGCAAGTTCACAGTAGTGGAAGTTTGTTGAGCTATATAGCACACACCCAGATCCATGAAAGCCAGCCTGGCTTCTTCCTTGGGGAAAAGGATGCATGAAACCAGTTTACCTTATAGGTGCTCATTAACAACCATATTCATTTTTTTAAGGCAGTGGAGGAAAGGGTCTGCTTTGTCTGCTTTGTTGAAATGATTTCAGAAAAGCTGCTCACTACATCTGGCAACCAGGACTGAATATCAAAATTATCACACAGTGGAAATCCAGGAAAAGATATACAACCTCATCAAATCAATACACCCATCTATTAGATGCAAGAGAAGTCCAGCAGGAAAAATCAATAAGGTAATATTTTGTACTGGGCCAACTTTGTGCGGAGCAGAGGACAATTGAGTACCATTGCTGGTGGGTGAGATATGTGGGTAGGGGAATGAAACATAGTGGCCCATGTCAGGGAAGGCTACGGCAGCCTTCCCTGACATGGTGCCCTCCAGATGTGTTGGACTACATCTCCCACCATCCCCATCTAGCATGGCTGGGGTTGATGGGATTTGTAGCCCAACACATCTGGGAAGGCTGGGCTATGGGGTCCAGCTCAGCCGCTTTGAGCTTATTTGGAGGAAGGGTGGAGAATGGCTGTTTGCATTGAAAAGAATGTAGGGCTGAGAGACAGTGTCACTTCCAATATTTTTTCCTTTTTCTTTTTTGCATCAGATGATAGAACATCAATGGTTGGCAATGTCCCTTCCCATTATCCAGCTGCTTAAAATTCAGCCTGCGAGAAGAACAGATTTTTTAACCAAGTCCATAGACAGACAGACAGACAGACATTAAATGAAGGTTCTTTTCTAGCAACTGACATGAGGAAAAAAATGTAGCCTTCACTCTCTCAAGGGCCTCATTCTGCACTGATAAAGAGAGATGGCAAGGCAGCACCTGGAGACCTAAGCAAAGCATTGCAACATTTCCCCATCTTCTCTATAGAATTCCAAAGGAGAAATCCTTTCCCACAGGCTGGTAATGAACTAGAAGTGGAGACAAAGGGCCAAAACGGACATTATGTTAAATCTGTATCTAGCAGCCATGTTTTCCCTTCATTGTTACTCTAGATTCAGTGCAGGGCCCCCCAATCTGGATCTTAAAAGCTCCCCTATCCTCCACTCTAAGTACTCAGTCCAGATCAGGTTCCTGCACCTATTATAGATTTTAAAAATGGAAAGAAAAGAAGAAAAAGAAAGATGCAGCTGCTAGATAGAAATTGAAATTAGTGTCTGTACCTGATCCAAAGATGTGTGTGGACAGAGGTAAATGCTTTCACCAGGGTCCATCTGCAGCTCAACAATGAAGATACAAGATAACTAAGCCATAGGAGAGGTATTTCATCGATTTAGAATGTAGAAAAAACAGCCAGGAAGCCACCAAATGATCAGTGGTCTGGAGAAAGGGGGCATGGCCCTGGGAATTGGGACCCCAAGAGCGCTGTGTTTTCCCCCACCACCACCAGGCCATTGCTCCATCTAACCTAACTGCTCCATTGCTCCAATGGCATGGCCATTGCTCCATCTAACTGACTGACAGTGGCTCTCCAGGAATTTTTCCAGCCCTACCTGGAGATGCTTCGGATTGAACCTGAGACCTTCTGTGTACAAAATGTGTGCTCTGCCACCGAGCTGCAACCCTTCATAGTATACAGAAACATAGAAAAGGGAGTTGTGTCTGCCAGATACATTTAATAGAGCTCCTAGAAAGAGGTGAGCCATTTAAACTAAAAGATGAATTAACCCCCCCAGGCTCTTGTGGGACAGTTGGGTTGGTTTCAGGTTAATAGTCAGGGCTGAAGCATAGAATGTCATAACATAAAAGGAGGCTGAATGCCATAAATTTCAGGGTTCCAGTTTATCCCAAAGGTGTCAGTCACACTTGCTTTAACAGAGAAGGAGCAGAGCTGCTCATAAAAAAGATTATCTGCTGATGAAGCTGAATCAGATAGATTGCATAGTTTTCAGGACAGACAGTAATTCACATATTTATTAGGGTCGCCAACCACATTATGTTTTGAACCAGGGACCTTCCTCACTTCTTGCACGACAATTCAGGACCCCGAGGCCTCACCAGCCCTCTGCCTTGCTCCATCCTTCCCCAACAGGTTTGGTCACAGTCCTTTCCTACTCCTATATAACATCCTCATCCTGCAAGGAGCAGACTTTGTGCAATGAAACATCTCCTGTGTGCAGCTCAGACACAACTCTTTATGTCATTCCTGCCAGGTTCTGCCTCACCCCTTGGGCTTGTAAACCTCTCCTAGCTCCTGACTCTATTCAGGGTTGGCCCTACCATAAGGCAGAGTGAGGAGGCTGCCTCAGGCAGTAGATGTTGGGGGTGACTGCTCAGTTTTTCCTCCTGAGATGCACACTCCTGGACATTTCTATCCTTCTGAGACAACAACCAGTGGCAGTGATGCTTGCTTGTTGCTGACCTGGCCTGGCTGACTGTCTCACACAGTTACTGCATCACAGAAAACAGAAAGGCCCCTGACTGAGCAAACAAGCAAAGGAGCAGCCAGACGTGACATATGTCAGTGCTGCTGCATAGTGCCATTTGAGTGCACAGCAAGCAGGCACCAGGTGGAGTGGTGAGTGAGCAGTGATGAGGTGCTGGAGGACAGAATTGTAGGTGCCTTGCAGCTGCCCTGCACCCCCTAAACTAGCCTTCTGCCCCAGGGCCGGCCCAAGTTATTGTGTAGTCTGAGGCAAAGGACAAGATGGCACCCCCTTCCCCATTCCATGTACAGATGCCAGCTGAACTGGCAGATGGGATGGTGTCCTCCACCACTCCTGAGGCAGAAGGCTAGTTTAGGGAGCACTGGAAAGTTGTGCAGCATATACAGCTCTGTCCTCCAGCAGAGGAGAACAGACAGGGAATTCAGAACCAACAGCTGGAGGACTGCCACCATCCACCATCCGCCTTCCACCATCTGCTGCCTGAAGTGATTGCTTCACTCTGCCTAACGGTAGGGCCAGCCCTGTTCTGCCCTCAGGTGCAGTGGTGGAAGTTGTTGTCTTTTCACCAGTGTTAGTTAGATTCAACTACCAGTCTGGTCAGTTTCTGGAATAGTGCAGGCTGGTGGGGACACCATCTTGTAATTTGCCTCAGGCAGCAAAATGTCTTGTGTTAGTCCATGCCCAAGTACTTATTCCTCCCCTCCCCCACCCGCCTGCGCTGCCACCAATTTTCTGTGTGACTTTGGGGCAGCCATTTTGCTTCTATTTGTTCTGCCTGGTAGAATGAGGTGATAGCAATGGCCTACCTAGTCTATCAAGAATTTAAATGGACCTATTTAAGGACCATTGTTTACAAGTGAGCCTTTTGTGGCCCTGCTATCTCTGCATTCATCTTTAGAATGTGATAACCTTCCAGAAAATGTGCTCCTCCCTTTCTACAAAAATCACACAACCAATTTTAATAAAAGCCCAGGAAAAATACAGGAAAAGAAACAATCACTATTCAGTGCAGTTCTGTCCATAAGTAATCTCCCTTGAGGAGAGGTTGTTATTAACAGTTGAATGCAATTCTTAGGTCACAACCTTCTGGTCTTTTCCCTCAAGGGAACAAGAACCTCCTAAAGCTGTTTGATTTAAAATGTGCAAACATCTCTCTAACATGATATAACACCCAGCACAGAAGAACATACCAAGAGGAGCTTAGTGTAGAGAAGTCAAAAAGGTAGTGAGAAACACAAAAAAAATTAAAAGTACCCTCAACTGCATAAGCCACACGTGCTACAAGGAAGCCCAGGTGCTGGGCATGGAAAGACAGAGCCAATCTGAGCAGCAGTTTACTGACCTCACATCTCAACTGTAAGGATACCTTAAACATATGTAATCCTGCTCAACCAGGTATTTATTTATATCATCAGAATGCCTGAAAGCCTGTCAAGGACACTCAAAAAGGCTCACAATTGAAATGATCAAACAGCACATACATTTTAAAACAACATAATAATCACCTCATGGATGTACAAACAAACAAACAAACAAAAAGGAACATACAAACAATGGAAGTAACACAAAAAATCAGCACCAGAACATTTTCTATGTCAGCCCTACAGTCCCAAAGGCCTGGTGCATAGAACTGTTTCCACCAGTATTCTAAAAAATCCTGATTTTGTGGGAGGGGGGCTGCCAGGCTCATCCTAAAGGAGGGAAATTCCACAAGGAAGACAGCACTACAAAGAAGGCCCTGTTCCCTTTAATGACAAACCTTGCCTCTGATGGCAAGATATCCAGAACAAGACCTCACTGGAGGATCTGGACATATGGCGGTGGAAGGCCTAAGAGAGGAGGTGCTTAAAGAGATATCCTAGGCTCAGGTAATTTAGGGCTTTAATTGTGTCATTGCTACATTCCCGGGCCTGGAGGCTTCAAGATGCTAATCTGGATATAGCCGAGACTGACCTTGGATGGCCTGAAGCCTGATTCATAATGGATCTTCAAGGAACAGAATCCTCAAATATGGGTCTGGTGGTGGGGGTTGACAGCATCCTAGTCACAATCCACATAATACCTCCAAAATCAGTGGTGGGCAACTTGCGGCCCTCCAGATGTTGTTGGAGTGCAACTCCCATCAGCCCTAGCCAGCATAGCCAATGGTGAGGGATTATGGGAGTTGCAGTCCAGCAACATCTGGAGGGTCACAAGTTGTCCACCCCTATCCTAAAGGCTGCAATCATGAACCCACATACCAAGGAGTGCAAACATGCATAGGAGTCTACTATAAGAATAGTTCCGCTGACTAGATTAGAGTTCCTCCAGAGCAGGGCTCTCCAACCTTGGGTCCCCAGATGTTGCTGGACTACAGCTCCCAGAATCCCTTGCCATTAGCCATGCTGGCTGGGTATGCTGGGAGCTGTAGGCCAGCAACATCTGGGGAACCCAAGGTTGGAGAGCCCTGCTCCAGAGTAAGTAGACCCCTAACTTTGTGTCCTAAGTTGACTCTGCACCAGATATCATTGTGCAAGTCTCACACAGCTTTAATGTAGAGGTGTGCTCCAGCCTAGACAAGCCATTTCTCTCTGCTTGCCTAAATGAGAGATAATTGTTCCTTGCTTACCTTCATCACAAGGGCTGTTGTGGGGATTAATTGCATGCTGTTTGTAACCCACTTTGAAAATGAAAAGCCCTGCGTTATATTTGTATTAGAAAAACAAATAACTTCTCAGTACTAACCAGTAAAATGTCAAGATTACTTAGCAAGAAGGGGATGAATGAAAGGGTTGCTAATGGAAGTATTTCAGGCTCCAAAAAACACCATGAATCCAATCGGTGACTCCCTCCCATTGACATCATCCATTGATCCAACAACAAGAAGCAGCAAAAGGTTTCCTTATGTAATCTCTGATGCAGGGATATCAGTCCATGGTTTAACTCACTTCACCTTTGAATTGCAGGCCGTTTCATGGACCTGATGCTCATAGAAACTCTGTTTGGAGGCTGGTTGTTTGCGATATGAGCTCATATATATATATATATATATATATATATATATATAATTGAACTGGCTATGAGAGCTCTGCATCTCAAGCCCAACCAGCAATTTTCCATACCACTGATGAATCCACTGAGTTTAGGAAGTTTTTTGGGTATCACGGAGATTCATAGAGTCACTTTGTGACAAAATCCATGTGGCTGGTTTGCTAGAAGCAGACTCCAAATAAGCATAAGGGTCATGGGAATTATTCGATGGATTGATTGATTGATTACATTTATATCCCACCTTTCCTCCAAGGAGCTCAAAGTGGCATATGTGGTCTCCTTTCCCCATTTTATCCAGACAACAACCCTATGAGGTAGGTTAGGCTAAGAGAAAAAGAGAGTCAAGTGAGATAAAACTGAAAAAAAGAGACCCACAGAAACCAAGACCTCTTTTTCTTTCCTTTGTCTGCCATCTCCTTATAACTAAACATGTAAACCAGGGGTGGGGAACATGTAACCCTCCACATGTTGGTGGACTGCAACTCTCATCATCCCTAGCCAGCATAGCCAATGGTGATGGATGATGGGAGTTGCAGTCCACAAACATTTGGAAGGCCACATGTTCCCCATCCCTGATGTAGACATTGTGTCCCACTGTTAAATGGCAGGTGAGCAGGATATCGGGTCACATATCCACAAAGGAACATCTCTTTTGCCTTCACACCTGTGATGCCCTTCCATTGCTCTGGATTCTTTGGACCTGGTGTATGATGAGTAAAAACAAATTGAGCCATTTCCTTTTTAAATATGTTTTCTTTTAAGGCACGTGCTTCCACCACTACCACTTTATCAAAGGAGTGTGCATCACTGTGTTCTGTAATTAAAAGGTGAGCAAATAGACATTCCTATAGGAAAAACTCTCCCCATCCCCACCCCCACCCCTGAGGCATTTCTGTGTTCCAAGTGTACAGGAGAAGAGCTACTGCTGTTAGGTAGAGCATAGCACCTGCACCATGGGACATCTCTCCCATTCGCCAAGGCAAGGATCGCCCATAGGTCATGCCTCAGAGGAACTGATGCCCGTTAATTTGCAATAACAAGCCCAGGTTAACAGCCTTTGAATCAACACTGGAACTCTTGAATATGCAAACAAGCCCTCAGTAATGGTACTAGGCAGTATTTGGAGCTTTAATTAAGAGTCAGTAGGTAGGCAGGTCAGGAATTTATGACGCATAAGCAGCCAGACAATAGTGTTAAAACTGAGGGGGAAAGCATTTTGTTCAATGATATGAGGATGGTCCATGGAATTCACAATCAGATTTGGAGAAGAAGACTGTGCTCACAGAGACACCCACAAACCAGGCTGGAACTGTCCTGGATATCTAGCAATGTCAGCTCCAGGTTTGGGGGGGGGGCCTCGAGCAAGATGCCCTCAATGGGCCCTCTACCTGAGCAGCTCCACTTCCTTCTTGTTACCATCTCTGCTGACTGTTCACTTGTTTTCTCCCTCTGGACTCAGCTTGTACACTTCCCCTGAGGGAGATGACAAAGCAAATGAAGGATGCTGTTCCGTCTTCTCACACTGGTCACTGCTTGCATGCTTGGAGAGGGCAAGTGAACAAGCAGTGAGGAGCAGCAGCAGAGCCAGGAGGCTCTGCGGGTTGGCAGTTGGCCCCCTGCAGGGGTGTGGGCCTTGGCAAGTGCCCAACAATACCTACCTCTGACGCCAGCCCTGATGTTGAGTAAGATCAGAATGCCAGCAATACTGAATTTTGTGAGCAAAAGAGGCATCAAGGTTGAGGCACGGTTTAGAAAAGAACCCTATAAGATATCATGGTTCAGATGTGCTGAAGTAAAAGCTGCCAGAACTCAGGAGAAGTGGGAGCTACTAGAGGCAACCTTTCGACAATCACTACCTAATTAAGGCTGAAACCATCATTTCCTCCAAACTACTCCCATTGAGGCTGGTCTGAAAGAATGCTGCTTAAGGTGCCAGAGTAAAAGTGAAGGTTTAAAGTGAATCAAACTAAAGGGGTTGCTTGAAACAGCCATAGCTATGCTGTCAGGACAGGAAAAGAAACTGCAGGCAATTAAGCCAAACATCTGCCTTGCCAGAAACTCCCAAGGAGAATTGTCAGCTGCTAACATCTGGAGAAAGCCCTCTAGGGCTGAAAAGGAGGAACAGTGGGACAGGAATTGATCAGGGAGGGAATTCTTGGGAGAAGGACAGTATGGCTTGATGACCCCACTGCCCTAGATCTGCTCCAAAAGAAGGGAGGGAAAGAACATGAAGAATCATTTAATATTCTGGGCACAGAAAGGTTAAGGAGAAGGTGGGGCGAGAGAAATCTCAAATTGGAAAACATGTTAGCATTAGCAGTTGGTCCCCTGAAGAGCAGCAATTAAAGAGCAGTTTGGTGATGAAAAGTGGCTCTCTGAATACCGAAACACGGGGTTCTACATTCATTGTCTTTTCAGTGATCCCAGTGTTCATTTTAAAAGGCAAACTGTGGAGAAAGCCAACCTAAAACCCCTTTCTGACACACACACACTCACCAAGGAGGGGGGAAGGAGACCCAGGGGGGGGGAGACAGCCAGTCTCCACAGAGACCAAAGGGGACAAACAACATCTGCATAGAATCACCCCAGGGGGGAAGGCAGGAAGCATCCCCAGGTTCGTCAATGCTCTCGTATATCAGCCCCATCTACATAAGACTTGAATACCTTGCCAGAGCAGACACTTCGGCACCCATAAGAAAGGGCCATTCAACACCACAGGATGGGACCATTAAGCAAGTGGCTTCAAAGGGACCCCACCCCACAGGGGGAAGGTGGCAACCCACCTGATTGGCCGCCCACCTGAGGAGGGTGGCAACCCACCTGATTGGCCACCCACCTGAGGAGGGTGGCAACCCACCTGATTGGCCGCCCACCTGAGGAGGGTGGCAACCCACCTGATTGGCCACCCACCTGATTGCAGAGGGAGGGGCTACCTGAAACCCAAGGTATAAAACACCCTGCGCAAGGGAACTGAGTTGTTGGACCTGATCAGCAATCTTGCCCCATGCTTGGGGTAAGGGACGAAGGGATCGGCAACCCCGGGTAGCAGCACCCGGCGTGCTCCAGCTAGCTGAAATCACTGGCCGCTTGGGTTGACCGGACCCCCGGGAAACCAAGCTGAAATCACTGGCCGCTTGGGTTGACCGGACCCCCGGGAAACCAAGCTGAAATCACTGGCCGCTTGGGTTGACCGGACCCCCGGGAAACCAAGCTGAAATCACTGGCCGCTTGGGTTGACCGGACCCCCGGGCAACCAAGCTGAAATCACTCACAAGCCGCTTGGGTAGACCGGACCTCCGCCGGGAACCCAGCTAGCCGCTTGGGTAGACCGGACCTCCGCCGGGAACCCAGCTAGCCGCTTGGGTAGACCGGACCTCCGCCGGGAACCCAGCTAGCCGCTTGGGAGACCGGACCTCCGCCGGGAACCCAGCTAGCAGCATGCGGTTGACCGGGCATCTGCTGGAGCCCGAGCTAAACTAACTAGCTGAGAGCCCTGAAATCACGGTGTCCTTGAGACTTCTTGCTTGCTACTTTGTACCGTACTGATGAGCTGTACTGCTGGCGTGTGTCTGGGTTTGTGAAGGTAAATTTGTAAATAAACTTGTTTTATAAAAGATACTTTTGTGGCTATAAGTTATCCCTTTGTTCTGGGCTAAGGGTGATAGTCGCTGGGGGACCTCGGAGAAGGCCCGCCCCCAGGACTCGCTACCCCCTTAGTATTGAACCCGCGCAGAAGACCAGGTTGTCGGTCTTCCACTCAAACAAAAAGCAGTTCCCATCTGCAAATTTTGTTGTGGGGGACTGGGTAATAAAAAGAGCTCATTCCAGTATTACTTCTGTAGCATGGGAGCTCTTGCACTGTGGATCCTTCCCAGGAACCCTGTTCCTGAAATCACATGGGCGGGAAGACCAGCAGGGTTATGGTCCACACCAGCATTAACCTTGTCACAGGATTTCAGGGAACAGGCCCACAGATCACCTCTTGCTATGACTGTTCAACTTGTACACCTGGCTGAATTCCCCTCATCTACACAATGGTTAAAGGTGCATGTGTGGCCGCCCTAGCTGCATAGGAAAATATCTGAACTTCTTGATTCGTACTGACATCTACAGAAGAATTTGCTTTGTGCAGGTTTTCCTCATTGAAAGGCAGCAGAAGAGTTGTGGTATAGGGGAAGTCAGACCTCCATAGGACAAGCCTCCCTAACCTGTATAGGCCATCACTGCAGGTTAAACTGAAAGGGAGAAGGCAGGCACAGAGGAAATATACCTAAGTGGTTCCTCTCTCAGGTCTAGGGCTCTGTACTCCGTGATTACGGAGGTCATTCCATGAAGCTGATTGGTGGGAGATCAGGACATATAAAAGGAAGTACTTATTCACACAGCACATAGTTAAACTATGGAACTCACTTCCACAAGAAGATGTAGTGATGGCCACCAATTTGGAAGGTTTTAAAGGAGGATTAGACAAATTCACGGAGGAGAAGGCTATCAATGGCTACTACTCCTGATTGGCTATACGCTACCTCCAGTATCAGAGGCAGTATGCCTATGTACACCAGTTGCTGGGGCACATGGGCGGGAGGGTGTTATTGCACTCATGTCCTGCTTGTGGGATCCCACTGTGTGAACAGAATGCTGGACTAGATGGAGATGGACCCTTGGTCTGATCCAGCATGGCTCTTCTTATGTTCTTATGGAGCTAACCTCAACATCATTATATATTTCATGCCCAACACTGTGCATGGCACTTTGCAGAATATAGAAAGACAGGTCCCTGCCCAGAGGAGCTTACAATGTAAAATGTAAAATAACGAGGGAAGGGGAGAGAAGGGTAAACAGAGGACGTATGTGTGATTATTTCAGTTAAACATACTTAGGCTTAGTTATCATAAGATAACGATGTTGATAAAGAAGGAGACCAGAGCTTTTTAGGACCTGCAAAACCCTTTTACAGATATTGAGTTACCCTCAGATCACCACATTTTTTCAATAGGTGAAAAGAGTAATGAGGTTAAATTCTCACACTGAAATATCTGTGTGTGAGATCTCTCCATGAGGTTCATCACAATGAACTCTTGGCAAGACGTACTATGACAAAGTGCTGCCAAACCATTGGATGTAGGTCTGTCTGCTAGAATGAATTACATTTTACCTACCCTATTCACTTGCTTGCTTCTTTGCAGACATCTCTCTCACCTGTGAATTTTCCCTCAAGAGGGGATGAAACACCTGGGAGTGACCGGGTAACCTCCCTTGTGGACTGTGCGAATGCTGTGGACATACCGTAATATACCTGGACTTCAGCAAAGCTTTCGACAAAGTGCCTCATGATATCCTGATTAGCAAGCTAGCTAAAAGTGGGCTAGATGGAACAACTATCAGGTGGATCCACAATTGGCTACAGAATCGGACTCAAAGGGTGCTTATCAATGGTTCCTTCTCAAACTGGGGAGAGGTAACGAGCGGGGTAGCACAGGGCTCGGTCCTGGGCCCGGTGCTCTTCAATATTTTTATTAATGACTTGGATGAGGAGGTGCAGGGAATGCTTATCAAATTTGCAGATGACACAGAGTTGGGTGGAACAGCTAATACTCTGGAAGAAAGAAACAAAATTCAAGGAGATCTCGATAGGCTGGAGCGCTGGGCCGAAAACAACAGAATGGAATTTAACAGGGATAAATGCCAAGTGCTGCACCTAGGGAAAGGAAACCAAATGCAGAGTTACAGAATGGGGGACACTTGGCTCAACAATACCACAAGTGAGAAGGATCTTGGAATTGTTGTAGATCACAAACTGAATATGAGCCAGCAATGCGATGCAAATCTGCAAAGAAGGCAAATGCTATTTTGGGCTGCATTAATAGAAGTATTGCTTCCAAATCACGTGAAGTGATAATTCCCCTTTACTCGGCACTGGTTAGGCCTCATCTTGAGTATTGCGTCCAGTTCTGGGCACCACACTTTCAGAAGGACGTAGACAAACTGGAGAGGGTTCAGAGGAGGGCAACAAGGATGATGAAGGGACTGGAAACAAGGTCCTATGAGCAGAGACTGAAAGAACTGGGCATGTTTAGCCTTCAGAAGAAGAGACTGAGGGGAGATATGCAGTACTTGAAGGGTTGTCACAAAGAGGAGGGCCAGGATCTCTTCTCGATCATCCTAGTTTGCAGGACACGGAATAATGGGCTCAAGTTACAGGAACCCAGATTCCACCTAAACATCAGGAAAAATTTCCTGACTGTTAGAGCAATAAGACAATGGAACCAACTACCTAGGGAGGTGGTGAGCTCTCCCACTCTGGAGGCATTCAAGGTGCGGCTGGACAGTCATCTGTCAGGGATGCTTTGACCTGGATTCCTGCACTTGAGCAGGGGGTTGGACTCGATGGCCTTGTAGGCCCCTTCCAACTCTACTTTTCTATGATTCTATGATTCTATGATTCTATACCTGAGCCATAAAAATAGCACTGTGATTCTATTAGCTAACCCTCCTAGTGCTGAGTCATATGCTTGGTTAGAACATAGCTCCCTTGCCCTAGCTTTACTGTGTCCATTAATTCCTGATATACCTGCATATATATTGGGTGATGACGCTGTTGTCCTCTGAAGAGATGACACTGCAAGCAGTCTAGAGCAAATTGAGCAATTAGACTCTAATTATTAGACTATCCAATAGGTTTTCAGCCACTCATCAGTGCAGCAGTAGTCCATAGACCTAGCAATGCATCAACTAATTAAAACTTTTGCTTCCACTTGTTCTAAGTGTTTGCTCAAGGTGCCCATCAGTCGGGTGGCTAGATTGCTTCCGTTATCATAGAATCATAGAATCATAGATTCTATCAGTTATCTCCCATCAGTTATCACCCATCAGTTATCTCCCAGCCTGAGTCTGATCTCTTCTTGTGTCCCCCCGCATGCTCTCTGACAAGTTGAATCTAGCCTGGCCTGCTGTTTTCAAGCAGGGCCAGCCCTACTGTTAAGCAGAGTGAGTCAGCCACCTCAGGCAGCAGATTTTTGGCATCATGAAAAAGCAGCAAATTGATAATTATTACTTTATTGTTGTTGGGATTTTTTTGCCTCAGATACCAAAGTAACTTGGTTGGCCTTCAGTACAACTATGGACCTTGACTGGGGGGGGGGGGATTTGCTGCTCTACTTCAGGCAGCAAAATCTCCTGGGCTGGCCCTGCTTTCAAATCATGCCCAAGTAGTAATGCAATCCCCCCCCTGTTCACTTTTCAGTCATGACAATGGGCCATTCTGTCTTCGTCATCCATCCAGTGGTGTAGTGGTACATTTTGAAGTGCAGGTACTCATCATGACCAGGACTGGTGCAAGGCAGTTTGGTGCCCTAGGCAAGATCAGATATTTAGCACACACACCCTTCCCACTTGAGAGTGCTGTATTTTTTTCCCAAGGCGTTTCTGGCGCCCCCCTTTAGCCCTGCGCCCTAGGCAGCTGCCTAGTTGGCCTAATGGTAGCACCGGCCCTGATCATGACAGTGCCCATAGCCATGCCCCCAAGAAGAGCCCCAAAATGCAGGCTCCTGTGTTGATCCATATCAACAGTTGTAGCAGTTTTCACCTCCATCAGGAGTAGGTATTTTGTAAAGCTAATGAGTCTTAATTGCCCATTCAAGACCAAGCCACCCTTAAATACTTTGCATTACAATGGGGAATGATGTATAGCTGTTGGGGAAATTCATTTTCCCCCAGCCAGTGTGAGGGGGTGGCACCTGATGTCATCATCCCTGCTAATATTAAAAAAAAAAAAAAAAGTGTGAGCTCTGGCTCCACTGCAGCCATCCTATTCTCAAGTGACACAAGATCTGCCTTAATCCTCTCCCTGCCACATCTATGGGCTGCCCTTGCTTTCAATGGAGTAGGGGAAGGGAATTCCCCCCCACACCCTACCCTTTCAACTTCCTTTCCCCCTTTCTTGCAAAATCCATCCTCATCTGAGAGGGATTTCATTGTTCCATAATCCTCCGTCCAGCTGTCAGTTATTTACAGAGCCTGTGACAGAAGAGGAGAGGTGAGGAGGAGTCTTGGGGACCTTTTTTTCAGGAGTCTCCTTTTTGCACAGCTAAAGACATCCCTTTCTCAGTCTACTTTTCCAAACAGGTTGACAAGAGAGTAGCAGTGGGGGGAGGCCTTGTCTATTGGGAGGCTAGTATCAGGATTATGTATCACAGGCAGATGTTCTGGGAGCTGGACTGAAGTCATGATCCTTGAGATAATTCATCTCTTTAAAAAAAAAAATAATATGTTTTTTCTTGGTTCTAAGTAGCTTTCAGGTCTCTTTTTCTTGCCCCCCTCCTCCTGCACTGTGATTAGTCCCTGCCTTTTTGTGTTTCCCAATATGACCTTTCACAGTCCCACATCCTGTCCACAGACTCTGGTCAGGTCTACACATGAAGCAGAATGCGGCGGGAGAGTTTTGAGGTGTGGATGTACCACTTCAGACTATAGGATGGGGGGGTCACATTTTTGGATTTTGGGGGCAGGAACACATTTTGGGGGCAGAAACTTTTTTCCCTTGCAATGAGTTTATATATATATGAGAACAATTTTTAAAAAGGTATTTACCATCAGTGCCAGCAATGCAGTCCACTCTACCCCCTTACATTTCCACCATTCTCATCCAGCTGCTTGTGCAGGCCAAGCCTTTGTCTGTCCAACAGTGCTGCTCCACATGCAGCTCGGACCCTGTTCTTCATTCTGCCCCTGGCTCTTCTCTCCATACTTCCCTGATCCTGCAAAGCTCTCTTGGTCCCCCAAACAAGCTAGTCCCTCTACCTGGTCTCCTCCTGCCTTGCCTGTCCAGACTGCCTTCTGGGAATTGACCTCGGCCTTAATTTCTGATCAACAATTTTGCTTCTCCCTTCAGCTTTGCACCTCAGTCTATCCCTGCCTGGCAGACACAGAATCCCTCCATTATTTCACAGCAAGGAAGTGGAGATTATGGAGTTTTAGTTGGTTAGACATTATGAGTAGTCCCAGTGCCACGACTTGGACCAAGAATATCTCCCTAGGGGCCTAGGTATTATTGACCCCACAAGATGACAGAAAGCAACTCTGCCATTCTATACACCTGCTATAAAACAATTGTATAATAAGATCTGCAGTGGCAAGATAATTCCACATCAGAGGATCTGTCTGCAGCCTCTGGAGGACATCAGGTTCCCTTTCAAGTGCACTTATCTGCCCACTTTATCGATATACCTGAGAGCATACCACAATCATTTCTTCTCATAATCACCTCTGCAAAGGAGAGTGGGACATTATCCCCCATGTCACAGGTGGTAAGCTGAGCTGGAGAGGCTAAAATCACGGGGGATCAAAATGAGGGCTGCCATCTTCATTACAGAGAAGGGCTCACATGCTATAATACTTGTGTAGATGAGATCATTTTGGAAGGGGGCACCTTCTCTTGTCAGTGGTGGGAGAAGTTGCCCGGACTGAAAGGATACCATCATCTACAAGGTATTAAAGGCATCAGAAGAAATCAGTTATGTACAGAATGTGCCACGCTTGAATGAAACCCGGGATTTCCAAGCTAACAGCCTGAAGGGTGCTGCATCTGTAACCTTCTCTTTTATTTTCTACACTGATAAAGTTAGACACACAAATATAAAAAGCAGATTCAGAGGTGGATTTTATAAATGCTTCACATTCAGATTTAGTTAAGAAACAATGACAGGCTCTCCTTGGCTTTCACCCTCTCCTTCAAACATTCAGAAGCAACAACAGAAGATATCACTCTACTTGCAGTATACTAAAATATCAACCCTTCTATCAGTTCGCTTGGCATCCATTCAGATGATGCAGGAGTCCAGGCCACCATTTTGAAAGATCAGTCTCTCACAATCTCGTTCAAAGTTCCCTTTTGCAAAAGGCACAGGCCACACATATCACTGGGGCAAATAAGGCACACACAGATAGAAGATCCCTGGAACAATTAACAGTATGTTTGACAAGGTGTGCCAATTCACAAAAGAAAAAAGTAGTGCCATGTCAATGTCATGCCCCCTTTTATTTCCTAATCTTTCTCTTGCTTGAGTCAAGCTGTTCAGGGTTTTAAAATAGCTCTCCTATAAGAGAATCTTATTCTTTCTCTCTCGGTTGCCCCCGGGGGGGGGGGCTGGGGCCCTTGCAGCTCCATCACAACATGTGCAGAATATGAAAGCCGCAAACTGGCAAGGAGGGGGAGACAATGCTGGCTCAGCTTGTCTGAGTGTGGAAAGCTAAGCAGGGTCAGGCCTGGTTGTTACTTGGATGGGAGACCCCTCCTCTAGTTTCCTGCATTGAGCAGGGGGTTGGACTCGATGGCCTTGCAGGCCCCCTCCAACTCTATGACCTATGAATCTATGAAAACCACTGAGCACATGCACTCCAGAGTGTTCCTTTCCCTCCTTTTTCTAAACACACAGAGAAATCTTGCTAGAGAGGAGCGAATCTTTGGCAAAGGAACAGCCACTTCCTAAACCCTGCTGGACTTGCATTCACCAGGGCAGAACATGGGGGGGGGGGCTTTTTTCTGTATTTAAAACATTTCCCCCCCACTGGTTTGTCTTTTTTAAAAATGTCCTCTCCTTGGTTCCAATTCCATGGCTGATTTAGTGGTGGTGGGGTTTCCTATTCCAGGAGTGTGTCTGGGGAATAAGGGGTTTTTAGATCTGGCAGATCCAAAGCCTTCTCTGATCCACCCCTGATAAACCCCCAGAACATCCCCCTTTTCCCCCTTACTGCCATCAGAACAGCAACAGTGGAACAGCCATGGCAGTAGACCTTTCCACCACCACTAGAGCAAAGATCTCTGTAATGGACCTCTCTGCTTGCAGAATATCCTGTGGCTCCTGGGATGCCCTCCCAGGACCATAGCATTGCATCCTTAAATGGCCATATACCAGGATTACACATCCTATCTCCCTATGTCAGAAATGAAGCAATGAGCAATATGCAGCTATTGTCAAAACACTCTACTGGTACCTGGGCAATCTTAAGGTAATACAGATAATTCCTTCCCTCAAACATAATCAGGACCAGACTACATGTTATGCAAGAGATGTAAAGTTTTTAATGTAGTTATTATTTTATTGTTTTCACATTGGTTTTCATATTGTATTATATGCATTTTTATAGATATAAACCACTTAGAGGTCTTAGGATATCAAGGATATACAAGTAGACAGGCAGACAGACAGACTGAATATCTGTGACTGGTCCCCCAAGCATTCATTTAAAATGAGATGCAAGCATGGAGGAGGCAGCAGAAGATTGACTGGAGCAGTGGCAGAGGGAAGGGGAGATTAACACTACCACACATTCCTGATCAAGATCCCCCCCTCCCTCCCCCAATCTGCTGTTTGCCCCTATACCCTGTAAAGGTACCTATATTCTCTCCCCCCCTGCGGGGAAAACAGCAATTAGAGGAGGGGCAGCTTTGATCTGGAAAGGGCACAGGGGAAAGGGTCAAGCATCACCTCCTGTACCTTTGTTACAATCAAATTGGCAGCCCCCCTGTGGCTGCAATTCATTCAAAGAGAACATGCCAGGAGATCCCATCAAAGGTCCCCCATGTCCTTTATAGCTTGGCTCTCAGAAGTGCATCTACAGAGGCCCCCCCCCTTTTTTTTACATAATGTGTTACTGATCATTGTGTGAGGTAACGACATGGCACAGTGTGTACCACATCAGTGTTTAGCTTTTCATTTCCTGCGATGTTTGAGTGTGGAAGCATGTAGTGTACCACAGAGGTACAAACCTTTTTCACAATTGCCCTGGACAGAAATCCTGTTATCGTCACTACTTTAGCCATTAATCTACCTCCTCCATCGTCAGGCCTGTTTTGTTTTGTGGTGAACTTACATGATTGCACCCATACACTCATTTGCAACTTTGCAGATTTCATGTGCTGGTTTCCGCTTTGTTGAAATGAAACAGCCAGCTTCATTTCAACTCACACACCCATCCTTTTTCAAGCCCTTGCAGTATAATTGTGCAGGTTCAACACTGCTTGGGGGACAGGAATTTTAAAAATACAAGCCCACCGTTCTGGAATGATGGAGTGCACATTCACAGTACTGTACTGGGACAATGAGGGATGGAAATGAAATAAAACACAAAACAGCTGGTTTCATAGAATCATGGAAGGGTTCTCAAAGGTCCTCTAGTCCAACCTCCTTCCAATGCAGGAAATCTGCTGCTAGAGCATCCCTAAAATATAGCTATCCAGCTTGTGCTTAGAAACCTCCAATGAAGGAAAGTCCACTGATGCTGAACTATTCAAACTGTCAGGAAATTCTTCCTAATGTTTAGCCAAAATCCCCTTTCTTGTAATTTGGACTGCTGGCTTTGGGTCCCTCCTTGTGGGACCCAATATCATTCCCATACCACCAATTGTTCGGTGGTTTCCTGGCTTTAGTGCAGTTTTTTTCCCCCATTCTAAATGGTTGAAATGTGTCTTAGCTCCTGGCAGTAAGAGCTTTCAGCTACAACATGCTGGCATTTTTTAGTATTTGGGCCCCACCCTATTTGCCTTTGGCCCCTCCCACCAGTGGAATGTCCCGTCCCCCCCAGCTTCTCCAAAATGGAATTCAGCCCTGGGGCTGAAAGAGGTTCAGCAGCCCTGCTCCACTTCTCTGTTCCACATCTGTCTCATGGATCCAAGGACACACTCCGATCACTCTAACCACACTTATGCATCTTCCCCTTTAATCCTGTCAACTCAACTTTCTTTCCTCTAATTCTTTTTCACGGCAATATCAGCTACAGAAGAATCCGGTACTGGTGCTCTCAAATTCACCATGGAAAATAAGTCAGAAATGGCATGCCGGTGTGAGGATTGAAGCATGAAATTACTTGGGAGACTAGTCTGTCTGAATAACTCATCAGAATATCTTAAAAAAAAAAAAAAAACAAGCCACAGAATAGCAAGTCCCATTTCAGCTCGCTCCTGTTCCAAACCCACACACACCTCCGCAGTTTAGATTTCCCAAAGGGCAAGCACATTCCTCCATGCTGTGCTACATATATCAAAACAGTGTACCAAAGTCTGATCACACTCTCCTCCCCAAATCCCATGGCTATTCATCATTTCATACACATGTGGCTCCAAACAGCTGGGCTGTAAACTCCAGAGCAGTGTCTGATATTTGCACTGCTGGTAGACACTTATGGGCAAAACCCAGAGGCCTGGTAGGGCCAGAGCCAGGTGCAATGAATGTAAGGCTTATCTGCATGCCAGAAAAGGGCTGCAATCCTCTTCTGCTCAGCTAGGAAACGGAAATAGCCCTGCTGGCCTACATCTCCACCTGTACAGCGGCCACTACAGGCCCTTCTTGGCAATGCTAAATAAGCCCATCTAATCTGTCCCCACAACTGGCCTCATACAGCACCACCCTATGCTTCTCAAGTGTAACTGGTGAAGCGGACTTCAGTCACAGATGCCTGGTGTTTATAAATTTATTTAATTGGAACTTGGAAGTGACCTCAAAGAGCATCTAGTCCAACCGCCTGCGACAGCACCTGTGACAGATGGCCATCATGCCTCAAAAAGACTCAAAAAGTAACAATTTAATTTCACCAGGGCTTATCCAGGGTTGATGTTCTCTGCAGAATTAAAAAATCTTAGTGAATATGGGGACATCCCTAGCAGGGGTCTCCGTGCTCTAGAACCCTGTTCATTGGAATATATCTAACCTGGGTTGCACAGCATTATGGGCAGCCTCTGCTTCCTGCTTGCCCAAGGAAGCAACATACTCATCGAACCATTTTTGTAGGGCCTCCCCAAAGCAGTCTACCTTCCCCAACCTGGTGCCCTCCTGATGTTTTGGACTACAACTCCCAGCATTTCTGACCATTGGCCATGCTTGCTGGGGCTGATAGGAGTTGAAGTCCAAAACAACTGCAGGGCTCCAAGTTGGAAGGCTGCCCTAGAGCCTGATCAGGTCCTAGTCTAGTTCAAAAGATAGTGGAAGCACTGAAACCCCTAAGCACAAGAACTGAGCAGCAATGAAAACGGAGTAGAATTCTGCCCCCATGCAGCAGATGCCGGTCTCTGATCATCCCTCCCTCCCTTTCCATGCCTTAGTTTCCGTGGCCACATAGTGGAAAGAGCAATTCTCACCTACCTCTGAGAATTAAGGATGAACAACATGAGCATTTTTAAGAGAAGGGTACTCTATTATTTATGCAAGCCACAGAAAATTATTACAGAGGAGGAGGTGGAGGCAAAATGCATTCCCCGAGTGGGAGGCTATTCAGTACTTAGTGCTGGAGAACACTAATAAAACTTATTTTGTACTGAACTGGAGAGCACAACTCAGCTGGCTGGGCCAGATCCTCACCTCTGCTCATCTCGGCGGCACACTGCCAAAGTCAGTGTGGAAGTGCCAGTTTCCACCTGCTGAGGAATTCACTCTTACTCCACAGTTTACACCACCTGAGGAGCCATTCTCCTCTCCTCCACAGATCTGTGGCTTTCTCATGTGGGAGGGACCCAGCCTGATCTAACCCTGATAAATTATGTACATCTGAGCCTGTTGAAGCTGCTTTGAAGGCCAAACTCCAAAGTGTTTCTGACAGGCGGGGCTTTTAAGCAATCAGAATTACCCGAAGCCAAGCTGTTTGCTTTAAGAAGGAAGGGGCCTCAAAGCACAGCAGCATGAAAACCTCTTATTCCTGGGCCACTTGCTCCCATCCTATCCCTGTCTTATTTTTAAAGTCAATTACTGCCCAGAATGTTCTAGCACTCACAAGCTGTGGAGAATTATTATTATTATTATTATTATTATTATTATTATTATTATTATTCAGTCAGGCGAGTAAGATTATTATTATTATTATTATTATTATTATTATTATTATTCAGTCAGGCGAGTAAGATTGTCTTCCAGGATAATTTTTTTGTTTGTTTGTTTGTTTGTTTACAAAAAGGAGATTTTAAAAGGAGGAAAATTCTAAAGAAAATTGTGTAGACTCTAGCGATGGGTCCGTAAGTGACTGTGGAGGCCAATTCTAGATCCACACAGCTTCCCACAGTGAGGACACAGGTTACCAGATGGAAGATGGTCCTGTAAAGGATTCATTTGATGTGCTTTTCGCTTAGCACGTTTCTCCCTTTCACCTTGCACTCGGGCTTCTTCAAAGTCCATAGAACCTTTGTGAAAGGCCAACCTCCAGTTAGATCATTCATGGGCCAGAGCTTCCCAGTTTTTGATGTTTATATTGCATTTTTTTAGATTAGCCTTAAGAACATCTTTAAACCTCTTATATTGACCACCGATATTCCGCTTTCCATCCTTAAGTTGGGAATAAAGTAACTGCTTTGGGAGACGGCAGTCAGGAATTCGAACAACATGACCGGTCCACTGAAGTTGGCATTGAAGGATCATTTTTTCAACGCTAGTAGTCTTTGCTTCTTCCAGTACACTGACATTTGTTCACCTATCTTCCCAAGTAATTCGCAGGATTTTCCGGAGGCAACGTTGATGAAATCTTTCAAGGAGTTGGAGGTGACGTTTATAGATAGTCCATGTTTCGCAGGCATACAATAAAGTTGGTAATACAATGGCTTCATAAACTAGTGTTTTGGTCTTCTTACAAATATCCCAATCCTCGAACACTCTATGTTTTATTCGAGAAAACACAGCACTTGCGGAGCTCAGATGATGCTGGATTTCACTGTCAATGTTAGCTGTAACAGAAAGATAGCTGCCAAGATAGAGAAAATGATCGACATTTTCCAGTATTGTCCCGCCAAGCTGGATAGATGGCATCACCAAAGGGTTAGCTTGCACTTGCTGATGAAGCACTTTGGTTTTTTTGATGTTAAGTGAGAGACCAAGTTTTCCGTATGCTTCTGCAAAAGCATTTAGGATAGTTTGGAGATCATCCTCTGAATGTGCGGAGACCACATTATCATCAGCATACTGAAGTTCCACAATGGAGGTTGTAATTACCTTACTTTTTGCTTTCAGCCTGCTGAGATTAAAAAGCTTTCCATCTGTTCGATATATAATTCCCACACCAGTGGGAAGTTTCCCCTCGACAAGATGTAAAATCATGGCAATGAAAATAGTAAATAATGTTGGGGCGACAACACATTCCTGTTTAACACCTGATCCCACTTTAAATGGAGCACCATGAGAGCCGTTGTTGTCCAAGACCGTAGCCGTCATGTTGTCATGGAGAAGTCACAAGATATTCACAAATTTTGGGGGGCATCCAATTTTCATAAGGATAGTCCAGAGAGCTGTTCAGTCTACAGTATCAAAGGCCTTAGCAAGATCGATAAATGCCATATAAAGGGGTTGATTTTGCTCCCGGCATTATTATTATTATTATTATTATTATTATTATTATTATTATTATTATTATTATTCCATGTGCATGGCACAGAGTGACAAACTAAAAGATGGGTCCCTGCCCTGGGGTGCTTACAATCTAAAATTCAATGCAGGAGGAGACAACAAAAGGAAGGTGCAGGAAGATGTGTTCTGTTCAGCTACACATGGTTAGGCTTAATTTTAGTGGGGGATGAGTTTTGCAGAAGAGGTTGGTTTTTTGAGGAGGGATTTATAAGAAGAGAGATGGCATCATATAGATGTTCTGGGAGTTTTAGGCACTCAGCAGACATCAGATACATTGGAGGAAGGTGGGCTGAAGGCAGGCTGGAGGCTGACAAGCCAGAGGAAGGTAGGCTGAAAACAGGTGTGAAACAGGATGGGGATAAGTTGGAGGTGTTGTGATATGTATCACTTCACCAGCTGTAGCACACTGTTTACACATGGAAAGAACAGAATGGCTGTAAACAAGTTTGTTATGTCTTTCTGGGTTCTCGTGTTTTTCGCATGGGAAGCCTAGACCGTGGGAGCATTATGAGCTAGTCACATGGTTTGTATGTTCTGATGACGTGCTAACTTGTTTTCTGTCTGAAGCCATCTTAGAGAGAGGCAGGACTGCTTTCTCTCTTCTCCTTTGTTCTTCTTGCTGGACTTTTGTCACTGCAACAATGTAACTTCTTTGCTGAGGTGGAGTGAAGCTCAACTTACTCCACTGGATGTAATGCTTGCTATGCATTTATACTCTGCACATGGACTGTAACTAGGAAATGTATACTCTGTAGAACTTTACTTGCAAAGTGAATAAACAGGTAGAATTAGACCTGTGGTGTTTCCTGACTCCATGGATTAATCTGCAAACAGGGAAGCTGGAAGCAAGTTGGATTACAGGCAGGCTGGGCTGGCATCTTCACAACACGCTGCACGCTGCGTAAAGGGGGGAGCTGAGATCTGGAAGGTCTGTGTGTGGAATAACAGGCCTCTGCTAGCACACAGACAGGATTTTAAATCTCCCATGCGCACACGCACTCTGCTGCTCACGCACACACGCACCAACAGGAGGTGGGCAAAAGACAAGCCAGTTGGGGAGACAACGGCTGGAACTCTGCAGACTGAGGATCGAGTAGCCTTTCTGAGACAAAAGTCTTCATATCCCTGATTGCCCAGACCAGGGGAATAAGAACATAAGGAAAGCTATGCTGGATCAGACCAAGGTCTATGTAGTCCAGCATTCTGTTCACACAGTGGCCAATCAGCTGCCCTAATAGGAATCCCACAAGTAGGACATGAGTGCAATAGCACCCTCCCAGTCATGTTCCCCAGCAACTGGTTTACATACCGTAGGCATACCGTGTCTGTTACTGAATGTAGCATATAGCCATCAGGACTAGTAGCCATTGGTAGCAGAGGTGTTAAAACAATACTTCAACATCCTCAGCAAAAACAAAACACAAAAACAATCTTGCTCAACTCAATGCAGTCATATATCGTCCTCTTTCCTACCTGACTGGGCTGTTCTGAATGACTTGTGTCCATGTCTAGGTAGTGCAGCATTGCAGAACTTTGCTCACTTCTGGCGAATAATATTTTTATGACAGGCAAGTAAAATGTTATTAGTTTTCCTTTCATCATTATTGTAAAAGAGTAGCTGAAGAGATTCTGCACCTCAACGGGTAAATTTTCCACATGACTTTTGCAAGGCCGAGGTAGATAAATATTCATTGCATTGATCATCATAATAAATGTCTTCCAGGTACATGATTCCATTCTCTTCCCAGCATGCTTTGCAAGCTGGATGTGCTCCATTTATTATTAGGTTCTGCTAGATTCCCCCAGCCAAAGCAGTTTTCTTGTCCTCAGCATGCAGAGAGATAGTCCAGAGCCAATGGAAAAAATATGACAGGAAGTCCAGTGGACAATGTTAGGAAGACCGAGGATGCCCATTTTACAGTTGTGAAACTGAGGCACAAATAAATGAAGGTCTCATGAACCCTGCATCACAAACTAAGAAAAACATTCCAATGTGCCTGATGCTCAGTGTTTCCTTTCAAGGTCATCCTTCATTCAAGTACACTGTCCCAATCTGAATCTTTGTTGGAAATCAGGTAGGTGTTTGTCTGTCCCAGCCTTCCCCAACCTGGTGCCCTCCAAATGTGTTGGACTGCAACTCCCTGTCAAGGTTCCGCTACTGCAGGGACCCCTTAACCTTCCTTTGGGAGATCTCTGCCTCTCCTCAAAGCCCCTCTCGTTCTAGGAGATCAAGTCCTTTTACAGCTTCTAATAGCATGGGTGTAGGCTGTAGACGTGGTGAATAAGACGCTCCAAACTCTCAGGGTAAACAACAACACTTTACTTATAATTTTTGGGTATTTACTTAATAGAATGGTTATAATTCAAAAGCAAGTATGATAAAATAAAACAAACAAACAAACAATCCACCGTTCTCTAGTTAAACTTCAGACTACCTATTTGCTATGCAGCCAGTTTCTCTTTCTCTCTCTCTCCTTCTCTCTGCTGTTTCTCTGCTGCTGCTTCTGGCTCTCTCTCTCAGCACACTGACTGCTAGCTGACCACACCCCACATATATAGCCTTCCCAGGAATGGAAGGTTATAATCATGTGACTTTGAATAGGAGAACTAATTCTTAACTTCTATTGGGTAAACTAAAACTCTCAAACTCCCACTCCCATCCAAGTGTTTGGACCTTCAGGCTTCAACAAACTGAAGCCTGTGTAGGCCTCAACAAACCCAATCCTGTGTAGGCCTCAATCCCTCACACTCCCATGACTCCCAAGAGATTCCCAGGGAATCATGGAAGTTGAGTCCAACACATCTCAGGGGGGGCACCTGGTTGAGAAAGTTGGTCTATCCATAATATAAGCACAACTTCCCATAAGAAGTGTGGATCATGGAATTGTACGGCTATAAATTAACCAGACAGGTCTATTTCCCTACCATTTTGGCAGAGTCAATTACATGCAAATCATCTCTAGTAGCTGTTGTCCCTATTTTTAATGGCATCCAACAGAGAGAGTTCACATACTTTGTTGGTAAACTGATCTTCTACCCAAACATTCTTATGAAAAGACAATGCTTGATATTAACCTAATCTGTCCCCTTATGAATTAAGTCTATCATTTTACTTATCACCCCTGACTTCCCTGTGGAACCTAGGATCATGGAACAGAATCTGAATTCCTCAAAAACATGTGGTATATATGCATGTATTTTTAAAATGTGCTTCTACTCTTGTGTTTTAGGGATGTGCTTAAAAACAGCCATTGTTACTAGTATTCAACATCTGATTAAGAACCACTGCTCTAGGTCAGTGTTCTCCGACCTTGGGTCCCCAGATGTTTTTGGCCTACAACTCCCAGCATGCCCCAGCCAGCAAACATCTGGGGACCCAAGGTTGGAGAACACTGACCTAGGCAGATATGTGATATACTGAAGACTTAGAGAAGCCTTCACCAAGCTAGTGTCTTCCAGATGTTTGGGACTGTGGGATGTTTACAATCAAAACCATAGAGTAATGTTTAGCCACAAGGAGGCCTGATAAGAGTTTTCCTGAACATTCCCAGAGAGGACTCTATGAGACAAATTCCCTTGTGTCCTCTGGCAGGAAGTGGGCGTGGCTTATTGCTTCTCTTCTTCCTCCCCCTCCCCCCCACACGCAGAGACTTGAATCTTGGAAATCATTGTGGTAGTGATGTAAAATCTTGCTCCTGATCTCTGAGCTTGTTGCTCAGAGATCCAATTAACCTAGATGAATGAGTATTTTGCAACTGTACATATCTTTTTGTCTGCCTGAAGTTGAACTGCAATATCTGAGTGAGTAAATTTTATTTTTAACCTTTACAAGACTGTTTGTCTGATTGGTATTTTATGTTGGACTGGGAGTCGGGAGATCCGGGTTCTAGTCCCCGCTCGGCCATGAAACTCACTGGGTGACTTTGGGCCAGTCACTGACTCTCAGCCTAACCTACCTCACAGGGTTGTTGTGGGGATAAAGTGGAGAGGAGGAAGAGGATTATGTAAGTCACCTTGGGTTCCTTGCAGGAAAAAAGGTGGGGTATAAATCTAATAAATAAATAAATAAATCTGCTATAACAGGCAGATCCAAGCTTCCAATTAAAGCTGAAAAGGGACTAACTCTGCTACTCTTGCAAACGCGGGAAAAGAGGGATAATATCACAAATACAAGGACTACAACTCCTAGCATTCCTGCACATTGGCCATGCTGGCTGGGGCTGATGGGAGTTGAAGTCCAAAACATCAGGGAGGAAGGTTGGGGAAGGATGTCTTGGAGGGCACAGAAATACACACACACACACACACACACCATCCTGTGGAGCTCTACACAATACCCATATGGTATGGACTCATTTACTTTCCTCCCTTCTTTCATATGTGTAAATCTTAAAATATGTAATCACATCCTTATTGTTTCAACAAGCATACTGTTTTCAACTCAATTTTGCAATGTAGCATTTGCTGCTATAATACTCCGCAGGTGACATGGAGAAAGGAAAAGAGCAAAGCAACAGGAACTGCTTCTTTCACAGTGCAATTCAGCATAGGTAAAGGGTATGATTTGAGCATTAACCTGAATGAAATTATCCATTGCATGAAATTAACCAAAACAAATTCAGGGCTTTTCATTTGGTCTTGATGGTGAGGAAATCTTGAGTTGAACTCTTTGGTGTGGTGACTGGTCTTGCCTTGTTTTCTAGCATTGTCTCTTGAGATGGTGGATTCCCCCCAAAATGGATTGAGCAGAGATATGTGTGCAATAACCTTAAGGCATGTTGAAGCTTTCAAAAGATTGGCCACCACACCCAAAGCATGTTGCAATAGCTTCAACACAATATAAAAATGTGCACATGAATTAGCCCTTAGAAGGGAGGTGATTGAGATTTTCTCCAGTAGGGTGTCCCCCCCCCCCATGTGTATTTTCCCTCAGGCACAGCTGATCGAAGCAAGCAGGCCAAGAATCACAATTTGATCCACCACTGACTTGGACTAATCCCCACCCATCCCCTCCCATTTAGAACTGCTTCAGGCCTTCCTAGAAGCTGGAAAATAATCTCAGATCAGTTGGGAAATAATATATGTATTTATTAAAAAAAAAAAAAAAGTCTGCCAGTTTCTGCTCTCACATTACTACTACTACTACTATTATTATTATTATCATCATCATCATCATCATCTATATACCACTCTACATCTAAATAGATTCCGGAGTGGTGAACAATAAAATACAAAAGGAATAAACCACAATATTAATAGTTTTAGCAAAATTAACCATTTTGAAAACAGTACCAATAAAAATTGGCTGATCAGTTGGGGAAGGCTTGTTAAAATAGAAATGTCTTCAGCAGGCACTGGTAACAAACAATGTTGGGGCCTGCTGGACATCCAGAGGCAGGGAGTTCCACAGAGAGGGAGCCACCACAGTGAAGGCTCTACTCCAGCTGGATTCCAACCAGGCCTTAGGGCCATGCAGAACCACCAGGAGCACCTCATCTGATCACCTCATTGACCAGGCAGGTTGATAAGGGAGAAGGCACTCTCTCAAGTATCCTGATCTCAAGTTGTTTAGGGCTTTATATAGTAGTAACAAAACCTTAAACCTGGCCCGGTAGCAAATAGGCAGCCAGTGCAGTTCCCTCAGCAAAGGAGTTATATGCTGGAAAGAGGCAGCTCCTGACAACAGCCGAACTGCTACATTCTGCACTAGCTCCAGCTTCTACAGCAGCCTTAAGGGTGGCTCTCACATCAGGTTTCATCCCTATAGATCACTGTGGCAGTTTGTAAGCTGGTGAACTGGTCATGATGAATTCCACCAACAGTAGCAGATGAGGCCCTGCAATGAACCTTTTTTTATTATTATTTAACCTTTATTTATTTATTTATTTTATTTCAAACCTGCCTTCACAAGTGGCAGCTTACAACAAACAAGGTAAAAACAAAACAATTGAAATAATAAAAAACAACATCAGATTAAAGGCATATCTACGGGGCTAACAATAAGACCAATAAAAAGCTTGACAGAATTTTTAAAAAAGAAAAGAAAAAAAGTATTTAGGGAACATTTAAAGCAGGGCTGGGCAACTTTCAGGGGCCTGAGAGCCACACACACACACAGGCTGCACTCCTGCCAGTACACCACCGAAATTTGGCAGAGTGGTAAACCGCTACAGAGGCTTATGACAAATTTAGCTTTGTTTAGTGTGGGGGTCACCTACTGAAAAAAACCTGTCCACCCACCAACCAGATCAGCCTTCATGGTGGGTCAGACAGAAGGGCCTTTGAGGCCAATCTTAGGGCCTGGGCAGGTTCATATGGGTGCAGGTAGTTCTGCAAATCCTGGTCCCAAATGATTAAGAGCTTTAAAGGCCAAAGGCTTGAAAACAGAAGGGGGACATATGGCTCTCCAGATGTTGGCGGACTGCAACTCCCATCAGCCCTAGTCAACATAGCCAATATCAAACCACCTAAACACCACCGCCACCATACACACACAAGCATTCCAGCAGCTGAATTTAGTAGTCGCTGAAGTTTGCAGACCGTCTTTAAATGCAGTCTTATGTAGAGAGCATTAAAGTTGTCTAGATGTATCCAGCGTATCTGTAATGGAGGTCGGGTCTGCTTTATGCAGATAGAGACACAGTTGGCAAACTGGTAAAAGGCACTCCTAGCCACCGATGTTGCTGGGTCTAGGAAAAACCCCAAACAGTGCACCTCATATTAGCCACATATTGACCACTCAGATAAAACCTGAGAAAGCAAATAAGAGTTCCTCTGATGGCCACCAGATTTTAGGACTACCTGGAAAAAATATATATTCTATTGCTCATCCAGACAATAGAAACTAAAATCCTGATCAAGTGGCACAAAGGAGTTGATTCAGAACTTTTTGGACCAAATCCATAAACAAACTGAATTATATAGTTCCCTCTGAACAGAATACTATGGGATTAAGACAACCCAAAAATTACCAGTTCAGTGTATAAAAGTTATTATCAAAGCACACTGCAGTTTTGGACAGTAAGGAAGTATGTGGCATTGTGGATAGTGTTGAACCAGGGTTCAAAACTCTACCTGGCTCTGAAATTAACTGGGCAGCCTTGGGCAAGTCATTCTCTCTAGGCCTGACTTTCCTCATAGGGATGTTGTGTGACCCACAACACAACTTGTAGTAATAAAATGAGATGATCCCGGGGTGCTCTGAGTTTCATGGAGGCAGAGTGGAATACACATGTGATCAGTGAATAAACAGTGCCTCCTTAGGACATGGCTACATATCTCATCAGCACATGAGAAGAGAAAGAAAATCTGCCTGATGAGTGGACCAATGCAGAATGTGCAACTCCAGTGAATATCTTCTCAAAATATTACAATAGAGGAAAGCTCTATTCTGCATTAGTCAGTCACGTGGTTTCAGCACAGCAATGGATTTGAAACACAAGTATACAAAAGACACATGCTCAAAATGTAAGGAAGACTTTGCCTCTGCTTAGAGGAGGGGTGGGCAACTTATGGCCCTCCAGATGTTGTTGGACTGCAACTCCCATAATCCCTCACCATTGGCTATGCTGGCTAGGGCTGATGGGAGTTGTAGGCCAAAAACATCTGGGGACCCAAGGTTGGAGAACACTGATCTAGAGGGTCAAAATGGCCACCTCCGGGTTAGAGGATTAGTAGTATGTAAACTATGCTTCATGAATGTGCCTATGGATACAGATTTCCTTGGTTGGGGTAGCAAGTGCCAGCTCACCTCCTGTATGAATACTGTCTTTGCAAAAAAGATACCATAATCCCCAGTCAGGGGGAATGGATCTAGTGCCCATAGCCCCAACAGGTAGCGCTGATGGTAGTTGCCCATGCTTAAGAAGCACAGAGTGGGGACACAGCTCTCTGTGTAGAGAGATGGCTAGAACTCTGGATTGCCTCAATGGGGTCTCTGGTTAGGTGTCTTCTACATGGGGCCCAAAACATGTTTGTCTAATCTTTAATACAACATCCAGTATTTTTGAGTGTACCCTTGAGAAGTGGGGTGGGCGAAGAGTCATTTAAATAATGTGTCACCAGTTCAGAGTAAAAGTGCGTTGTGTGTGTGTTATCATTGAACATTGCATTTTTTGTAGCGGAGGAATATCCCTGTTCATCTAACTGCTTACAGAGTCTTGTGATGTCGGTTACAGCCAGAAGCCCTGGGCGTTGAGCAAAAAAAGGATGAGTCAGCAAAGTATGTAGTGTTAGTCTATATCAGGGGTCTGCAACCTTTAAGACAAAAAGAGCCACTTGGACCCGTTTCCGAAGAAAAAAAAAACTGGGAGCCGCAAAACCATTGTGACATTGTGCCCCACATATAAAATGTAATAATTTCCCCTACCTATGCACCCAACATAATCCACCAGCGAGAGCTGGTGGATTATGTTGGGTGCATAGGTAGGGGAAATTATCAGCTGACGGATGATGGGGGTGTTGCTGGTGGATGATGGGATGCCACCAGCAACATCCCCCCCCCAAGCAGTAGCATCCCATCATCAGCACCATCCAGCAGTAGCACCCTCATCATCCACCAGAAACACCCTCCATGTGGTAATAGCACCCCTCATCATCCATCAGCAGGATTTGCTGGTGGATGATGGGGGTGCTACTGCTGGGGGGAGGGTGTTGCTGGTGGATGATGAGGGTGCTACTCAGGCCTGTCTTTAATGTGGGGCAAAAGGGGCAGCTGCAACAGCTGGAGGCACCCTGATTGGGAAACAGAGCACTTCCCCCTACCCTGGGGCTCTTTAGCTGTTGCACAACTACAACGCCCAGCATGCCCGGATAGCCAAAGGCCTACCTGCCTCCTCGCCTGCTTGTGCTCTCCGCGGCGAGCCGGCCGCGCTGGTCCCTCGACACGCTGGACCCCGCGCTATGTTTTTGGCGGGGGGGGGAACTTTGGCGCGTGCAGGAGCCCTCCTCTCTTCTGCCACTCACCCGCTTGCGTCCCTGCTGCCCGGGGGGGGGTGCTGCTGCCGCGCCAAAGTTCCCCCGCCCCGCCAAAGTTCCCCCGCCAAAATCATAGCGCGGGGGTCCAGCGCGCTGAAGCAGCTGGATGTGACGCGGCGGTGGCGGCTTCAATGGCTCTGGCATTGACTCCGCCGGCGCCGGCGGCAGCTAGAGCGGCGTGGAGAACGCTCCGCACCGCTCAGAAGAGCGAAATCGGGCTGCCCCCGCCAACAGAATCAGGCCATATGTGAGGCGGCAGCAAAGTTTTTTGCGGAGTAGGCAGCCTTGTCCTGCTCTCCTCTCTTCCGCTGCCTGCCTGCTCGTGTCCCTGCTGCCGGGGGGGGGGGAGGGTACCACCGCCGCACCAACATTTTTGCGAGCGTGCAGGAGCCCTCCTCTCTTCTGCCGCTCACCCGCTCGCGTCCCTGCTGCCCGGGGGGGGGGGTGTGCTGTCACCGCGCCAAAGTTTTTGCGAGCGTGCAGGAGCCCTCCTCTCTTCCACCGCCCGCCCGCTCGAGTCCCTGCTTTCGGGGAGAGGGGGTGCCGCTGCTGCTGCCAAGTTTTTTTCCCTGCAGGAGCCCTCCTCCTGTCTTCCACTGGAGCGGTTGGAGGCACGCAGAGGAAGGTAGGGGGGGAAATATTTGGGTTTTTTTTCCAGCATTCACTCAATAAGACACACAGATATTCCCCCCTCCTTTTGGGGGGGGAGAAAAGTGCGTCTTATGGTGCGAAAAATACGGTAAGTGACAGGCGGCCAGGCCAGGCGGCCAGCGGAGTCTCAGACCGGAACGGAGCCGCGGCAAAGGTTTGAAAGAGCCGCATGCGGCTCCGGAGCCGCGGGTTGCAGACCCCTGGTCTATATCATCCTCAGAGAAGTGGTAAACTGTCCCTTCCCCCTTTGTTCATATCTTCTCCTTTTTTCATCCCTCTCCCTCCCTTTGATCATGCTGCAATCTGAGCAAACAGCAGGTTAAAAAAAAAAAAAAGATCATAGCAAGTAACTAGAAAGCACAAATAGTGGCAGTTGAAAGAATTCCTGCTGAACGTGGAGCTGAATAGCTGGACAGAGAAGGACGAATGGATACATTCTCATTACAGAAGCAGGGCAACTTTCCTTCTCCACTCACCAACCCTTCCACTTCTGTTCCCGAAAACTTGCCCTGCTGCAATATTCTCAGGTCCAAGAAGCAAAAGCGGAACTGCCTTCCTTGCCGCAGCAGCCCAACAGAACTTATGCCCAGCTCTAACATCACCAATTAGTTTCTACAGGAGACGGCACGCAGCCAGGTGTCCTCCTGCTAAGTGTCCCAGATCTATCTTTATTACCTTTCTCTCTCCCCTGCCTGCTCCCACAGATTCTGACGTTTCCATGAGCCACACGGGAAAGATGGGTAATGTGGGGACTAAAACCTGCTACTTGGCAGATGAATAATTCAGCTGCTAACAGCTTTTCTGGTGCATCCTCTCTGCCTGGGGATTCCTTCCCTAGGCTAGGTTATCCTTTGGCATATTCCTGTCTTACTTTCAGGCAGTAGCTTTCCCACTAATGTGCTTTGCCTTTTGCTCGGGGAGGCTTCTCCACGGCAAGGCACCTGCTTCCTGGGTGGAGGGGCAGTTAACTCCTTGACTGCATACTTGAAGCATACTTGTGGGACAACATGAAGCCGGGAGGGAGAGATGTTTAGGCAACAGTTGTCCACGGAACCCCTGCCTTTGCAAAAGCCACTTCCTTAAGTTAACATTTGATGCCAAAGCAAATAGTACAGGCAGCTTGCAGGGGGTCTCTGAACTTGCCTGTGTACTCTATCTAAGTGTGGGTGTGGGGCAGGGGGTGTGGTATTTCGGATGCTGCTAAGAACAGAATGGATGAAGCTCCATACAACATGGAATTACTGCAGCTCCTGGGCAAATGATCTCAAAAGAGGCAAGCTTTAATTTAAATCTCACTTCCAGTAAAGCAGGGGTGTTCAGCCTCGGGCTCATGGGCCAAATCTGACCCTCTGGGCTTCTCCAGAAGGCCACTGCCCCTTCCCCTGGCCCCACCCTCTTTTCTCCCAACTGCCCGTCATTTGGAGGTTTCTAGGCTTTTGCATGTTTTTTCCCCATTCTAAAAAGTTGAAATTATTATTATCATTATCATCATCTTTTCTTTTTCATTTTTATAATGCCCGATAGCTGAAGATCTCTGGGCGGTTGACAACAATACAAAATACAAGTACAATAAAAAAACATTAAAAAATCAATACAAATTTTAAAACAAAGTTTAAAACAATTTAAACAGCTAAAACAAATTCAGTATAACTAGAACTGTTTGGAGAAAGAGCAGCTGACATAAGCCCCCCCCCCATGCCATTAAGAGCCCTTAGATGCCATTAAATGCCTCAGCATAGAGGGCAGTCTTAACCTGGCGTTGAAAGGATAACAGAGTTGGTGCCAGGTGAGCCTCAGTGGGAAGATCATTCCATAATTGGGGGGGCCACCACTGAGAAGGGGGTTACCTTGTTGCCACCATCCGAGCCTCCCTTGGAGGTGGCTCTCGGCGGAAGTCCTCAGATGATGAGCCTCTCAGTGACTGGTAGCAAGAGCTGTCAGCTAAAATGTGCTGGTATTTTTGGTATCTGGGGTATTTTGTCCCCACCCCTTTTACTTTTGCCCTGCCCCTTTTGACTTCAGCCCTGCCCACCACTGGAATGCAGCCCCAAGAGCGTCTCTGAAATTGAATTTGGCCCTCAGAATGAAAGAGGCTCAACAGCCATGCGATGAAAGAGCCGTCTTACGATCCCTTCTATCGTGAGGCAAGAACCTAACCTTCAAAATGCAGGATTTTAATTCACTCTAGCTGAGACTTTGACTGACTTGAACAACAGGGCTGGCTCCAGGTTTGAGGGGCACTCCGGGCAAAGTGTCCTCTGATCTGGCAGTGAGCACTGGCTGGCTTAACTGGCTGCGATGGCAAGCAGTGCTGGGCAGCTGGATCTAGCCACTCCTTTAATTCCTCACAATACCCCCAGAGTGACACTCGGTTGGATCATTGAGGGAAATTGAAATGGTGGCTGGATCTAGCCACCTGGTGCTGCTCAGAGTGCTGGATGGACCAGACAAGAATTAATGGGAGCCCAAGCAGAGCCGGTGCCAGACTCCAGTGGGCCCTCAGCATACAGCTGCTGATGGCTCCCCTGCTGAAGCACTCCGTCCCCACTGTCCCAGGCCACTGCCACAGCCCACCGCCCCCTGCCACCACTGAAGTCCCCCACCTGCACCCTCAGCCCACCAGCACCACCACCAAAGCTCCCCATCCGCCTGGCCACCATGGCCCACTTCCAGTCTGCCTGGCTGGTATTTCGGATGCTACTTGAAAGTGCTGCTGTGTGATTCTTGCCTGCCTGCTTCTGTGTAGACATGCAGAGGTTTGTCCCGATCATTTGGGAGCAGACATGCTGCTCATGTTTTCTTCCGAGTAGACATGATTCCATACATTGGTAGCTGGGATTAGAGGGGGTGGATATATTTTCAGCCCCACCCACTTTTGCCTTTGGCTCCACCTACCACTGGACTGTGGCCCCTCAGAGCGGCTCCAAAATGGAAGCTGGCCCTCGGGCCTAAAAAGGTTCCCCACCCCTGTTCTAAAGTGTGGGAAACAGGGTTCAAAGGCTTCACAAGGATCTAGGAATTAATAGCAAGAACTCAACTGGTACATATAATCACCTAGGGGATTTTCCAGTTGACATTGAGTGGAGAATCAGGCTGACCTTAATGTATTCCCTCTAAAGATTTCTGAAAGGGTCCCAGGGTGCACCTGAGATCCTGAAGTCACACAGCACCGGTAAACAGCTAGTCCTGTTCCCCCTTCCATCCATACAGCAGAGATTAGGGGGCTGGATTCAGCTAAGGCCTTGAGGCAGCAAAAACAAAGATGAGATGGATATTCCCCATGCGCCTCTATTCTACTATTTCCAGATCATTGCCACTGTGTTTTCATTATCCTATGCTTCGAATAATAAACGGCACATAGCAACCAATGCAGCAATAGTATATGGCTGGCTATTCCCACATCGTCTATCACCACCACATTATGCTGTAGATGAACTGTGTGAACCAAGCTGGAGTCTGTTTCCATCGAGTACAATGGAAGCAGTACACAGAGCTCCCAATGATCACATCTTGCTGTGCCTGACAGGCAGTGCATCAGCCCTTCCCAACAGCGTGTTCTCTTTCAAACAGAATAAAATTTGCACCCACCTCCTGCCAGGCTGAAAGACTGGAGCTGGAACCTTGCAAGCAGAGCCATAACTACACTGTGTTACCAGTTCTTCAGTTATAAATCCTGGGCCGTAATTAATTTCACCCTGCCTGACTCAAGCCAGGATAAAGAGTTGCAAAAATTCCAGGACTGAATACTGGTGCTGCTGGCCAGTTCTTGTGTGTTTACTCTATCCCTTATGCTTGCAGCAAACTGCCAGTCTCACTCGCCCACCCCTGAGCAATCCAGAGCCTGCCAGCCAGCACAGGCTTCCTTCCCGTAAGCAGGTTGTCAATTAACATGTTCAGACACTGGATAACTTAATACCATTAATCTATTAACTAGAATGCATTTGTGTCATTATTTGCATGGGAAGCAAAATGCTACGAGAGAATGGCGCCAGAGGTGGGAGCCATGCCTGGAGATGTGGGAATCTTCCTTTCCAAGTACAGCAGCTCCACAACAAATGGGTATGATTGTAGAGAGGAGTCAGGCACCATTCTTGAATACTGTTCATACCGCTTTAGTATAAAGTGAACTGAACCCTTCAGGGCTCTCTAAACATGGATCCTCCCTCTCTCTCCCTCCATGCAACCACTGCTACTGTTGTAATAGCATTGGAGAAATGACTGGAAGGAGATGGAGTCGGGCTGGGGGGGGGGGGGCAGGAGGAGCCTTCCTTTAAATGGGGATGAGACAAATTTATGGAGGTTAAGGTTATCATAGGCTACTAGTCATGATGGCTATGCATCACAGGCCTGAGGCTCACGCTGGCTCAGCTTGTCTGAGCGTGGAAAGCTAAGCAGGGTCAGGCCTGGCTATTACTTGGATGGGAGACCCCCTCCTCTAGTTTCTTGCATTGAGCAGGGGCTTGGACTCGATGGCCTTGTAGGCCCCTTCCAGCTCTATGATCTATGAAATCTATGAAACCTCCAGTATTAGGGGCAGTTTGCCTCTGTATGCCAGTTGCTGGAGAACACAGCGTGAGGGTGCTATTGTGCTCATGTTTGCAGGTTTCTCACAGGCATCTGGTTGGCCACTGTGGGAACAAAATGCTAGATTAGACAAGCCTTTTGTCTGATCCAGCAGGGCTCTTCTTATATTCTTATTCTTGCTGTGCACTGCCTGATTTTGCAAATAAGGCAGTATATACAGTAATAACTTGGATTGCAAGTAACTTGGTTTGAGAGCGTTTTGCAAGACAAGCAAATTTGTAAATATTTAATTTTTTTTTACTTGATATACAAGCGACGTCTTGCAATACAAGTACTGTAGTACGGCTTAAATTAAAAATCTCTGTGCAAATTTTTTGGGGGGATTTCATTTTGATATAAGAGTGTTTTGGATTACAAGCACATTTCCAGAATGAATTATGCTCTCAATCCAAGGCATGACTGTAGATGATGATGATGATGATGATGATACTAATAATAATGGTGATGTTCAGGATAACATTATGCAAAGCTAGTTGGTGTAGTTGTCATACTGCAGCATGAGTTAATTTACCAATACCCAAGTATATAAAAGGATCCTTAGTATACACATAGCCTTGCATATTCAAAAGTGCAGAAAGAAACACATACACTCACTCTTACACACACACACACACACACACACACACAGAGTGTGTGTCTAGCTGTCTACTTCTATATATATATTCTTGCACATTCTCATATCTCCAGGCAATCTCTATAACAGCGTCCCATATGTCTGGGAGACTGTCTCTGTGCCTGCCTTCTGTTCCAGACCCTCCCTGCCACCGTGAGCAGGAGAGGTACCATTGGAAAGCCGAGGGAGGGGAGACGCTAAGACTGGTAGGTGAACTTGCAACTTTCCACCTCAGAGAAATACCCTGACCATCCCAAAGAATTGGATTTTCCCCTGCTTTAGGGAAGCTGCTTGTGTGCCATCAGCAGTCATTGCACCAATCCGCATTCCTAATCTCAGACATATTTGCATGCCTGGAAACCAACACTTAGGAAAGAGGCAATGTTTATCGGGGTTGGAAATTAATGGTCCAGAATAAAAATGGGCCTGCAGAGCTGAGCAGCAACAACAACCACTTACTTGCCCATCCAGTCGGCTACAGCCCACCTCGACGGCTGCATTTCCATTCACGGTCCAGCCATTTAGTAGGCATTTTGCTAATGACATCAATACTGAAGAAACATTAGAATATGTATCAAATGCAAATTACAGAAAAGGTATTCTTGATATCATCAGCACTATATCTCACTTCATGCTTGTCATGCCAGGCTACATATCCCTTCAAGAATCTGTAGACTCACCACGACTGACAACCCCATTTCCCCACGACAGACCTGGAAAGTAGCTCCCACTCTTTTTATCAAATCCACAGGAGGGGTCTTCCCTTGATTAAACAATCGATCAATGAAAGAAGTGAAATATCCCCTCTCTTCTTGCCTCTCCATCCTGCATTCATGTGGTGGGAAGTGCTAATCCTGATAGAGATGTGCACCAACCCCACACTGACTCAGACTCTTTAGAAAATGAACCACTTCTCCTTGGACCAATTTGGAGTCAGTCCATTTCAACCCTGTACTGAACCCAAGTCAAGGTTCAGAAATCCAAGGCTTCATACTTCCTGTTGACTATCAGGGGAAATATTTTTTAAAAAACAAAACAAAACAACCCAGCTATATCCTCCCCCCCCCCTCTTGGTCAGAACTGGTTGATAGTTGAAGGCATAGTAACCAAGTCTGAATCTGATGTGCGTTCCTCCTAATCAGCCATCAACTGCCAAGGTTAGGTTTACACCGCACACTTTGCCAACCTGATCAGAGGAATCCCTCCACCCACCAATCAATTCCTCCCCGGCCACTCCCTGATTAGAGGGAGATAAATGGTGTTGGATCTTACTATCTTTTCATCTTCAACTGGATGTCTGTGGGGACCCATGCCATTAGCATATAACTTTTGAAACCTACCTTTATACAGTATGGGCTATGTGGAAGCGACTTTGTTTATCATTCCTTCATATTCTTTCCCTTTTCCTTTTGTGTCTTGTCTTTTAGACTGTAAGCCTGAGGGCAGGGACTGTTTAATATTAATCTTTGTAAGCCACTCTGTGGGCCTTTTTTTGGCTGAAGAGAGGGGTAAAAATGCTGTAAGGAAATAAATAAATAATGAATAAATAGTTTTCTCTCTGATCCCTCTTTGCCTCTAATAAAATCTTTCTTAATTGGACTCTGGGGGTCAGCTGTCCACTTTGAGCACCCAAGGAGTAATCTCCCACTTGTCATGTGGATGCAATACTCTACATGTATTGATCTCAAGGGAATAAGGGCAAATGGGTTGAATCTCTCTCTCTCTCTCTCTCTCTCTCTCTCTCTCTCTCTCTCTCTCTCCCCCCCCCCCTCATCTGGGGATTTTCAGTCATCAGTGCCCTCTGATGGGCTGAAGTTAACAGCCCATGGATTTCTGGAGATCCCTTCACCCTGCTAACCAGGGGGTATGGAAGGGTGATAGCAAAACAAAACAAAAGAGAAAGTATGGCAAGCAGCCCACCTTCCAGAGTCATTGTGCACATATCTTCACAAACCTGTCTTCTCCAAACCCAAAAAAGTCTCTTTCCTGAAGCTCATCCTCCAACAGCATCCTTCCTCCTTCTCCACTATTGTCTCCCTGCCCTAAGTTTGCAATGCCAGCTACTGAAGTCCTTCTCCCACAACCAATCTGTCTGCAGGCACTGTGGAGGATGGTTTGTTTCAAAAAGGGGTCAGCAGCTATCACGTAAAGGCCAGAACGCCAGACTATAGGGTGAAGAGGAACTAGGTAGGGGGCTCTCAATCCTGTCCTTTCTGATCAGGTATCTCTAAGGCCCTAGGCTAATCCCTCTGTCTCAGAAGACTCTCGTGCCATCTTCCTCCAGCACTTTGGTTTAATACCTGACTAGCAACCTGCATTATTGATAGCAACATAAAATGTTTTAGCTAATGAGATTGCCTTGGAGCCAGATATATGGCCCCGTAAAACCAGGCCACCTTTACAGACTTATTTATGTTCCCTGGAAGCAGGCGATAGAATCTTGCTTCATTTCCTTGTGGGAAGTACAAAGGAAAGACTGCCTGCCTAGATTCAAAGAGGATGAATTCAAATTAAAAAGGGATCCTACAAGCAGGACTTTCCCTCACTCCATAAACACAACTCATTTGCCCTCCAAAACAGCCTTCCTTCTTACAGCCCCCTTTCTCTTACAGATACACACACACACCCCTCTCCAGAACAGTTGCCTCCAGCATTGCTTCATAGAGCTTCTGTTCTGCACACCAGCCTCCACTCCCTCTCTCTCCTCACACACGCACACAGAGTGGATACACAATACCATCTTTTTCCCAAGTGCAGGTGAGCGTGTTGACTTTTTCAGTGGATTTGCATATTATTATTTTAATGTTGCAAATGTTCGATAAGCAGTTATGAAGCACAACATGCCTTCAGAAAAATATATATTAAAAGCAGGTTGATTTCAGACTAGTTGTGTAGCAACTAGCAATATAGATGCTTGTTGAGCCATTCAGAAGACCCCAAAAAAATACTCTGGGGGGAAAATACATGCCTTTTCTCAAATCCCTGACAGCATGGCACAGTGAAATTGGGAGCATGTCCACAGTCCCTGCTCCCAACCATCACACATTTGGCCAAAGGTCTGAACAAAGCCACTTGTATAATGACATGCATGTAGGGTCCCTCCATGTAGTCAGATACCAAAGGCAGGGTCCCAAATTGGATGTACAGAGTCTATGCACATACATACAGTTGATTTTGGCTCTGTTCAGAACTTCAGCTGAGTGCATGGAGATCATAGGCAGAGCCAGTGAGTGTGACCCCTTCCCCCCTCCATCATCATCATCAGGCGATCACTCGTGACCGAGTAAGATTGTCTTCCGGGATAAAAGGAGGAAATTCTAAAGAAGATTGTGTAGACTCTAGCGATGGGTCCGTAAGTGACTGTGGAGGCCAATTCTAGATCCACACAGCTTCCCACAGTGAGGACACAGGTTACCAGATAGAAGATGGTCCTGTAAAGGATTCATTTGACGTGCTTTTTGCTTAGCACGTTTCTCCCTTTCACCTTGCACTCGGGCTTCTTCAAAGTCCATGGAACCTTTGTGAAAGGCCAACCTCCATTTAGATCGTTCATGGGCCAGAGCTTCCCAGTTTTCGATGTTTATATTGCATTTTTTTAGATTAGCCTTATGAACATCTTTAAACCTCTTATATTGACCACCGATATTCCGCTTTCCATCCTGACAGTTCGCATGACCAAACAGATATACTGAACATGTAGACAGGGGTCAGGTTTGTGGGGCAGGCTCAGTCCCAAACCTACAGATGTTTGTCAGTTCCCCTGGACAGAAGAGCCCATGAACACATGGAGGTCATGGGAGGGACCTGCTACCATCATCCCACCACTCACACATTCAGTAACCCCCATTTCATCATTTGAACAGGGCTCTCCACATGATGCCTTACCCTTTCCAGCCACGCACACAGACCACGGCCTTCTTTTTGTCTAAATTCAGTCTCCTCACATATAGATTCTGGTCTTTTTTTGCATCCTGAAAAAGACACCTCCTCTTCCCACAGCTGTCTCTTTTTCAAGTCATGTCTACCCCTCCCAACACCATCTTCTCATCTTATTCTAGTGAGCATCATTCTACCCATACCTGCTATACATTGGAGAATGGAAGCCCAGGCCCATCGCATAAGGAGCCATGTCACTTAAATTATAATGTCACCTACCAGCACAATATGACCCACTAGCCCATGTACCGTGACCTGCCAGGTTCTTGACAACCATTCAATTTCTGGATTCCCAAGTAGACGGCAGGAGAAGGAGATTTCCTGAGCTGCTGATTCAAGGCTGAGGGACTGCATACAATGGGTCACCATTTGTGCAGGCCTGTCTACGTTGGCCATGCGGCCTACTTTACAGAGGACAGTCCTCTATTTGAAGGGCTACCCACTGCCCAGTCCAAGTCCAGTTTAAAGGCAAAAACCCATAAGAAAGGAGAGCAGGGAGGGGCCTTGAAGACGTTGCCTCTCAACTGAGCAAGCACCAGGTCACTGTTGTTCCCACTATGGTGAGCTGTATTGTATTTCTGTTTAAATTGTAGTAATTCTTTCTCAATTTTCACCTGTACATATAGATGAGCATATGCAACTTTTATGCAAATCTGTGTCCCCTTTTGTCCTCCCTTTTTGAAGATGCATTTCCTTTTCTTTCTTTCTTTCTTTCTTTCTTTCTTGGCAACGTGAAAGTGGCCATCTTAGGCCTGACATAAATAATGAGACAATCTTGGTCCAATGCAATCTCATCTGGAATTATTTCACAAAGCTCTAAACTGAAGGCCCACTGAAATCCCTTGGTCAGTTCATGGTGCTAAAGTGCACCCTGGTGCTACTACATGCCATGTGCTGCTTTGAACATTTGCCTTCCAGATACTACAGATAAGTACTTCCAAAGGAGTCTGGGACAGAGGAAATATCAAAGGCAAACTAATCTCCTTTTAAGGCTCATGCTTTAAAAGGAAGGTGATTATTGTTCTCTGCTCTCAGAGTGGAACACCTAAATAGGAATAAAGCTACTGAACTTCACAACCAGTCACGAGTGACAAGAGAAAGGTAGTCCACCGTCCTATCCTCCCTGACTCCCATCCCAGTGTCTTACTCACTGGCCAGCAAGTAGGGATGTATGAGATATTCATTTCAGTTCATTTTTTATCAGGATTTTACCCAGTTCGCACCTTCCAGACAGAGCATGGACTTGGACACAATCTGCAGTCAAAGTCTGTACATTTCTGAGCTTGCAGTGTGATTTGTGGACCTAACAAAAAAGCATTTGACATTTCAAAATGAGCATATTTCAAAAAAATGTGCATAAATACACATTAATCATGGAGGAAGAATGTGTACATTTAAAACATGCATACATTTCAAAATGAGTACATCTCAAAAATATGCACATAGTGAAGAATGCATATATTTCAAAAATGCGCAGAATTGAAGTGTACATTTGGAAGAATGTGCATGGAAATATGCAAGGATTTTCATGCGAAAAGAAAAAAAACAAAGCTCACAATCTGATATGGACTCACGTTAGAACAGTTTTCAGCCTCCCTTCCTTTCCCTTCTCAAGCAGAAATGCAAGAGTTAAATGCTGAACCAACCCCATTTGCTCTGCCTGTTCCTTGAGAGTGCTGTGTGTGCCAGGGACCGCTCTCCAACTACTGGGCACAGCAGTAGGTGAATGGCACTTGACTGCCAGGAGCGGGCGATGGCGATGCCCTCCAAACCAAGGGAGGTGGAAACATCAGCTTATGGTTTTTAAACTCCTCTCATTAAGCACTCAGCAAAACGGCCCCCTGGATGCAGTTTTGGTTCCCTCCAGCGTACAGTTTGGTGGTGTTTTCTGCAGACAGTGCAGTAAACAATTCATTGGGAAGTGCATGCAAAATGTTGACAGGTTTTAAATTAAGATCTAGGATCTGTGACTGTCTCTCTGCTCAGGCAGGGAGGAGAGAGCACATCCACATTAGCACGCGGGCGCAGTCCGTTACACGGGGAAGCTGGTGCTGCTGAGCTGAGCTCACATTTGTAAGCTGCATTGTGCTGCAAACTGGATTATCCTCTGGCATTTGCATCTTTCCTGTGAAACAATGTTGGGCAGGGTGGGGCGCAGAGAAGGAGCTCATATTTTTCAACCAAAAAAAGGAGGGGAAGCAATGGGGTCTGGTACATTGCATGAAATGCAGGGAGCACTTTAACCTGATGCTGGTTTTTGCACCGTGGAGACCCCAGGCAGGCCCTTTGTAAGGATGTATGAGAAATTCATTTCAGTTTGTTGTTTTTTATCAGGATTTACCCAGTTCGCAGCTTCCGGATCGAACATGGACTCAGGAGCAATCTGCGGTCAAAGTCCGTACATTTCTGGGCTTGCAATGTCATTCACGGACCAAAACAATGTATTTGACAGCATGTGTACATTGGGGAAATGTGCATGAAAAAATTGCATACTTTTGAAAAAATGCGTTCACTTTAATCAATGAAAGAAGAATGAGTACATCTCAAAGATATGCACAATTGATGCATACATTTGGAAAAATACACACGAAAATTCACATGGATTTTCATGCGAAAAGAAAAAAACCAAAGTTCGCAAACTGACATGGTCTTGAGTTGGAGCGTTATTATCACATAATGGAGGATATTCCCCAAGATTCCAAATTGCAAGGGCGGTTGCTAAAAAGAGCACATGGATCATGACTACACGCACTGCTGTGCACATCAGCCATATTTTATTTAAAAGCAGAAGAGCTTACGAAAACAAAAAGATGCATAATTACCAAACTCAAAGTCACAGAGATAATCTTAGGAAAAACAGATAATTTCACTAGCATGGAAGCCTTTTATCTGGTGATGAATGCTAATGGCTCTCCTTTCTTGGAGGCCCTTGACTATTCTATACCCCATAGGTTTATACAATAATTAACTTACGGTACTACTTAAAATACCTCTAGTCAGAGGATGAGGGCCTGCTACATACATAATTATAATAATTGTAATAGAGTGCAATCTAAATTTAGGATATAGGGGTTTATTTTATTCACTAATCACTAATTTACAGTGGGGGGGGAGTTGAGAGATGCCTCACCATGCCTGTTCTGGCCCAGGAAGGGCCCATGTGTGAGGCACACCGAGTATCCCGATCCTGGGCTGGTACAAGGAAGGCAAAGAATGTGATGTATCTAGATCTATACTTTTTGTATTTATTCTGCTTATTTGTTCTGCTTCAGCAAAGAATATATGTCCTCACAAGTTCTGGGTCACCTTTACCCTGCCCCCCCCCCCCGCAACTGTGCTAGGAGTCCCCTTATGGGGGAATTCTAGCCAGCCTGTTCTTTCCTGGTGATTTATGATAGAAAAGCAAGAGGAAAGGGGAAAAGGTTTTAAAGGAATAAGAAAATGCATAAGTTACAGGAAATGACAGTCAATGATGTCATTATATGACAGTCGATATACTCCTGGTGGCACTTTAGGCCAGATCTTTGGCATCACATGGACTGTTTAACCAAATTACCCTTTGTCTCCTATGGAGAGGTGTGTTTTGTTAGGTCACGGCACCCTACCGGTAAAGTTGCCACTGGCTAAATTGGCCCAGAAATTCACCAAGCTGGGTGATGTAGCAGAGGTAGGAGCTTACTTGTGTTTTCCACCTCCAGTGAGTGCGAGGAGTGTGTTGATTCATCTAGATCAGCCCCTGGATCCATGACATCACCACAAATAAGAGAGCCAAAAGCCTAAAGGATCCAAAATGAAATGTAAATGAGAAATATTACATAGCATCATTCTCAGAGTTAAATCAACCACTTCACAGCAGGATCAATATCAGGAGGGAAATGTTTTTGTTGATGTCACTGAAACTGAAATACATAAGTGGATAGAAGAGCCAGCCAAACCAGCAATAAACTAAAGGATTATAGGTACTTTGAATAATTATGGCACTGGAAAAAATACAATATTATAGCAAAATATGTAGAACTAGAGAGCTGTGTCAAGCCCCATGCTGCTTCAGCCCAACTGTGGCACACACAATCTGGTCTGACCAGAAATAAATATAGCCAGGTTGGACATTTCAACTCCTCACCCAGAAGGTTCAGGACTGCAGTTCTGATACCCACCAAGGGGATGAGTTGACTTACATGAGACCTTCCTGTTGGTGGTGGGAACTCCTGTGTAGAGGGTCAGTGAACTACAATCCTCACAGCCCCAAGGAGAATGCCTTCAAAGGACAATGGGTTCCAGGGACTTGTGGCCTTCAGTGGAAACTCATTCACCACGGGCATGTTATACTCGGATTCATCACTGTTCTCCTTACTGCTTTTTTTGTGCAGTGTGAAATGAGCTGGTAGGAAGGGTTTTCCAAAGGAAATATGGAAGCCTTGTGGCATTTCAAGCTGAAAAATAACAGGGGGCACCCCAGGTTTCCTCAAAGAAGATATACATTGAGATTATCCTAGAAAAATTATGCATTCACATATAGGTTCCTGAGAGAGTTAGAAACAGTGTGATTTATTTTTTTTAAAGGGAGGATGAATGAGAAAGGAACGTTTTGCAGAGCAGTAGCTGTGTTAAGACGGTTGCCACAAAAATAACAGAGACTTGTGGCACCTTAAAGCAGGGCTGCAGAAACTCAAGCCCAGGAGCCAAATCTGGCTTTCCTGTGGTCCCAATCCAGCCCTCTGGGGTTCCCCAGAAGACCATGCCTTCTTCTTCTGGCCCCGTTTCCACCGACCACTGCTCATTTGGTGTTTTCCTGGCTTTTGTGCAGTTTCTTCCCATTCTGAAAGGTTGAAAGGCCTCTCCTAAGGCTTACTGGTGGCACTAAGAGCTATAAGCTAAAATACGCTGGTATTTTTGCCCTGCCCTGTTGCCTTTGGCCCCACCCCTTTGCCTTTGGCCCTGCCCACCACTGAAATGTGGCCCACAAAAGCTTCTCCAAAATGGAAATCGGTCCTTGGACTGAAAGAAGCTCAACAACCCTGCCTTAAAGACTAACAAATATAATACGACATGAGCGCTATACTACAATCAAGTTTGCAAACTTTTTTGTGATCAGGAGGACAAGAAGCCTGCTTTTAAAAAAAAAACTGAATTCAAATTTCAGTGCCTGTTACATATAAAGCCAAAGACTCCTCCAGTCCTTCATTACATGCTGTCTGTGATTCTGGGTTCAGACAAAACTGGAGGACACCCAAATTAATTCAATGCAAAAGAGAGAACAAGTCTCCAGGTATAGAAAAACAAAGTTTTATTCTTCAAAGCCCAATGCATTTTGGCCCTGTGGCATATATTTCTGGGCCTTCTTCAGGGGTTAAAATTAGTAAATAGCCTGCAGAGATCTCTGAAAAGATGTCTCGAAGAATAAATTGTGGGACTGGATTCTATCCAGCCATCCAGACCTTCTCCCAGCAGCCACCTTGCACATAACTCATCAACCTATACAAGTCCACCCACTGCTTTTGTAAGTGCTTCTCCTACCACTCGCTACGCTTCCTTGCTGATTCTTTTTGTTGAGATCGTAGCAATTAGATGCACTTGTCTGGGAAATAAGAAGGTCATATCTGACTAATGGATGGATGGCACACACAGCAGCTCTGATCTGAGTGCCATAGTTTCAGTAAGCTGAAAGCAAACTGGAGAAGATTTGGAGCATGGAAGATTCAGAGCACTGACTTTAGGGACTGAGAAATCCATTTTAGTGCTGTCCATCTCCACTGTCCAGATGTGTAAGGCACTTCAGAACAGACCTGCCTGTCAGAGTCCTATGCAAACTGTACAAAACGTGTGACTGACTTTCTGCAGTGGCCAAGTTCAGACAACAAAATAGCCCACACTCAAGGATTATGTATGGGTTGAGCGTGGGTCATTGCTGAACCATGGGTTGTTGTTGAAAGGTGGGTTATCATGTTGTCTGAACCCAGCTGTGCTAACAAACCATGGTTTATTAACTATGAATAACCCATGAAGAGAAGCCATTGTTTATTGTTGGGTTGTGAACTGTGGGTTGTTCGTGGTTAACAAACATGATTTGTTAGCGTGGCTGAGTTCAGACAACACAATAACCCACATTTCAACAATAATCTATGGTTCAATGACAACCCACACTCAACCCATACTCAACCCTTGAGTGTGGGTTATCGTGTTGTCTGAACCCAGCCAGTGGCTGCAGGGAGAATACTACAGGGGTCAAGCTGTCTGCCTCTCTCCAAGACATCTTCCATGATCCCAGAAATGAACTCGGCTACACAGATGGGAGTTCGAGAAGCTGCTATCTAGATGTGGCCTCACATCATCCAAACATCTGCTAGATAATTCCTTTCCAGTTATAATATTGAAGAATTGTATAGATATTTGCCCCATTATGAGTTCAAAATATTAAAGGTGTGTATTTCTTTAATAAATCCTCTGTTCCTGAGGCTTTGTTCTTCTGCAATATTCCTTGCTGCTGATGGGATAGCTGTGCTGGAATGTTCTTTGCATAAATATATAGTCATTTGCATGTATTGTCATACTGCATCATGGTTTTGTAGTTGTAGGAATGCATGCACTTTGTTCTTATGCCTGCATATTTTGCTCTGGATCAACACATTGCCATAAGTTATTTGTAAACTTAAAGTAAATATTTATACGTATTTTGTATACATAATAGCAGATTTGGCCTGGATCATACCTGATATCATAGTATATGCTGATATTACAGGAGATTTCCTGCTTTAAAAAGGCTTAAATATCATGAGAATACTTATATCTTAAAAGGGATTAAGATATTGTAAAAAGAACGATCTTGTGAGAATAAATAGGGTTGGATCCAGACTTAGTCTTGCTTAGAGTATACGTAAATCAGTAGGGCAACTTAGTTGTGATTAACTTAAGTCCCATTGATTTCAATGGGTCTGCTCTAAGCATGGCTAAGACTGGATCCAATCCATGATCCTCACTGACATATATGTGAGAACAATTAGAAGATCTTGGTCTAGGGTGAACATGCAGCAACAAAAGCATGGCAGACATTGGCGTGGCTGGTAGAATAATTTTCAAGTCAGGATTCTGAATTGCTAGAAGTGCCATATTCAGCCGAAGTCTAGAAAAAAGAGAGCATCCATCAAATATTTAACAAGCTCCAATAAGAAAGATGGAGAACAATAATAATAAAAAAAGAACACTGAGTAAGGTAGAGTTTAGTTAAATATTAATTGAAATATCCTACTGGCAATATCAGGCAAGTGACAATACAAATTGCAGATTGTCCTTTTGGGAAAGTAGTGTGAAGAAAAGATTGTGTTCTGTTCTCCATGTTAAATAACTGTGACAATCAACAAAATCTAACCAGCTGTTAATTCACCACCTCAGGGATGTCAGACAGGGATGTCATTTTGGGAGCAAGCCCTCACTTCTTCCTTTTTGCAGGGAGAGGGGAAATATTTGGGGGGGCAAGGTATAGGAAAAGAAGATGTCTTTAGAGCAGTGTTCTCCAACCTTGGGTCCCCAGATGTTTTTGGCCTACAACTCCCAGCATGCCCCAGCCAGCGTTGCTGGCTGGGGCATGCTGGGAGTTGTAGGCCAAAAACATCTGGGGACCCAAGGTTGGAGAACACTGCTTTAGAGTCTGAACTTTGAGAAGAAGACTCTGGCTGCTGCCCTATAAAACTTCTGGATCATGCTAGGAACTGGAGAATGTAAAGCAGCATGCTTCACAGAGCAACCTTGATGGCCCTGCCAACTTAGATCTGGGGCATGCACTGGGAAATGCAATCCAGCAAGCTCCATGGACCCAAGATGACAGTGCCTTATCCCAGGACTTGGCACTTGACAGCAGGAAAGTGGGATAACACTCAGACTTCCCCAAGAGCGTGCAGGGTTCTCTCCCACTCCCCTTTCTGGTGCTTGTTGCTCTGTATGCCAAGCCACAAAGGCAAAGCCTTGCTATAGCCCTTGGGACATGTAGCTTTTCCAAGGGCTACTGACATTTCAGTTCGTCACAATGTCAGTAGCCCTTAGGCAAACTACATTTCCAAGAGGCTAGAGCAAGGCCTTGAGATCTGATGCGCTGCAATACATCATGCCAGGCACCAGAAAGATTAGGGTGGAGACACCTTCCTCTCTTCGCTTTCCCTGTGGTTTCCTGCCACTGTTGGTAAGTGGACTGGACAGAAGGAGGGAGGAGGTTTGGAGGGTAGATAAGGGAAAGGGGGCTGGGTGAAGGGTGGGTTGGGTGTTTACAGGTGGGTCATCTTATTTTTGAAGTCAGATTGCTTTGGAAATTATCCTGTCTGCCTGTCTAATATATACCGCCCTGCAGCAATGATTCCAGGGCAGTCTACAAAAACCAATTTTAGTGGAAGTAGCTCAGCTTATTTCTATGACAATCTGACATGAGCCCAGGAGGGGTGTGGGTAGTCACCCATCTCTAATTCATGAAAGAAATAGAGATGTTCACCCACCAAAGTATTATAAAAAGGCAAACACAAAGTGTTTTAGTTAGCGTGAGTGACATCCAAATGCTGTGTGAGACCTATGGTTTGGATTCTCATGAAGTAGTACTGGAACCTGATCCATTCCAGAATTTCTACTTATAAATGGAGAAAGACTTTGATGTGATAGATCTCCTTACCATTTCATGAAGCCTTCCAGCTGACAAGACAAACCTTATCATTCTCCAGCTTTGCTCCTGTGTACCCAAATTTGGTAACTCTCATCACTACCGGTTGCTCAGCAAAGTGAGCCCTGAGCAAACTATGCATACACAGAACAGACAAAAAAGCCTCATGTTTGATAACTGGGCGTCCTGTATGATGACTTTGGCAACTGAACCAAATCTTTCTGATAAAATAAAAAATGACCATGAAATGCTTTTTCATTAAAAAAAAAAAAAAAAAAAATTAAGTAATTTTGAAGAAATAACTGAGACCTAAATAAGCCTCATTGAGCCAAGTGATGATGACTCATGAGGAAAGCGGACATGGTTCAATGCATTAAGAAGTCTATAGATGAATTTAGTTACTTAACAAACAAAAAAAGAAATATTTCCCCCTCGATATTAAAATTATTTTATCAGTTTTTCAGAAATACACATTAAATAGCAATAAATTGAAATGTTGATGTTAAATCATGGGTGGGCAACTTGCAGGCTGCAGGCTGCATGCACACACATGCAGCTATTTTCACAGCCCCCACTAAACCCAGACCACCACTGCCAAATTTGTCACTGAAATTCAGCGGTGCAGCAGTGGCAAGGAAAAGCAGTTGCCATTATCCTTTAAAACAAGGTGCACAGGGAGCGCACACCTTGCTTTCAGTCAAAATCACATTCCTAGAATATGTGTAAATGAAAAGCACATTGAGGGTTTTCTGTAAAGATTTTGCTAAGTCACCAGGATTGGAGATTTGGGTTGTTTACAACAGTGTTCTCCAACCTTGGGTCCCCAGATGTTTTTGGCCTACAACTCCCAGCATGCTGGGAGTTGTAGGCCAAAAACATCTGGGGACCCAAGGTTGGAGAACACTGGTTTACACATAGAGTGGTGAGAAGAGCAGGACTGGGGAGGCTCAGGTTCAAATCAGCTTACTTGAGCTCCAAAGCTCACTGGGTGACACTGGCCAGTCACTGATTCTCAGCCTAACCTACTCACAGGGTTGTGGTGAGGGGGAAATGGGTAGCTACCATCAATGCCACCTTGAGCACCTTGGAGGAAAAGCGGCATATAAATGCAATAAATAAATAAATAACTACACACCTCAAACATTCAGAGATGGGATCTCCACCCATGCACCAACTCCATTGGAGTTCCTTTGCCCTGGGGTAAACAATATGGTACGTCTTGAGCTTAGGATCTTTGGGAATCTCAGGCTACAATACTAGAATTTATATACATTCCTGGAGCAGCCATTGATTTCTACAGGAAGTGGGCTGCTCCCTCAAGTTATCAAGTTCACTTAACCTATCACTAGGACCAAATTTATTCCTGCCATCCAACCACTTTTCTAGAAAAGCAAACTGTATATGCCAGCATTTTTGAAGCCCTCAGTATCCTGGCCCACCCAGATGTGAGTCCTAAGCTCCAGTACCACCTGCTCAATAAGGACAAATAGGATGTGGCCTGTAGTTATCAGGAACAATTTGTTTTAGATAAACCATTATCCATCTTGTTGATTTTATTGTAGTTGCTAGCCTTATAGAGATTTATCTGAAGGAAGTAATCGTTAGCCAATCTGCACATTAGCACTGATTACTATTCTTTCGGTAAGCCCAACTGAGTGCTAAGCTTAGTAGTAGCCGCTACAGTAGGAAATATCCCTCCCAAAACCATTGTTTTGTAAATACCTCCCAAGCAGGATTATCTGCATGCACAGCACAACATGTATACAAATATGTTTGGTACACAGTTGTTTCTAGGTTAAAATACAGACATTAAGGTTTTAATATATATATTGGCTCCTATTAGTACAAGAGGGTGAAACAGAATCATCTCAGATTCTTAGGTCACAAATACAGTCTGCTAAATCTCTGCTGTTCAAGATGTTGTATTTTTCCCATTAAAGAGGAATTTTATGTAACAAATGTTGTTGTCCCAATCTGGACCATTTTCAGTGCAGGGGGGGGCAAAAGGCCCCCCAAAGCTTACACATATGTTAGCCCACTGTTTGCTGCCACTCTTGGCAGCTGATTGAACACCATTTTCTTTGCTTGCTTGCTTGCTTTATCCACCAGGTATCTTCTTGCCCACATCATGGACCCAGCCAATCAGAGATCATGTTGTGAATGTGTGGAGAAAGCCTGAACATGCACACACACTCACACACACATACAACTTCCCCTGACAATCCCTGTCTGCATAATCTCTCCGGGGGGCGAGGCGGGAGAGGCACCGGAGATACAGGGTCAGCCAGACTGATCTCGCATACCAACAATGGGGCACCTCAGCTGGAATCCACAAACAAGAAGGCAGGGCAGTCTCAAAGAGCTGTAAAGTACCCCAGGAACCATGACACGTCACCTTTTCCCTGGGCAGGAATAAGCCCCACCTGACCAGGAAGGGGCGGGAGAGCGGGAAAACCAGGGTAGAAAACCCCTCTCCCCACCCCTGGGAGTTGTTGGGAACACAGGTGAACGGACAACCACCACGTCCAGCTGTGGCTGGGTTAAACTGTTCTCTTCCCCGGGTCAGGCGGACTCGGAGCCAGGCAGGAAATCAACCAGCGTAGAGTCTTTGAGCTAAGGTAACTGCTTTCTACAATATGCTAGCCTGGGAACCCATTCATTCATAAAGTCTGAGGTCACGCTCAGGTCTTGTTGATGTATAGTATTCCTAGAAAGTCTATTAGTTCCGCTCCATTTAACTACTAGTAAATAAAGCCTTATTTGGGTAACAAAAGGCTCATAGTGCTTTCTCCTCGCTGCATTTGAGTTCTAGTCAGTTACACTTGCTTACCCGGGCTATAGCTCCGTGCCGGTTAACCTGTTAAGTGCCGAACTCACGCCGAAGACCCAGTTGCTGGTCTTCCACAGAATGTAATGACATCTTAATACCAAATAACATTAGATTTGGCATTGTGAAGTCACTGAGAGCGAATGAAGTCAATTGTGAGGGCAATGCTTCCTGTACTTTTCCAAGCCCAATTCAAGGTGCTGATTTTGACCTATAAAGTCTTACATGGCTTAGGACCGCAATACCCAATGGAGTGCCTCTCACAGTATGAACCTACCAGTATACTATGATCATAATCTGAGGCCCTCCTCTAAGGGAGCTTCAGAGGATGGCAACAAGGGAGAGGGCCTTCTTGGTGGTATCCCCCCCAAATTATGGAACACTCTCCCTAGTGAGGTCTGCCTGGCGCCAACATTGTCATCTTTGCAGCACCAGGCTAAGACCTCTCTCTACTGCCAGGCTTTTGACAGCATATGATAAGGTTTTTAATGGATCCTAGGATTTTTACTGATGATTGCTTAACATTGTTTTATATTTTTGTATGTAAAAATTTTAACATTATGTTTCTATATTGTACTTTTGGGGTTTTAATATTAGTAAACCACCCAGAGAGGTTTGGCTATTGGGCAGTATAGAAATGTAATAAATAAGATAAAATGAAATGTATCACATTGCTCTCATTCTGAATGGGAGGGGGTGATATACAGGGTCCCACAGCGCGCTTGCCTTGAATTTATGTCAGGGTAAGAAGGGGCATGTGATTGCTATTATGACTTCTGCCACTGCCTGGACAGCTGCCTGCCCCCAATGTAAGCACTTCCCCACCTGCAACCTCACTTCCAGCACCCTACTATTTACTGGTAAGATGAGCAAGCACTTTAACCCTGTTCATTCCACAAAAGAAATTGCCAACTGGGGGAGCCTGTGAAAAGAGCTGGGATCCTGAGAAGTTGAGGGTCTGCTTCAATTCAGCCCTAAAATTTAATGATAAGATTTGAAAGAGGCACTTACTTTCTAAGCATTGTACTGTTAAGAGTGCTAACTAGAATCAAAGCATATTTCTTCAAAAATATAAACTCATTCTCCAATAATTGCAGAAAATGTTGATCTAATTATATAAGCAAGTTATGTCTAATCAACTTTTAACATAATAAGCCATAGACAAACGTACAATTAAATCTAAGTAAAAGCTATCATGTCACTAGAAAAACTGCAAATGTAACCAGTCTTAGATGCAATTATTTGCAAATCAATCAAACAGTCTCAGATTTATTCAGTCTTAGAAATCAGCTTAGTCCAATAAAAAGTGCCAAATGTATTTTGACTCCTGTTTTTTAGCAGTTTGCTAGCTGCTAAGATTTGTTACATTTGAAAACTGACTTGGTTAGTTTTACCTGAATATAATCATATGTTTCTATATGCATGATGATGATGATGATGGTATTAAAGAGAGTTGTTTTGATTGAATTTGTTTATATAATTAAATCTACCTTTTATTATTATTGTGTTTAGCCATGGGTTATATCTCTAATTTGCAGGGTGTTTGTTGGGGCAAGCCCACTGACCTACACTAACCGTGTGTTATCATAACCATATTGTTTGCTTCTAGAGCACCTTCAGTTGTAGCTTTCATCCAAACATCATGGAGGTCACTGGGATTTTTAAATAATCCCAGTGCAGGAGCACCCATACAGACCAACTCGTCTTGCAAAGACAGAAATGGTGCAGGAGCACCACTGAATTTTTCTGTAGTACAGTATATCCTTTTACAAAGACAAAAAGCCATAAAAATACAGACCTATTAAGGAAGTTAGATATACTAAAATGAGTCTTCCTTTTTATACAGACCTCCTCCTAATAGGCCATACTGACTAGATAGAGCCCTGACCCCTAGTTCTTGCATGGAGCCCTGCTGAGCTAGCAATCAGAAGAGGCTGGGTTATGCCCAGCTCATACTTCATTGGAACAGAATCCTTATCATGGCTAGAGTCTGACCTGAAGAGGCAATATGATGGAGCAGGCTGCCCATGATAATGATATGGTGAGTCACACTTTAGATCACAAGGCCTCTTACATGATAAGACCCATAGAGTTGGTATAGGACAAAAGGGCATCTAAGGCCAGGGGTTGGCAATCTTTTGGGGCCATGGGCACATTTGGTAATGTGCGAAACTGTCTTGGGCACCACTACAAAATGGCTGCCATTGGAGGTGTGGCAAAGGACAAGTAACCTGCCCAAAAGACTGCATACAAGACAGAGGTGAGGTCTGAGCCCCGGCACACTAAACAGCTCCTTTGAACCCACAATTTTCAGCAACAATAGAAACCTATTTCCCAGCAATCCCAGCTGCCAGTAAGAAAATGTTTTAATGTATGTATGTACGTATGTATGTATTTAGTGAGAGAGGTGGGGCACCTTGGCAGGCACCAAGAAAAGAGTCCCAGGGGTGCATGGTGCCTGTGAGCACCACGTTCCCTACCCCTGATCTAGTCAAACCCCAAGGCCAATCCTACCAGTAGGCAGAGTGAGGCGGCTTTTCGGTGTCATGGAAGGGCAGCAAATTGTTAGTGATTGCATTTGTTATTCCTGAATGGTTTTTACTGCCAGGGATGGGGAGAGGAGCTTGTGGGGTTTTCTGCCTCAGGTGCCAAAATAATTTGGTTGGCTTTGGATACTGTGCACTTTGCATGGGAAGCGGGCGCCATTTGCTGCTCTGCCTCAGGCAGCAAAATGTCTTGGGCTGGCCCTGCCAAACACCCTGCCACAAGGCAGGCCCATCCATCCATTAACTCCTCATTACCTTTTGCTTGAATTTAAAGGACCACAAGCCTAAGGGCTGGACTTCTCACATACAGCAGGTGAAGCGGTAAACCTGTGCCTGGGCTGTACCACTGCAGACTGCAGGTAAGGGCTCACATGACTGAATATTTCCCTGCACACCGATCACTAGCATGTCAGGGAGAATGCTAGAACCCATCTCTCTGATGCCAGCACTGTGTCCCGTTACACTTGTGCTTCCCAAACAGAAACACTCCTTTTGGAACTGGCGCTGGCAGGAGTTTCAACAGCAGTTTGTGACTGTGGCGTGGGGAGGCATGGCAGCTCAGTGGTAAACGATTTGCATGCACAAGGTCCCTGGCATCTCAAGTTAACAAGCACACAGTCAGGTAGGAGGTGATGTGAATAGCCTCTGTCTAAGATGCTGGAGAGCTGCTAAGTGTCTTCTGTTGAAAGGGGTGAGTACACTGCACATGCTCAGGTCCTTGGACATGCATATAAGCTGCTCTTTGGGTCCCAGCCAGTGTATGCAGTCCAGATCACAATGTCTCCCATGCAGAGAGAAACTGAGCAACTAAAAAGATGCCTTCAGAGTAAATAGCTCTAGAGGACACCAGCAAGGCAAGCTAAAACACAGGCTGCACACATACTAAAACGAAATCTGAGGATCACATAGTATTCCACAATCCTAGAAATGCTGCTTGATTATCTCTCTTCCCCTCACCACCATTTTAAAAATTATTATTATTATATTTACGGTATACCTTTTTTTCCTTTTTCCCTGCAAGGAACCCAAGGTGGCTTACATAATGCTGCTCCTCTCCATTTTATCCTCACAACAACCCTGTGAGGTAGGTTAGGCTGAGAGTCAGTGACTGGGCCAAAGTCACCCTGTGAGCTTCATGGCAGAGTGGGAACTAGAACCCAGATCTGCTGAGTCCCAGTCCAACACCACTCACCACTATGCAGCCACACCAGTTCCCACTTTTTCAACACATTGCATCAAATTTATGGGAATGGGCACAGGTAGTAGAGCCCCTGCTTGACATGTGGAAGGCCCCAGGTTCAATCCCCAGCATCTCCAGGTAGGGCAGGAAAGACTTGTGCCTGAAGCCACAAGCTTCAGCTGTTGGGCGATATAGAAATGTAATAAATAGATTAAATAAATAAATAAATAAACCCTGGAGAGCCGCTCCCAGTCAGTGTCAACAATACTAGGTTAGATGAACCAATGGTCTGACTCAGTATGAGACAGCTTCCTATGTCAGCCCTATGAATATTATTAGGCAAATACAGCATATTGTATATTATTATTATCATCATCATCATCATTATTATTTCATGTATGCCACTCAGGGAGGGGAAAACATGCCAAAGATTATTTCAGACTGGTGAGAAGTGAAATGAAATGAAATGGACCAAGACTGCTGATGCAGACACAGACAGAGTACTATAAACAGCCTTTTCAGAATCAAGCCTATATCCAAGTGCTCGATCTTGATGTCTCTCAACACTTCTTTCATAAAATTTGAACCATTTTAGCTTCTTTGTAAGCTAAACTGAAAGAGCGTGCTCCCCCACGCCCAGTAGTCTAGTAGAAAAATACAGCAGCAACACTGGCACTGGGAAAAGAGACAAGTCCACAGCGTTAATGTAGCTCCGTTCATTTCCGTATAAGTGTGTTGTGTTATATCAGCACCTGTAGCATAGAGGACAGTGCTCTAAAATTATTTGGCCTCACCTATTGTACTGTCTCTGAATATTTCTCTATAATTGCCCCATTAGCCTCACTGTGCCAGTGCAGCCCATAAAAAGCAAATGATTTGGGCTGTTGTTCACACCAGAAAAGAGTGCCATCAATCAAATGCTAGCCAAATTCAAACTGTAGCATCTTTAATACTGGTGTTTATGTACTAGTCTGGAAACTCTCTGGTGGGTTTTTCAGGTGTCAGGTGGAGTTGTGGCATATCTTTGACATGTTAATGGAATGATCTGAGAGTTACAGAGGGAGAAGAAATATTATGCCACAGTGGCTAGCCTAACCGCGTCACTTTTCAGAGCAAAAACCACACAGTGCAACCACAGCTCTCTCAACGAATCTCCTGATTTCCAGCCACAGCATACAGACACACACCCCACCTGAGCCACAAAACAAAGAAGACAGGATGCTGCCTTTGCACAGTTCATTGCCTTGGTATTCTTTCATCTTACTTAGCTATGATAGAGGAATTGCACTATAGACCCCAGTAGAGCAGAGGCAAAAAGGGGTGGGGAATCAGGGGAAAAGACTGACAGTACATGCGTAAAACTGTAGAAGAGATCAATTCAACTGCTTGTGCTGCTACAAACTTCTGTAACTACATACAAGTCACTTACACTCAAAGAAGCTCAGTTGCATATATAATGTTGCAAGTTTAGCCACTTATGGCCATAACTATGGAAGAAGGCAACATGGTCGTGTTCGGCATGAGTCAGGGAGACCTGGGATCCATTTTCTACTTATTCAGGAAATTCACTGGGTAAGCTTTGGCTCAACACAATATCTCAGCCTAACCTACCCCCCAGGGTTGTTGTGAGGATAAAATAAGATAATCCTCATGTTCACCTCCCTGAGCATGGGATACAAATGTAACTGATTAAGGAAGGTTGCATAAGTCAGAGCTAAACAACTTCAAATAGCCACATAAGAAGAGCCATGCTGGGTCCGGCTGATCAAAGGCCTATGTAGTCCAGCATTTTCTTCACACAGTGGCCCACACACTGCCTGTGGAAATCCCACAAATAGGCATGAGTGCAATAGCACTCTTCTGCTCATATTCCCCAGCAACTGGCATTCAGAGGCATATTGCCTCTGCTACTAGAGGTAATATGTAGCCATCATGACTACTAATCACTGATAGCCTTATCCTCCATATCTCCTTGTAGACATCTCTGTACATGAGCACTGAGAATAGCACTTCACTGCCCCACAGTTGAAGGGAGGAAGGTTATAAGCCTCTATGGGAAAATGACAGCAGAAGCATCATGCAGACAACTTTCTAAAACCAAACACACTTATCATTTATGAAAAACATAATGCAAAGTGCATTAAATGTGTGTTGCACCCAAATACGGCTGTAATGGGTATGCTGATGAGTACTGCACAGACATTCATGTGTGCCAGCTGAAGACCTAGCCCATTGGTGTAAATTAGTAACACTCACAATGACCCCATAATGTCTTGGTTGCATTATTACATGATTAGCGGTTAAGAGCGTTTGAATGCCAGGGGCAAAAGAAGGCTTAAGTACAGCAAGGAGTGACAAAACATCCCTACAGAATTCTTTGATTTACACACTTTGAACATTTTATCATTCAAGATTTACTGTCGATAATGAGGCCTCTTTCCTGGCTGCACAACGCTATTTCACTTTCATTGATTTCACTGAAGTCACAAAGTTAACTGCAATATCAAACATTTCTTCAGGCTCCCCAAATCCTAAGAGCATAGTCACCCAGAACAACGGGAGTGAACTGAAATAACAAGGAGCTGTGCTGAGAAGACTCATCCTGCACAAAACACAGAAACTCTTGAAAATCCATCTGAAGCAGGAAAGAATACTAGCCCATTTTATGCTTGAGTGAATAAAGATGCTGGAATGTGCAATTCATTGTTCATAGAATCATAGAATCATAGAATAGTAGAGTTGGAAGGGGCCTACAAGGCCATCGAGTCCAACCCCCTGCTCAATGCAGGAATCCAGGTCAAAGCATCCCTGATAGATGGCTGTCCAGCTGCACCTTGAATGCCTCCAGAGTGGGAGAGCCCACCACCTCCCTAGGTAGTTGGTTCCATTGTCTTATTGCTCTAACAGTCAGGAAATTTTTCCTGATGTTTAGGTGGAATCTGGGTTCCTGTAACTTGAGCCCATTATTCCGTGTCCTGCAAACTAGGATGATCGAGAAGAGATCCTGGCCCTCCTCTTTGTGACAACCCTTCAAGTACTGGAAGAGTGCTATCATATCTCCCCTCAGTCTCTTCTTCTGAAGGCTAAACATGCCCAGTTCTTTCAGTCTCTGCTCATAGGACCTTGTTTCCAGTCCCTTTATCAGCCTTGTTGCCCTCCTCTGAACCCTCTCCAGTTTGTCTACATCCTTCTTAAAGTGTGCTGCCCAGAACTGGACACAATACTCAAGATGAGGCCTAACCAGTGCTGAGTAAAGGGGAATTATCACTTCACGTGATTTGGAAGCTATACTTCTATTAATGCAGCCCAAAATAGCATTTGCCTTCTTTGCAGCCACATCGCATTGCTGGCTCATATTCAGTTTGTGATCTACAACAATTCCAAGATCCTTCTCACTTGTAGTATTGTTGAGCCAAGTGTCCCCCATTCTGTAACTCTGCATTTCATTTCATTTCCCTAGGTGCAGCACTTGGCATTTATCCCTATTAATTTACATTCTGTTTTTTTTGGCCCAGCGCCCCAGCCTATCGAGATCGCTTTGAATTTTGTATCTGTCTTCCGGAGTATTAGCTGTTCAACTTGGGGCTGTGGTCACACATGAAGGATTTCCTGCATGGATGTGACTTCAATGCAGAAAATTGCATGGATCCTACATGCATACAGTGGTGTGCAAAAAATGCACACACATCTGTGTTTCACTGTCCAAAGTTGCTGCAGAACCCTGCCTCAAATTTGGCCTTCGGTAGCATATGTACCTGTGGCAAAATACATATGGAACGGAAGTGCTTACCCACATAGGAACTATATCGTGTGTAAAGCAGCCCTGAGTTCCTTACTGTCGCTGCACTCCCCTCCCATCAAATGTGGGATAAGTTTTAGAAATCCCACTTTTCTGTCTGCAACCTAACCAACAAGCTGCAATCTCTGTTTGTCTCTTTTCCCACCCAGGAAACTGAACCTGCCAATAAAGTGATTAAAAACATTAATCCTAAATAACCTGATTTCCCATGCTGATAGCTCAAATGGGCAGAGCTACCACCTTGCTTCTATCGCTGTAGCAGTTGTGAATTGTGCCAATGTCTGTTTTTCTCCCTTTAAATCAATACCATTTTCTCCACCTGCACTAATCCTTTGGAGAGCTAGGACAGTCTTATCACAGCATAATATTCCAATTAGCTTACACCAGTGTTTTTCCACCACTTGCGAGGTTATTACAGGGGACTTTGCTTGGGCTGTGCATTTTAATACAAAGACTGTGTTAAGTATCGCAGAACAAAATAGAAGGGCAGTTGGTTTTAAACTTGCTTTAAAAACCTTTAATTCTTTGGTTATGGATGGATTTTTAGTAGCATGTTAACCCCCAAAATGTTTCATAACAATTAGAGTACAACCTTAATTCATTGATGCCTACATAAATTACCATAGCCAATACTATGAACCCTTTCATAATCATGACCCAATTAAAATCCAGTTAACAGTTCTCACAACTGAATGCAGTCCAGTTAATGTCAGTTATCTCCTGATGCTTCTACTGCTACTATCTCTTATGAAAGCTCAGGACTACAGAAGAGAGCTAGTTACCAATCATAAGTCTGGCGATTAATAAGCATTGGCCTCACCATGCAGACTTTTAAAGAAGAACATTCTCATTGCCTGAAGCAAAGTCTGCTCAACTGAAGCCAGGTGCTTAGCAAAGACTTTGGCTCAAAGCTCCAGTGTCTTGGAAGAAAAGAAGGAAATACCTCTAGTGGTGGCATTGATCACAGCCTGTCTGTCACTGTCTGGCTCTACTCGGCATTTCCACCCAGCTTTCTTCCACAGTTTTCTACAGTAAGCCAGTTTTTATCACACTGAAAATGAAAAGCACTGAGAATAGGGCAATCATGATAGACAGATCACACGATTCCATGATGAGAGTGACAAACAGTAAGGCAAGCGGAGTAGCGGATTTGCACCGGCAGTGAACATGTGCTAGTAAACAAACACATCCAACGCATTTCAGTGTCAGGAAAGGAAGACGGGGAAAGTCAGTCTTTAGTTTTGCTCTTTCCAAATGCAATGAAATCTTGAAATAAATTTTTGATAGCCTCTTGCTAACTAGGGCAACATTTCCAAATGACAGTGATGTCCATGGCGGCGCATGGAGCCACCAAGGAAAAACAGGTGCCCAGGATCTTTGAACAGAGCTCACATTTCTCTTGTCTGTCTATATACCAGGATATCAACAGGCTGAACACCTGGCAGCTCCCTTTTTTTCCTGGCAACCAACATTGGATGTCTTCAGTGCTGGCAAATATGCAAAATATTTTCAGTGGAGCAGATCCTGACATCCCCAGAGTAGTTTCTTGCTGGGCCATGATGCATCATAAGGCCAGGCCATGATGCCTAATGCATGTGCATGTAAAGACATCCATTTCAGAGACACAATGTCCTTGTTGCTACAAAATAGCAATAGGCAAGAGAGACTGAATGAACGAAGCGGCTGTGTGAGCATGCTCAAGTGGCTAGCAAAGATTATACAGGTGGAAACGTGTGTAATAATAAATGTGTGTAATGTGTGTAATAATGTGTGTAATACAAATGTGGGTTGTGATAATTCCAAAATAGATGCTTCTCATTCTTCTGCCATTTTCTCCAGAAATATCTGAATGAGGGATTGAGAGAATTCTTTAGCCATGCAGTGGAAAAGTTACAAAGCTTTACATCTTTCTGGTGCTCCTTGGCAATGGTTCTGGGCTCCTGCCAGTGGGAGAGATACCAGAAATAAGTCCCTGGTTGCTTTCCAGCACAACACTGACTAGAAGCCAGCCAAAGAATGCTATAAAGAAATTATCTGTAAATATTGTCAGGGTTTGATAGGAGCTTTAAAATGCTGAACTTATATTTAATATGACATAGCTGATGTACATTACTCATGATAAGACTGGTTTATGCCTACAACCACTTAGGGAATAAGATGACTCTGAAGCAGAAGCCTCCTTGCTGATTAGGCTTTCCTACACTTTCCTCACAGCTAATGCTACTGATGCTGGTCCCTACTGGATAGAGGATATGGGTCTAGAACAGCCAGGTAGCCAATACAGAATCATAGAGTCATCAATGGTCATCCAATGCAACCCCATGTTGATGCAGAAAATCCATGACTACAACATCCCTGATAGATGTCCATCCAGCTGCTGCTTCAAAACCTCTAACACCACCTTCTGAAGCAGTCTGTATCACTACTGAACATTCACGCTATCAGGAATCTCTTCTTATTGTTTAGTCTAAATCATTCTTCTTATTACTTGAACCCACTGGTTCAGTTCATACTGTCTGAAGCAACAGAAAACAAATTGGCTACATTATCTAAATTACAGTCATTCAAATATTTGAAGATAGCTATCATATGGCCTCTTCTCCCGGCTAGACATACACACTTCCTTCAACCTTTCCTCATAGGACTTGGTCTGTGGAGAACTAGATCCTATATCCAATAGGATATTGCTCTGGGCCCCTTAAGAGATGATCTAAATGGTGAACAAACTTAAATAAATGGTCATCTGGATGAAAGATACATTTTGTGTGTCCTTTCACAAGAATTTTTTTATCTTGTGAAGATATTTGACAGCCAGATGTCCTGAAATATCAGGGTAAAGCTTTATACCATGTTTCTTCTATAATAGTCCATACCCACATTGTGGGGCGTGTGATCATTCTATAGCTCAATAAATATCTCCTGGGCTGCTTCCCCTTCAAAACATCAGGACTTTCTGCAGTAAGGAACACCTGGTCTTATCTGCATGCTACTGAACACAATGACAAAAACTGATGGATTAATCCAAGGGTGGTGAACCCATGGCCCTCCAGATGTTGCAGTGGGATACAACTCCCTGTCATTTCTGACCACTGGCCCTTTTGTCTGGAGAAGATGGGAGTTGTAGTCAAACAACTTCTGGAGGCCACATACTCCCCACCCCTGGATGAACAGATCTGGAGATTTACTTCTAGAATTTAGGTGAGGTGGAAATTACCTCTTGAATTTAGATGAGGACATGAGTGAGTTAGGGCTGTTCCTGAATGTAACTACAGCACCTTCTCTACAGGCTCCATCTAAGATAACCCGTTCAGCTATGAATCCTCCTATTTATTTCAGTGCTACCTTGCAAAACTCCTCTTCAACCCAGAGCCAAAGGTGAGTCAACAACAGCAATGACTCATACTTGAGCCTCATAAGTGCTGATATAATCAAATTGATGGTGGTGGTTTTCTGAGAGGAAGAGGCTTCCCGCCAGGGCTGAAATGGGCATGACAAACTTATTACAGTAAAACAAATGAGTGTGGAAGCTGTAATTCAGAGGGGACTAGAAACTGTTATTTAGTTTTATGTCCCATCAACTTTCCTTTTATGCAGAAATCCCAGATCTGTTTTTACAAAAGCCCTGCTCAGAGAGCTCTCCCAAAGGAAAATACACACCAGATTATGCTTGACTACACTGCTCAAGCAAAGCTTTGAGTCTGGTCTTCAGAGGTGTGTTTCAAAAGCAGCAGCACTTTTAAAAAATGTAATGGAGAGAAGGTAGTCTGGCCTTCCTCATTATGCCCTTCATCTTGAAATGCCACCAAGCCAAGATCCTTCCCCCTCACACACAAATTCACACTCAGTTTACAACACACAGTGAGACTGCCCCAGCATAGGCAGCAGGTATTTATTGCCTGCAGTGAAAACACAGACCTTTGCTCTTATGCTGCTGGTGAAGACTGAGACAAGTAGAAGTTAGTCGCTCCTCTCTTCCCATTGCAAGCTACTACCTCCTCCACCACTACCCTCCTCCTCCTCCTCCTCCTCCTCCTCCTCCTCCTTCTCGTCCATTGAAGCAATGCAAAGTAGTGAACTCCCTGAAAGACCATTTAGCGCCTATAACTCTTTGCCTAGAGGTATAGCCTCAATATATTATCCCTTCCGCAGAAGGTATTAAAAATGCATCCCCTCCCCAAAGAAATGACATTTATTTATTATATTTGTTAATCGTCCATCTGGCCGGTCACCCGGCCACCCTACATAACTCCATGCTGAACTAGATGGGCAGGAATTAAACAATGGCTTTCTGTTCAATCTCAGAAGCAAACGAGCCAAAGGTCCATAGCCTAGAGGGGTGTGCAAGCATTATCTTTGAGGCAGCAAAGCACATTAGAACCATCTTTCCAATTCCAGGGGTAGTGCATAGTAAAAGGGGTGGAGAGAGAAAGCTAATCTGAGGACAGATTAGCAGAGCACCAAGGGGAGATCCTTCACAGTGCTCTGGGGCTTGCAGATGAAAATTCTTAATGCAATTAACTGAGAAGAGAGGTGTGGAGAGGAATGGAAATAGCATCTCCAGACATCTAAACCATCTTGAATAAGCATCACATAGCACTCCATCACTGACTCGATCTCTTTTCATTATCCCTTTCTTCCGCCTCGCCCCCACCAATCTTATTACATTTGTTCATTAAACAGCAAAGAGTGTCACTCTCCGCTATTCTGGCTTCCTTTTAAAAAAAAATAAAAATCAGTTTTGTTTAGATGCCTTCCTGCTGCAACCCAAATTGATGCAGGCTTCCACCTCCTTGGCACCACTAAATCACTCCAGGATTTTAAACAAAATAACAGCTCGACATGTATGCAGATGCTTTATAAAAATGAATGGGGATCATGCCTTGGTGCCTGCTCATTTGATCGAATACCCCCTGCTTTTGCTGCAGCTCTTCCCCCTGCCTGCCCTCCATGATATTAGACTCCTGCTATATTGACCACCATAGGCAAGGAATGTTTGCCCACCTCTCCCTCACAGTTCAACCTGGCAATCCCAATAATTCATTATAAACCATTAGCAGGACCCCTGTGCTCATCCTTCATCACCCATCCAATCTCCCTAGCAGTGCTGATGTGTTCATTAGTATATCCTCCAACATCAAAGCCCTCAACCCACAGCAAAGTTCCTCACATGTGGCAAGTTCTTCTATTTCTGTAGTATAGTAAGAAAGCTGGGACAATACCTTGCTCCAAAGACCCCCAAATGCAGTGCTACACACCCCTTGTGAACTGCAATCTTGGTAATCTGAGGTTTTCTCAATGTGTGTGTGTGGGGGGGGGGGGTATTTCCAGTCCAATAATATAGGAGGACTGCTAGCTTTTTGAGTTTAAAGGGAAGGGGACATAAATAAGAAGGGGAGAAAAGAAAATTACTCCCCAGCCAGTTCAAGGAGATCCTTCCAAACCCCATTCACCGACTACCAAGGCAAATCGAAGAACTCACCGTCAGAGACCAGGCGAAGTTGGTCGAAATACTCCCATCCCGGCGTTTTTTTAAAAATCCGTGTTTCCCTACTCCCTGCGAGCTTCACTTTCCTGAGAAGCTGGGCACAAAGCTATTCCAGGTGCTTGTGCTGCTCAACTCCTTAGGGTTTTGTGTGTGTTTGTGTTTAATTCACTCTCCCTTGCTTCCTGCCTAATAGCCAAATAGATCACACGGTTGTTGTACTAGTCTCTTTCTTCCGTCCAAAATCAGGATGGGTGTGGGTCTTGCATAGTTTAGAAGGCAGTACGTAGTGGTGAATCTCTTAATCTTCTCTTTTCACTCAAGCATAGTGGAAGGCTTTGCAGCCCCTCTCCTGTGTGGGATTCGGCAAGCCTTTCCTGTGGCTGTTCCAGATTTCCTGCTTTCCTCTCTCACCTTCTGATAATTAATAGATATTATTGGACCCAACCGGGCTGTCTAGGGGGTTGCGTCCCCCCGTCTTGCCGCTCCCCCAACACGCACACACGCAACGCTCAAGCTTCTTCCGAAGTGCCTGAGAAAGGGAAGGTTAGCACGGAGGAGCTGTCCGCTATCAATAGTGCTGAAAGAGTCGTCCGTTCCAGAGCCAGTCGCTCAGAAGCTCGAGAGGCGGCGGAGACGGGGCTCTTTTATCCTCCTCGGATCTTGCTGAAGAAAAGCTGTATTCCAGGGCCAGTGAAGCTGAAACAGGCTTCGCCACCATCCAGTTGCCTTTTCTTGTTTCAGTTTCAAATAAATCCTTGAATTTAACACATTAAGCAGCGGACCTCCTGCCGGGAGAGACCGTATATGTGTGATGTTGGAGGAAGCGCATTCCTTCTTGTCACTCAGGGGTGATAGAAAAGCCCGTAAAAGGTCCCCTCTTGTTCTTTCACTGTTCGGGGATATCAGCAGGAAGAGACTGGTCCTTGGACGGAAAGACATATACAGAGAGGAAACAAGTGAGGGGGTTGCGGGGAGGGGGGAGGGGGAATCTACAGTCACGCTAAACTAAATTCAATCTGATAACATCTGCTGAACAGCATGCACAGCAGCCAGAAAGGAGGGAGGTTTGGAAGTTTTGCATTAAGAGATGCTGCTAAGCTCAAGGCTTTGATTCCTGCCAGCCTTTTAAAGAACTAGTACACCTTGATATTGTGGCCAAGGAAGCCAAAAAAAAGATTCTACAGAAATGCATGCAGAGCTATTCTATGTAGGACTATTCTTCTCTTCTATACATATCCCTCAGCCATGTGTATATAGATCTGTAACCCCAGATAACAGTTCATACAGCTAATGAAATGGTCTATAGTCCACAAAAGCTTATGCCATAATTAAGTTGTTCGTCTTTATAAGGTGCCACAAGACTCTTTGTTGCATATAATGGAGTGCCTATAACCCATAAACATGGAAAAGAAGAGAGACTCCTCCACATACCTTTAAAAATGGACCTTTTAAAATGCAATAGCTTTGAAGGGTAAAAAAAAAAAAAAAGAAACAGTATGAATGTTGATATCAGATGTTACATAAAGACACAATGAATGCATCTATTAGCACAGGCAGCATTCTACATGTTAGCACTGAGTGTTTAATACAGTGATGTAACAGACAAAGGCTAAGGAATTGACTGATTTTTTTTATTATAACATCTGCCACTAATTCATTAACCCTCTGCATTCTTACCTTTTCAGAAGTGTGAAGTAATGCCAATATAAAGGATCGTAAAAATGGATTCCTCTGGGTTTCTGTTAAGGACTCTGCCATTACTGAGAATGAGCACACTGAAAAAGAGGTTTCTCTTCATTGTGCCTTTATTTCACCATCAATGAAATGGGACTAGATAAGGCTATTTCTCAGGGAGCTGCAACATTTTGCTCTGTCTACTCTGAAATTTTCAGATGAAAGGTGGTCACAAATGATAATTATCATTAGTAGATGTTATGTGTAGCAAAGCCATAATTATAAGCAATCCAAGTAATTGCCCAAACAAAAAGTAGGGGGGATGATGATGATGATGATGATGATGATGATGATATGTTTATGCTTGTCTACAATGCTATTTTACTTCACTGTAATGTTGAATATGATTATCACTTAACTCTAGTTGGTACCTACCAAAAAGTAAATGTTTCCTAGACTACAACAACCTTTATTGTGAGCATGAAATTCACAGCGGTGCTTCACCATGCACAATACAATCAAGAATAAAAGCAACAATATGCTTCCCTCACATGGTCAGCATAGTTCTCTATTTGTAACACATCTTGTGCTAATGAGGAAACTCACTGGCAGACCCTAGTGGCCCTGAAATACTAACTGCGGCCTATCAATTAATTAATCCAAAACAGGACCCTCTAGAAATCATCATTGACAGAATTAACTGCTCCAATCTATCAAGGTAATGATTGATATATAAACTGGTCATGAAAATCCATCTGCAGCATGTTGTACACTGTCTCCTCAGCAGGGTTGGTAGTTATAGCTGGACCAGCATCAATCTCATTGTGCAAACAGTATCCAGTGTACAAAAAACAGCTTTGTCTTCTGTTTTTGTTTTACATTCCAGGGGGGCTGGCTATTTTAATATTTAGCCATTGCAAATCCCATTGTTGGGTCACATCAAGCAGAGGGGCCTCTATCTTTGGATGCAAACTACTTCCCCCTGAAATCACCAGCAGAACTCCACTGGTTGATGGGAATGGGTTGCACCCACACACAAAACCACAAGCAAGATCAGCAGCTAGGACAATGTTCTTAGCAGGGGAGGGAGAGGGATCCAAATCCTAGTCCCTGAATGACAGTTCACACAGTCCAACTGAACAATACAGAGTTAGTTTCTGTTCTTGAGAAGCTTGGAGGAGTAATCACGTTCCTCCTCCACACAGCCCCCCCACCACCACCACAGACAGTAGATTAATGGTATTGATTGTCCCCTCGGGATTTCTCTCAACTGTTCACATTTTAGCACTCCTGTAGAAACATGGTACATCATCAAGATTGGTTATTTCAGCTATGATGGAAAGGAATTCCCTAGGAATTAACAACTAGCTGCATGCATCGAGTTGGTGCAGATGGGCAAGATACATTCTGCATCATCAAGGTTATTACTGTACTTACTTGAGTCAGAGCTGTCTCAAGCTATTTTGCTGCCTTAGGCAAAAATTAATTCCCCCTCCCCATGTTTTGTTTTATGTAATGGGGAGGGGGAAAACTGTGTTCTCTCTTCAAGGATTTTCCTGATTGAAGCCCTTTTCCTTGTCCTATGCAAGCAAATGGAACAAAGGGAAGAGGCTCTCACTCTAGTCGCTTGCATGGAATAAAGGGAAAGGGATGCAACTGGGAAATGAGGGCACAGTTACATAACTTTACCGCCTTCCCCAACCTGGTGGCTTTCAGATGTATTAGACTGCAATTCCCAAGATTCTTGACCATTGGCCATGCTGGGTGGAGCTGAGGGGAGTTGTACTCCAAAACGTCTGGACAGCACCAGGTTAGGGAAGGCTGCTAGAACATGTTGTCCTAAGAGTCTAGGGTGGAGATTTTTTCTTTCTTTCTTTTCCCCCAATGATTTTTCAAATTAGGCTGGATTCGGTCATCCCAGGTAGCTGCATATGCTAACTGTTGTGTTAGGCTGACTCTGAGAAGAATCACTAGATGCTGGGTTACCAAATGCTAGATTCTATCTCCTAAATTCTGTCCACCTCCCCACTGGGGCCCTGTAAAGCACTATGTGTAAGACAGCCATGCCCCATGGAGACCAGGGAAAGGTCTGCTGCTGCACTAGAACCAGGACCAATCTAATATGAGAGAAAAAGCTGCCCTTCTCCCCAACACCTTTATTCTGGAACTCTATATGGACCAGAAGTGGAGTGCTGAACCAGAATATTTGCTAAGTTACTCCTGGCCACTTAAGATAAATGTAGGCCAAGTAAAGCTTTTATGCACTGTGTAAGTATAGAGTCCAGACACCCAAACTAGCCACCCCCTCTGTTCTTCAATTGCTTATCATCTTGTTTTTAAACTGCATCTTTCCAAAATATACTGACCCATTTGCAAGATGGAGGGGGTTGCAAGAAACAACAATAGCTCTCCCTTTAAAAGATGTTTTATGAGAGATGACTGGTTCACTCCTTCGGTTGAATTAAATATAGAAGCAGCTGCTTAAAGAACCATACTGGGATGTTGATTGACAGCTATAGAGACTCAAGGGCAATATTTGTCTGCAAGACATAGAGGGTACAAACACCTACTGTGCAAGTAGGCCCCTGTGCTGAAATGCCAGTGCCCCTCACTTAAAGAAGCTAAACCTTTATGCCGGCTCAGGGCCGGGTTCATTTGACTGAGCTGAGCCAGTGGTAGAGAGTGCGATTTAGAGCTATGATGTCCCTGCACAGTGTGACCATTATCATCATGCACCTGAGGCAGATGCAGAACTCCTCTAAAGGTCAGTTAATCATTCCCTGTCCATTCCCATTCACTCACTGGCAAGTTACAGAAAGTCATCAATTGGTCACTTTTCTTCCGGGTTTACTCAGCCATCCAGAAACCTGACTGAGGCACAACCTAGTTAATTCACATGATCTACAAAAGAACTCAAGACCCTGAGTCACAAATTAAATTGCTTACTGTACTTGGAAAATTGCATTGGTTTACAGTACTTGGTAAACACCATTGGTGTTCCTGGGCTAAAAGATAGCAAAGAATCATGAGTTGACCTACATTTGGAATGAAATACTGCAACATTTGGACAGCACACTGGATTTACCATAGGCTTTACCTTCCTCTGGATCTTAATTGCATTGATACAACCAAAAATGATACATACCACTAAGTATATGTCCAAGATGGTTAATAAGAAAATTAAGAACTATAGGGGACTTACTGACTTTGTATGTTGATGGCTGAGCCATTAATAGTCTGCAACTGGTAACACCTTTAATTTCTTTTCATCAGTCGCTGGAGCTATCTTGTGAGAGTAGACAGATGTCTTTGTAAAGTCTGGCCACAGCCTTTAAGGGCTTGTATCTGCTTTGTTCCAAAAGACACTGGTTTTTTGTCACTAGTTAGGTAAAACTGCATTTCCTTTATCTCTTCCAAAGGAGTGCTTTGCACTCTGCAGGAGCATGTTTTGAAATGATCATAATGATCAGCATAGCTAACCACTAGGATTCTGCTCACAGGAACATCTCTAGAAAAATTACATACATAAACAACCAGTTCTGGTGAACAGAACATTTCCACATATATGTTCACTTTGAAAAAGTCATCCCAGGAGCACAGAACATTGCATCAGAATCAGCCCTTGTGACTAAAGTTGACTTGCTTTCATCAACAAACATTAAACAACTGGTACTTTGATAAAACTGGGTTTTAATATTATGTTTTTCAAAGGAACAAAAGATCTGAGGTGAACTGGTACAGTGCAGTAACCAGCCCCTTTGGGGACAACATGTAAGGGATGATTCCCACATGTGTCTAAATTATTTGACAACATTCAGCCAAATGTGTGAACTAGACCTATTGAAAAGTATTGCTCATATTGTAGGACCTGCATGTGTGAATCAGCCCTTTGAATTGGCATCTATCACAGGAATGCCATGCATAGGATTGGGATTTTACTCATCCACTAGACATGATTAATGAGAGATGTCTTCGCATCTCTTGGATCAGAAATCTGATAACTAACCAGGTCATTCATGCTAGCATTGGGGGCACTTGGGTGTTCTATAATACTAAACACCCGTTGGATTGTCAGTGTAAGACTGCTAAAAATATGTTGTTTTAGCTTCCCTATCATTAAGAAATGTTCTGCCCAAATTTACCCATCATTACGGAGGTTTGGAGAGCTCCTGGTGCAGTGTCAGAAGGCAAATGATCATTATGATTATTTTTAAGGCACACGTATGGAAAGGCATCCCCTCACATAAAAATAACCCTAGGTGATTTATGAGAGCCTGCACCAGTGGCTCTGAGTGGCCAGAAGGAAGCATTCCATTTCACTTAGCAATAGTGAGGCAGAACGTCTAGCAAATAGTTCACTTTTCTCAAAGAAAGAGATGCAGCCCACTATTAGAAATAGGACACTGCTGGATCAGACCATCAAGCATAAAGAAAATCCTGAATTTATTGGCTGCTAGTTTTCTGCATAATGGAGCAGTAGATGCAAGAAAGGAACCAAAAACATGGAATTATTTTCTAAGACTGCAGTTTTACACAGTGACATACACTCAAGCACCACTGGCAGGGCCGGATTAAGATAGGGGCTATTGGAGCTGCAGCTCCAGGCCCCTACCACAAAATAGGCCCACAATATAGGGACGCGCTCACCTCGCTCACCTGCGGGGCGTTGCCGGAGGCGAGCAGAGGTTGCCACGCTGGGCAGGGACTGGAGGAAGTGCGCGGGAAGCAGCCAAATTTTCACTAGGTACACACACGCACACAATGCCGGCTACGAGCGTGTACCCCTCCCCGCCGAGATGTGCTGCAAGAAATTAGGGTAACTGTGGGGAGCCCTATTCTATTAATTAATTTATCAATTATATTTCCTGCCCGCCTTTGAGGGCAGGAACCCTCAAGGCGGTGTACAATAATAAAACGCATACTAAAAATCGATAGGGTCTTAAAAAAACAGCCATTTATTCCTGCAAAATAATCCCTGGGGCCAGGCGCGAGATGGGGCGGCTCTCGTGATGAGGGATGCGCGCGCCGGCAAGCGACGGAAGGTCCCCGCCGGCCTCGCTCGGCCAATCAGCTCCGCGCGCCGGCCTTAAGGGAGGACCCGTTTTCCCTTTCCCCCCCACAACATCTCGCCCTTCTCCTTCTCCCGGAGGGAGCTGCTGCGATGCCGCTTTACGAGGGCCTCGAGAGCGGCGGCGAGAAAACCGCGGTGGTGATCGATCTGGGCGTGGCCTTCACCAAGTAAGAGGCCTCCCCTCCCAGTCCTCGGTTGCCGCCCCTCAGCCCCACCCTGCTGGGTTCCCGAGGCGGTGTGGCTGCTTTCCCACCGCCCTTTCTTTGTTTATTATTTGTTCCATTTATCTTTTAAAATCCCAAGTATATATAACGCCCAAGGCGGCATCACACCGCCTTTCATTCCCTCACTCTTTTCCTCCACCCCCCACCTATTCTCTCTTATTCTCTCCATATTTTCAATATGTTTCTGTTTTGGCACTTTAATGGTAATTAAAATATTTAATTTGTTTTAATATAAAATTGCGTCTTCATTTTATTTATTTCCATAAAAAGGCTCGCCAAAATCCTCAGCACCAGGCCCATAATGCTCTTAATCCGGCCCTGACCACTGGGATTGCAACCTACAGGTTTAATCTTTCCTCCATTCCATTCATCACCCCTCCTATCCTCTCTTCACCCCCAAACAATGAAGCTTGTTCATTCTGCTCAGAAAGGGTGACAACTTAAATGACGAGCCCCTGGCTAGAGGTTCCACTTGGAAGCCCCTTGGGCCTGATTTCCAAAGAGAAGCCATGGAGCCATGCAGCTGTTGATTTAGTCCAGCCTTCCCTCAACCTGGTGCCCTCCAGATGTGTGGGAGTACAACTCTCACAATGGCCAGGCTGACTGGGCATTGTGGGAGTTGGAGAGCAACACGTTTCGAGGGCACCAGGTTTATTTATTTATTTTATTTATTTATTATATTTATCAATCGCCCATCTGGCCGGTCACCCAGCCACCCTGGGCGATGTACAATTAAAATACAGCAAAACACAATAAAATATAATAATTAAAACAATATAAAAAATTCTCATTAAAAACCTAACCCACCCCATATTCCCGCCTGAACAGCCATGTTTTTAATGCACGGCGGAAGCTCATCACGGAGGGGGCATGGCGAAGGTCACTAGGGAGGGAGTTCCATAATGTGGGGGCCGCCACAGAGAAGGCCCTCTTCCTAGTCCCCACCAGCCTGGCTGCTCTGGCTTGGGGAAGACTGACTAAAGGTGCAATCCTATGCAAGTTTAGACAGAAAGAAAGGCCAACAACTTCCAGCATGCTGGGAGTTGCAGGCTTTTTTTCTGTCTAAACTTGCATAGGATTGCACCCTTAGTCTCTTAGTTTCCTAGAAACAGAGTTGCTCATAATTAGAAGCCCTTTGTGACTCTGTAGCTGAATTCTGCATCCTTTCCTTGTTTTCTCCCAAACTCCTGGTCAGGGGGACTGCCTTGACAATAGCTGTGACTTATCCTTCTCTCCATGTGCCTCTCACTGTCAGCCAGGAGCTAAATATTATCAAAATGTGTGTCACAACCAGGAATGTCAAAATACAATTAACATTTAAAAAAAAAAAAAAAAACCCAGCTGACATGGTGCTGCTGAATGGCATTGTGCCTCCCCAGCAGAGACCTGTGTGTGACAATCAAAGAGGGAATTGTGTTTAGCTTCCAGAGTGACTGAAGGGGGGGGGGAGGCAAGGTTGCATGCACTGCACTAACCATGGAGTGCATTTGCTTCATTAGGACCAACTCTAGCAGTCTGAGCGGAAATGCCTTAGGATCACATTTGTCCTTTGCTCTGCAGACTGTGTTTGTCTCCTCCAATGTTTGCAGCAAACTGTAGACATTTATCAAATAATGCAAAAATGCTTGCTGAAGAAGGCTATGGGGAATCTGATTTTTCAGACAGCTGATCTGGGGGGGGAGGCGGGGGGGGAGACAGGATGAAATACTCAAAGATAATTCAGTCCCGTCAGCAAATGGCTTGCCATAAGCAGTGCATAATGCAATATTTATCATTCACAGAAATCGATACAGCTTCATCATAGACAAATGAGAAGGATTTGAACAAATCACCTCTTGCCCCCATCACATGAAGGAAGGGAGCAGCCAGCACTGGAAGACAAGATGCTTCTGGCAGGGGGGGCTTCAAAATATTAGCAACAGCTTCCCCGCAGTGCTAAATACAAAATCAAAATTGTATTCAGCAATACAATAATATCAGCTTGCTCAGGAAAGGGAGTCTCTCTTACTGATTCAATAGAATTATGTTGGATGAGAGTAGACCACTTACCTGGAGATCTGTCTACACAGGAAAATGATTCTGACATCCTTGTTACTATAAGCTGTCACCCATGTGCTGTGTGAAAAAAAAAAACAAGGCCTGAGCACCATTTGGTCCATGTTCAACATCTTTATTTAGGATGTGGGTGTCAAACAAGACTTAGAAACACAGCACTGAAGTGCTCCAGTCAGTGGTGCCATCAGGGGCAGAAATCTAGGGCTCCACTCCGCAGAATGATGAGCTGCCAAATGCAGCAAGGGTAGCTGAGCACGTTTTGAAGCTGGTGAAGTAATACTGTGAAGGACTGCAACCGGTCCTTTATCTCAAGACGAGATCAAAAAGGTGCAAAACTGCCAGCCTTAGCACTGCCGTCTTGACACTGATTATCTCAGGGCTTTGCCCTTAGTCTTACACTGGATTTGAGCACTGAACCACAGAGGAACTACATACACTGTGTGGGGTAAAACCAGGAAAGTTTATTTAAGGTAAACAGATTACAATAAAAGGTGGGGAATGAGGGAAGGGGGAAAAGGTGGGGAGACACTTTGGTATACACAAGTAGAGCTACAAAACAACAAAGCTAGTTCCTTTACTATATAAACACCCGGGCACTTACCATACTCTTTGCCTGGGGGTGGGGGGGTTGGTCTTCTTAGGGCCTGCCTCAGCAAAAGCCCTACTCCATGCTCCTTCGCTTCCAGACAACAACCTAACCCAGAAGCCACGGCTGGCAGTATCAGACCCCCCCCCGCCCCTCCTTTCGGTAGCCCAGCTGTCCTTGGCCAATCAGGATGAACTTCATCTGGGCTAGGCAGGGGAGGGGTGGCTCCTAGGTGTCAGAGGGGTGAACTCCTGATCATGACTAGAGTGCTTGGGGAACATTTGCATGTGAATACATGGGAGACTGGAGGCAACAGGGCCATCAGAGGAACTATGTATATTTGCATGAGGTTCCCAGCCTCCAGCTGGGATTAAACTTGTTTACGTGTGTGTGTGTGTGTGTGTGTGTGTGTGTGTGTGTGTGTGTGGTGGATAAGGGTCTGCTTTTCTTCACAAATACACATTACCACGTTATGAGAGCCACCCACACACCCATAAGACTATTAATTCCAGAGCCTAATATTACCTAATTGTGGCACTGATCCAGTGAATTATGTAGACATACCCACTGACCTGATACAAGCCATCCTATACCTCAAGCGTTCCACCCAGATTCAGGTCCAACCTTTCCTTGAAAGTCCCCACAGAAAAAAGATTCCACCTTGTGCCATCGGTGAATTCCTCTTACAGTTAGAATGTCACTTTTCTCCCTCTAATTTTTAACCTAAATCTAAATCTACCTCCTTGTAGTTTAATCTTTTTGGATAGGACCCAGCTAAATTTAAGTACCTTTACATCCAAATGATTTCAGTAGGAGAGCCTTGTGTGTACATAATTCTCCCACTGAAATCAGGGGCAGCATATTTCTAAACACCAGATGCTAGGGACAGATGACAGTGGGAGACCATCATCATTATGCTTTGTTTGTAAGCAGCCAAAGGCAAGTGGCTGGTCTTTGTTGAAAACAGAATGCTGGATTAGATGGACCTTAGTCTGACCCAGCCAGGCAATTCTTACAAGGGGCTGTATCTAGATTAAGTGAGTAAGCCAGTCCTGTGGCTTACGCTGGCTCAGCTTGTCTGAGAGTGGAAAGCTAAGCAGGGTCAAGCCTGGTTATTACTTGGATGGGAGACCCCTCCTCTAGTTTCCTGCATTGAGCAGTGGGTTGGACTCGATAGCCTTGTAGGCTCCTTCCAACTCTATGATCTATGAAATCTATGAAACTTAGCTCCCATTGAAATCCATTGGACTGAAGTCATGACTAACTTGCCCCATTGATTTTAATGGGGGATCTAAATTCAGCTAACTTAGTCCACTGTTATTTTCTTAAAGAGGCTTAAATGTACTTAAATTTGGCTGGATCATGCCCATTTCTTATTCTCATTGCTCACATTTATCCTTAGGTTAGGCTAAGCTAAAATGTGGTAGACAACCTGGTGCCCCCCAGATGTTTTGGTCTACAGCTCCCATAAGCTCTAGCCAGCATGGCCAATGGTCAGGGATTATGTGAGTTGTGGTTCAAAACATCTGGAGGGCACCAGGCTGCATAGCCCTCAGCTAAGATATTGTGACTGACCCAATGAGCTTTATGGCTGGATGGGGATTTGGACCCATGTCCAGGGCCGGTGCTACCATTAGGCCAACTAGGCAGCTGCCTAGGGCGCAGGGCTAAAGGGGGTGCCAGAAACACCTTGGGGGAAAAATACAGCGCTCTCAAGTGGGAAGGGGGGCGCTAAATATCTGATCTTGCCTAGGGCACCAAACTGCCTTGCACCGGTCCTGCCCATGTCTTCCAAGTCTAACACTCTAACCAGTGCACCATGATGGCTCTCAGATTCTTAGTTTGTAACCACTAATACTTGCCTTCTGCACAGCACATGTCACCAATTAATGGGACCAAATGAGCACAAGGAGACATGGTAGAATCCAGCTATAAGACACACTACTAACTACACACCTAGCTACACACTACATACATTATTGTTATACATTTATTTAGAGGCTGTGTGCTTAGAGCTAAGCAAGACACAGACACAGTTCTGTCTCAGAGATCTTGCAAGATATCAATAGAGATGGGAACTATTTCAGGGTTGACAAATGAATAGATGGGAAAAGGTAGAGCAGTGGTTTTCAAACTGTGTTACAGGGAATCCTAAAGCTCTCTGGAGGCTTATCAAGGATTCTTCGGTGAGAAGATCAGTAACAGCAGACAAATTTCCCTGAAGAACACCTTACCCACCACCATTGATCTTCCCCTGAAATGTGCAGCTACAAAGGGTGCTGGGTGGGTTTGTGACCACACTCCGAGTTTAAGGCTGTCCTGGCTTGGCTTGGGCCCTGGGGAAAGCAGCTGGTCAATCAGGCACCTGAGGAGGCTCTGGTAGCAGGAAGCTATGACTGGCAAGGCAAGGGTCCAATTTGGTCAGCAGTTATGCCAGGACAGGTAAGCAGGAGGCCAGCAAGGCTAATGGCACCTTGGACAGTACTCTGCAGGAGCTGCTAGGCTGGGATAGCTCCTCATAAAATGAATTGTTCTAGCAAGCAACTAGCAGCAACTGAGGGTAAGCTGGTCAGCTTGGGTGAAGCTCCACCTCCCACTAGATGCTAACAGCAACCTTAAAGGACTCATGCTCATTTCCATAGCCTTAAGCTCTTATGTGGCTGAAGGACCTGAAGGGCTTTGGAAGAGCCATTCTTAGAGGCTGAGGTTGATGGGAGGGCCAAGTCCTTGGTCCAGGGGATCCATCTGGGATTCTGGAGGGTGCTCCCTGGAGTGGAGCGACTGGTGTCTCACTGGGTTCAAAGTCCTCTTTGGGGTGCCCCATTTGAACAGAGTGAGTGCACCCCAAAACATGTCCCAGAATCCTCAGCAACATATAGGGTTTCCAATGCAGAAATGCAGGAGTTTCTTGGTAGACATGTTCATGTGGAAAGAAGAGCCTGAAGGTAAACACTTCGACATCCTCTTTTTGAAAGTCACACAAAACCCAGCTCTTCTGCCAAGGCATGGCCTTGTTAATGCAAAGTTAAGGGACCTCTGTCGTTTACTTCAGTCAGAAATGACACAGGGCTTTCTCACATGGAGCTGATTACACCAAAACATCATCTAATTATTTTCCCTTGACTTACACTGAGCAGAATTACCCCCAGTAACTCTTTTCAGTCCGTTTTACAAGATAGATTGCCATAGATTAGCCATCCTCTTAAAGACTCCAGTTTGCTGGTGTTACTCCAGCCATGAAGGTCATTTTGTTCATCAACTCGAATCATTGTAGCACAGAGGGTGAAAGATGCCAGCTCACTTTAATAAAATAAACAAACACTCAAACAATATATTTTTAACAAGAATGACTCTTTACCATTCTGTAGGAACAAAATGAGCAAAAGTTAATTTGGGGGACATGCTACCACAAAAGCCAGCACAGGCATTTAACAAAGTCGGGCTTTTATTTGTCAAATGCATTTTAAAAATGATCTGATAGAAGTTGAATTTCCTTCTTGATAGAGGAAAGGTGCTGGGGTGGGCATCTTTAATTCATCAAACTGAAATATCAGTAAAACTCTAACAAGCTGTAATCTCTACAGAACTAAAGCCATAAAAAGTTCAGATGGGTGGAAAAGAAAGAACACACAAAAAATAATAAATGCTGAAAAAATTTTAAAAGCACCGTTTGTAGCATCCTGCTTCTCCACCAGTACAAAAAAAAACACAAAAAACCCCCTAAAAGCATCACATCTTCTAGGTTCCAAAAAAAAAACATAACTAAGAAATGGGAAACAAGTGGCATTGTTCTGTTCAAAGCCCATGTCGCGCAACAATGAAGAAGCAGGCTTCAAAGGGCCTCTTCCCAAAGAGGGGGGAAAGGATTGCTAAGAAAAAGACTCTTCTGTCCTGTTCTCCATTAAACAGAGAAAATAAAGGGAGAATAGATTTTCAGCTATTATAAACCACTAAAGCTGCATCAATTTACACCTCAAGAAAGTATAACGAAATTCTTCAACAAAATCCTCAGTGGACATACATCAACATACATAGCTCTATCATTTTTAGATGGCCCCATTACCATGGAATGCTATTCACTGCATTCCAGTGTATTCATCCTCCAAGGGACAGATAAGGGGCAGGTAAGGTGTAGAGATAGGAGACTAGCCTGTGGCTCAGCTGGCTCAGCTTGTCTGGGCGTGGAAAGCTAAGCAGGGTCAGGTCTGGTTATTACTTGGATGGGAGACCCCTCCTCTAGTTTCCTGCACTGAGCAGGGGCTTGGACTCGATGGCCTTGTAGGCCCCTTCCAACTCTATGATCTATGAATCTATGAATAGCCTCACAATCCTAAACAGCATATCTTCCTGCAAAACTGTAAAAAGGGTGTGTGGGTGGGTTGTGTTGTTGTCCTGGCACAGAGGTCCTTGAGTTAGATCCAGAGAAACTCCCACTGAAGGAGGTGGTCGGAAGGTTACTTGCCCATCACCTCCTCCCCCAGACAGCTCCCCAAGCCGCCCAAAAAGCCTCCCCCAAGGGTTGGGGACCTTGCTGAATAGTGTGGGCTGTGGCATGGGGGACTGGAGGGAAAGGGGATCCCCAAATATCAGGCAAAGGCACTTTCTGTGATTCACGATTGAGACTGAAATTCTGTTATACTGGCCCAGAGAAATCTCTGGCCCAGAGGCAATTAATTTGGAATTCACCACCACAAGATGGAGGCCACTAGTTTAGATGGCTTTGAAAAAAGGGGGTTAAACAAACTAATGGGTGGTGGATGGGTCTATCAGTGGCTATTAGTCATGCTGGTTAAATGGAACATTTATATTCAGAGGCAGTCAAGCCAGTGTATGGCTGTTGCTCAGGGCAAGAGGGGGAGAGGACTTTAGCCTTCAAGCCTTGCTTGACAGCTCCCTGGGGGCAACTGAGAGCCAGTGTGGCGTAGTGGTGAGAGTGTTGGACTGGGACTCGGGAGATCTGGGTTCTAGTCCCCGCTCAGCCATGAAACTCACTGGGTGACTTTGGGCCAGTCACTGACTCTCAGCCTAACCTACCTCACAGGGTTGTTGTGAGGATAAAATGGAGAGGAGGATGAGGAGGATTATGTAAGCCGCCTTGGGTTCCTTTCAGGAAAAAAGGTGGGGTATAAATATAATAAATAAATAAATAAATAAAATAAACTGATTGGCCACTGTGTTGAAGACACCGCTGGCCTAGATAACTGCTTGGCTGGGGTGAATTGCAGTTTGCCCCCCAAAAGCACCAAAGTGGCAAACTTCATCTACTGCCCACAGGTGTGTGTGTGTGTGTGTGTAGTCACACATAGTTACTCCATAGCGTTCCCTTTTGTTGATGCAATGTTTTAGTAGCACATCACCCTAAGAGGCCCCTTTCAGCTGCTCCTCTACAAGAAAGGAACAGTGCTATGGTGGCTTTCTGTGTAGATCAAGTTCTCCCTTCCAGTAAGCCCCAAAGGCTAGAAGCCCCTTCATACAAGAAGAGAGAGAAGCAGTGCTGCACATAAGGTAGTGTACAGCAGAGACATTTTAGAAATACTGTATATAACATAACTTACAGAAGTGAGGAAAGGAGGCATCAGCCGTGGGGTGAAGCAGAAGCAGGAATTCCACAGGTGGGTGGAGTAGGGTGTGGGTGACTGCCCCCTAAAATTACTCTTTTCAACAAGGCTGCAGTACTGCATTTTGCCATGTGAAAAACCCTCCTACATACCAACAGCTGCCGGTTGCCAGTAATAGACATGAAATTTCGGCAAGTCGAAATGGGAAAGGATGCTTCCCCGGAAGAAGTCAGATGCTGTTTGTCAGGACTTTTATACTGTATAGCATGCACCTCCTCATTATATGTCTCCTGCCTACTACTGTGCTCTGTGAAAAGGCATAGGGATGTGTAAGAAAGAATTAACAACACAGAGGGGTGACATGACAGTCTTCTATTAGGCAAAGACGCCTTCTGTTCTGAAGATGCTCATCGCAAACTGCTGTGCCAACATTCCGCCAAGCAAGCAAGAGGGGCCATGCAGAGAACTCCAGGGAGGTTTTATTTTCCTCGACTCCATGGCTTCCATTACTTTGCAATATCTAGATGCTGCCAAAGCTCACTGAAGCATGCTGAGCAAAGATCTCTTTGGTGGACTGAGGCGCCGTCTAGTGCCGAAGTATCGCCTACTTTGGCTGGTTGGACGGCTGGCTCAGCAGAGCGAGCACATCGCCTGTAGCACGGAGAGTCTGAGAGGCTCCCGGCACACATAGATATCCACTGCAGCTGCTCCCCGCCCCCACAGCAAAAGTTTTTATTCAGGGGAAATATACCAGGAAATGCTGATGCATAATCTATACTTCTCAAAGCTGGCCCAGTGAACTGATTCATATCTGTCACTGTGGAAACAGGAGGGAAAAGGGCATGAAAAGTTACACCTTCCCCAAGGACGTAGGAAAGCAAAAGCCACATGATGGTGGTGAAAATACAAAAAGGTAAAAGACTGGAGTTGCAATAGCACCTGATGAGCCATTCTTGGCACATTCATCTGCTCAAGTATGTGTTATAATATCTACACACACACCTCTTTTAAGCACAAGGACTTTCCCCTGTGAAATCAGGCCAATTCACACCCCTTCACTGTAGGCAAAATGACTAACAGGGTTAAAAGAGTAAAGAGTATATCCACCAAAAGAGTATATCCACCATATACACATTGCACAGTTGTCCTCACAAAAGCCCTGTGGATTTACTATATCAACAGCACCTGTCATGGAAAGAATGAATGGGGAGTTTTCTGCAGGACCTTTTCTTGACCCACAGAAGGAAATACTTCATGCATCCCGCAAAGTGGGCTTTAGTCCGTGAAAGGTTAATGATTCGGTTGTCTTTAAGGCATCACAAGACCCTTCATTGTTTTTGCTACAAGAGAGACCAACAGGGCTAGTGATGAGCTGCCTCCAGCAAGGAGCTTTGCAGGTGGTAGGCTGATGGAGCTACAGTATGACCAGGCTCTCAGAATGGCGGTGGTGGGAGGTCATTAACCGTAATGAGCAGGCTTAGCTCCTCGCTCCAGTGGAATCTGCAAGTGCAAACCTTTACTGGATGCAAGGTAAAAGATCATCATTTACTCTCATGGTTGGATTAAAGAAAATAATAAGGGGCTGCTGTGCTTGTGGACGTTGCTGTGATAAAGTTAAAGCTGTCTTTGATCCAGGGCATCAGATGCCCCAGCCCCACTGAGTGGATCCCACCGGGAGGGGGGAGGATTGTGTATTCTGAGCCCGTGCGAAGAGCTGCACTACACACTCCGGGCTTTTTCAACAGCCAAACCAGCTCCCTTGACACACAGCCCGCCAACCATAACCACAAGCGTTTTTGCTAATGTTTAAATAGTCCCCACCTTCCTCCTGAGAAGACTGCCTCAACCTCCATTACCTCGGCAGCAGGATTTTATTCGAAGTACACATCACACATCTCCTTTGGCTGATTTCCATTCATTGTAACATGCATTCCAATTGCCGCATTTATTGTAAACGACAGAAGAATCACAGAGAATTTTGTTGCACCTTTCTCTGTTCTCTGGAAAAGCTGCTGCTGGCTGCTACCAAGAAGGCAAAGAACTTCCTTTCGCCAACACTTCCCCCTAGTGGCAAAATAATATATTGAACAGAAACTTATCCTCCCTGAGGGTCAGACCACTAGTTCATCTAGCTCAGTATTGTTGACACTGACTTGCAGCAGCACTTTAGAGCAGGGCTCTCCAACCTTGGGTCCACAGATGTTGCTGGCCTACAGCTCCCAGCATACCCAGCCAGCATGACTAATGGCAAGGGATTCTGGGAGCTGTAGTCCAGCAACATCTGGGGACCCAAGGTTGGAGAGCCCTGCTCTAGAGTTTCAGACAGGAGCCTTTCCTAGCCCTGCCTGGAGATGCCGGGGATTGAACCTGGGTCCTTCTGCATGCAAAGCAGGTGCTCTACCCCTGAGCTATGGCCCTTCCCTACTTTTTTTCAGTGTAGCCACTGCAATATAGGAGGAGCCCCTGTTTTCAAGGCAATCATATATGGCTGGAGTCTGCAGCAGAATCTCTTTACACATTATGGGAATCACGTGGATCTGCTCCTTTTTCATTTGTGGAAACGCCTTCCCATGTGTGATTTTTGTTACCATGGTTGAGTTTGCCACAGATCTCTCCCTGTTCCTCTTGGCTACCCTCCATGTGGTGGGGTGATCTACATGTGCCCATTGTCATACATACTGTACTTACCATGATATCTAACAGAGTGCCTTGCCAATGTTTCCCCCAGTGGTTGGACTGCATCATTATTATTATTATTATTATTATTATTATTATTATTATTATGCTTTCTTTACTGCAGCTGTAAGCTAGACGACTGCAACATCTCACTTAAGCACCAAGAATTGTGCACCAAGGCGTCAAAGAGCAGTTGAGTGGAGAAGAAACTGATAAAGCCTTCCCCTCACCTCTGCAGTGAGTGGGAAGCCATTTTACCAAGGAGGTGAAATTGACAGGGAGTTTCCACATCACAATGGTGCTGCACAACGGGAAATGGCTCAACTTGCACATCAAGCTTATTTAGACCAGTTTTAGGACTCAATTTTTTTAGAGTCATTTATTAGATGCTATAGTAATGGAGTAATCCTAACTGTAAAGTATGCACATCCTCAGTAAAACCCTCAATTTTTCATAATAAGCACCAGGAAGATAGTAATGTATATAAACTCAAAAGAGAAATCCACTGTGGATCAGGGAATTAGTTAACCAAAGACTCACAACTAGCCTATTTTATTTATCTGTATTTATTTTTAATCTCTAACCTATCTTTTTGATTTATTTATTTATTTATTTATTTTTATATATTTGTTGTTACATTTATATCCCACCTTTTTTCCTCCAAGGAGCCCAAGGCAGCTTACATGGTACTCCTCCTCTCCATTTTATCCTTTTCACCCAAATCCTTTTCGGGCCCGCAAAGCAGCTTACAACAAACCAATAATAATAACACATAAAAACCACTTATAAACACGATGATAAAAACCGCAAACATTAAAAACAATTTAAACTGCGGTACAAGCATAGTCAGCAGCAAAGGTATGTATTTAATTTTGAAGTTAAAAGAATATAACTCTCTCTCAATTGAGTCCATAGACACCAGAAAGCCAAACATGTCCTTACAAATCCACGAAGTACTTTATCATGTACAGAGCCCACAATGATGGGACAAGGGCTCAATTTATAAAGGCAGCTACTTCATATCAAACTCAGACTGTAAGCTCACACACATTGTATATGGATGGTGCTTACATCTTGCTTTAGAACTCTTTGTCATTCACAGTGTCATCTGTTCAGCATTTATTACCCATGCAATCCATATCACGTCGGATATCACATTATTAAAGAACCCGCGTCGCTGCATGTAGCAATCATTTCAGGAAGATGAATAATACATTTATAAATGATGTTGCCTCAAACCAAAGTATAACCTCAGCTACAGGGGGAGAGTGGAAAGAGAGAAATAAGAAATGCTCGTTGGTTTGGGAAATTTAGATCAGACATTATAGATTACACAACATGGAGATGCTGCCAAAAATAGGGTCCCCATGTTACATTGCCCCATGTGGCAACACTTACCCATGCTCTGACATCACGTGATGCATTTCCCTACCCCTGCTAGCAGCAGTCAAAGATGTACAGCCCAATGTGATTACATCATAACATGGGTAAGTGTTGCTACTCATTAGAGGGGTGAATTTGACTGGGATGTGTATGTATGTATGTACCATTTGCAGAAGCATCACAGAATCACCTGTAACATTCCACCATATGGCTATCCTGATCTTTAAATACAAGGAAAACAAAAGTGTTCTTCTGTGACAAGAAGCCCACGCTATAAATCATTTAAAATGCTTAAAACTTCTCATTAGGATCGTTCCAAAAATGGTTTCCCTCCCCCAGCATGGGAAACGATTTCATATATACTCTGGGTAACATTTTTCATTTCACAGCAGATTGGAAAACAAAGTTTAGGAGAAAAATCAGATAAGGAGACCAAAAATATTTTGTTCTGCCCCAGAAAGCATGGTACTTCTTAAATATTTGTCAGCGTCCACATGTTCCACCATGCATATGATTTTTTTTAGGATGTTATGCCGCTATGCTGCACTCTTTATGTAAATGCAAGGTAAATTCAAAGGAGATGCATTGACTGTGGACTCACTTCTCTTCTGAAGAGAAAACTAAGAACTTATCTTTGGAACCAAAGGAAGATTTTTCTTTCATTCATTTTTTATCCAAACAAAACCTTTGCTCTGGCAGGGGGGGAAATGGTTAGAAATTTCCCAGATACTTGTGATGTTCAAAGAACTTTACCCAAATACTTTCCAGCACCATAGACATATCTATGCCTAGGGCTGGTCACAATTCTGCACACATGCTTCCTGGGAACTGGCAGCTGTGCTACTGAAAGAAGAATTGTGCTGCAGCTAGGTTCTCACTATTTGTCCAGAGTTTTGGAGTGTGGCGTCCTCAGGATGCAGATAACACCCAGCTCTATCTTTCCTTTCAATCAGAAGCTAGAGAGGCAGTTGAAACCCTGAGCCGATGTTTGGGGGCTGTGATTGGCTGGGTATGGGCTAACAGGCTGAGGCTCGATCCAGACAAGACAAAGGTGCGTTAAGTCAGTAGGAAAGCCAGTATGGGAATGGGGGTTCAGGATGTTTGATGGTGCAGCACTACCTCTGAAAGGTCTGGGAGTACTTCGGAATCGGTCCTGACTATGGAGGGGCAGGCTACAGCTGTGGCCAGGAGTGCATTTTTGCATGGCTTCAGCTAGCACACCAACTGCAGCCCTTTCAAGAAAAACTGGATCTGGCAACTAGCATAACACTTTGGTTACGTCCAGTTGGACTATCGCAACACACTCTTCATGGGACGGCCTTTGAAGATGCTTTGGGAACTACAGCTAATTCAGAAAGCCATTGCCAAGCTGTTGACAGAAGCCCACTATTCAGAGCATGTAACTCTGCTACAGTTTAATCTGCATTGGCTGCTGTTGAGTCTCTGAGCCCAATCCAAAGTGCCAGTTGTTCCCTTCAAAGTTTTGTTACCTGGTCTGGGGTACTTGAAAGACCTCCTGCTCTCACATGGCTCTTTCCACCTGTTAAGATCTTCTGGGGAGGCTCTGTTCCACATTCTGCCACTGTCTGAGGTGCGCTTGGCAAGTATGCGGGAAAGGGTCTTCTTGGTGGTGGCACCTAGGCTCTGGAACTCTCTCCCTCAAGAGGCTCATTTAACCCCTTTTTCCACAGTCTTCTGAAAGATTGTGAACACATTTTTGTTTAGATATGCCATTTATGCTGTCTGAACCCCAGAGCTTTGTTTATAATGTTGGTGTTTTTAGTAAGTTACTTGTTTGTTTTTAAACAGCTTTATCACTACAGTGTTGTTACATTGTGAACTGGTTTGGGCTGGGGAGGTATATGAGGCTGAGAAGTAGCATATAATAATTAAATTAATAAATAATAAATATTCAGATATATGACTTCTGCTGAGGAACTGGTATAGCCAAAATCCCACTGCCTGCTATTGTCTATATGGGCACATGTCTTCCAGTTTCTCCTCCCCTACTAGTAACATTCAGTGTCTAATTAGTGCTTTAGGGCACAATCCTATGCAGGCTTGGACAGAAAAAAGTCCTAGAACTCGCAGCATTCCCCAGCCAGTATGGCAGGCTGGGGGATGCTGGGAGTTGTAGGGATTTTTCTGTCTAAACCTGCCTAGGATTGCACCCTTACTGTGTTCTGGCATAGGGCCAATAAGAAACAGTGATATTTATTTATTACTGCCCATCAGCCAAAGTATATAAATGCTGCTCTGCCAGGACTACTGCCCTCAATAACCCTCTGAGCAAACTGAGATTTGACTATTCTCGTCTACGCTCTTCAAAACCTACTTTTTTATTTTTTTATTTATTATATTTATACCCCGCCTTTTTTTTCCTGCAAGGAACCCAAGGCGGCTTACACAATCCTCCTCCTCTCCATTTTATCCTCACAACAACCCTGTGAGGTAGGTCAGGCTGAGAGTCAGTGACTGGCCCAAAGTCACTTAATCATTCCATACTGAAAAGAAAAGTCACATCATTTAAGGTGGAATCCTATGGCTGCTGGATGCTATCTAGGTGGCATATAGGAGAATTTGGAGTCCCAGCTCTGACCTCGGAAAAGCACTCTGAGGTTGGAGCTGGGAGTCCGAATTTGGAGCACCCGCCCTCCACCCTCACAGCTGGCGCAGTTCTTTCCGCACTGGCTGCAGCTCCGAGTTCAGGAGACCGGCCTCAGAGCCTGCGTCGGGTGGGTGTTCCGGGGGGCCCGGGAGGGGAGCAGGGAGGCTCCACCTGGATGCAATGTATCCTGGCAGCGCCTGAGCCTGTCCTCCTCGCAAGCAGGCACAAAAGACTTAAGATGGCCAAAATCAGCTGTCTGAGCCTTTTGCGGGGCAGGAGAAGCGCGGAGACAACTTTTGCCTCTGCGCTCCTCCCATCCTTGATAGGATGCCTGAGTTCGGAGGGCTACGGGCGGCCACATTGGGTTGCGCTGCCCATATTCTTTTAATAACAGTCACTATATTGCATGATGTTGACACCTTCTGCATCCTTGTCCAAATTCTGTGCCTCTATAATCCCACCCTAGTTACAGCGCTGATCCATTCTCACATTGGGACAGGAGGGGTAGGAGAAAGAAGAACAGGCTGTGGCTTCCTACAGATCTCTCCAGTGGGGAAACTGTGGCACAATCAGGGCAAAGCATATAGTTAAAGAGGCAGCTGAGAATAAAACCACTGGATTGCTTGTACTTTTTCCCTCCTCCCCCACATACATCAATACTTTCCTACCTTGGCTCCAAGGATGTACATTCGCCTGCACCAGCAGCTTAAATCACAAAGCAATATGACCTTTCAACTCTATATTGCCACTTATTTTCATCCTTCTGTCTCCTTGCTTGGCAGACAAATCAAATTGCTACGCTACGCCAATCGCATAGTCTACCCGCCACCGCCACCGCTGCCACTCTAAAACAAGCTATATTAAAGATCTGGCACAATGGTGGCCAGTTAGAATACACACATGGCAAATCACTCAGTCTGTACATTGGACTAACATGTGTGGTCTCTTGTCTCTCTCTAGTGGCTGGATCTAGTACCTACACTAGTAGTCTGTTAGACACCTGAAGAGATCAATCCTGCCATTCCTGAAATTGAATATACCGTAGTTCATTAGAACTACATTTGCACTGGGCACCAGGACCGGTGCAGGGCAGTTTGGCGCCCCAGGCGAAAAAATATTTAGCGCCCCCCCCCCTCTCCAAAGCAAAAAAAAAAAAACCCTGCGCCGCCACCACCAACCTACCTTCCCCCCCCCCCGCCCTGGCTGCGGCGGCGGCGGCGGCGGCGGCTGCTGCTGCTGCTGCTGCTGCTGCTCCTGCTCCTGAAGTGACGCGACGCGACGGGACCCCCGCGCTGTTTTTTGCCCGGGGAAACCATGGCAACAGGGCTGTTTAAGCCCTGTTGCCCTGGTTCCTCCTGCCAAAACAACGCGGGCGGGGCTCCGGAAGCGACACGACGAAGGTAAGTGACGGGGGGGTGGGGGGGTGGCGATGGCGGTGGGAGGCGCAGCGGCAGCGAGCAGCGGGAGGGCGAAGGGCGGAGGGCGGGGGAGGCGCAGCGGGCCGGGCGAGCGAGCCGAGCCGAGCGGGTGGGCAGGGGAGGCGCGGCGGCGGCGGCGGCAGGCAGGAGGGTGGGGAGGCGGAGGCCTGGCGGGGGAGGCGGAGGCCTGGCGGGGAAGGCGCAGCGGCGGCGGAGGCCTGGCGGGGGCGGCGCAGCGGCAGCGAAGAGGAGCGCAGCGTTTCCGCGCCCTCTTCAGCTGCGCGCCCTAGGCAACCGCCTAGTTGGCCTAGCGGTAGCGCCGGCCCTGCTGGGCACATCCACCCTTTTGGTCTGGCAAGGGCCTACCATGGTTTAAAGACATACCAAATGAGGCTGCTAAGCTGATATCATTATTATTCTCTCAGAAGCTCACAGTCTATCTCTGTTGTTGATATCATCTCCCTTGAAATGTTTATTTTGTGGAAGCACTGAACTGGAAGATGTAGCTGTTTAGTTCTATACCAGCGTCAGTGCTGAGTCATAGGCAGCAGAGTACCTGGGAGCTGCAGTGAAACTCCAGACAAGATAGTACCTAAGGGCGCAATCCTATGCAATCCTATGCAATCCTATGCTAGCATGGTTAGCTGGGGTATGCTGGGAGTTGTACGTCTTCTTTCTATCTAAACATGCATAAGATTGTGCCTTAAGTTATATGGGGCAGATCGGGGGGGGGGGTGAATATATAGGCAGAGACAGGAAGGTTTAAGGGTATACTTTACTGGTGCCCAGAAACCCATGGGACTTAGCCTAGGCTGCAACCCCATTACCATGAGGGAAATAATTAAAGTTAAATGGTAGATCATGCTTGAGGATATTTATGGAAACTTTCCCCCCTGTATCTATGTACGTATTATCCAGATCTTGTGAGATTTTCCAGAGCCAATCAGAAGCAGTGTTAGAACAGGACAAGCCAGAGTGAGCTGCTGCCCGGACCCTTCTCTAGAACAGAGTGAGTGTGGTTGTGCAGTTCAACTAGGACTCGTCATTCTGGAGAGATTTGTGCTTCCCTGTGAGACATGGGCTGCTTGCAGACAGGCAGCTCCCAGCACTACCAATCGAAGGGCATTGTGCAGCTGCTCCACCTTTCTATCCTTACTGGATTGTTTGTGGTAAGAAAAAGACAGAAAGAGGCAGTGGGAAAACACGGGAGGGGTACAAATGGGAGATGATGACGTAAATGTTGTAAAGGGAGATGACGTGCATGAAGGTTGTGCGCATCTTATGGCTCCCAAATGTTTGAACATTGTAATCTGTGGCTTGGAGGATCTGAAACAGACATTTTGCTGAGGAAAAGGACAAGATGGCTCCTCTCTTCATTCCATGTACAGAAGCCGACCGGACTGGTAGCTGAATCTTTTTTTCAATACTGGAGAGGGGAAAGCATCCTCCGCTGCCAAGGCCAGCCCAGCCATGAAGCAGGGTGAGAAACCCGCATGAGGCCCCAGCTGGGAGAGTCCACCACCACCTCCAGCGGGTGCTCTAGAGAGCCCCACCAGCTGCTTTCTTGCGGCGAGAAAGCAGCCAGAGGGGCTGTTCAGAGCAGCCGCCAGCCCACTGCGGCTCCAGGGCTCTCGTGAGATCTCGGCACATGGCCCACACAGTGCGATAACTTGGCCGCCGAGATCTCAACCCTCCATCCCCGCTGCTGCTGCAACACAACGCCCCCTCCCTGCTGCTGCCGGCCCCAGCCCCGAAAGCCCAGCACCTTTCTTTTGCTGCCATACGGGGACTCTCCAGGCTGGGGCTGGTGGCAGTAGGGTTGCACTGCCACCATGGAGGGAGGGTGGCAGGGCCGGCGCTACCACTAGGCAAACTAGGCGGCTGCCTGGGGCGCGTGGCTGAAGAGGGCGCAGAAATGCTGCGCTCCTTCCGGCCCACTCTTCCTCGCTGCCGGCGCACTCCTACCCCGCCTGGCCGCCTCCCCAAAAGGGGAACATCCGCGCTCTTGGAGAACCGCAGGGAAGGAGGGAGGAGCTTCCCAGGACAGGGGAAGGCGGCATTACCGCGGCCTTCCGTCTGGGGCAAATTCGGGTTTTGGAAATCCCATCCAGTCCCCAGCATGCCGCGTAATGATCGGCGGTGGGGCGGGGCAGTGGGATGCAAGGATGCCCCTGGTATTTTGTGTTCTTTGGAGCCCTCCTTCGGCAGGTGATCCATCGGGGTGAAGCGGGCAAGCTGGCGGGCGCCGGGCGGGCTCGGGGTCGCGCTCGGCTTTCCTCAGTGCCCGGAGCTAGGCCGGGTCAGGAGTGTGCGTGGCGGTGGCAACCAGTCCGAAGATGCTGCGCGGTGGGCGAGGCCAGCTTGGCAGCGGGGAAAGCGGCTGCCGGAGGGCGGGCGGGGGGGCAGGCGCTGGGCAAGCAGACATTTCCCGGCTGCTTTGCTCCGGAGCCCCCCCCCCGGCACGAGAGGGGTGTGTGCTAAGTATAACTTTGCCTAGGGCGCCAAACTGCCCTGCACCGGTCCTGGAGGGTGGGTTGCTTTGCGGCGGCATGAGTTCTTCTGCTTCAGGCAGCAAGAGAGCTCACGCCGGGACTGTCCACTGCACATAGGGGCAGCAGGCTACCTTAGAGTGACATGGGCAGACTGCACGGCACACACGTCTTATCACTATTTCCCACCCCTCGGCATCTGCCACCCTAGGCGGCTGCTTCACTCTGCCTTATGGTATGGCCAGCCCTGGTCTGAAACTTTGGCCACCCTTGCTCTAGAAGGAAACAGGAGCCTGGGCTTGTTTTGCAACTTTGTCACAGAGTGCTGTCATTTAGGGCTGGGGTGAATTGTTTTTTTAAAAACAACAACAACAAATCTAAACGCCTTACATCCAGATGTCGTTTGCACTGAAGGAGGACATTGTCAGTCGCTGAAACTGCCACAGAACATGAGGCCCTCATTTACACCCCACAACTGTGCCTTCCACCCCATATCAAAAGGCTTCAGAGCTCTCCTTCTTGGTGGGATGCTTTATGTCACAGCTCCTAACAGCTCAGAGACATGTGTGCACTTCTTACCTATTATGCGAAAGAAGAAAGAGCAAATGAATCTTTCATGGAATCCCGCCTTGCACTTTACTGAAAAGAGCACCGTAATGTTGCATATATCCATCCGCCTCTGAACAAGCAAAAACTGACTGGGAGGGGGGGGATGGGGGGTTGTCTAATATGAGATTTGAGGAGGATCCTCTTGGCTCTCACCATTGGCTCTTTTTGAAAACTAATGAATCAAGGCTGGAAGATCAAAGGAGATGATGTTCAGTCTTACACTAATTAACCTTCCCAGCAACAGAGGAAGCTGGAGGAGGGTGGGAGAGGACGTCTCGCCCCAATGCTACGCTCAGTGGGAAAGCCTGCACTCAACAATTAGAACAATTTTCAACTCTGCCGCTGATTACTCTGTCACATTCAAAGAAGGGCAGATCATGCTCTGCCCAGGGCTTCATACATATAATGCATAAAAGGCAGAAAGTGAAGATCTGATGGCTCCCTCCCTTACGTTGCAAGGGAGTTGTTAAAGAGCCCACATGGCTCCCTAAGACGCATGATTGGCAGGAACGAACACTACCAAAATGCCTGAGGTGCAATCACGGGCTTGCTAATTTTGTGATTGTGCACATTTTAACAAAATTGATAGGCATGTCATGATTTGTATGACGTACAAGCTTCAGAATTCCACCAGAAAATACCTGCGGGTAGAGAACTTAAAATACTGTAGTGCAAAAGTTGTGATTCTTTGCTTCTCTGTTGATAGAGTAACACCCACTTTTTCAGGAAAGCTGTTTTGCATTGATAAGAACTGCTCCCTATTGTTTAGTGTGCTTTGAGGAAAGAGATGATGGGGCCACTGGATATGGTTTTATTATTGATACAAGCACTACTGATACATATTTGCAGCATGGAGGGCTCCTGCTCACTTTTCCATCAGCCAGCCATGCTCTGAACATGCTCAGTCCTCGTTAGGCTGTTTTGAGGATTTTTTCACTGATTTAAGGTTTTTTGTCTGAAAGAATTTTTGCACTTCTGGAAAAAAAAAAACCCATGCCTTCTGGTTCCCCCCACCCCTTGTGTGTGGGTGGTGCAGTTTTGGCTACATAGGCAACATCACTCACCGCCTGAATATGAGAAATAGAATTATTGGGGTATCATTTTATTGTTGCATTTATTTGTTTTGTTTTGGTTTTAATATTAGATGGCATGCCACCATGAGCTTTTGGAAGGTGTGATAGAAATCTTTTAAACAAATAAATAACTAGGATACAGCAGTTGCCACTGTAAAGCAAAACAAACAAACAAAAAACCCACTGTGCAAAAGCATATGCCTAAAGAAACCTGCTAGCTTTTAAGGTGCCACAACATTTTGTGGTTAGGATCCAAATGGCCATCTTGAGTGTCCAGTCTTATGAACAAAAGTCCCCCAGAAATGAGATTTCTTCTCACATGCTTTGTTCTACTAATTACAGAGTGTTATCATGTGTCCTCATGTACATATGTATAGCGATACACACACATATGCAAATGACATGTATTGGGATCTTTAACCAAAAATCCACAGGCTACTTTACAGGAACTGGAGTAAAGAGAAAACAAGGCAGACTTTTAGGTACTTGACTATATGGTTTATTACAAAAATAGAAAGAACAAATACATGAATAGCATTCAGATGGTACTGGCAATTATTTGGTTAAATTTATAGGGAAGGTAAACAGTGGGGGAATGACCAATTGCCTCAAAGGATATGGGAAGATAGAGGAGGGGACCTAATGCTAAATAACAATGGGAGGGGCCATAGCTCAGGGGTAGAGCACCTGCTTTGCATGTCGAAGGTTCCAGGTTCGATCCCGGGCATCTCCAGGTGGGGCAAGAAAAATTCCTGCCTGTAACCCTGCAGAGCCGCTGCCAGTCAGTGTTGGGCTAGATCAGGGCTCTCCAGCCTTGGGTCCCCAGATGTTGCTGGCCCCTCCAAGAAATTCCTGAACTGTGTTGCTGATAACTTCCTCCTACAGAAAGTGGAGGAAGGAACTAGAGGATTGGCTATCCTTGACCTGATTCTAACCAACAGAGACGAGTTAGTGGATAAAGTGGCAGTTTCGGGAACTCTGGGGGAAAGTGACAATGTTATACTTGAGTTCTTGATTCTAAAGGAAGCAAAAGCTGAGTGTAGCCAAACACGTACCCTGGATTTTAGGAAAGCCAATTTTAATAAACTCAGAAGAATGATAAGTAAGGTTCCATGGCAAGCAACTCTAATGAGAAAAGGAGCCCAGGATGGGTGGGAGTTTTTAAAAAAGGAAATTTCGGCCCGCTACGCCCGCTCGAGGCGAGCGGTTACATCCCTACACTTGTCTTGCAAGACCTTGCTCGTTTATCAAGTAAAAAAAAGTTTTTTTTAATTGCTTGTCTTGCAAAACGTTTTCAGACCAAGTTACTTGTAATCCAAGGTATTACTGTACAAGGCTTTTCTGTTTAGGGTGCAATCCTTCCATGTTTCCAATGCCCTGCCGTGCCGAGCTGCTGCCAGTTGGGCAGGAGGAGACTGCAGCAGCCAATTTCGCCTCTCCATCCTCCATGTTTGTTTTCTAGAGACAGGTAGGCCCTTTTTGGCTCCCATAATGGGCCGTGGTGCCCGTGGCAGTGACTCTCCTGGCCAGGGGGTCCGAGGGTGGGAGGGGCTCCGAGACGGGGCTGCGGGTGGGGCCTGGCAGACTGTGCTCTGGAAGGGGCGTTGTCCTCCTCCAGGGGCTGTTCTCTTGGGACCCCTTGCACTCTGGCCAAGCGCAAGACAAGGCCGGGCCCTGCTTGAGCATTTCGGCACGGTTTGCCTCTGGGAGCGTGCCCCCCACCCTGTGGCCAGTGGACTGTCTGCCCCCACTGACACCCCCCCGGCTCTGCCTTTGTCCACGTGGGCTCTGTGTGCTGCTCCCAGGGGGCAGCAGGGGACGCCCATGCCCCGGGCCCCTTTTCCTGGGTGGGGGACACCACAGCCGCCACCGCAACCTGGACCTCCTGAGCGGCAGCTCCCAGCTTCGCCTGCCTCTTCAGCAATGGGCTGCTCCCCTCAGTGCTCAGATGCGCTTGCCAGGATGCTCTTCCCATTACTGTGCACACACACACCCCGCCTTCCCCACCTTCCCTGTGCAATAAATGGCTTCTGGTTTTCTTCTTTCTCCTGGCTGCCTGACATATTTCAGGGGGGGGGGGTGTCTCTGCCTTTGCCTAACAGAGCTGGTTCTGCCTCACGGTTCTTTTTCCTTCATTAGAGTCAGCGTGGCATAGTGGTGAGAGTGTTGGACTGTGACTCTGGAGATCCGGGTTCTAGTCCCCGCTTAGCCATGAAACTCATTGGGTGACTTTGGGCCAGTCACTGACTCTCAGCCTAACAGGGTTGTTGTGAGGATAAAATGGAGAGGATTATGTAAGCCATCTTGGGTTCCTTGCAGGAAAAAAGGCAGGGTATAAATATAATAAATAAATAAATCTGAGCAATTTGCGACGTTGGAAAGCCACTGGCATGGTTCTTTCCACAGCAACTGCGAGGGGGCTAGGGAGGGGCAGGGGGAGGGATCAGATACCGGAGTCCCACTCCCAAGGTCATAGGAGTATCTATGTCCTCAGAGGTGGGACTCCAAAGAATCCTATGGTCCCTGGGATGCTCTCCGGGGACCGTAGGATTGCTCACTCACTGAATAACATTTAGGCTGCAATGCTATGTTCTCAGGGATCACATCCCAGAAGCCCTAGGATTGGAAATCCCCCTCCAAAGTCATAGACAGAGCTCCATTTTCAGAGAAGGAGATCCAATCTCAACTCCCCCCCCCCCTGCCCCTGCGGATAGATCCACACGCCCCTCACCTCTCTGACAATGTTGCTGCAATGATGGAGAGGGAGACAGGGGAAGATCAGGGGTTTGGAGTGGGTGGGTGGATCAGGCAAGGCTCTGGTTCCACAGGATCCAAAACTCTCCAAGCCCTCAGCCACGCTCTTGACTGGGTCAAAAATTTAGACCGGCCTTGGAGCTGTTCCAAAAGTATTCCCTCTCAGAGCTGGCAGTGGGAAGGGAATTGCTTTTTATAAAAATAAAAATAAAAAATAAAAAACTAGGAGGAAGAGTAGTAAACAGCACTCCTCCGTGCCTTCTTCTCCTGCCAGCAGGAGCACAGCAGGGCATTGGATGCTCTGCCCTTGAAGCCATCAACAGGATTGCCCTGCCCATGAATAATGGTGCACTTCAATGGCTCTATGGGTTTCAGCCCTATTGAGGATGACAGTTTGATATGTTACAATTCTCTTACCTTAATTTAGATCATGCACATTAATGGGGTAAATAATAATGATAGTTATAATTATTATTTGTGCACAGATAATCTACAGTATGCTAGACATTTGATCTGACTGCAAGAGAGTAATACATGTTCATGTTTGGTGCTGTATGCATTTTTGCCTCTCACATTTGGCCATTTCTTCAGCTCAGTGCATTACATCTCATCTATTGGCCTTTTTGTTCATTAAGCAACAGCCAGAACTCTGCCGGCAGACCTTCCAAATCGAGGAAGATTGTATCCAGATTAAGCCTAAAATTGCTAATTTTGACAGATATGAACTTTGCTAGGAATGCGCTTAGTTCAGCTCCAGTGAGAAACAATCCTTGTCGCAAAGCCTCACAAACAAGACACACATGACAGGTCAAGGAAGCATAATCATTCCCGTCTTAAAGATGGCGGAAACCGATGAAATTAAGTGGTTGGCCCAAGGTCACGCACGGAGCCAAATTTAAAACAAATTAAATAAGTTTGTCCATGTCATATTCTTGCTGAGCTTGGAATCATTTTTGTTCTCTGATCTCCTGGGCTCGGAGCTCAAGGAGCCACGCTGTTACAGTAATAACATGAGGCCAATAAGGCTTATTAAACCCTGGGGGGATTCCCTGCAATGCCCAAGCCACAGAGCTGCCTAATAAGCAGAGAACGTTGGCCGTGCTAATGTCATTAGTGGTGCCATTTGTTTTAGGCTAAATGTTGTACAAAGCAAAATCCATTTTAATCCCAATTTAGAACAGGCTTGCGGCTGTCACTGGGGGCATTTTTTCCCTAGCCTATTTTAAAAAATGATCTGCTAGACGTGCTGGTTGCCAAAATTCCACGGAAAGCTCTATTCCAGGGCCTTTCAAAAAGGCTTCTGCATGCTGCACCACCCGTGCAGACAGACAAGTGGATGGCAATGCTTACTAGACAGAGGAAGCCTGAAGAACTGTCATTTGGGGATGAAATGCAGAAGGGGTCAAATTCAGCATTAATAGCATATGGACAGTGGGGATCAGTTGTCCCCTGGTACTGTTCCCAAATCAAGATTTGGTTATAATACACTTGATGGAACCTCCATAACTTAAATGTTATGCCTATTACGGCAGGGATGTCGAAACTCAGGCCTGGAGGCCAAATCCAGCCCCCTGGGATTCATCAGAAGGCTATGACACTTCCCCACCCCCTTTCCCTCAACCAGTGATCACTGGGTGGTTTCCCAGCTTGTGTGCAGTATTTCCCCATTCTAAAATGTTGAATTGCCTCTCCCCTCCCCGGAATGTGGCCCCCAAGACCTTCTCTGAAACAGAATTCGGCCCTTGGACTGAAAGATGTTCTGCTTCCCTGTATTATGAGGAGGGACTGTAGCTCAGTGGCAAGGTTGATGGTTTGGATGAAGAAGGTCTTGGTGTCCATCCCTACCCTCTCCAGTAAAAAGGATCAGGTCACAGGGAATGTACAAGTCCATCTACCTGTGACCCTGGAGAGCCACCCCCAGTCAGAGTAGACAATACTAGGCTAAAGTGGACAAATAGACTGATGTAGTATAAGGCCGTCTCCTTCATGTTCATTCCGATTAGCTTCACTGGAGCTCTGCCTTACTTATCTAGATGCCACTGTGGCCTACCTTGCAAAGTTGTTATAAGAATGACTAATAATGTACACGAAGTGTGTTCAGTACTTCGTAAAACTGCTATATAACTATATTATATTATATATATATATATATATATATATATATAATAAATGCCACTATATAACTTGTATACATATTTTGATTGAGAACTGAAAACTCAGTTCCAATACTTGTCCGTTTGGAAGAATGCTGTGGTTAGAATTCTTGGTAACTGTAAACATATCCAAATGTGGATTTGTTCAAATTCCATTCATTCAAATACAATCAAACAACTCAGATAATTTCACTGAAAGTCCATTATAATAAGGGCTTTGGTTGACTAAACATAATCAGCTTGGGATGTAAAAACACAACTTTCAAATGTATTTTTCATCTAATTAACTAATGTGTCCTACAGCAGATGATATATATCACGCATAGATTGCACTCTCTCTGTCTATATCTAAAACCAAACGTCTGCATTAAAGATTGTCTGGGGCAGCCTTTCCCAAGCTGGTGGCCTCCAAATATGTTGGGCCTCAACTTCCATCTTCCCCAGCTGCCCTGTCTTGGCATGACACCCAGGGGAAGCAGACTGCAGCAGAGGCACTCACTGGGCCTGTTCTCCCATCATGCTAAGCCACCATGAACTCCCGGGGCTTAGCAGCGCAGGCAGGCAGCCATTTTGAATACTCATGCCATGACTGCGGCTTGTCATGTCATGTGAACTCAGGAAGGGTGGGTTGCTGGCGTGGCCTGCCTTAGGCTTGTAGGTGGTTTGCTAACCATGCCAGCAATCCACCATTGCCAGGTTCACACGACACAAGCTGTGGCCGGAACCTGAATAGGCAACTCAGCACCCGTGGGCACCACAACTCATCATTGCTTAAATAAGCCACAACGAGCCATGGTGATCCTGTGAACCCAGTCACTGATTGTTCTGGGTCATGTCCAATAGAGTAGAGTCACATCCAGTAGAGTAGAGCCAAACCAGGTCAGGGTCACAACAACAGGCAAGGCAGGAGCTGTCCAAATGTCAGATAGAGCACAGCAGGGGGTGCTGGCTGAAATATTCTCCCATAAAGATAGCTGTTGTTCCATCAAAGAACTGAACTCAACTAAGGCTTTCAGAATACTGGCAGAGCTTGGTCTGGTCTCTCAGTGGCTCCACCTCAGCTGGACACTGACTGCAGTTCTTAAAGTGCCATGCTCCTGCCCGGCTGAGAGATCGGAGAAGCTGCAGGTGAGTCATTCCAGAGTGAGATGTTGATGGGAGAGATAGGTCTGCAGACTGGTAATATATAGAAGTGAGTGCCACCATGAGCTCCTCCTGAAGTGGGACGACCTGTGACCTGTCTGAGCCTGAATCCTCCTCGGGGTGATGAAGAGCCTCAGAACCAGGGGACATGACACCAGCCTGCATGCCCAATGGCCAAGCTGGCTGGAGATAATTAGCATTGTAGGGTAGAGAGCTTCAGCTATTGGGCAGCATAGAAAGAAAGAAAGAAAGAAAGAAAGAAAGAAAGAAGTCCAACACATCTGGTTTACCCACCCACCCCATACCCCCAAACACAGAGGTGCTGCCTCCACCCCCTTCTCTTTTGGGGTGCGGGCACGCGCGCACACACACACTCACATCAGAAGTAAGTCCTATTATGTTCAATGGGACTTACAGGAAAGTGTGTATTCATGGGGGGTGGTCAGTGCTTGCAGGGTAATCCCTTTCTATTTGTTTAAAAATTGTCAGGATTGGCACAAATTCAACAGATGAAGTTTACCCACCCCACACCCATGTGTCTGAAATTTGGGGGGCATAAGCAGCTTGAGGACATCTGCAATCTCACCAGGTTTCATGTTCTATCTTTTAAAATGAAGAAGTGAAAGGCGTTTTCCCCCCCAATGCAAGTCTATGGGAAAAACTAGATGGAATCGATTCCGTTACCCGAATCGATTCTGCGTAATCATAATCAGGGATGTAGAAGAGTCCTTGGTCTCGAGTCACGAGTCGAGTCACGAGTCTTTGGACCCGAGTCTCGAGTCCGAGTCCGAGTCCTTGGTCCAAAATGGTGACTCATGAGTCACGAGTCACTCCCAAAGCTGACTCCACGAGTCCCTATTAAAATCAATGGGGGTTTTTCCCAACAAAATAAGGCTATTTCAGATGTGTGGCTTAAATAAATTCTAGGCACAAGTGTTCCTTTTTATTTCAAAACTCTGCAACTGATTTTGGCAAGAACAGACCAGGCAGACAAACCCAAAATAACCAGGCAGGCAGAGGAGGCAGGGAACCCCAAAACAGGCAGGCAGAGGCCTTAGTCTTGGACAATTCAAACTGTGGAACTGGTTAAGAAGAGACAGGCAGAGGAGGCAGGGAACCCCAAACAGGCAGGCAGAGGCAGCCAAACCCAAAATGTCTGAAAGGTTGCATTTTAGGAAAATGATTTTAAAAAATAAACTTGCTGTACTTCCTAAAACTTATCCATGTTGCATTTGAGGAACACAATTTTGGAACACGAGTCCTTGGTCTCGAGTCCCGAGTTGAGTCTCGAGTCCCATTAAAAATATTGGGACTTGAGTCTGACTCGAGTCAGTGGGGGGACTCAGTCCGACTCACGAGTCGAGTCCTGGAGTCCAAGTCCCCATCCCTGATCATAATCAGGTTGGTATAGATACAGATTGGACAGAATCATAATCAGGCCCGATCCCGATTACACAGATCGGAGGGGCCGTGCACAGCCCTAAAAAGGCAGAGAAAGAAAAAAACAGAGAGAAAAAACACGTGTAAAGGAGCCAATCTTAATCCTGCAAAGAATCCAGAAGCAGAAGCCTTGGAAAAAGTTAAAAGCCTCATGCAGAGAAACCCCAAGAAAGCTCTTAAAGGTTGAGCCAATTCCAAATTGAGCTGAGGAGATCATCCATCACTTGTTCACATGTGTCTACAGGGCCGGTGCTACCATTAGGCGAACTAGGCAGCTGCCTAGGACGCCGGGCTAAAGGGGGTGCCAGAAATGCCTTGGGGAAAAAATACAGCGCTAAAATGCGTATTTTACCAAGTTTGTTTTACCTCACCGCGAGGGGCGTGCTCCATTCCTGCGCCAGCCAGCCCGGCTCTTGGCTGCCATTGCAGACAGGGCGGGTGCTCCTTGGCTGGCTGGGGAGCACGGGAGGGGCCCGAGCTGAACGAAAACAAACAAAGCTGCAGCCGGGCAGCACCCGGAGCCAAGCCCTGGTCGCCCCAGGGCCCTTGGCCACTGAGGAAGCGCCTGGCAGGACCCCTCGTCGAACCAGTGGCTCTGCCACGGAGAACGCTGGGAACCGATGGGCTGCCTGCAACCCCGCCGGCCTGTTTCTCTAGAAGACACAAGAGGGTTGTGGTGTGCACCAGAGCATATGCAGACTGCCTTTAGTCACAGGCGCATCTGACTTGAGACGAGAAGGCAGCCCTCCCCTAGTCCGGGTTGCGCGCCGACCCTGAACAGAGGCGGCTGGCAGGATGTTAGTCAGCTGGGGGGAGGGGCAGCGGGGGAGAGAACACGTGTCAGGCTGCTAGACCCTAAGGGAGAGGGAGTGAGTGGACGTGTGGCACGTTTGTCCTAGGAGCGGGGCGAAGGGGTGGGCAGCGCTGCACCAGTTCTTGAGCAAGGTGAGTCCCCCGCGTGCTGGGGGGACGTCGGGGAAGTTAGACTGTCAGGCGAGGCGCGGGTTGGGGGGGCGGGCCCGAGCGAGGGCGCTGGGGCTGGCGGCTGGCTTTCTTCTTGCAGCCCCACTCCCTTGCTTTGGCTTCCCGCCGTCCTCTCTCTGCCCCGCCGTTGCTTCTCCCTCTTTGCCCAGACGGGTGTCCCAAGCCAGCGCCTCCGGCCTTTCCCACAGCTAGGCTGGCAGGACTCAGGCTGGGCGCCTGCAGTGCTCTGGCGTGGCTTCTTGGGTTATGGGGCACCGACGCCCACGGAGGGGAGAACCTGGAAATCTCTCTCTCTCACACACAGACACAGACACACACACACATCCCCTCTTATCCTTTATATTCAGCTTTGTTAGGCTGGTTGGACACTCGGCCGCTGCTCTTCCCCTCCGCTCTGCTCGCATCAACGCAAAAAGACAATAGAGCTAACCCAGAATCAGAAACTCAGCCCTCCGGGGTCTTGTTCTCCATGGAGACCCCCAAGGACCAGCCTCCACAAATACTGGGGGGCGGGGAGGAAGGGCTTCTTCCATCCTGTCAGGGCACAGCCCCGCCAGAGCTGGTGCACATTCTGGGCCAGATTATTAATGGGCATAGGGCTGGAGGGAGGGAGGGAGGGCTCGAGTGGGAAGGGGGGCACTAAATATCTAATCTTGCCTAGGGCACCAAACTGCCTTGCACCGGCCCTGTGTGTCTAGAATTAGGGAGTAGAGCCTCCATGACAGGGGAGGTAGGAAAAGAGCTCTCCTCTTAGCTCCTTACCCCTCCATGTTGCCATGACATTATGGCAATGTGGAGAGCCAGCTTGGTGGAAGAGCTGAGACAGAGACAGGTCTCTGATCTCCTGCCCTTCCGCTGTTCAATGGAGGCAGCATAGCTCAGTGTGGAGCACAAGCCTTCCGATCTCAGGGTTGCATCCGATGTTAGTCCCACATAGAGCAGACCCACTGAAATGAGTGGGACTTAAATTACTCATGACTAACCTAAGGCCCATTCATTGCAATGGGTCTACTAAGATTCTTTTTCAGCTAGGAGGAATATTTTGAATGAAGTCTAGACTCAAGATGGATGCATGGAAGTTAGTGAGGAAGTTAAAATGTTTAGGCATCACAGTAAAAGGCTATTCTGGGACGTGTTAGTGGCATGGAACATATGGAATACAATGCTAAGGTCGGCAGTAGAGAGGCCCTCCTTGCAGTATCATGCTCACTTTGGGCATCACAGGAAAAGTGGAAACAAACTGGGGAAGGTTCAGCAAGGCCTGTGAGAAACAGGGATGTTGAAGAGTCCTTGGTCTCGAGTCATGAGTTGAGTCAAGAGTCTTTGGACCCGAGTTTCGAGTCCAAGTCCGAGTCCTTGGTCCAAAATGGTGACTCACGAGTCCCGAGTCCCGAGTCACTCCCAAAGCTGACTCCACGAGTCCCTATTAAAATCAATGGGGTTTTCCCCCAACAAAATAAGGCTACTTCAGATGTGTGGCTTAAATAAATTCTAGGCACAAGTGTGCCTTTTTATTTCAAAACTCTGCAACTGATTTTGACAAGAACAGATCAGGCAGACAAACCCAAAATAACCAGGCAGGCAGAGGAGGCAGGGAACCCCAAAGCAGGCAGGCAGAGGCAGCCAAACCCAAAATGTCTGAAAGGTTGCATTTTAGGAAAATGATTTTAAAAAATAAAATCTTCGCTGGCGATCGCACTTCTCTCCACTCCTTCTGGCACAGCCCAGGGATGTTGAAGGGTCCTTGGTCTCGAGTCCCGAGTCGAGTCTCGAGTCCCATTAAAAATATTGGGACTCGAATCAGACTCCAGTCAGAGGGGGGACTCAGTCCGACTCACGAGTCGAGTCCTTGAGTCTGAGTCCCCATCCCTGGTGAGAAAAGACAAAGATGAACTAACCAGGAGTGCTTGTCCTTCTGAAGATTAGAGGGAGATCAGAGTTTTAAAACCTGCAAATGTTGGCTAGGAAAGTGTCATTGTGGACATTTTTTTTAATGACAGAAGAGAAGAAACAATGGATCTCAATTAGAAGAACAATTCCGGTTAAATAATAGGATGAGAAGGGGACTTTTTTTCTACCCACAAGCATTGCTGACAGATAGCCACTCAAGTCACTCAGAACAATTATGGTCACCCAGTCACATGCCATTTACATCAACAGCTTTCAAGAAACACCAAACACTTGGGGAAACACCAGCCAAAAGGAAAGGCATAGGCTTAGTTCATCCTTGCTTTGCTGCAGAAGGATGGAGCCTCTCGTGATGCCATGCCATTATGTTGTTCCATAAAGTACTGGATATGGGGCCTGAAGGGAACTTGATGCAATTCCTGCCTTTTTATTTCATATAACTTGGACAAATCAATGAGTTCCCCATTGGAGCTCAAAGCATATTTTATTCTCCACAGATAAGCTCTTTATAAACTCTTTTGGAGACTTGGTTTGAATTAGACCACAGTATAAGCCAAGACCCCAGAGTCCTTTGCATCATATAAAATGTTCGTGTGTGTGTGTGTGTGTGTGTGAGAGAGAGAGAGAGAGAGAGAGAGAGCACAAATTATTGAGCCAGGAAATCCCTTTTTCCTGCATGCATCTTGCACCAGCCCCATCTGTTATTGTACATGTAGCTGGAGGGGAAGCTGAAAAAGAAAAGAAAAATGTGCCCTGGTTCCGCTGACACACCACTCCCGAAATGTGATCATATTCGTAAATGCCAAATCTAAAGATTTCCAGGGGGGAAGAGGAAACAGACACATTCTTAGAGTTTACATTTTGAAGTGTGGGGTGTTTTGCTGTTGCTGTTTTTACCCTGAGCAATCATTTGGTAATAGTAAGTTATCTCTACTTCTCACTCTTTTTTAAGAGTGCTTGATGGTGAAATGTTCTGCAACGGCTAATAAACACATGTTTCTTCTGTTGCTGGCATGACGAATAGAGAAAAATCTTTACATATTAGCAAGAACAAATGCTGCCAGGGGGAGGTTTAGTCACTCATATATCCCAACCCCCACCTTTTCCAAATGTTCTTCATATAAACTCCTCTTCTTTATAGTTTTGCAGGCAGCGTACTCCTGGGCGATCCTCATAGGTGTCCACATTCAGGGGACTTTTAATCCCAGCCTCTGTCCCAGGGGCAACCTCTTTGCCCCTGTCGGTACATTTGACAATTTGAGAAACTGTCCTGGGCACCAACACAAAATGGCTGTCATGGGAGGCATGGCTAGGCTCAAAGAACAAGTAACCAGCCCAAAAGACTGTGCACAAGGCAGAGATGAGGTCTGAGCTCAAACACACTACACTACTCCTTTGAACCCACAGTTCTCAGCATCAACAGAAATCCATTTCACAGAAGACAAATCTGTTTCTCCCTCACCCCTCCTCTACCAGCCAACTCATTCCTCCCCTATCTCTTTTTCTTTCACACTCTAGATCACAAGCCATAGATGCTCACTCTCTTGCTTTCTCACACACACACTCCATGTATCCATCATGCAAGTGGGAGGGCTAAGCCACCTTGGTGGGTGTCGAGAAAGGTATCTGGGGACACATCAGTGCCCGCGGGCACCATGTTGCCCAGCACAGCTCTATCCCTTGGCCATCCCAGGAATCAATGGAAATTGGTTAAACTTTCCAAAGGACTATCCTTTGCATCTGAACTTCCTCAAGCTCTAATTGGCTTTCATTCTGCCCTTGTGATTGGCCCAAGGCCTATGTAGACATTTTGCTTCTTCAAAGCCTGCCTTCTTGGACATCTAGCTATGATCTTACTGTCTTGGCCCCAGGGCTCCTTTTGCTCCTCTCAGAAATGTCCAGCCCTTCCTGATCCCACTACGCATACCTCCTTCCCTCATCCCCTCTGTGTGTTACATGATGTATCATATTGAAAACTGGGACCAAAAACAACAGTGAACCCCTTCAACAAGAACCATTTTGGTCAATGTTTCGGGGTCAACTCACACGCTGTGTGTTGAAGTTCTGCAATCATTGTCTGTTTTTGGTCCCAGTTTTCAATATGATACATCATGTAACACACACAATAAAGTCATCACTTCATCCAAGCAAGCAACATTTCTACATAACCTTTCTGGGTTTCTATACTATTTTTTATTCAATTTCACATTCTCAAGCATTGGTCCATCGTGGATCCTCATTCATCAGAGCCTTTACACTGCAGTTCCTCATTCACAGCATATTTGTGGCTGCAGAGGTGGTCAAACATGTGGAACATAGTGTTCTACCCCATAACAACCTCCTGTCTAATGGCATACAAGTGACATGGGCCCTTTACCACCCAGGAGTACAATGAACAGCACAGAAGTTTCCAAAGCAACAACACAATTCTCTTGCTGTTGCCTGGAGATCTGCCACTTTCACTGATTTCTTTATAATGGCCTTGACCACGAGACTCATCTAATGGGCTGGCGGGACACATGCATGAAGAATTTCTGCTGAGTTACCTTCACCTCATTTCTTCCATAGTTCAAAACCACATTGTCCTAAAGAAGCAGCAGCGGACACAATTAATCTTTCACTGTCTCCAGAAGCTTTTCCCTGATGTTTGCCCATCTGTGGCACTTTTCAGATGCGCACAGGGATGCTGCCGCCTGTTGCCTTGCCTGTGCCTTTTTGCCAGTAACTGAAACCTAATGAGCTTTAATTGCTATGTAGTCAGTGATCTGACAAGCCAGTAGTGCTAGGGTCACTAGAATCAGACGTGGACTGTCTTTGCATATTGATGAAGCAATACAACCATATAGTTCCCGCTCTTAAAACATCACACTCATATGTCTTGTATTCATTTAAGTTGCATGCAATAAAAAGTAAATATACCCTTCTTTGGATGAGGCAAAAATGTACATACAAAACAACAGCAGCACCAATTGCAACAACGACAGCCCATCATGTGTGTCATCAGCTCAAGAAGCCTTGATAAAACAAAAAACAGCCACACTGCAACAGGAATGCAGGTCCATTTAGGGCACAATCCTATGGCCACTAGACAGAGTCTAGATGGCCATAGGATCATTCGGAGCCCCAACTACAACCTTGAAAACCCACTCTGAGCTCGGGGCTGGGACTCTGAACTTGGAGTGCCCTCCCTCTGCCCTTGCAGCCAGCATGGAAAGAACTGTGCTGGCTGCAGCTGCGAGGTTACACGAGAGACCTCAGAGATGGAGTTTTGTGGGCGGGGAGGGAAGAAGGCAGGAGTCTCATATTCAGGTTTGCCTTCGGGCAATGAAGCAACAGAACCAAAGAACCGGCAGACATGATCAAGGTCATGCCTGAGCTAATTGTCACCTTTGGCCCAGTGTAGTGGGTGTACAGTTTTTTCTGTCTGCATATGCAGCATATGCAGTGTCCTGGCAGCACCTCAGCCTCCTCCCCTCACGTTCCAGGGCAGAACACTTAGCCAAAATCGGACGTGATTTGCAAGGCAGAAGAAGTGCAGAGGTGACCTTCGCCTCCATGCTCCGCCTCCTTCCACCCTTCACAGGATGCCCGTAATCCTCTGTGTTTGGAGGGTTATATGAGCAGCCTCATTGGATTGTGCTGCCTGGAACATAGGAAGCTACCTTATAGCAGATTGGATTATTTAACCCACAATTGTATACTCAGACTGACAGGGAGAGTATACTCAGTGTGGGTTTCTCCCCCCCCCCCCACTTCTCTACCTAAGATCTTTCAACATGCAACTGCAACATGATTGGAAAATGGATGGGGTAGGGAGGGAGCTGCCCTCAAACTCTTCAGAAAATGCCAGTGCTGATGCTGCCATGAAGCAGGATCTATGAGGCAAAGGGGGCAATTATTGTTCTACCCAGACACTACTACGCTCAGCATCTGGGGCCTTCCTCCGACTGCGCCCCCAAGGGAGGCTTGGAAGGTGGCAACAAGGGGGAGGGCCTTTTCTGTGGTAGCCCCACAACTGTGAAACAGGCTCCCCACTGACGCCCGCCTGGCGCCAACTTTACTATCCTTTCAGTGCCAGGTTAAGACTGCCCTCTATGCTGAGGCATTTAACAGCTCCAAATAGTACACAGGGGGGTGGTTATGTCACCTTTTTTATCCAGTCTACTTTTTATAATCTTGTCTTAGCTATTTCAGTAATTTTTAAATTGTTTTTAAATGTCTAGTGTAAATTTTTCGATGTTTTTATTGTTTGTATTTTTATATTGTATTTTATTGCAAAATTGAATTTTATTGTAAAATTTTATAATTGTTGTAAACCACCCAGAGAGCTTCAGCTATATTATTATTATTATTATTATTATTATTATTATTATTATTATTATTATTATTATTATTATTATTATTATCCCCTTCCAACTACCTCCCTGCCAAAAGACAGAAGCAGCATCAGACCTGACAGGGAGCAGGGGAGGACAGAGAGAATTTTCTCTGCCCCCTGTCAGTTCTGATGCAGTTTCAGTGACTGAGAAAGGCCTTCCCACTTGCAACCCACTTGCTCCCCATCATATAACAGGCATTGCACTGGTGCATGACATGAAAGGGTGATAAACATCATTTTGCATGCAAATTACAGCCAAGGCAATGGAGAAATGTACTTTAAAAAAAAAAAAAAAAAGTGAGTTAAAGCTTAAAAAAAATGGCAGGTTCTGCTGCTAAGGGTTAATGCCTTGTTGTTTTTAAAAATGTTGGACTGGACGAGCATTTCAGCAGTGGGAGGGGAGGAATGGCCTCTGAAGAATATGAATATTTTAAAGACAACAAAAACAAGGTCACCGGCCAGCGGAGTGTGTTGTGCCGTAACATCCCAAATAAATGTGCTATCTGAGGGAAGTCTTGTATTTTCCCAGCTGTGAAATATTGCAGCTTGATTGCTGGGGAAATGAAATATTCTCACGATAGAAATGTCACTTTGGGGGACAACATATGGCCTGTGTGAAACTTGCCTCCATGGTGCAAATAGCTGCTGGCATGGAAAGACCACGAGGAAAGCCACGCTTGATTGCTTTATTATTTTATTTTGTTATTACATTTATAGCCTGCCTTTTTTCCTGCAAGGAACCCAAGATGGCTTACATCCTCCTCCTCTCTATTTGATCCTCACGACAACCCTGTGAGGTGGTTGGCTGAGAGTCAGTGACTGGCCCAAAGTCACCCAGTGAGCTTCATGGCCGAGTGGGGGCTAGAACCCGGGTCTCCTGAGTCCCAGTCCAACACTCTAGCCCAGGGCTCTCCAACCTTGGGTCCCCAGATGTTGCTGCACTACATCTCCCAGAATCCCTTGCCATTAGCCATGCTGGCTGGGTATGCTGGGAGCTGTAGGCCAACAACATCTGGGGACCCAAGGTTGGAGAGCCCTGCTCTAGCCACTGCACTACACTGGCTCACTTTACAGCTAAGGCGGCAACCCTAAGTATCCTTGGCAGGAAATCTGTCCACTTGACCCAGTTAGCTTTGCTTCTGAAAAAGCATGCTTAGGATTGCCCTGGATGTCTGTGACCTAGTCCATGGGGCAGAGCCTCACCCTCCCAAGCCAGCAGCATAAGCACCACAAGGCCTCTGCTCTAACGTGGCCCTCTAGGTCCCCCTGTAACATCCCTGCAGAGCAAATGGGACTGCCCAGGTGGTGCACTTTTGTGTCATCGGCAGCAGCAATGCAGCCAACGAGCAGCAATAATGGCTTGTGCTCCTTTTGGAACTTCTCCATAATTCAGATGGTGGCCTCCCCTCTGGCATCAAATATTTATGCCTTGATACTTAGTAACAAAACATCATCTTCCTTGGAGCACAGCTGAACATAACATTCAAGGCTAGCATGGATTTTCCTTTGTTAACGTAATGATTGTCCGTATAGATTTAGCTTGCCGGGTGGATGGGACATACCGCGGGAAAGAAAATGGCACAGCCCCCCCCCCCTTCCACACCCCAAAGCACTTCAGCAGCAGAGTCCTGCCTATCCTGCTTTTGCGTTCCGGTTCCCTCTTGACTACTACAGCCGTGGATCTATCCTTTCCTTGCAGGAACAAAACACTCTCTAGACAGCCTGCTGCCACTGACTGTATGGCTCTATCCCCCTCTAATGGCAGAATTGCATTGCATTTTATTTATGGCAGTGTTCAGAAAGGTGAGCTTCTCAAATGGCTGGTTTGGCACAATAATATTTGTAGGGATGTGGGACTCTGAGAAAATTGTTCCATTGAAGTCTGACGGGATTCCACAGTGTTTCCATTTGGGTGAGCAGCAGAGGACTGTAGCAGATTCTTTTTTCCCCCAATTCCAGGAGAATGCGCATTTTGGAAAGGGGGGGTTCTGCCATTTACGCAAATTGTAATTTGCACCCAAAAAATTGGGATCTTGAAATTTGCGCAAATGGTGCCGTAATTTTTTTTTTTTAAATTATTGGCAATCTTGCGCAAGTGCAAATGATCACAAGTCTGCTGTAATTATCAGAGACATCCTCCACTTTGGCACTAGGGGAGGTGGAATTGACAAGTTCTTTGACAAGTATGGAATATAAGTCTTCTGGGCTAAATGAAGCAGTATGTGGAGAGGGTGAAACTGATAAAGATATTTACAAGAGGGGACTATGCCTCTGTGCCGCTACATAGCGGACAGGTGAAATTGCGATGGTATGCACTTGTGCAAGATCATCATATTTTTTTTTAAATGACACAATTTCCACAAATTTCAAGATCCACCCTCCCCCCAAATTGCACAAATGGCTGCCATTAAAATAAAATTTAAAAAATGGAATCTGTGTATTGGCTCGACTTGCTACAGATCGAGTCAATGCCATCAGGGTGGGGGAAACGGAACAAAATCCACAGGGCCGAACTGGAAAAAATCCATCGAGTTTTCACCCCCCAAATGGAATTCTCATACATCCCTGCCATGGTGATCCTGCTATTCCTAATCCTGGCGTTTGGACTAGCACAGATCAGCACAGTGATTGACACAATCCCTATGCAGTTTGTGGATGCCGGGTTTACTGGATCTGCATGCCTGACATTAAAAGAAATCTCATCCACTTAGAAGCACTCAAAACCTGCTACTGCTTAACTCAGAGATGTATAACCGCTGGCCCATGGGCCTAACCAGGCCTACCAGGGTGCCCCAGAGGGCCTCACCCCTTCCCTGACCCCACCCCTTTCTCCCAACCACTGATCATCTGGTGGTTTCCCAGCACTTTTTTGTGTGTGCGCAGTTTTTCCCCCATTCTAAAAGGTTGAAATGCTTCTCTTAAGGCATAGTTACTGGCAGGAAGAGCTTTAAGCTAGAATGTGCTGGCATTTTGAGTATTTTGGCCCCACCCCTTTGTCTTTGACCTCACTCCATTTTGCCTGTAGCCCCAACCAGTGTAGCGTAGTGGTGAGAGTGTTGGACTGGGACTCTGGAGTTCCCATTTCTAGCCCCCGCTCAACCATGACGCTCACTGGGTTATTTTGGGCCAGTCACTGACTCTCAGCCTAACCTACCTCACAGGGCTGTTGTGAGGATAAAATGGAGAGGAGGAGGACCATGTAAGCCATCTTGGGTTCCTTGCAAGAGGGGGGGAAAGGCAGGATATAAATGTAATAATAAAAAAATAAAACCACGACTAGAATGCGGCCCACAAGAGTTTCTCCAAAATTGAATTTAGCCCTCAAGCTAAAGGAAGTTCAATCCCCCTGGCTATTGTGGGCACATTTTGAATGTTGAGAGAGTGTTGTGGGTGCTTTCACAAAATGGGTGCTATATGAGGCTGAGAGGCATTCTTGGAAATAAAAATGGCATTGGTGACTGGCACTTCACTTTGCAGCATACCAGCCTCCCAGTTCAAAAGTAATAATACTAAAAAAAAAATCTTTTAAAAATATTTTTAAAATCCAGAGGAGCAGGGAGCCTGGTGGGTTCCAGGAGAGGCGTCTGTGGGCACACGGGTGCCCATGGACACCACATTGGTGACCCCAGACCTTGGTTCCCACTCCCAAAAGTAGCAGCCAAAGGTGTAGACCTCTCTCCTGAGACAGGGTGAATTATAGTTCCTAATTATAGGTAGCCCCACTGGCCACGGCTGGTGTGCCAGAGACCCTCTGCATGATGCTCCAGAGCAATCCTCAGCCCTTGCATACTACAATATGTCTTCACTTGCAATTTTATAATTGTCTTGTACTATTCGTGCAGCACATTCTGGCTGGATGCCAACAAGGGAGACTTCCTCTAGCAGAGATACGAAATATGCTGTCTGGTAAAATTAATTTTGCTGTTCCACTGGACTAACACACCACCTGCTAAAGCCAAAGGTTAAGTTTCCTGTCTCCTATGTCTGATTTTAGATAGATAGATAGATAGATAGATACTGTAGCACTTGTACATCCATTCAGCGGTGGCATTACACAATTGAGACATGCTCTGTGGGCACCTGCTGCTAACCATCCTACTACCGCTGGGTAACTGCCTTTCCTTCTTCCTCACAGTGACACATCTCTGAAATCCTGTTCATGCCTCCACCCATGTAGAATTTAATGTGGGGGCATGGAAGGGGACCCCACTCACTGGCCCCGATACTTGACCCTCCCCCTACATGTTCATCCAGGTCTATAAACATCAATGGAGCCTTCCCATATTAGAGAATAACACCACCTTCCCCAACCTGATGCTCTCCAGATGTGTTGGACTACAACTCCCATCATTCCCAGCCAGTATGGCCATTGGCCATGCTGGCTGGGAAAGTTGGGTGTTGCAATCCGGCACATCTGGAGAGCATCAGGCTTGGGAAGAACAGGATAACTTGTCTGCACATAGCTTCTTCCTTCATAATAGAGGAGGCCACATGTCTGCAAGATCCCCTATGGCACATACAGAGTGGATGAACATGCAGCTTGTATGCACATAGGTTCTGTTCACAAGTTCAGAGAAATGTGTGGGAATCAGGCAGCAAGGGCAATGGGCATGATCCCCTGTTCCACATCTACATCGATGTGAACATGTAAACAGAGCTTATGTTTTTGTTCAATTTGAGATGCAACCAAAACATTTTTTTATTGCTTCCAAAAAGCCTCTCCTAACTTATGAAGTTATTGGCTGTTCCTGAAACATGGAGGTTACCTCCTTTAAAGGGGGCTGCGGTTTTTCCTTAGGAGAGGAGCAGCTGGGGTTACCCCAACCTTATCTTGCACAACAGATACTGAGAAAGAGACCATTATTCCTCTCTGAGGCTGCAATCTTATGCACCCTTCCCTGGAAGTATTGAACTCAGTGGCACTTACCTCCAAGTCAACATGGCTAGGATTCAGCTGTGTGCACACAATAATGCCAGCTAACAACATGCCAGCTCTCCAACCTTGGGTCCCCAGTTTTCAATATGATACATCATGTAACACACACAATAAAGTCATCACTTCATCCAAGCAAGCAACATTTCTACATAACCTTTCTGGGTTTCTATACTATTTTTTATTCAATTTCACATTCTCAAGCATTGGTCCATCGTGGATCCTCATTCATCAGAGCCTTTACACTGCAGTTCCTCATTCACAGCATATTTGTGGCTGCAGAGGTGGTCAAACATGTGGAACATAGTGTTCTACCCCATAACAACCTCCTGTCTAATGGCATACAAGTGACATGGGCCCTTTACCACCCAGGAGTACAATGAACAGCACAGAAGTTTCCAAAGCAACAACACAATTCTCTTGCTGTTGCCTGGAGATCTGCCACTTTCACTGATTTCTTTATAATGGCCTTGACCACGAGACTCATCTAATGGGCTGGCGGGACACATGCATGAAGAATTTCTGCTGAGTTACCTTCACCTCATTTCTTCCATAGTTCAAAACCACATTGTCCTAAAGAAGCAGCAGCGGACACAATTAATCTTTCACTGTCTCCAGAAGCTTTTCCCTGATGTTTGCCCATCTGTGGCACTTTTCAGATGCGCACAGGGATGCTGCCGCCTGTTGCCTTGCCTGTGCCTTTTTGCCAGTAACTGAAACCTAATGAGCTTTAATTGCTATGTAGTCAGTGATCTGACAAGCCAGTAGTGCTAGGGTCACTAGAATCAGACGTGGACTGTCTTTGCATATTGATGAAGCAATACAACCATATAGTTCCCGCTCTTAAAACATCACACTCATATGTCTTGTATTCATTTAAGTTGCATGCAATAAAAAGTAAATATACCCTTCTTTGGATGAGGCAAAAATGTACATACAAAACAACAGCAGCACCAATTGCAACAACGACAGCCCATCATGTGTGTCATCAGCTCAAGAAGCCTTGATAAAACAAAAAACAGCCACACTGCAACAGGAATGCAGGTCCATTTAGGGCACAATCCTATGGCCACTAGACAGAGTCTAGATGGCCATAGGATCATTCGGAGCCCCAACTACAACCTTGAAAACCCACTCTGAGCTCGGGGCTGGGACTCTGAACTTGGAGTGCCCTCCCTCTGCCCTTGCAGCCAGCATGGAAAGAACTGTGCTGGCTGCAGCTGCGAGGTTACACGAGAGACCTCAGAGATGGAGTTTTGTGGGCGGGGAGGGAAGAAGGCAGGAGTCTCATATTCAGGTTTGCCTTCGGGCAATGAAGCAACAGAACCAAAGAACCGGCAGACATGATCAAGGTCATGCCTGAGCTAATTGTCACCTTTGGCCCAGTGTAGTGGGTGTACAGTTTTTTCTGTCTGCATATGCAGCATATGCAGTGTCCTGGCAGCACCTCAGCCTCCTCCCCTCACGTTCCAGGGCAGAACACTTAGCCAAAATCGGACGTGATTTGCAAGGCAGAAGAAGTGCAGAGGTGACCTTCGCCTCCATGCTCCGCCTCCTTCCACCCTTCACAGGATGCCCGTAATCCTCTGTGTTTGGAGGGTTATATGAGCAGCCTCATTGGATTGTGCTGCCTGGAACATAGGAAGCTACCTTATAGCAGATTGGATTATTTAACCCACAATTGTATACTCAGACTGACAGGGAGAGTATACTCAGTGTGGGTTTCTCCCCCCCCCCCCACTTCTCTACCTAAGATCTTTCAACATGCAACTGCAACATGATTGGAAAATGGATGGGGTAGGGAGGGAGCTGCCCTCAAACTCTTCAGAAAATGCCAGTGCTGATGCTGCCATGAAGCAGGATCTATGAGGCAAAGGGGGCAATTATTGTTCTACCCAGACACTACTACGCTCAGCATCTGGGGCCTTCCTCCGACTGCGCCCCCAAGGGAGGCTTGGAAGGTGGCAACAAGGGGGAGGGCCTTTTCTGTGGTAGCCCCACAACTGTGAAACAGGCTCCCCACTGACGCCCGCCTGGCGCCAACTTTACTATCCTTTCAGTGCCAGGTTAAGACTGCCCTCTATGCTGAGGCATTTAACAGCTCCAAATAGTACACAGGGGGGTGGTTATGTCACCTTTTTTATCCAGTCTACTTTTTATAATCTTGTCTTAGCTATTTCAGTAATTTTTAAATTGTTTTTAAATGTCTAGTGTAAATTTTTCGATGTTTTTATTGTTTGTATTTTTATATTGTATTTTATTGCAAAATTGAATTTTATTGTAAAATTTTATAATTGTTGTAAACCACCCAGAGAGCTTCAGCTATATTATTATTATTATTATTATTATTATTATTATTATTATTATTATTATTATTATTATCCCCTTCCAACTACCTCCCTGCCAAAAGACAGAAGCAGCATCAGACCTGACAGGGAGCAGGGGAGGACAGAGAGAATTTTCTCTGCCCCCTGTCAGTTCTGATGCAGTTTCAGTGACTGAGAAAGGCCTTCCCACTTGCAACCCACTTGCTCCCCATCATATAACAGGCATTGCACTGGTGCATGACATGAAAGGGTGATAAACATCATTTTGCATGCAAATTACAGCCAAGGCAATGGAGAAATGTACTTTAAAAAAAAAAAAAAAAGTGAGTTAAAGCTTAAAAAAAATGGCAGGTTCTGCTGCTAAGGGTTAATGCCTTGTTGTTTTTAAAAATGTTGGACTGGACGAGCATTTCAGCAGTGGGAGGGGAGGAATGGCCTCTGAAGAATATGAATATTTTAAAGACAACAAAAACAAGGTCACCGGCCAGCGGAGTGTGTTGTGCCGTAACATCCCAAATAAATGTGCTATCTGAGGGAAGTCTTGTATTTTCCCAGCTGTGAAATATTGCAGCTTGATTGCTGGGGAAATGAAATATTCTCACGATAGAAATGTCACTTTGGGGGACAACATATGGCCTGTGTGAAACTTGCCTCCATGGTGCAAATAGCTGCTGGCATGGAAAGACCACGAGGAAAGCCACGCTTGATTGCTTTATTATTTTATTTTGTTATTACATTTATAGCCTGCCTTTTTTCCTGCAAGGAACCCAAGATGGCTTACATCCTCCTCCTCTCTATTTGATCCTCACGACAACCCTGTGAGGTGGTTGGCTGAGAGTCAGTGACTGGCCCAAAGTCACCCAGTGAGCTTCATGGCCGAGTGGGGGCTAGAACCCGGGTCTCCTGAGTCCCAGTCCAACACTCTAGCCCAGGGCTCTCCAACCTTGGGTCCCCAGATGTTGCTGCACTACATCTCCCAGAATCCCTTGCCATTAGCCATGCTGGCTGGGTATGCTGGGAGCTGTAGGCCAACAACATCTGGGGACCCAAGGTTGGAGAGCCCTGCTCTAGCCACTGCACTACACTGGCTCACTTTACAGCTAAGGCGGCAACCCTAAGTATCCTTGGCAGGAAATCTGTCCACTTGACCCAGTTAGCTTTGCTTCTGAAAAAGCATGCTTAGGATTGCCCTGGATGTCTGTGACCTAGTCCATGGGGCAGAGCCTCACCCTCCCAAGCCAGCAGCATAAGCACCACAAGGCCTCTGCTCTAACGTGGCCCTCTAGGTCCCCCTGTAACATCCCTGCAGAGCAAATGGGACTGCCCAGGTGGTGCACTTTTGTGTCATCGGCAGCAGCAATGCAGCCAACGAGCAGCAATAATGGCTTGTGCTCCTTTTGGAACTTCTCCATAATTCAGATGGTGGCCTCCCCTCTGGCATCAAATATTTATGCCTTGATACTTAGTAACAAAACATCATCTTCCTTGGAGCACAGCTGAACATAACATTCAAGGCTAGCATGGATTTTCCTTTGTTAACGTAATGATTGTCCGTATAGATTTAGCTTGCCGGGTGGATGGGACATACCGCGGGAAAGAAAATGGCACAGCCCCCCCCCCCTTCCACACCCCAAAGCACTTCAGCAGCAGAGTCCTGCCTATCCTGCTTTTGCGTTCCGGTTCCCTCTTGACTACTACAGCCGTGGATCTATCCTTTCCTTGCAGGAACAAAACACTCTCTAGACAGCCTGCTGCCACTGACTGTATGGCTCTATCCCCCTCTAATGGCAGAATTGCATTGCATTTTATTTATGGCAGTGTTCAGAAAGGTGAGCTTCTCAAATGGCTGGTTTGGCACAATAATATTTGTAGGGATGTGGGACTCTGAGAAAATTGTTCCATTGAAGTCTGACGGGATTCCACAGTGTTTCCATTTGGGTGAGCAGCAGAGGACTGTAGCAGATTCTTTTTTCCCCCAATTCCAGGAGAATGCGCATTTTGGAAAGGGGGGGTTCTGCCATTTACGCAAATTGTAATTTGCACCCAAAAAATTGGGATCTTGAAATTTGCGCAAATGGTGCCGTAATTTTTTTTTTTTAAATTATTGGCAATCTTGCGCAAGTGCAAATGATCACAAGTCTGCTGTAATTATCAGAGACATCCTCCACTTTGGCACTAGGGGAGGTGGAATTGACAAGTTCTTTGACAAGTATGGAATATAAGTCTTCTGGGCTAAATGAAGCAGTATGTGGAGAGGGTGAAACTGATAAAGATATTTACAAGAGGGGACTATGCCTCTGTGCCGCTACATAGCGGACAGGTGAAATTGCGATGGTATGCACTTGTGCAAGATCATCATATTTTTTTTTAAATGACACAATTTCCACAAATTTCAAGATCCACCCTCCCCCCAAATTGCACAAATGGCTGCCATTAAAATAAAATTTAAAAAATGGAATCTGTGTATTGGCTCGACTTGCTACAGATCGAGTCAATGCCATCAGGGTGGGGGAAACGGAACAAAATCCACAGGGCCGAACTGGAAAAAATCCATCGAGTTTTCACCCCCCAAATGGAATTCTCATACATCCCTGCCATGGTGATCCTGCTATTCCTAATCCTGGCGTTTGGACTAGCACAGATCAGCACAGTGATTGACACAATCCCTATGCAGTTTGTGGATGCCGGGTTTACTGGATCTGCATGCCTGACATTAAAAGAAATCTCATCCACTTAGAAGCACTCAAAACCTGCTACTGCTTAACTCAGAGATGTATAACCGCTGGCCCATGGGCCTAACCAGGCCTACCAGGGTGCCCCAGAGGGCCTCACCCCTTCCCTGACCCCACCCCTTTCTCCCAACCACTGATCATCTGGTGGTTTCCCAGCACTTTTTTGTGTGTGCGCAGTTTTTCCCCCATTCTAAAAGGTTGAAATGCTTCTCTTAAGGCATAGTTACTGGCAGGAAGAGCTTTAAGCTAGAATGTGCTGGCATTTTGAGTATTTTGGCCCCACCCCTTTGTCTTTGACCTCACTCCATTTTGCCTGTAGCCCCAACCAGTGTAGCGTAGTGGTGAGAGTGTTGGACTGGGACTCTGGAGTTCCCATTTCTAGCCCCCGCTCAACCATGACGCTCACTGGGTTATTTTGGGCCAGTCACTGACTCTCAGCCTAACCTACCTCACAGGGCTGTTGTGAGGATAAAATGGAGAGGAGGAGGACCATGTAAGCCATCTTGGGTTCCTTGCAAGAGGGGGGGAAAGGCAGGATATAAATGTAATAATAAAAAAATAAAACCACGACTAGAATGCGGCCCACAAGAGTTTCTCCAAAATTGAATTTAGCCCTCAAGCTAAAGGAAGTTCAATCCCCCTGGCTATTGTGGGCACATTTTGAATGTTGAGAGAGTGTTGTGGGTGCTTTCACAAAATGGGTGCTATATGAGGCTGAGAGGCATTCTTGGAAATAAAAATGGCATTGGTGACTGGCACTTCACTTTGCAGCATACCAGCCTCCCAGTTCAAAAGTAATAATACTAAAAAAAATATATTTTTAAAATCCAGAGGAGCAGGGAGCCTGGTGGGTTCCAGGAGAGGCGTCTGTGGGCACACGGGTGCCCATGGACACCACATTGGTGACCCCAGACCTTGGTTCCCACTCCCAAAAGTAGCAGCCAAAGGTGTAGACCTCTCTCCTGAGACAGGGTGAATTATAGTTCCTAATTATAGGTAGCCCCACTGGCCACGGCTGGTGTGCCAGAGACCCTCTGCATGATGCTCCAGAGCAATCCTCAGCCCTTGCATACTACAATATGTCTTCACTTGCAATTTTATAATTGTCTTGTACTATTCGTGCAGCACATTCTGGCTGGATGCCAACAAGGGAGACTTCCTCTAGCAGAGATACGAAATATGCTGTCTGGTAAAATTAATTTTGCTGTTCCACTGGACTAACACACCACCTGCTAAAGCCAAAGGTTAAGTTTCCTGTCTCCTATGTCTGATTTTAGATAGATAGATAGATAGATAGATAGATAGATAGATACTGTAGCACTTGTACATCCATTCAGCGGTGGCATTACACAATTGAGACATGCTCTGTGGGCACCTGCTGCTAACCATCCTACTACCGCTGGGTAACTGCCTTTCCTTCTTCCTCACAGTGACACATCTCTGAAATCCTGTTCATGCCTCCACCCATGTAGAATTTAATGTGGGGGCATGGAAGGGGACCCCACTCACTGGCCCCGATACTTGACCCTCCCCCTACATGTTCATCCAGGTCTATAAACATCAATGGAGCCTTCCCATATTAGAGAATAACACCACCTTCCCCAACCTGATGCTCTCCAGATGTGTTGGACTACAACTCCCATCATTCCCAGCCAGTATGGCCATTGGCCATGCTGGCTGGGAAAGTTGGGTGTTGCAATCCGGCACATCTGGAGAGCATCAGGCTTGGGAAGAACAGGATAACTTGTCTGCACATAGCTTCTTCCTTCATAATAGAGGAGGCCACATGTCTGCAAGATCCCCTATGGCACATACAGAGTGGATGAACATGCAGCTTGTATGCACATAGGTTCTGTTCACAAGTTCAGAGAAATGTGTGGGAATCAGGCAGCAAGGGCAATGGGCATGATCCCCTGTTCCACATCTACATCGATGTGAACATGTAAACAGAGCTTATGTTTTTGTTCAATTTGAGATGCAACCAAAACATTTTTTTATTGCTTCCAAAAAGCCTCTCCTAACTTATGAAGTTATTGGCTGTTCCTGAAACATGGAGGTTACCTCCTTTAAAGGGGGCTGCGGTTTTTCCTTAGGAGAGGAGCAGCTGGGGTTACCCCAACCTTATCTTGCACAACAGATACTGAGAAAGAGACCATTATTCCTCTCTGAGGCTGCAATCTTATGCACCCTTCCCTGGAAGTATTGAACTCAGTGGCACTTACCTCCAAGTCAACATGGCTAGGATTCAGCTGTGTGCACACAATAATGCCAGCTAACAACAGAGTGCTGTACTATTAACAGTGCACGCCTATAGATGTTTACACAGAAGTACATCTCATTGAGTTCAATAGGACTTACTCCCAGGTATGTGTACGTTGGATTTATAGCTGAGTAATCATGCATAGGATTACACTGTAAGAATAATAATCTAAAGTACTCTTACAATCTTCAAAGCCTTTTTTTATTTTATTTGTACCTTGCCTTTCTATCAAGAAAAATGGCACTCGAGGCAGTTTACAATCACAAATAAAACTTGATTAGACCAATAATAAAAAGCCTCTCACATGAATTATCTCAGTACCCCTCCAACAACCCTACAAAGTAGGTTAGTATTGTTATCCCTAATACTGTAGACCACCAGACCAGGGCCGGATTAAGAGCATTATGGGCCTGGTGCTGAGGATTTTGGCGAGCCTTTTTATGGAAATAAATAAAATGAAGACGCAATTTTATATTAAAACAAATTAAATATTTTAATTACCATTAAAGTGCCAAAACAGAAACATATTGAAAATATGGAGAGAATAAGAGAGAATAGGTGGGGGGTGGAGGAAAAGAGTGAGGGAATGAAAGGCGGTGTGATGCCGCCTTGGGCGTTATATATACTTGGGATTTTAAAAGATAAATGGAACAAATAATAAACAAAGAAAGGGCGGTGGGAAAGCAGCCACACCGCCTCGGGAACCCAGCAGGGTTGGGCTGAGGGGCGGCAACCGAGGACTGGGAGGGGAGGCCTCTTACTTGGTGAAGGCCACGCCCAGATCGATCACCACCGCGGTTTTCTCGCCGCCGCTCTCGAGGCCCTCGTAAAGCGGCATCGCAGCAGCTCCCTCCGGGAGAAGGAGAAGGGCGAGATGTTGTGGGGGGGAAAGGGAAAACGGGTCCTCCCTTAAGGCCGGCGCGCGGAGCTGATTGGCCGAGCGAGGCCGGCGGGGACCTTCCGTCGCTTGCCGGCGCGCGCATCCCTCATCACGAGAGCCGCCCCATCTCGCGCCTGGCCCCAGGGATTATTTTGCAGGAATAAATGGCTGTTTTTTTAAGACCCTATCGATTTTTAGTATGCGTTTTATTATTGTACACCACCTTGAGGGTTCCTGCCCTCAAAGGCGGGCAGGAAATATAATTGATAAATTAATTAATAGAATAGGGCTCCCCACAGTTACCCTAATTTCTTGCAGCACATCTCGGCGGGGAGGGGTACACGCTCGTAGCCGGCATTGTGTGCGTGTGTGTACCTAGTGAAAATTTGGCTGCTTCCCGCGCACTTCCTCCAGTCCCTGCCCAGCGTGGCAACCTCTGCTCGCCTCCGGCAACGCCCCGCAGGTGAGCGAGGTGAGCGCGTCCCTATATTGTGGGCCTATTTTGTGGTAGGGGCCTGGAGCTGCAGCTCCAATAGCCCCTATCTTAATCCGGCCCTGCACCAGACTGGTATACAACCTTTTTGGCCCCAAGGGCTGCATCAAGTGTTAGCTGGGGGCCCACAGGCCACACATGTGCATGTGACCGCAGAAGCCAAGGAACAGGTGTTTTCCCCAGCCACCCAGCTGATCAGCTGGGCCGCAGGGAAAGTTAGTGGGGTCCTGCTGGCTTCGAGGGCTGCACGAGGAGTGGCCAGGGCCCCAGGTTGTGCACCCCTGTTGTAGATAGAGAGCTGAGGTATAGTGGCTTGTCTAAATACATTGCTGGACCAAGATATGAGCTGGGGCCTTCCCTGTTCTTAAGCCTAGTTCTCACTGAGGTGATAAACCTGTATCTGGTCTGTACCACTTCAGTCTTCCGGTGGGGGGAAGCTCACGATGTTTGAATGTTCCTCAGAGGAACTTCCTGGATTAAATAAGAAGGGGGAATGTAGACTGGAGTTGTATTGGGCAACCCTGCACCAGTGTTAAGTTACAGGTATATTTTGTGCTGGCTATCATTTTAGAAGGTTCCAGGGGGCATGATTTGCCCTCTACCTCTAGTCAACCACCACCACCACCACCCGGCCGCTCTGCCTAGTTCTCTCCACCATGTCGCTCATAGCTCTTTGGCTATGAGGCTGGCTGAGGAGGGCAATCTGGCCTCTAGCCCTGAATTGCTTTGTTTATACGGGCAGTCTATCTCTAGTCTATCCACCCATGGCAGTCTGTCCACCCATGTGTAGTGCCTAGATTATAGGGGGACCAGAGTGGAGCTGCCCCCCTTTCCTTTTATGCTGGATTCTTTAGCTTTAGTTTTGAGGAGACTACAATGGGGAGAGATGGTTTGGACTAAAACTGGGAGGAGTCAGGGTGGGTTTATTAAGGCCTCCCCTACCTTCCCCTGCTCCTACAATAATCCAAGAACTGCCCCACACCTACCTTAGATGAGAATAAGAGGAATTGTCCTTCTAGCAGGCAGATCTTGTGCCACTGCAGTTTAATAGCATGAGATGCAAAATGAGAAAACACTGAGCCTTCCACTTTGCAGAGAAACGTTTGTGTTGCAATTATTTAAATACATTTTGGTCAAGCACGCTACCCAATCTGTAGAAGCGATTCACAATTTTTGTTTGCTTGCTACCATCCTAAGGAACCCCTGATACACAAACAAAACATATGTCTCTTTTCCCATCTGTATTTAAAAAAAAAACATGTCTCTTTTCCCCTCTGTATAGGTGATAGAAGGCTATTCAATGCTTATTTTCCCAACAGCAACAACAAAAAGTTGTGCTGGGACACCCTCTGACCTGGAAGCCATGAAGCCTTCAGATGTGCAAGGACTTAAAATTATACAGTGGTGAGGGGGAAAGCACTCTGCACATACTCAGACACTCTCCGTAATTACTTTTGACAAATACTCTGACATTCAAAGCTGATTCTGGGGCTCCTCAAATGATGCACTGAAAATGGGATTGCCATCTTCTGTGATGCTGAACAGGAAATGAAATCCTCACCATTCAAAACTGCATTCCTAAGTGCCTACTCCTCACCAGCTTAGCAGCCAGAACAAAAATATACCGTCTGGAAGATAACTCTGCTTAGCAGCTGCAAAGCAACTTCATACACTGCAAGGGGCCAGCTTAATAGCAAATTCTTCTAGAACAAAACTCTTCCTGATGGCTAAAGCTCCCATTTGTTTTACCACATAGATGGCAGCGCCATCCAGGTTAGGGGGGCAAAGAATAGAACTGTGAACACAAAAGAAATCCCTGACTTTGCTATCGAAAGGCTATGCCGTATCTATAATGCTTAAAAATAAACCCTGCCTTGAACAGAGCTGAGCTGAGCTAAAATGACAGCATGGGTTTAATTACTCCCATCTTGTTCGGAGCGATAGGAATTATAATAAAACATGGCCCAGATTTCATGGTTTTTCACACCATAAGCCAATTAAAAAGTGCCTCTGACATGAAGCCTGCTGCAATTAACCAAGAGCAGCCTTGCACTCAAAGGACATGTGTAAACAGAGGCCAGCCATAATGCAAGCTCACTCACTCCCCTATTATGGAGTGAGCAGCGTAAGTTACAGCATCCTGAAAGAAAGGCTACCTGTGACAGGAGCAGCAGCAGGAAATGCATCAAGTCCTGTACCCCTCTAATGAAAGAGAGAGGTGAGAGAGACCCAGCAACTTTTGGAACGAAGTGGTGCTTGCCGTTCCAAGCCTCAGCAGTGGAGAAATCCACATCCATCTAGGATGCTGTGTGCAAGACAAGGAGGCATGGAATTAGACAATGACACAGGCAATGCATGAAAGACGCTTGATGGATTGGTTTTCCTCCTGAGCAATGGGGGGGGGGAGAATGCTCTGGAGGAACTGATACACACAGGTTGATCCCAAATTAAGTGCCAAGCCTTGGCAGGTGCTTGAGGTTCTTTCATGGAGGGCCCCACCCCAGTTCTGCCTTCAGGCTGAGAATTAGGGAGAGCCCCTGGCAGTGAAAAGAAGCCAAAGGCAGACACAAGGCACCTTGTACAATGTGTCAAACTCAAGGGAATCAGAAGTGGAAGTGGGGTTAACAAAGGAAATATATAAAATGATTTTAAAAAACTGAAGTGCAAAAAGATAATCTCAAGATGGTATGGGATATGGAATTTGGGGAGGAGACTTCGAATGAGGGGTGGAAAAATATTTGGGGCAGACGTATATTAAGAAATATGTCAGTAAGGATAAAAGAGAATTTAATTTTTTATAAAATTATTTGGAGATGGTATCTGACTCCGGTAAGATTAAATAAAATAGATAATAATTGCTATCCATCGTGTTGGAGAGGATGTCAGGAACTTGGTACTTATGCTCATATGTGGTGGAGTTGTAAAAGCGTTCTGGATTTTTGGAACAAATTTTTTGTAAAAATTTCAGAAATTATTGGTATTAACTTGGAGGTCTGTCCGAAATTAGCATTATTATCAATAACGGAGAAACTTCTCTGCTCTCAAGAGATAAAGGAACTAATTGTAAGTTTGTTAACTGCAGGGAGATTATTGATAGCAAGGAAATGGAAAGCTCAACATCAGTGTTTAATTATAGACTAGTACAAAGATGTGTGGGATATTGCTCTAAATCAGGGGTCTGCAACCCGCGGCTCCGGAGCCGCATGCGGCTCTTTCAAACCTTTGCCGCGGCTCCGCTCCGGTCTGAGACTCCGCTGGCCACCTGGCCTGGGCGCCTGTCACTTACCGTATTTTTCGCACCATAAGATGCACTTTTCTCCCCCCAAAAAGGAGGGGGAAATGTCTGTGCGTCTTATTGAGTGAATGCTGGGGAAAAAAACCAAATATTTTTTCCCCTACCTTCCTCTGCGTGCCTCCAACCGGTCCAGTGGAAGACAGGAGGAGGGCTCCTGCAGGGAAAAAAACTTGGCAGCGGCAGCGGCACCCCCCCCCCCCCGGAAGCAGGGACTCGAGCGGGCGGGCGGTGGAAGAGAGGAGGGCTCCTGCATGCTCCCAAAAACTTTGGCGCGGCGGCAGCACACACACACCCCGGGCAGCAGGGACGCGAGCGGGTGAGCGGCAAAAGAGAGGAGGGCTCCTGCACGCGCCAAAGTTCCCCCCCCGCCAAAAACATAGCGCGGGGTCCAGCGTGTCGAGGGACCAGCGCGGACGGCTCGCCGCGGAGAGCACAAGCAGGCGAGGAGGCAGGTAGGCCTTTGGCTATCCGGGCATGCTGGGAGTTGTAGTTGTGCAACAGCTAAAGAGCCCCAGGGTAGGGGGAAGTGCTCTGTTTCCCAATCAGGGTGCCTCCAGCTGTTGCAGCTGCCCCTTTTGCCCCACATTAAAGACAGGCCTGAGTAGCACCCTCATCATCCACCAGCAACACCCTCCCCCCAGCAGTAGCACCCCCATCATCCACCAGCAAATCCTGCTGATGGATGATGAGGGGTGCTATTACCACATGGAGGGTGTTTCTGGTGGATGATGAGGGTGCTACTGCTGGATGGTGCTGATGACGGGATGCTACTGCTTGGGGGGGGGGATGTTGCTGGTGGCATCCCATCATCCACCAGCAACACCCCCATCATCCGTCAGCTGATAATTGCTCTAAATGATAAATTATACCATGTAGTATTCAATGTAAAAAGGGACAATTACAAGAAAAATAATTTTCACGGCTATATGGGGACCCTTCCTAGATTATGTTTATAGTAAAGGGAAAGGGAGTAAGCCATGTCAAGCTTGATGTATTTTTTTGGAAATACTATTGAATAATAATGGATTATGATGATAGCAATGACTTCTTGGTCCCGTGGTGATGGGGTGCACCCTTTGGAGTTATATGTGTGGGGGGGGTTTTGTATTTGCTTTATATAATGTTTGAAATTTTTAAAAAATATATTTATATTTTATAAAAAGAAGTGGAAGGGTGGGGATGTGGTATAGCAGAGTACCATTTACAAAACTGGCCTTCCAACAGCCATAGCAATAAGAGGAGCCAAAGAGCACCTTCTGGTTGTAATAATAATAATTGGCATTGATATAGAACACAATTACAGTGTTCAAAGCCTTTTGCATGCATTATCTTGGTACCCGTACAACAACCCTGCAAGGTAGGTTAATATTGTATTGTAGACTGGGATGCACAACCTTTTCGGCCCAGAGAGCCACATCCAGTGTCAGCTGGGGGGGACGACTGGCATGCGCACACTCACACACACATCTCCCTGCCCGCTGAGATCTAGGGATCAGTGTGGTAGAGGTAAAAGCCTTTCCCAGCCCTCAGCAGTCACCTGTGAGATTGTTGATTCTCTGCAGCTACTACCATTAGGGTAACAGTGATCTCAGAAGCCAATGAACAGCATTTTTTCCTCGTAAAGTGGGTGGGGTCCTTCTGGCTTGAGGGGCCACACAGGGTATCTTTAGGGAAGATGTATTCCCAAGTTTAGGTGCCCTTTATATGCAGCTGCAGTCTCATGACTGACCCTTTTTCCCATGGTGCAATCCCATATGGCTGGTGGCTCCATGTGCATTAAGCAACCATGTGGGCAGATGGAGTGGGTCTTTCCCACATTGCTGGCACTCCATACTAATACAAATAAACCACTTGGTCTGTTCTGTCCATGTGGTCACATCATCCATGCACAGCCCTTTCACAACATGTGATTGCATGATGGAAAAGCAACCATCATGGGGAGATATGGCTGAAGGATGTCTCAAGTCAACAGTCACTGGATGGGGGTGCACTGGGCAAAGCAGAAGCCACCACAGCCCAAATCCTTTATTTCAACCCTCAGCATACATAGATCTGCACACTGATATCCTTTCTCTTTCTATGGAAGACAGGTGGTGCTGCTCTGCAAGGTGAACCTGCTCTCCTGGCTGGCCTAGCCCATCTACAAGGATCAGGAACCAGTATTCAAGATCAGGTGATGATTGAAGATTGTAGGACTCTTTGCATGCTATGTGTTCACACTCCTTGGACCCACCCTTATCCCCCAATGTGAGCTCAGCATAATCTGTGAGAGAGCCTATGTGTATACAAAATTTAAGCTCTATAAATGCGGAGGATCCCTAGTAGAGAAGATAGGTAGGATCCCTAGTTGCACTTACAGAGCCTGTGTGCATACATTTTGTACATAATAAGCAAGCAGTGAGAAATTTCAAACAATCCAATGTTGATTATGCTAATCCTAATCTAGAAATCCATTTTAATTTCCTGGTTGCTGTCAAGACATTGATATCTAGAAGAAGGATGTTAAGAAATTAGTTTAAAATTCTTTGAAAAATGTATCAGAAGAAAATGCGGATTGATTTAAAAGATACAGCAAAGAGAGAGGATAGCATTTCATTTTGGATGCTGGTCAATACAGGCCTTGGAGGTTGTAGTAATTTATTAGCCACAAATGTGCCAACAGTGGGGAAATCATTCTTATCTTTTCAGGTAAGTGATGAATGTTTTGGAAAACCAGAATAATAGTGATGATCTTGACTCCATGAAGTCTTGGCCACCTGTTTACCAATAAAGAGATTGAGGATTATTATTTTCTTGACAGAAATAATGTCCCCTTCAGAGGATTGTATCCACTCAGCAACTTGGAATGGTAGATAGGATACCTGTTATCACATAACCTTTTGACTCAATCAGTCCTATAAGTAGGATCTGATTGGGGTGGAATATTAGTGTCATCATTTCTTTTTACAAGAAAGCCGATGATTATCAACCTATCCATTTAATTGACATCAGTGTACTTTCATTTGTTCTTCCTACACATGCTTTATCATTGAGCTCTGGCACTGGAAATACATTCTAGTACCAAAGGTTTGGTGAACCATGGCAAAAAAATTAAACCCTGCATCCAACACTTGCTTTCAGCCTTATGACCTCTTGTCTGTTGGACTTTGAGGCCTCTCTAAAGAGAGAATGGCTCTTGTTAATAGGAAAACCAAAATCAATGCTTTCTATTCTCAAGAGAGCTCTTTAATTTTAAGGAGTAAAACATGGAGGAAGGTTTATCTGAAAGAGATGTCACTTTTTGCAGCAATGCTATTACTGTTGCTGAACCAGATGCTGGAAAGCAACAAGGGGAGAAATGTCACCTTGCAAGCTTCCCAGGGCTATCTGGCTGGTCATTGCTGGAAACAGTATGCAAGACTAGATGAACTCTTGATCTGATCCAGCAGGACTCTTATGTTCTTCAGGCTGCTAAAAGCCTTCCCTAAATCCCAGGATATTGAGGAATTACCGGCCTGTGTCTAATATCCCAATCTTGACCAAAGTGATCAAGCAGGTAGTGGTGTTCAAGCTTCAGCTACATTTGGATGAAGCAGATTATATAGATCTGTTTCAGTCTAGCTCCCAGTTGGGGTTCAGGAAAGAAGCTGCTTTGGTCATGCCTGTAGACCCCATACTAGGAAAAAGACTGGGGTTGGGTGACTATGTGGATTCTCTTTTATTTTCTCTCAGCAGCTTTCGATACAATTAGTCATTGTATCCTTCTGGCCGCCTGCATGGATTAAAAACTGGTGACATGGCCTTGCAGCAATTCCAGTCTTACCATGCACAACAATAGAAGAAAGCAGGCAGGGAAGACAACTCCTCTTCCCCGTGGGGACTGTCCTACAAGGTCATGGGCTCCATCTTATCTCCTGTGCTTTTAAACAGCTACATCAGGGATAGGCAATTTGTCATCCTCCAGATGTTTTGTCCTACAACTCCCGTGATCCCTCACATTGGTTATGCTGATGGGAGTCGTAGGCCACAACATCTGGATGGCCACAAGTTGCCCACCTCTGATCTACATGAATGCACTGGCTGCTAAAATGGATATTACTTTAAATCTTATCTAGCAGTACATCTTTTCCATTTTTACTCTAGAGTAGGCACAGCCCCCCCCCAGTCTGGAACATAAAAGCCCACCTATATATCCCATGCTAGGGTCCCAATCTGGATCATCCCCCACCCGCTGCACCTACTCTAGAGCACAAATGGAAATAATACTTAGCTGCTAGATCCAGATTTAAAGTAATTCTGTTTTGGCCCTGGGTGAGATCATTTGGAGATATGGACCACAGTGTCATCAGCCTCTCCCCGCAGAACACTGTCCTCTGTCCATGAGTTAAGAGAAATGCAAATTCAGGTGCCAGCTCTATCAGCTATGAAGCTATCTTCTATTAGGAAACTGTCAGCAGTGACAGCTGGGATAGAGCTCTCTCCCACCTGGAATCTGTCAGGCCTTGCCTGGTCAGAATGTTTAGATTATTCATAAAAACCTTAATATTCCACCAAGCTTTCTGTAGCCCCAACATTTAGTAAGTTATTTATATTTCAATGTGTATTGAATTATTCAATATTGTAAGTTGTTTGATTAATTTTATTGTAATGTTATTGCATTTTTATTGTTTTGCTTTGCGGGCTTTTGAAGCAGAAAAGTGGGATAAAAAATAAATGTGTAAAAGGAATATGCAAAAGACAAATTAACTGTGTATATGCATGCTACGCTACGGTGCACCCCCAATGAAATACATTTGCACGGACCCAGAGGCACCACCCTGAGCTTAGAAGCATTCAGCATTCTTTGCAGTTGGACAGAGGAGGAGGAGTAGAGGAGAGTGAGTGCAGATGGATCTGGGGCTTGCTGCTGAGACTGCAGAGCCAGGTTGAAGTGGGTGATACCTCAGCGAGCAGCAGAGCAGCCACAGTGGATGCTGATTAACGGAATAATGGGCTCAAGTTACAGGAACCCAGATTCCACCTAAACATCAGGAAAAATTTCCTGACTGTTAGAGCAATAAGACAATGGAACCAACTACCTAGGGAGGTGGTGGGCTCTCCTACTCTGGAGGCATTCAAGGTGAAGCTGGAGGCAGGACCGGTGCAAGGCAGTTTGGTGCCCTAGGCAAGATCAGATATTTAGCGCCCCCCCTTCCCACTTGAGAGTGCTGTGATTTTTTTTCAAGGCGTTTCTGGTGCCCTCTTTAGCCCTGCGCCCTAGGCAGCTGCCTAGTTGGCCTAATGGTAGCACCAGCCCTGGCTGGAGGACCATCTGTCAGGGATGCTTTGACCTAGATTCCTGCATTGAGCAGGGGGTTGGACTCGATGGCCTTGTAGGCCCTTTCCAACTCTACTTTTCTATGATTGTTAGCAATGGATGGATGATGTTTGAGATGAGGCAGAAAAGCAGCGGTTGTAGCTCTTGAGAATTGGGCAGCCACAGAATCCAGCAGGAATGATCATCACAGCTTGAGTTTGGACAGAGGACAGTGAAACCTCACTGTGACAGCGTGGGCTTAGGAGGAACCGTTCACTGCTGTTAATGGAACTGTTTGGTCCATACGGCTGAGGTATAGGAGTGGGTCATGTTATAAATCGAGTTCCCTGCTTACCGGAGAGCCGCCATTGTGAGCACGTGGTGCGGGTCCTGGCAGGGAGAAAGGAAGGAAGTGGGAGGTCTGGCATCTGCACAGCAGCAGCGACGCCTCCCTACAGCCCGACAGCACCAAGCCAACTGGAAGGCTAACTGGTTTGGCGGGGTGGGGCCAGCAGGGAGGCGAGCCACAGTGGAAGAGCTGCAGCCTGGCCCCGTTCTGGTCCGCCCGAGACCCATAAAGCAAGGCCTTACAGGACGGGACAGGACCATTGTTGTCGCAGACTTACCCACCCACACCGGGTAGTAGTAGATCTTGCAGTGCACAGAAGTTAGTCGCCTGTTAGTAGGGCTGGGAAGTAATTTTACCTGCCTTCCCATTGGCAAGCAAAGGGGGGCAGGGTTTCCACCTTCCCCACTGCAAGATTAGTCTGTGTAAATAAGCTGATCTATGTATGCGGGACCATTCTAGTAGAATTGTATTGTTCAAGTCACAACTGCAGGGGACATGAGAGGCATTGGGCTGGATCAATCTGGGAGGGAAAGAGGGAATGGGCTCCCTGCTCCCACGCGGTGGGATCCCCTTAAGGGATCTGGGTGGATGTGGCACCAAGACCAGGGCAGCATGGTGGCTGTGAGCTTGCCACATCCAGGGTGGAGGGAAAGGGGTTCACGTTAGTCATCTGTGCCATGGTAGACCTCTGACCCTGCCATCCACCACCAGCACTCCTGACAGGCAGGCCAGGAAGGAAACTCAGACAGCAGCTGGGCTGCCCAATGGCAGGATCCACATCCTATGCCTCCACCAATCATATTCAAAAAATGAATAAAGTTGTGGCCAATTTAATAACCCATTTAAGGACGTCTCTGGTTTGTTCCTTACATCTGCCAAATGGACACAATTGGGTGCTGCACCGCACAATTGTTGCTACAGGCTTTAAAGGAAAAACCCTCCTGGATCAGACCAAAAGCTTATCTAAGTCCAGCATTGTGTTCCTACAGTGCCAACCAGATGCCTATGTCCACAAGCAGTAAATGCTGGGGGGGGGTGTGTTGAAACAGCAGGGTAGGCAACCTGGTGTCCGCTAGACATTTTGGATTACAATTCCATCAGCCAGCATGGCCAATAGTCTGGGATTATGGGAGTTGTAGTCCAGAATCTCTGGAGGAAACTGGGTTATCTACCCCTGTGCTATGCTGTATTACTCCAAGCTGTGACGCTGTGGCATGCACACATTACTCTTTTGAATTTGCTCATGTAGCCCCTGCATACCACAGAAGAGTACAGCTAGAGGAAGTCCTATCAATACACGCATACCTCTGCCTGACAGAATGCAGGATCCATTCTGCGGTAGCTTGAACATGACAAGGAGGTAATCCCTGCATAATTAGTTCAATTTAAAGTGCATGTACTTAGCAGGTGAGTGATCACAGAGACAAGGAAAGCAAGCTATTTCTCCTCATGCCCACCTCCAAACATCTTAATTCCAACCACTCTGCAAATGGAACAACTAAATGCACTAACTTTTGAAGCTTTCTACCTTCAGGGAAATTTTCAAATGTCTTCTACCTCCTGGGAATCACATAAACATGTCTGTCAAGGAAGCCCTGGACATTTGGCATGGAACTTCTGCCCACTGCAGGCGATTCTAGGGATGCCATGGGAAGCTCTGTGAGCAGCCCCTCATTAAGCCAAGGACACAGTGAAGATGTGGGGAAGGCATCAAGGGGATGATACACTCCATCTGTGCCATGGAATGTACACAACACTTCCTTGTATTTGTGCAATGGAGGAGAAGATCAGGAGCCTAACTGGTGTTCAGGGAAGTTTGTGGACCATTACAGACCTTCTCACTGAGAAACCTGAATCAGCTTCCCAGGATATAGTTTCAAAACCACTGCACTAAAGGGCAGAATGTAGCAACCACCATGTGTGAAGCGAGCTACGATGAAACGTTAGGAGATACTTCTTCATGGTAGGAGCAGTTCAACAGTGTGGAACCAATTATCGAGAGCAGCTTTCCCCAACTGGGAGCCCTCCAGATGTTTTGGATTGCAACTTCCATCAGCCCAGCCAGCATGGCCAATGTTCAGGGATGCTGGAAGTTGTAGTCCAAAACATCTGGAAAGCACCAGGTTGGGGAAGGTGGCTCTAGAGAGATGCTGGGCTCTCACTGGAGGTCTTCAAAGAGAAGCTGGACAGCCATCTGTTGAAGATGCTCTAGCTTTGGATTTCCTGCATTAAGCCTGGGGTTGGACTAGGGGGCTACAAGGCCCTCTCCAATTCTATGATACTAATGCATAGGATTATCTCATGCAGCAGAATTCAGAGTTTTCAAGCTGAAATCCTGTCTGTGCTGGGATCATGACATGGCATAGGTATCTGGGTAAGACATATTCCATCCCTCCCCTCCCTCCACCCTTTCAGCCTCTACCAGCTCTCTTCCACACTGCCATGGGCTCAAATGGACTTGTGAAAGCTGCTGAGATGAACTCAGATTGTCTTTTTGCATGCCACAAAAAAAAGTCTACAGATAAAACATTACATGAAAGGCCAGCCTAGCCTCAACACACTGTGCAGTTGTTGGCTGGCACAGCCTGTGGCAAACAGCATGATTAGACGTTGACCACCAACTGCATCTGCCATGAGCTCAAGCGGTCATGTGAACAAGCCCTCAGTAAAGCAATCGGGAGTGGGTCATGTCATGCTTTTAGCTTCAGAAACAGGTTTTGAACCTAATCGTGCTGAGAGCCAGCAGTGGCGGGATTCGCATCTCAACAGCCAACTGAACATGGGAATAGAAGCTGATAGGAGAACTGTCCGCAAAATCTGGAAACTATTGGTCGGGTGGGGGAGTCAGATACATTGTATAGTTACACATTGGCTTGGAAAGAGCCTGAGGCAGGAATTAGATGGGGGGGGGGAGAGAAGACTAAGCATCCTGTGCCAGCGTGCCTGGCCATGGAAGCAGAAGCCAGAGAAAAAGGTGGCCGGTGCCAGGCAGACTGACAGCAACTCAGAAAGGCTGAGTCACCAGAGCCCCCTGGGACATGGAAACAGAACTCGCCTGCGTGGTGCAGAGGTGCCAAGGTGTGTCACTGATTCTTGTCCTTTAGCTGAGTAGTGTCACAGCCCTGCTCTGCAGGAGCAGCTGCAGTCAGATTTACTGAGGGAATTGTTACTGCAAGAGACCCTGCTTCAGATGCTTTGCATAGACATGTCCTGCAGTAAATTACCCCCTGGAACATTTTTATGCTATTGCAGGCTTGCAGCACTGTAAGGAGCAGTTTAGTATGGGACATATGGAAACATAATCCCTGCAGTAAACAGCGCATGAAAACAAGCTGTGTCCCCTCGCGTTGTGCAAAGACCTCAAGGTCAAAGATTACGACAATCAGTCTCATTCCTGAGTCCTGACAATCAGCCTCATTCAAATCAACAAAGGGTCTTGTGACACCTTAAAGACTTACAAAATTTATTCAGGCATACACTTTTGTGGACTGTAGCCCACTTCATCAGATGCATGGAGTATAATGAAGAGTTTCAGATTTGTATGCAGTACATATGACAGAGGGGAGGGGTGAAGAATTGTAAACAGTGAGGTCAGAAGGAAATTAAATGCAGAAAGTGACAATCACATTATTATTAACAGTGGTGCTCCATAATACTCCATGCATCAGATGAAGTGGGCAATCATCCATGACTATAGACAAGACTCTTTGTTGTGCTGGACGGACTAACATGGCTATCCTCTGGAAATATTATCATTCAAAACATCTTATCTGTCTGTGCTACCCGAGGGAAAAGAATTTTCTGCATAGCAGATCCTGACATTTAGCCATTTCTGACACCTAGTCTGTCTAAAAATGCTAGCCATCTGATTTTGCTACTTTGCTACTCACTGAAGAAGCAAATAGTGGCCCAGTAAACAATTTTGACAAATGTCAAGAATGGCTAATAAATCAGGCTCAAACTCCTCACATCTTCTTCTTCTACTCTAAGCGTAAGATTCGTGATGCCTGGCATCCTATGTCCTATCATCGCTATCAGCTGATTTCTTCCATAGGTGCCCTGCCCCTGTCTAACTTTGAATAAGAACATAAGAAGAGCCATGCTGGATCAGACCAACATCCATCTAGTCCAGCATTCTGTTCACACACAGTGGCCAACCAGCTTCCCACGAGAAACCCACAAGCAGGACATGAGTGGAACAGCACCCTCCCACCCATGTTCGCCAGCAACTGGTGTATATAGGCACACCACCTTGGATACTGGAGGTAGCATATAGCCATCAGGACTGGTAGCTATTGATAGCCTTATCCTCCATGAATTTGTCTAATCCCCTTTTAAAACCTTCCAAATTGGTGGCCATCACTACTGTGGAAGTGAATTCCATAGTTCAGCTATGTGCTGTATGAAGAAATACTTCCTTTTATCTGTTCTGGCAGTTTTCATCTCCACCAGGAGCAGGTCTTTTGTAAACTAATGGGTCTTAACTGACCATTCAAGCCAAGCCACCCTAAAAATACTTGGCATTACAACAGGGATAGCTCAGGACAATATATCTTTGTCTGAGGAAATCCATCTCCCAGCTCCCACCACTACTGTGGGGATTACTGCTAAGCTCAGAAGGAACAGGGAAGTCCAATCAAAAATAAAAAGTCCCAGCACTTTGACCTTCAACTACACCACTGCTTTCAGAGCAGTACCCATATTAGTCTGTTGCAGCAAAAACAAGTCTAGTTTATTAAGGGGAGTCCACTTCATCAAAATTGGACTCAAGTCTATGAAAACCTATGCCACAATATATCTGTTTGTCTGTAAGGTGCCACTAGAATCTTTGGGTTCTTTTTTTAAAAAATCTGTTTAAAAGTCTGCTTTAAACTCATGAATCTGACATTCTTTTTTTTTTTTTTTAAATATTTTATTAAATTTTAAAACAATACAAAGAAAATAACATACACACATAACTAATATTGTGCTCCCATCACCATGGGACCAAACAATCCAATAACTCTATAATTGTTCATTATTCCAAAAATACAATATATCTTGACAGGGTAAACTCCCTTTCCCCCTTTTAAACACATATTCCAAAAATAAACCCCAAATATCCTTAAAATTATTTTTCTTTAATTGACCCCTTTTGCATTTAATATTACAAGTCAACATATCATTCAAAGCCATATCCCATACTTCCTTATACCATTCAGTAATAGTGAAAACTTGCTGGATTTTCCATTTCCTTGCTATCATTAGTCTACCTGCCGTTAACAAATTTATGATTAATTCTTTAACATTTTGTGAACCGATCACCTTTTCCGTTATTGTTAGCAAAGCTAGTTTAGGGCATACCTCTAAATCAACTCCAACAATTTCTGATATTTCCTCAAAAATCATTTTCCAAAAATCCATTACATTTTTACAACTCCACCACATATGAGCATATGTACCCAATTCCTGACATCCTCGCCAACACATTGGAGAACATTTATTATCTATTCTATTTAATCTCACTGGGGTCAAATACCATCTCCAAATTAGCTTATAAAAATTCTCTTTAATTCTTATAGACATATTTTTCAATATTCGCCTATCCCAAATCTTATTCCACTCATCCTTTGATATTTCCTCTTCAAACTCTGTATCCCAAACTATTTTAAGATTTTCTGCTTGCTCTTCTGATTTCTGCAACATTTTATATAACATCTTTGTAAGACCCCTAGCTGATGCATTTCCTTCTACAAGTTCTCTAGACATAACCACCTGCTCAAATGCAGTGAAATCCCTTTCATGCTCATGTCTCCTCTTCCATTTCTTACCCCATTGTACTAATTGAATTAAATTTAACCAAGAAATTCTTCCTGCCCCAACCCTATCAATTATTTGCTGTCTTGTCTCCATTTTTTCCAGCCAATCCATTAAAGTTATCACCTTTTTCTCTCTAAAAATTCGTTCTAAATGTCTAACATTCTCGGGAAAATCTTCCATAACCACCACTGGAGTAAGCGGGGATATACCTGGTAAAAATATTTCCTTATTTCTACCCCAAATTTCTAACATATTTTTTAAAAAGGGATTTTCTAATCTTTTTGTCATAATATGTCCTTGTTTTGTAAATAAGAATTTATCCACCCTATTACCCAATTCAAATGCTTCTATTTCCCACCACATAAAATCTTTTCTAACAATAATATCCATGATATATCTAAGTCTGACATTCTTGACTCTGGCAGCCAGTTCCTCTTGAAATGAAGATGCCTCAGAACCAGTCCCCAATAACAGTCTCTCTCGTCTTCACCTTCTGTTTTTCAAATAATAATGGCCACATTGTCTGACCAAACCAGCCAGCATCCCTCCACAGGGAGCACTTTTATGCTGACCATCTCTTGGAAGGAGCAACAGCTCCTTCTAGAGGACATTTTCCTCCTTACAGCAGCACTCATAGCCTCATTCTTAGGATGAAACAATTTGACCCTGGCTTAAAGCACAGTAAAGCACAGTAAAGGCTTGCCAGACACAGGGAGGGAAGAGATTTTACACGGATTATGAAAAAAACCTATGGGGAATATATTGCTATTCAAGTTACAAAGACTCACAGGGAGCTTTGCTTTTTGTGACTCATATCCAGCTTGTAACTCTTAAAACCCCAAAGGCCGCATCTGCTGGGGTGGCAGGGGCTGCACCTGTTTACACGCATGCACATACAACTCTCACACACCACTCATTCATTCACACACACACACACACACACACACTTCACTCGCGCACACAGAGAGGTTGCTGTTGTGTGGGGGCTGCCAGGGGTGGGAGGAGCTTGCAGGTTGGTCTCCACCGCAGCCACCCTGACCCGACTGCTGCTTCAAGTGGGAAATGCCGGTGTGAGGGATTGAGGCCTACACAGGCTTGAGTTTGCTGAAGCCTGAAGGCCCAAACACTTCCCTCGATTAGTTGAAGCCTGAAGGCCCAAACACTTGGATGGGAGGGGGAGTTTGAGAGTTTTAGTTCACCCAATAGAAGTTAAGAATTAGTTCCCCTGTGCAAGGTCACATGGTTATAACCTTCCAGTCCTGGGAAGGCTATATATGTGTGGGGTGTGGTCAGCTAGCAGCAGTGGGAGCCTGACTGCAGAAGCAGAAAGAGCAGAGAGAGAAGCAGAGAAGGAGAGACTGGCTGGCTGGCTGCATAGGAGATAGGTAGTCTGAAGTTAAACTAGAGAACATTGGATTGTTTGTTTGTTTTATTTTATCATACTTGCTTTTGAATTATATCCACTCTATTAAGTAAATACCCTAATATTATAAGTAAAGTGCTGTTGTTTACCCTGAGAGTTTGGAGTGACTTATTCACCACGTCTACAGCCTACACCCATGCTATCGGAAGCTGTAAAAGGACTTGATCTCCTGGAACGGGAGGGGCTTTGAGGAGAGGCAGAGATCTCCCAAAGGAAGGTTAAGGGGTCCCTGCAGTAGCGGAACCTTGACAGCCGGCTGTTTACTGGGATCTTTTATGCAGGAAACAGCTTTATCTCCAGGCTCTAGGAACAGGATTGTATGATTCCTGTCATAGAAACCCCATTCCCAGTGGATTCCAGGGATGGGGACTCGGACTCCAGGACTCGACTCGTGAGTCGGACTGAGTCCCCCCTCTGACTCGAGTCCCACTCGAGTCCCAATATTTTTAATGGGACTCGAGACTCGACTCGGGACTCAAGACCAAGGACTCTTATTTCAACATCCCTGGGCTGTGCCAGAAGGAGTGGAGAGAAGTGCGATCGCCTGGCGAAGATTTTATTTTTTAAAATCATTTTGCTAAAATGCAACCTTTCAGACATTTTGGGTTTGGCTGCCTCTGCCTACCTGTTTGGGGTTCCCTGCCTCCTCTGCCTGCCTGGTCTCTTCTTAACCAGTTCCACAGTTTGAATTGTCCAAGAGAAAGGCCTCTGCCTGCCTGCTTTGGGGTTCCCTGCCTCCTCTGCCTGCCTGGTTATTTTGGGTTTGTCTGCCTGGTCTGTTCTTGCCAAAATCAGTTGCAGAGTTTTGAAATAAAAAGGCACACTTGTGCCTAGAATTTATTTAAGCCACACATCTGAAGTAGCCTTATTTTGCTGGGAACACCCCCCCCCCCACTGATTTTAATAGGGACTCGTGGAGTCAGCTTTGGGAGTGACTCGGGACTCGTGAGTCACCATTTTGGACCAAGGACTCGGACTCGAGACTCGCTCCAAAGACTCGTGACTCGACTCGAGACCAAGGACTCTTCAACATCCCTGGTGGATTCCCAGAGAGAAAGCAGGCAGGATACATAGAGCACTGCCTGTCCCTTTCCACATCTAGGACAAACTCCTAGCTTCAAAGCTCTCTGTGGTCATGCTCCAACCTTTCTTTCTTCTCTTGTTTCCTGTTACACTCCTGTCCATGACTTTCATTTCTCCAACTTTACCATTCTCAACTACCCACAAGCCTCTTAAATGACTATCTAAAATTATTTCTAGGTTACCTACAAGGGTGATACAAACTACACAAAGTGGATACAATAAACAAGTCATAAAATCATATTCAATAAAATCCATAAAAACAGAAATTGCCAGTTAAAATCAATAAAAACCAAACTTACCAATAAAAACCAACAGCCCAGACTTAGGGAAAGGCCAGCGAAAACATTCCGGTCTTCAGAGCTCCACTCATTCTCTCTTGCTGCCGCTTGAGTCTGGAACTTCTTCCTGGAACACCTATATAATGCTTATATCCATCCCTATACCTTACCCTTCCCTCTCTGTTGTATCCTCCTTTGTCTAAATTTAGATGGTAAGCTCCTCAGGGCTAAGATCCTGTCATTTTGTTCATGTTACTCTGTAAAGCACCTTGAACATTCATGGTAATAACAATGACAACAACTAGCTACTCCACACTTCCTGGTTTAACAGATACAAATTCAAAGATTAAAGAATTTACTCCACAGGAAACCTGGATAAATAACTTCCCTGCAGACTGATCCTGTGAAGCCACAATAGTTGCAACAATGCAAGCTGTGGCAAACTTTGCACACGTGCAACATCATATCCCTGGCAAAAGGGACACAGAGACTGGGTTCACACAACATGCTACGCCTCAGTAGGTTAAGTGGCAGAGCGGCTTAGTGTGTTGTCTGAAACCTGCGTGGTGGTTTATAAGCCAACCTGGTGTTGCTTATAAACCACCCTGCTAAGCCATGGATTGCAGTAGGGTTCCGGAAACCGTAATAGGTTTAGCGTGTTGTCTGAACCCAGACAACAGGCTAACCCACTGAGAAGCCAAAGAGGCACAGAGCCCCTTGGCAAGAGCGGCAAAAAAAAACGGGCTGCCGCTCTTGCTAAGGGGCTAGTGAAGGGTGCTTTCCACTCTCTCCCCCCCCCCAACTTTTTTTTTAATGTAAAAATAAAATAGGTAGCAGTGGGCTACAAAATTCCAATTCGGTATGGACACTTGTCTGAATGGATATAATGCCCATGCCAAAATGGAACTTTGTAGCCCACTGCTAACTATTTCTTCTACTTTAAAAAAAAAAAAAAAGGTTGCAGGGGAGTGGAAAGCACACTTTGCAACAGAATCTTTGGGTTTGGGGTGGGGCTCATGTCTCCCCTGGCTGCCCTTACTTTCCCAAGTGTGGATAACCCAGGAGCACAAGCCCCCCCCAACCCCAAGAACCTGCAAAAAAGGTGTTTGGGGGGACACCCCCTCAGTTCCCCCCTTCCACACAGGATCCTTGGGGTTTGGGGGGAGTGCTGGGATGCTCCAACTTTCCCCTCAGTTTTGCCATTTACCCCAAGTCAATAGCACCTCAGGAGCGGCAGAACCAGAGGGAATCTCCTGTGCCTGGGCACAGGATTAGTGAATATGACAGCTTTCGGTGGGGAACTTGGTGCTCCTTCGGTGTACCCTGGGATACCTGCAGTAGGACCAATGAGGGAAGAGGGTGGCAGAGATGGCCAGGGAACCCTGCTGCGCCCGATCTTTAGTTGGGTACAGCCAGGGCCCCAGGCAAATTTAAGCCCACAGAGGCTTCAGAGCCTCTGTGGGCTTAAATGTGAACCCAGCCAGGGACTGAACTCGGTCCTATTTATTTATTTATTTATTTATTTATTATATTTATACCCCGCCTTTTTTCCTGCAAGGAACCCAAGGTGGCTTACATAATCCTCCTCCTCCACTCCTCCATTTTATCCTCACAGCAACCCTGTGAGGTAGGTTAGGCTGAGAGGCCGTGACTGGCCCAAAGTCACCCAGGGAGCTTCGTGGCCGAGCGGGGACTAGAACCCGGATCTCCCGAGTCCCAGTCCAACACTATCGCCACTACGCCATGCTGGCTATTTGATAGGCAAATCTCCCTTGAGAACTTCCCAGCTTTCCCAAAACCTCCTATGATTGGAAAGACTGTTTGTGTTGGCATGAAGAGGCCATCACTGATCCCACTTCCTGGCTGATCTGGCTAGAGGTGCTTTGGAGGGCAAAGGGAGACATTTCAGGAAGGTTAGCAAAGTATTAACCATGCAATCCTATGCATGTCCACTCAGAAGAAGTAACCTCACTGAGTTCAGAGAGACTTGCTCCCAAGTAAGTGTATATAGCAGGGGCATCAAGCCTCTCTCAGCCTGAGGGATGAATTCAATTTCAGAGAAGCTCGGGGGGGGGGGCACATTCCAGTTGTGGACAGGGCTGAAGGCAAAATGGAGCAGGACCAAAGGCAAAAGGAGCAAGGCCAAAAAATACCCCAAACACCAGCCTATTTTAGCTTAAAGCTCTTACTGCCAGTAACTACCGGTAAGCCTTAGGAGAAACATTTCAATAGATGGGGGGGGGGTGCGACAACACGTTCCCTTACACTTTAGGACCAGGCGCATAAACCCTTCTCAGGCCAAGCGTCAACACTTAAAAACCTGAGGGGAGGGTCAAATGAAACCTTTCCCCTACTAATGAGGGAAAAGATTATTACTGGCTGTTAAGGATCTATTTTTAAATTTATGATGCTGTTGGTACAAAGGTGTGTGTGTAGATTTAACAGTAATGCAGGTTAATAACACCAAGCTGACACGTAGGATTTGGGTAGCAAACAAAATAAAAATAAGTTTATTTTAATTCTCAAAGTCTTAGTTCCAGAAAATAACTTTAAACCTGCCTACACCAAACACTTGAATAATTAACCTAAGTCCCTATAACTCTAAATACTTCCACTCCTCATACAAGCACTGATTTCTCTTTAAACTCCTGACAAGACACAAATAACCCAACTAACCTAACTCCCAAACTCTCTAACACTCCCAACACACTCTAACCAACACTCAACTAACTCTGACATCACTCAAACACTCCTTATATACTCCTCCCCCCACCCTTTCCAAGACATCATAAACCACACCCACTCGGTTCAACATTCTAGACACATTAAACATACTAATGCAGACATACACCAGGGAACTGAATTGTGGGGTTACGCCATAGGGGGATGCACAAAAGCTGAGAAACCACCAAATGTCAGTGGTTGGGGGAGAGGAGGCAGGATCCACTGGGAAGCCACAACGGGCCTGAATGGGACCCACAGGTGGGCTGCAGGTTCAACACCCCTGGTGTATAGGATTGCACTGAACTACCATGCAAGCAAACAAAGAAATGGACCACACATTGAGACAATATGCACAATAGTGTGAACTGCCCGAGCCATTTATGACATTTCCAGGTAGAAATGCATGACACTTTTCTGAAGTGGCGTAACCTTACCAACTGAAATGTGTCCAGAGCAGGGTGACAAAGATGGTGAGGGACATGACAGATTTATTATGGCATCATCTTCCATAGGTCAGGGCACCTGATGAAGTGGGTTCTGGTCTATGAATGCTTATGCCAGAATCAATGTGTTAGTTTTTAAGGTGCCACAAAACTCTTTGTTGTTTTTCCTTCATTAGAAGATTTTAAGCAGGGGCTGGAGGGCCACCTACCAAGATGCTGCACCAACAGATTTCCTGCATTGGCAGGTACATAGCCTAGCTCTAGGGTGCAGAACCTCTTTCAGTGCAAGGGCCAAATTCCATTGTGGAAATGCTTTTGGGGGCCACATTCTTGGTGGGCAGGGCTGAAGGCAAAAGGGGCAAGGCTCAAACCCGGTGGAGGCTGGTGGCTCCAATGGCAGTGGGGTGGTGTATCCACTCTGGGCTTCAATCTGAGCTTTTAAGGACCTATCCATGGTGCTGAGCCATATCTCCAAAATAGGTTTGGCACCATGGATAGCTCCTTTAAAGTTCCGACTGAAACCCGGAGTGGATACACCACCCCACTGACAATGGAGCCACCAGCCTCAACTGCTCAAACCCCAAAAATATCAGCATATTTTAGCTTAAAGCTCTTACTGCCATTAACTAAGAGAGGCATTTCAACCTTTTAGAATGGAGGAAAGCTGCACAAAAACTAAGAAATCAACCAACGATCAGTGGTTGGGAGAAAGGGGCATGGCCTTCTGGGAAACCCTGGAGGGCCAGACTGGTAACCCAGGTGGGCTGGATTTGGCCCCAGGGCCTAGACTCTGCACCCCTGACCTAGCTCTAGATGACCTTTGAGGTACCTTCCAACTAACTCTATGACACTATGAATCTGTAACTCTATGACTACTGTACCAGTTCATGAAGTAAGTCTGCCCACTGAATACCACCAGCAGCTGTGATGTGGCGCTCAGTGAGCCTTGTGGCAAATCCTATGTACTGCTGTGCAGACTTCAAACTCACAGGACTGGATTATCAGAGCCAAGGGAGATATGGCAGTGGAAAGCCCCACTGTATTCCAAATGCTTAATAGCAGCTACAGGGAAAGGGGGCATGATTTGGGTCGGGGTCATGGTTCTTGAATGGTATGGGATCAAAATCTCACCACCCCATCTCCTGAAGCTGCTATTTATCTATTTATTATTGCATTTTTATACTGTCTTTCTGGAACATATCAAGGCAGTTTACATCAATTCAAAAAACAAGAATGATAAACAAATACAAACCTAATAAAGCATTAAAAACAACAGTAAAACCATGACAATGTATAATGCCAAATTAGGGACTGGGGACCAGTCACAAAACCAGAAGGAGTGCTATTCACCCCATGGGAGGAAACATAAGAGGTACCCGTATGGTACATTCTTAAAACACAGATTCCCCCAGTGTCACATCTACTTGCATCTTGACTAATTGGATTATAAGAGTTTTTTCTGCATAAGGAGCATCTCTTGCAGATATATGTATATATCACCATTAAAAGCCATGCATACTCTTTGCTGCCACTGTAAGAATTTTCCTCAATTCTTCTCTTTCCAGACCTTTTTTTCAGTTTGTAAATGTACCAGTCATTTTAAAAACATTTTCTGTATTATCTATGTATCTTAGTCAAGGGAGGCCACCCTGGCGTTCTTCTACCTTCTAGTGATGTATCTAAAATGTGTAATGATTTTCTTTCAGCAGGCATTCCTAATATGTGGTGAATTCATCTTAATCACCCTGATTTAGTCTTTGTGACAGTATCTAGTTCTTTTTACAGTCTATAAAATTCTTCATTCTTTCTGTTCCATAATTTTTTCTTACAGTTTTCCATTAATTTGATTTTCTCCCTTTTTTGTCATTGTCCTGTGCTTTAGGGACAGGTACAGTGCTGGAATTCTAACAAATAAAATTTCATACTCTTGGAGATTTATTTTCCTGAGGACTCTCCTTAAACTTATTACGGTATGTCTTATCTGTACTTACTTAGCTGTAGCCCTTGTATTAGAACCAAGGGCTGGGTTTAAAGGTCAAGCAATTACCTCCTGCTAACTCTACTGACTCGGGCCCACCAGCACCTCACCTCCTGAGATCCCAATTTTTATGTCTGGGTAAATACCTCCCAACTCACATACCTGAGATATAAGAAAAACAAATAGAGGTGCTTCCAGATGGACAGCTCCTAGTGCTACCAATTAACAGACATAGTGCAGCTATTCCATATTTTCCTCTTAACAGATTTTCTTTGAAAAGAAAAAGACAGAAGAAGCAATGGGAAAATATTGGTATGTTACAAATGGAATACAACATTGTCTGAACCTACAGTAAAATTCCATGAATGAGGCAGGGTAATTGCACAATGAAAGCCTTGTCTGGAAGCAGCCTATGTCTGTTCACGCACAAAGAAAGGGACAATAACATAAAATTGTAGTTGTTTTGTGAATCACAAGCAATGGTACCTCACAAGTCCAAGTAAGCTTTACCCCCAAAGTCTAGGTGCACAGCTGAAAATCTATATCTGTCTAAGAGTGACATAGTCCAGGACCAAGAGCCCTTGGAGACTGAGGTCTCCAGTGACAGTGATTCCAAGGAGGCACCAGAACCAGTCCCTGGTCCTTCTGAATTCGGGCCCTCCACCTTGTATCCCATATCCTGTTTACACAATCCCTGGGAGATGCCTCTGCCCTCTGACCCTGAGGAGTAGACCTCGAACTCCTCCAGTGAGCAGGGAGACCCTGAGGAACATCCCCCAACCTACTCCTACTCCTCCAACCCTCACCAACCAGGAGAAGTCAGCAACTACAGAAAAGGACACTGGTCCTTTAACAGCTAGATACAGCACTTCAGTGGGTGGAGCTTCCAGGAAGACTATCCTGGCCTGGCTGTAAAACCCCATCAGTTACTCCAGGTCAGTGCTGGGGTAACTTGTCTTTACTCTAGCTGTAGAATTGCTCTCCTTGGTCCTGAAACCAAACCCAAAGTCCCTGACTGGGATCTGCATTACTGGCCATGGTTCTGAATCTGCTGTGTCCTGGGCCTGGTTCTGTTGGCTACTTCACATTGTGCCCCTTTGCCTGAGCTGTTGCCTAAAGCAGACGATGGTCTCCCTGATGGAACAAATATTCAATACACCCTACTTCTGTGGTGACTTACAAGCTAAGGGCACTGTTCTTGACAGGATGCAGTTGACCTGGCACATGTAGCTTATTCATTGACCAACCATCTGCCCCAGTAAATCCTCCCCTCTCTGAGAGGAAGAACACTCTGCTCCATCATTCAGTTACCCTGGGACTGCAGAGCAGGAGGGAGGCACACTCTGGCCTCTGCCACCAGACAGGTGACCAAGGGCCACTGGGAGGCTGCACACCCTGCTTTCCAGGAAGAACATCATGGCAAGGGGGAAAACTTTTCACAGCAGGAAAGCAGCCAGGAGGGCTTTCTAGAGTGTCCATTCACCCCAATGCCTTGCTCTGAGGACTCAGAGTGAGGCATCAGGGCAGCGGGTTTCACTAGAGCCCCTGTTCATCCAATGCCTTGTCCTAAGGGGTCCTTCCTCAGGGCAAGACATTGGGCCCAGCTGGCAGTGCCAGGGGGGCACACACAATTTGCTGTCCCTCCCAATCAGCTGCCAGAGTCAAGGATCTCATCCTGGAGGGACTGTGTTGGTGTCCTCAGTATGTGGATGACACCCAACTCTATTTCTCTTTTTCATAGAACCCAGGTGAGACAGTGGAGATGATAAATCAGTGTCTGACCAGTGGCCATAGCAATGGACTGGATGAGGGCCAAGAAACTGAAGTTCAATCCAAACAAGATAAAGGTACTCTTAGCGGATGGTTTGTTGGTCCAGATGAGTAGTATTCCAACTGTTCCGGAGTGGGTTACACTCCCCGTAAAGGACCAGGTTCATAGTTTGAGGAAACTCATTGATCCATCTTGAGGCACAAGCAGGGTCGGTGCAAGGCAATTTGGTGCCCTAGGCAAGATCAGATATTTAGCGCCCCCCTTCCCACTTGAGAGCGCTGCTTTTTTTTTCAAGCGCCCCCTTTAGCCCTGCGCCCTAGGCGGCTGCCTAGTTGGCCTAATGGTAGCACCGGCCCTGGGCACAAGTGGTCTCTGTGCTTCAGAGCACCTTCTAACAGCTTGGCTTGGAATGCAAGCTATGGCATATCTCTTTCCAGGCCTTGCCTGGAAAGAGATAGTCCAGCTACAGTGATCCATGCTCTGATAACTTCCCACTTGGATTACTGCAACTTGTTCAACATGGGCCTGCTTTTAAAAGCAGTTCAGGAACTTTCATTGGTATAAAATATAGCTGTGAGGATACTAAGTGGAAGCAGTGGCCAAAAAGAAGAGCACAAGAGGAAGAAGCTCTAGGAATAATCAGCATTGCTGTGCCCACCTGCCTACCTGCTTACACTCTCTCTCTTACCACATGTTAAGTGGGTGCCAGCTTAGCCGCCGTGTGTATGTGTAATGAGTGTGTGAGAGTCTGGGGGAGTAGAACTGGAGCACTGAGCACAGAGAAGTGGGCTTGCTATTTTATTTGTTACTTTTTCTCCTGAACTTGTCTGGAACCACTTCCCCCACTCAGTCTCTTTTGCTTCCTTCACCCAGTCATCATTGCTTTTAAAAAATTGTTTAAACTGTTTTAAATTTTGTATATTGAATTCTTATGCTATATTTTATTGTACCTATATTTTAAGCTGTATTTTATTACTGTATTTGTGTTTTGTGAATTGTTGTGAACCACCCAGAGAGCTTTGCCTATTGGGTGAGATAGAGATGAAATAAATAAATAAATAAATAAAGGCCTCCTCAAGGAATTCAGCTTCTGTAGGAGGTTTTGCGGCCCCTCCCTCTCTAAAAATATATCCCAAATCCCTCCCAATCAATCAGCTTCTACCCCTTTATTCCAAGAAGGCTTGCTTGGTAAATTGGGCTGTGCAATAGAGAAGCTGGGCAGAAAACCAGGAGTGGCATTTTGTGGCACCCAAAGAAAATTATTGGCTAGGCATGTGCTCAGAAAACACCCCATTCCTTAATCCTAAAAAAACAGTGTGTTTTGCTTATGGCAAGGGGGGGGGAGTGGGAGGAGTGTTTATCCAAAGATCTCCTAGAAAAACCAAAGCTGAGTTTCATATGTTATGAAACAGAATCATGTGATATAGTTGTGCTTATTTATTTTTATTTTATTTTTGTTGCATTTCTTTCTTGCTTTGTGACATTTCTATACTGCCCAATAGTCAAAGCTCTCTGGGCAGTTCACAAAATGGAGCTTCAGCCCATAAACTATAATAAAATAATAAAACATCCCATATTTTTTTAAAAAACAAAAAACAATACACTGCTACAGAGTGAAAACAAAGTAAAACTAAAGGCGGTGGTAAGAACCAAAAATCACAAACATCATTTTTAAAAACTATGGGACAAAAAAGCTTGGGAGAATAAAAAGAACTTCACCTTTTTGTTGTATAGTCTGTCAATAAAGATGAAGGAGTGGTGTTAAGTTCTGACATCCCCAACCTTTCTGGGCCAGAAGGCACATTTGGAATGTTGAGGAAGTGTTGTGGGCACTCTCACAAAATGGCTGCTATGGGGCCCATAACCTGATGGGCATGGCTGGTGACAAAATATTCATTTTCCAGAAGACAAACTGGTGAAGCTTAATTCCTGCTAGGTCATGCTGAAACAAATTCCCCTAATTCGGCCTTATCTTGACACTCCCCTTCCTGATAAGATCTGTATACATTTCCTTCCGTTCTTCCTCTGAGTTCACCAGCAACATACCTAAAGAAGCAATTCCTAGGCAAGCAATTCATCAGGTCCTAGGGAGCTAAAATACCATTTTGAATCCCACAAAATTGGTGGTGCAAGGAAGGGAGAGCAGTGAACACCAGGGATGTTGAAGAGTCCTTGGTCTCGAGTCACGAGTCGAGTCACGAGTCTTTGGACCCGAGTCTCGAGTCCGAGTCCTTGGACCCGACTCTCGAGTCCGAGTCCTTGGTCCAAAATGGTGACTCACGAGTCACGACACGAGTCCCGAGTCACTCCCAAAACTGACTCCACGAGTCCCTATTAAAATCAATGGGGTTTTCCCCCAACAAAATAAGGCTACTTCAGATGTGTGGCTTAAATAAATTCTAGGCACAAGTGGGCCTTTTTATTTCAAAACTCTGCAACTGATTTTGGCAAGAACAGACCAGGCAGACAAACCCAAAATAACCAGGCAGGCAGAGGAGGCAGGGAACCCCAAAGCAGGCAGGTAGAGGCGTTTGTCTTGGACAATTCAAACTGTGGAACTGGTTAAGAAGAGACCAGGCAGGCAGAGGAGGTAGGGAACTCCAAACAGGCAGACAGGCAGTGCCCTTTGTCTTGGACAATTTCAACTGTTGAACTGGTCAAGAAATAGACCAGCAGGCAGAGGAGGCTGGGAACCCCAAACAGGCAGGCAGAGGCAGCCAAACCCAAAATGTCGACCCTAACCCTAACCCCTCACAACAACACATCAATCAAAATAAATCTCAACACATCGTTGGGGGCAGGCAGGGACTGTATTTTTCTTGTTGTTGCTGAAGGGTGGGGTAAAAATGCTTAGAATAAATAAATATGCAGGTTTATTCCAACTTAATCAATGAACTGGTCACTTAAACCAACTAAAATCTGTGATTAATAGATTCCAATTTCTTTAGTTGGGTAACTGCCCTACTTATTTGTAAAGTTATTTTTCTTCATCTTTGAGGCATGTTTCTTTTCTCTCTCTCTCTCACTTGCAATTGCTTTCCTCATATGCAAATGTATTCCGACTTAATCAATTGACTAAAACCATACTATTAATCAACTCAGATTTTGAGTAATGGAGGGTAACAGCCCTACCAATTTGTAGTTTTTTTCATCATTTTAATAATTTGCAATAATAATATACATTCAACACTTCCTCCAGTGGCTTTCACATTTATTGCAATTTCTTCAATTACTTATTAGTAATTTAAAAAATGGAGAAAATAAATTGGATAACAGAAATAAACCATTAGTAATATGCTTAATAATAATAATAATGATAATAATGATAATAATACAACGCATTTCTTCTTAAACTTTCCCCCTTGTGGGCTCCCCGGCACTCCAGCCCTCCCGCTCCGGCGCGTTCATTCTCACCCCGCGCCCGCCCGCCCGGTTCCTCCTCGGCTCGCGGTGGCCGCCCGGCAGGACCACCTTCCGAGGGGCTGGGTGGGTGGGCGGGCATGCAGGACATCCCCGGCAGCCAATGAGAGAGGCGGGGCCGAGGGGAGGCGAGCCAATGGGCGAGGCGGGGGTAGGTGGCCACGGGGGCGGGCGCTGCCGCAGTCCTGTCGTGGGCAAGGTAGGAAGGAGCACGCGAGGGAGCTCCGGCGGGGCTGGTTGGTCGCTCGCTCGCTCGCCCGCCGCGCTCTGACCACCGGGGCGGGGCAGGAGCGCGCGCGCTGGGGCGGCGGCGGCGGCGGCGGCGGGGACAGGTCTGGGCAGACAACCCACGCTACGCCACTGCAAGCGCCCCCCCCCGATGTTGCGCCCGGTGCGGCCGGCCCCCCCTGCACCCCCCACGCTACGCCTCTGGGCTGCGTTCCTGGTAGCTGTCCATAGTGGCCGAGCAGCGGTGCGCCTCGCTTCCATGCGCTCTTCACCAGTGATCGCGCGCCTCTCCACTCCTTCTGGCACAGCCCAGGGATGTTGACGAGTCCTTGGTCTCGAGTCCCGAGTCGAGTCTCGAGTCCCATTAAAAATATTGGGACTCGAGTCAGAGGGGGGGCTCAGTCCGACTCACGAGTCGAGTCCTCGAGTCCGAGTCCCCATCCCTGGTGAACACGCTGAATTTTTCCACATTCTACACAATGTAAGGAAGGGAACAGACTTTGCAACAAGGACACTGTTAGACCTTTGCAGCTTTTAATTGCTACAAACAAACAGCCTGGCCTTCAGGGCACAATCCTATCATCAAGATCCCAGCTGAAAGGTTTTAAGAAGTGACAGAAGCACCACTACTCTGGCAGAACTTGAGACATGCTGCTCGCATGACAGCTATTCCAGGCAGAGGAACGCTCCACTGGCAGATACATTGGTATAGTGGGTGAAAATGGGGTGGACTCCTGGGCGGCACAGAAAAGGAGCACACTTGTGCTGAATCCTCTACTCATACCCCCATTGACAGCAGAACTTTACAACCACCCCATATCTGGTGTAAGGCATTTCCCTCCCATTTCAATGACAGGAGTAATTTTAAAACCTGCCCCTCCACCTCCCGTCCCACCCACCATGCAGAACAAGAGTGCAACAGCACCCTCCCAGCCATGTTCCCAGCAATTGGTTAACAGAGGCCTAAAGTACTGAAGTTAAATCTAGCCATCATGACTAGTAACCTTATTCTGCATGAACTGGTCTAATCCCTTTGAAAGGTGACCATCTCTAATCTTGTGGTAGCTAGCGCATGTCATCGTTTAACTATGTTGGACTCACACCCATGCTAAGAGTTCACAAGGGGGAAGTCTGTTGAGGGAAACTATAGAGAAAGAGCACTTTGCCCCCAAAGAGCAGCACTTTGTACAAGTTTGTCTCCTGAGCACGCATGGGAACTTGCTTCAGGACTCCAGGCACAAATGCCCAACAACAACAACCTCCATAGCACTTCAACAACTGGGGGGCGGGGGTTGCCAGGACAGAGCAGCACACATAGCAAGGGAAGGGGGAACACATTCTGCTACAGCTGTCTCCCATCTCCCACCACCAGCTTTGCTATATGTGATTACTGTTATATTGCTGTGACACCACAACAGTGGAAGTAGTGGGATGTATCCAAAGTTAGGCTAACTTAAATCCCAATCATTTCAATATGTCTACTCTAAGTAGGACTAACGTTGGATACAACCCAGTGTCTTCAACACAACGAAGAAGCACTCGTCCACACCCACAGGTAAGCTCTCTGTTATTCCGTTATTGTTATGTTGCTAATTATGTTTTAATGCATTTGTTTTATTATTGTTTTAATCAAGTTTTATTTATGACTGTAAGCTGCCTTTAGTGCCATTTTTTCTTGGTAGAAAGGGAGGGGGACAAATGAAATAATTAAATAACAGAGGCCAAGCAATCTTCTCCAACCATTGCCACTGCTGGCCAAACAGTCATGAGCACTTTTGCTTTGCAGGATCACAGTCCGGATGCAGAGAGCAGAACAAGCAGCCCCTACAGCCGCATTATTCCACTATAACCCACAGAGTTCAGTTTCAGATGTATACCTCTAAAAGCAGACGAACGTTTAAAAATGGAGTTGCAGTGCTCACAAGTCCTTCTTGCTACATCGGGAACACTTAACTCCCAGCCAGCAAAGCAACAAAAGATTCCACCCCCACAAATGAAAGGGAGTGCGATATCTAAGGAATATATACCAAATTCCAATGTCATTCGAGGTTTTGATGGGCAGGAGTGGACACCGCCCACAAATCGCCTAGTAGCCTCTATTCTCCGTCTGCACACAAGGTGGCAGCACACCCCGCAACCTTGTCTAGGAAGACCTTGTTGTATAAAGTAACATTTCCGGGTTCTCTTTAAAGTCGGAGACCTCTCACTGTGCTAGATACAAAACAATCTGTGAGTGATCCAAAGCATTCACAAATACTCTTGATGGTCCCCCACCCAAACTGTGAAAATAAAAAGAGAGGAAGAACAGGCGACTACTTGTGCGAGGACAGATTGCAAGTCTCTTACCAGAAACAGCATTCAAGCACCATGATCTGTTGCTGCTAGATGCTAGAAGCACTTGCCAATTGACGACCCTTTCAACTCCCTAGCAATCCATTTGTGTTCAAACAGAAGCCCTTTTCATATAATACAACAATAACAGAGTGGGGGCAGGCAAATCTATATATATAAAAGAAGAAGTCTTGACTGACTCATCAACGCCCAGCTCAAACCATTTAATCTAGGAACGTGAAATTTTGAAGGAACATTGCTTTTATGACATAGACACCCACCAAGGAAGGATTTTTGGAAATTCCGTCCCTAAGGGGGTGGGAAAAGTGGGCAAAATCGCCCCACTCTCATATCTCCTATGGGCAAAACAACAGGGGAGCAGTTATGCAAATCGCCCTCACCTCATAATTGCTGCAGGGGCCAATGGGGTGGGTATGCAAATCTCCCCTAGGCCATTTAGAATGTTCTCTGAGGGGGTGAAAAGGGAGGGAAACTTTTTAAATGACTGACTGAATGACTGTTGTGTGTGGGGCGTCGTCACATAGGCTCCATCATGTTTTGACGGATTTACCCCAAACTTGGCACGGTCACTCTTCATCACCTGTAGACGCTCAGGATTAATCTGATTTTTCTTTAAGATCAGATATTTCTGTTAGAAAAGTTTTCTGCTGCCACCACCCAGCCTAAACGTTACACTTTCAGTCAGAGACACACTCTCAAAATGGCTGCTCAGTAGGGGTGGGGCTTTCCCATCCATAAAATGGCTGCCATTCTGGGCATGGCCAGTCACAAATCACTCATTTCCCAGAAGGCAAACTGGTGATGCTAAAAGAAAAGTAACTTGTCCAAGAACCTAAGTACAAGGCAGAGGTGGGCTCTGAGCTCCAAAACATGAACAGGCCTGAATGAAGCCTTACTCTAAAGTAGAATCAACTGTTCAAACAAGTCCCGTCAGCAGAAATTGTATTGAGGAACCAACTTACCCCATCACTAACATTGGTTTGGAGTTGATTGTTACCCTTATGGAGAGACCCATTCATGCCTGGGGTAACAGGTTACCCTGAACAGTTTTTTCCATCGGCAGAGGGTAAACTGTTTATGATCACTCCGCTACAAAAACACCGAGACCTCTGCTCAGCAACTACCGTAGTTTTTTTTACAGAGCAGCAACTTTGAGGATGAGATGGAGGGCAGTGTCAGGTTTTGGTCCAGAGGAGCCCACAAGACTCAAAGCAAGCCAGATGTAGCAGCACCAAGGAGAGCTCCATGTGAGCAACTTGCTCTGATGAGGTCTGAGACCAGGCTGAAGCTTTTTACACCTGGACAACCAAAGCCCCTCTCAGACACCACCCCTTCCTGGCAAAGTGGACAGTCTTAAAGGAGCAGGCTTCTGGCCTGGTGTCTAGCAGTCCCTCGTCTCTCTGGGAGCTCATGCCAGGTGCGCTGCCTACATTGGCGCACTGGCTCCATGAATTGTGGAGCTCTTGGACATGGGCGTGCTGGCTCATTGATAGAACTGGGCTTGGCTCAAGGGTCTCAGGCTTGGAGATCTCTGGTAGAGGTCTCCAGCATCTTGGGCTTGAGTTCTGCTTGGGCTCACTGGGTGAGTTCTCCATTGACACCACTGGTGCCTCAGCTTTGGTGTCCATGTCCAGGTCACTGCTGGTCATGACACAATGGGCCAAGATACCAATCTCCATTCTGCATTTAGGACTGCCCCAAAATCCCCGTCATTGCCAACATTCCCTTCACACAACTCTTTCTTCTGGGCTGCAAATGGGGAAGGACCAGCTCATATTCCCTGGGGGCCAGATTTGGCCCCAAAGACCTCCAGTGGCTGATTCCCAGTCTGAAAATACAGAGTAGATCACACTTGTGGTCCATCAGCTGTTTTTGATGAATTTGTGAGAATCTGCAGAGGGATCATATCACAGAGGTGGGCTGCCCGCTTGGCATGAAGAAGGTCTCCAATTAAAAGAGGATCTCAGACTGCAAGGCTGGGAGAGACCTCTGCCTGAAACTGTGGGTCAGTCAGTAAATCAGCCATCCACAACTTGGTGCCCCCTAGATGTGTTGGACTACAAATCCCATAATTCCCACCCAGCATGGCCGATATAGTAGATAGTACTGGCTTAGGTGGACCAATGCTTCGTCTCAAGCTAAGGCAGCTTCCTATATTTAATCTACAGCCAATGGCTGGGAAGCCTCAATCTAAAGTTGTTCACCCACCATATACCAGTGTTTAACCCTTCTTTTACTCTGGCAACATGCTAAACGCTGCTTAAACACAAACAACACATCACTCCTGTAGAGAAAGAGCATATAGGGCCTTTGGTGTGGTGACTTTAGCCATGGTGGCTGAGGCTCTTAGTCAGCCTATGGCTGGCCTCTACCTGCACCAGAACAAAAAGTAGTGTGGTGAGTTTTTGTTGCTTACAGGTGTGGATACCTTTCTCATATTTATTGGTAGACAACTTGTTCTCTTATCATAAAATAGTTGAATTAAGTTTTAGTTTTGAGGGTAAATTTCATGGACACATTACTTGAGTTTTTGTAACTGCTGTTGTCAGTTTGTGAACTGTTGAACCATTAACCTGCAGATATGCTTTCATTATCTGTGTGTTAATGCATTTGTTTGTGAATTATTTGAACTCTTATATGGGTCGGGGATATGTTTTTAATGTTTTTGCAATATATGGAGGAAGAACCTTGGTTATTCAATTGCAGCACCTGATGAAGTTCAACAAAATGGGACATTGCCAGGTGCCTATAGCTTTGCTTTCCTTGCCAATGTGCTATTTCTTTTAAAATATGCACTTGTGTGTTTAGGAATTTACAACCTAGTGCTTTTCATTCCAATATCACATGTGTGCATTTTGTTTCCTGGAACTTTTGGTGGGATTTATTGTTCATTAGCCCTTAGGCATTGTATATTTGGCTCATGCTGGCTGGGGAATGCTAGGAGTTTTAGGACTTTTTTCTGTCTAAACATGCATAGGATTGTGCCCTAATAAATTAATTTATAAATAAACTCCTGGTTCCCGGCTCATCTCTGACTGCTGAGTATGGCTCACCTTTGACATTCACCATGGACTGGCATGGAGGAAAGTCAGCATGGGCCAACGGAAAATCATGGTCACCTCAGGCTGAGTTGGTCATATAAAGAGGGCCACCATCTCTGAAGACAGATATAACATTGAAACCAAGATCATAGCAGGTTTTCACCCATTACATGATCCTAACATTGCAAATTTATTTCCACACATACATACCAGAATGCCAAATGCAAGTTCAGCTGTCACTCTTGCCCACCTCACTCTGCTTCAGGCTATCTGCCTTTTTAAATGTAAAGCAGCACACTTACATTTATTTTTTTCTAAATGTTTACACTTCACCTTATGTTTATTTTATTTATTTTTTAAACCCTGCAGACTTTTTTTTTTTATTGCAAAACTGCTCCAGGTGTTGGGATAAGATGATGTTGGTGTATCATAGGTACTAGCCAATTGGCACCCCTACAGCTGGCTTCTCCCATTCATATTGCACCACTTCAAAAAGCTGCAGAACAGGTTTCTCCAGAGCTCACTTTGAGATGGAAAAATATACCTTCAGACAGTAGGGCTAGTTCCAAAACATGCCATCGCTCTACAAACGTTACATAATCTGCATTCATTCTACATAAGATAGAAAAGGATACAGACTGCAGGAGGGGAAAGGCTTTCATAAAGAAGTTACAGGGATAAATGTTTTTTTAAGGATGAACTGCTAGCAGAAAACATAGAAAGATGGAGTTGTGGTGCCCGGGAAACTCTTTCCAGTGGGCTTTGAAGGCAAAGAGAAAGTAGATACAGCAAGACTATTGCTGAGCAGGCAGTGACCAATGGACACCAGGGTTTTTCTCCCAGGGCTTATTACCCTTCGACCAGCAAGTTACAGCTAGGAATGGGTGGGTGAATGCATGAAGCTCAATTTCACTTGGGTTCTCATTCCTTCGCTTTTAGTTCATTCAGTCTCGTTTCTGCATTGGATTGGGATTTTTTCAACCACAGGAATATTTGTACAGACTTTTGTGCATGTTGTTTGAAAAATACACATTTTGCACACTTCAAAAAACATGCATTTTTGTGCACTGTTTTACAAAGGTATGCATTTTTAAAGTGATTTTCCAATTTATAAAGTGTTTGTTGTGTGAAATATACATACTTTTGTGGTGTATTTTTAAAAAACAACAACCCTGCATTGTAAACTTGGAAATATACAGATTTCAATGACAAAATTCATTCCAGTTTCTGATTAGGTTTGGGAAGTGCAAATTTGGTGAGTTCCCATTAAAATGCTAACCCAAAGAATTTCTCACCCAACCCTAATTAAAACCCACCACTGTGTTTTAAAAGTGATCTCAAAGCCATTTTTTTTAAAGCAACATGTTCCTATATGTATTCTTCCAGCATCTTCCACACCAATCTATTTAGCATGTTTAGGGAGCATGAATGATTCAAGTTTAGGTTATGACATCTTATTTTCATCAATATGACTCCACCCTTTTCTTTTACATCATAATACATCTTTTACATAGTCTCAGTGCTTGTGCAGATCAGGTACATTCTGTGATCATAGCAGGCAATTGATACAGGGCATAAGGCAAATGGCACATAATTGCAAAACATGATGTTCACTAAGGGCGCAGTCCTTAGTGAACATGTTTCCTATGCAGTCCAGAAAAAGGCATGCCCCATGCTGGCTAGGGAGTGCTGAGAGTTCTAGGACTTTTTTCTGTCTAAATATGATAGGATTGCACCCTATCTAACCCATTAGTGTTAACCCATTAACTAACTCATACTCTGGTCTGTTGCAGAAGGGAGTTTTAATTGGTTGGGTGCTGTGTTGTTGTTGTTGTTTTTAATTAATTAATTAATTAATTAATCTGTATTTTATTGTTGAGCATCATTTTTGGGTGGAAAAGCAGGATATAAATTCAATAAAGAGTGGGGGATTTTTGTTTTGCTTCGTACATGAACAGTGGGATTTTTAAAAACCCTGCGATTTGCCAATATTTGATTATGGAACTTGGCTTCAGACAGTAACACCACAGCCCATGCATGGCTTACAAGGCAATCCTATTGTTCATTCAGAGCACTCTGAGGTCAGAGCACTCTGACATTTCCTAAGCCTTACTTGTGCTCCTGCAAGCAGGTCAGGAGGAAAGGAGGGAAACAGAACAGCTTTCAGACTGGTCTAATTTCCCCCCACATTGGGGGTGCGATGGAGTGCTGGGAGGGCTTTGGATATACAGAGCCTTCCCCACTGCACCCACACCACTTCCCCCATCCGCCGAAATTCCCCATCTCCGACATCAGAGAGGAGAGGGCCATGGAAAGATCTGCAGGGACAGGGAGGGAGGATCCAAGGTCAGGTCCCTGTTTCCAATCTTGGAGGCGGAGATCCAATTTCTCCCAGGAGACTCTCCCAGGGGCCACAGGACTGCGTGCAGCCTTAAATGCCTACCCAACATTTTGCACAATGACAAGATACTGCCTTCCCTCACCGACCCATATCTGGAGGGCATCACATTGGGGGACCTAGTGCCCTTCTGGTGCATGGCCATTGCTGGATGAGAATGATGGGAGTTGTAGTCCAACACATCTGGAGGGCACCACATTGGGGAACCTGCTGCCCTTCTGGTGCATGGTCATGGCTGGCTGGTAATGATGGGAGTTGTAGTCCAACACATCTGGAGGGTACTACATTGGGGGAGGCTACTCTGTAGTCTCCATCCCGTTTCTATGTCCATTCATGATACTTTCATACTTTGCTCCATGCCTTGCCCCCACCCTCCAATAGCCAAAGTAAATTAGCTGATACAGAGGAGAAGCTGCAGCAAAATCTAGAAGTCTCCCATGGGGCAGTCTTCCCCACCATGACACCTGCAGTTTCAATGCGTCATGCAGGGGGCCAACACATGAGAAAGCATGTTGTACTCTGGCATGCTGGAGTGTGGAAGCGTGTGTGTGTGTGTGTGCGCGCGCGCACATGGGTGTGTATGTATGCAGGGAGTTGAGGGAGGGAGTGAATGAGAGAGAAAGAGGAACGAGTACAGAGAAAGAATTTTTTTAAACAAGTAAACTCAACTACAACATGTCATAGGTTTCCACTGGTAGAGCTATATTCCCAATTAACAAATCAGCATAGCTTCATTTCAGTCAATGGACAAGACCTCTGGCCACCATAAAATCAATACAGCTGAAATTAATGGGATAGAATCCAGCAGGTACAAATGGCTGCAGTTCCATTTATTTTTCCCATGCAAGCCCCAACAACACTTGAGGAGTTCAAAGGAAACTCTGTGGGGGGGCGGGGGGGGAGACTTCTTGCCATTGCACACACAGACACACAAAGTGACAAAATGCTCGCTCTCACTCTCTCTCTCTCTCTCTCACACACACACACACACACACACACACGGCTGTTTACACATTTAGCACGTTTATACTTTTTATACGTTTATGGGGCTTTTTAATAGAAAACTCAAAACAGTCTCACTAAAGCATTTTCTTTCTTTTTTAAAATAAATTTTATTTAGTTATTATAAACTACATACAAAACTGTAAAACAAAAACATACAACTACAGTAAATCATAAGGTGCACACCCCCACCCACCTAGAGACCAACTAATATACTTCTATCCCCTTAATCAATTAAATTCCACATTCCAAAAATATAACATATCCTGACAAGGCATACTCCCCTTCCCGTTTATTAATACATAGTCTAATTATTGATTCCATATATCCATAAAATTATTCTTCTTTAACTGTCCCTTTTTGCATTTGATACTACAACTTAGTTTATCATTTAGGGCTATATCCCAAACTTCCTTATACCGATCAGTTATTAGAAAAACATGTTGTACTTTCCATTTCCTCGCTATCATTAACCTAGCCGCAGTTAACAAGTTTACAATTAGTTCCTTCGTATTTTGGGTACAAGTGACTTTATTGGTTATTGATAACAATGCAAGTTTAGGACAGACCTCTAGATTAATACCAATAATTTCCAATATTTCTGTAAAAACCTCTCACCAAAATTCCAGAACATTTTTACAACTCCACCACACATGAGTATATGTACCTATTTCCTGACATCCTCTCCAACAAAGTGCAGAGCAATTGATATCTATTCTATTTAATCTTACTGGAGTTAGGTACCATCTCCATATTATTTTATAGAAATTCTCCTTTATCCTAGATGACATAACTTTCACAATCCGTCTACCCCATATATTGTTCCAGCCCACCTTTGGGGTCACCTCTTCAAATTCATTATCCCATACTGTCTTTAGATGGTCATCTTGTTTTTCTGCTTTTTGAATCAAGCTGTATAAATCCCTTGTTATACCTCTTGTAGATGTGTTCCCTTCTAAACCATCTCTAGACATAACAATCTTTTCAAATTTGGTTAAATCTCTCTCATACTCGGTTTTCCTTTTCCACTTCTTCAACCACTGTTCTAACTGTAATAAATTTAACCATGACACTCTTCTTCTCCCAACAATTTCCAGTATTTGGTCTCTAGTCCCCATCTTTTCCACCCAATCCAATAATCTAATAACCCTTTCTTCTCTCAGTATAAAGCATTTTCATCTGACACACATGAAACAAGGTTTGTTTATTTATTTATTTATTCTAGGATTTATACCCCAGCTTTCTATGCAATACATAAACTCAAGGGCAACTTAAAACTATTTAAATTTTAAAATGACAATAATATAACAGTAACTTAATAGCATAATAATCTCAATTAAAAACAAAAACAAAAAAATAACGGCAAGCAGCAGAACAGCAAAATACCCTGAAATAAAATTGTCTGAGGTGATCCCAAGGACAATGTCTTGCCCGTTGTAAATAACTTATCAGAAGATAAATACAGTTCTTAATTAGATAATTTCTCTCTGTCTGCAGTGGGCAGAGCAATCCTAAATGTGTGTGGGGGGGGTTTCCATGGCAGAAGATCCACTGCTCACTCCAACAAGGACAAGACTGTAGAGATGTGAAGTCTTAGGGGAAAAATTGCGGCGGGACAGAAAAATCCGGTGGAATAATTTCCCCCCCCCCCAGATGTTCCAAAAATCCGGGGAGGGTGTTCCTCCACCCCCAATTTTATTCTGGTTTTCCCCTCATTTTTTCCCCTGTTTTTCTTCCAGGCCTTCACATCTCTAGGTGAGAAGAGTAGTAGTTAATTCATGTCCTCACCACCACCACCACCACCACCACCACCACCATGGGAAAATTACGCCAGCCAGCTCCATTCTGATCTAGGTTTGAGGACCAATCCAGAAGTCTGTTGGAAGAACAAGGCCACTGACAGAACTTTGGGGGCCTGCCTCAGAGCTTTCCATGGGCATACCAGGGCCTGTCTGCTCATCTAGGAGCTCCTGTCTGCCCATCTCCTATCATCTAGGAGCAAGACTTCCACCCCATCTTTCTTGCTACCCCTCATCTGGCCTTTGGCAAGGAATAGAATTGCACTCTTATTCTGTAAATGTTCCTGTGAAGAATTACTTTCATCATCCACCTTTTGGACTATATAAAGCAGGCATTTAAAGTTTTTCTGATTGTTTTGTTTTGTTTTTTAGATTTAACGTTAATGTTGTAACTTGAAAAGTCTGCCTGTTTAAGTTTGACCTACACTCAACTTGCTTTTATGTAAACCAGCTGAGATGGAAACAACCCCCTGCATCATAAATTTAAGCTAGATCCTTAATAACCAGCATTAATCTTTTCCCTCATTAGTAGGGGAAAGGTTTCATTTGACCCTCCCCTCAGGTTTTCAAGTGTTGATGCTTGGCCTGAGAAAAGGCCATGAAAAGGCCTTGAAAAGTGAAAAGGGCCGTGACGTCGCACCCCCCACCCCAAATATCTACGTAGCTGTTATGCCACCTTCTCAGAAATTAGTTGGGACACCTTTCGGGGTGGGGGATGGCCCTTTGTTTCTGAGGCAATTCTTTAAGAACAATTTGCAGGGTTTAAAAAAACACAAAAACTAATGGTACAGTCCTATCGATTGCACCCTCAGTGATCAGAAGCCCCTGAATTTGGAGGCATCCAATCATCCAATGCAGGATGGGAGGAGTGGCAGAGGCAATCTTCTCCTCCCTGTCCTCTGCCCTGCAGAGGATGCTTTGAAGGGGGAGTGAAGGAGGCTGGAGGAGGCTTAGGATAAATCATATCCTGGCCACTCTGATCTCCTCTCCTCCCTGCCCACCTGAACGCCCCCTTTCCTCCTTCTCCAAGGTCGCTTTTTCGACCTCAGAGGGCAGCCAGTGCAGTTCTTTCCATGCTGGCTGTGAGGGGGCGAGGAAGGAGGGTTGGATCTCTTACTCCCCATTCTGAGGTTGGAGCACTGTCCCCAACCTCGAGAGGAGGAATCTGAACAATCCTATGATCTCTGGGACACTTGCCCAGGGACCATAGGATTGCTCTCTCCCTGTCCATAAAAGGGTTTGATAGTTAAACATAAACACTTGCTGTCCTCTGTGGTCCAACCCATGAAACATAAAGAGGTTTGAAGCCATAACCACAGAAGCATCCTTTAGGATCATTTTGTTTTTTATCTCAATGTCCTTGACCTTCCCATGTCTGAGGGGGGTTCTATTCAGGGCCGGCCCTACCATTAGGCAGAGTGAGGCAGTCACCTCAGGTGGCAGATGTTGAAAGGCAGCAACAAGGTGTTGGAAGAGAGACGTGTGCCGTGCAACCTGTTCTGGGCACTGTGACGACACGGCCCTTTACACTTTAGGACCAGGCGCATAAACCCTTCTCAGGCCAAGCATCAACACTAAAAAACCTGAGGGGAGGGTCAAATGAAACCTTTCCCCTACTAATGAGGGAAAAGATTAATACTGGTATTAAGGATCCTATTTTTAAATTTATGATGCTGTGGGTACAAAGGTGGTGTGTGTAGATTTAAAGTAAAGCAGGTTAATAATGCCAAGCTGACACGTAGGATTTGGGTAGCAAACAAAATAAAAATAAGTTTATTTTAATTCTCAAAATCTTAGTTCCAGAAATAAACCTCACCAACACCAACAACTCCCCATCCCCACTCTCCCACACTAAACAACTCCCCAAACTAACCCACTCTGACTCACACTCAACACCCCAACACTTCTCAAACCACCAGCCATAAACACTCTGTCCCACTTACCTCTTTTCGCACCATAAACCACTGAGTGAATGCTGGGGGAAAAAACCAAATATTTTTCCCCCTACCTTCCTCTGCGTGCCTCCAACCGGTCCAGTGGAAGACAGGAGGGCTCCTGCAGGGAAAAAAACTTGGCAGCGGCAGTGGCAGCGGCACCCCCCCCCCCGGAAGCAGGGACTCGAGCAGGCAGGCAGCGGAAGAGAGGAGAGCAGGACAAGGCTGCCTGCTCCGCAAAAAACTTTGCCGCTGCCTCACATATGGCCTGATTCTGTTGGCGGGGGCAGCCCGATTTCGCTCTTCTGAGCGGCGCGGAGCGTTCTCCGCGCCGCTCTAGCTGCCGCCGCCGCTGGAGTCAATGCCGGAGCCACTGAAGCCGCCGCCGTGTCACATCCAGCTGCTTCGGCGCGCTGGACCCCCACACTATGATTTTGGCAGGGGAACTTTGGCGGGGCGGGGGAACTTTGGCGCGGCGGCAGCACCCCCCCTGGGCAGCAGGGACGCGAGCGGGTGAGCGGCAGAAGAGAGGAGGGCTCCTGCACGCGCCAAAGTTCCCCCCCCCGCCAAAAACATAGCGCGGGGTCCAGCGTGTCGAGGGACCAGCGCGGCCGGCTCGCCGCGGAGAGCACAAGCAGGCGAGGAGGCAGGTAGGCCTTTGGCTATCCGGGCATGCTGGGAGTTGTAGTTGTGCAACAGCTAAAGAGCCCCAGGGTAGGGGGAAGTGCTCTGTTTCCCAATCAGGGTGCCTCCAGCTGTTGCAGCTGCCCCTTTTGCCCCACATTAAAGACAGGCCTGAGTAGCACCCTCATCATCCACCAGCAACACCCTCCCCCCAGCAGTAGCACCCCCATCATCCACCAGCAAATCCTGCTGATGGATGATGAGGGGTGCTATTACCACATGGAGGGTGTTTCTGGTGGATGATGAGGGTGCTACTGCTGGATGGTGCTGATGACGGGATGCTACTGCTTGGGGGGGGGATGTTGCTGGTGGCATCCCATCATCCACCAGCAACACCCCCATCATCCGTCAGCTGATAATTTCCCGACCTATTTGCACCAACATAATCAACATGCTATTGCTGGGGGATTATGTTGGGTGCATAGGTAGGGGAAATTATTACATTTTAATGTGGGGCCACAATGTCACAAATGGTTTTGCGGCCCCAGTTTTTTTTTTTTCTCGGAAACGGGTCCAAGTGGCTCTTTTTGTCTTAAAGGTTGCAGACCCCTGACCTAAACTAAACTCTGACATGACTCAAACACTCCTTATATACTCCTCCCCCCACCCTTTCTAAGACATCACAAACCACACCCACTCAGTTCAACATTCTAGACACACTAAATATACTAAAACAGACATACACCAGGGAACGGAATTGTGGGGTTACGCCACAGGCACCCTGTGTTAGCCTGCTGCTTTTAGATGCAGTGGAGGATACTGTTCCACCATCAGTGCTGAAGACAGATTAATATGCCAGTCCAGTCAGCTTCTGTAGATGGAATGGGGGGCACGCCATCTTTTTCTTTGCCTCAGGCAGCAAAATGTCTTGGGCCAGCCCTGGTTCTACTCGTGTCCTCTTGGGATCCCTGATAATGCAGTGTTTCCGACTGTGCAGGAGCTTCGACTCGCATTCAAGCAAATGAGAGAGTAAGCTTCCTGAATACCTTCCTCCTCAACATAGGAAGATTGGAGAGTGAGTAGGCAGGGATGAGGAAATTGGGGTGCATGCCCACACACCCTCCCCATTTTTAGCCTTCGCCTGCATAGAGCTCTGACTCTTTGAAACTAGAAATGGCTGTTTCCTCCCCCCCCCTCTTTCTCTCACACACACAGCTCCCCTTCCCCTCACCTGGAGGGGTGTCACTTTCCCCAAGCTCTGATAGGTATCACATTCTACCACTCAAACTAGACATGATGTTAAATGCATCTTTGCATTTAACCTGCAATTTAAAAAAAAAAAATGCAAACAGCAGCTGCCAGGTGGGGGGCTGATAATTATTGGGATTTCAGCAGGCGGGGAGGGGGTGTTGAACACTTTTCCTCCCCTGCTGCTGTCTTACCCAAAAAAAATCACTTCTCCAAAGATACTATTTGCATTGGGAGGAAAGTGTTGAGATTTGAGCAAATTCTCATGATTCCTCAAGAACTTGCTCCAACAAGATAAAATCAGACAATGCCCTAGCTTGCATGTAATGACAACCCAGAGTATGGGTTAGTATAGGTTGAGTATGGGTTAGTATAGGTTGAGTATGGGTTAGAATAGGTTGAGTATGGGTTGTCATTACGTGAGAACCCTGCACTATGGTTTAACTATGGGTTGTTAACCACAACCCATACTCAACCTGTACTCTGGGTTGCTGTTACGTGTGAACCAGGTCAATATAAGGGCAAGGTAATGTTTGAATGACTTCATGCAAACTACAGCAATTCACAACAAGGACAGGCTAATGCAGAGCTACTCCTACCACTGGACAGAATAATTGCCTCGGGCACTAGGCCTATACTGGGTTCCATGTTGAGGAGAGTGTCCAGCATTGCTAGGCAACCATCAACTATTTTCCTTCTGGAACTGGCAAAGCAGCTGACTGAGGCTCAGTGGTGACAGTGGCTGGGGAAGGGATGGGGGAGACTCCCTTAGTAAGGTGGCCCTAGATGAGAATGAGGATGTTGTCCTAATGCTGTATCCGGTGCACTAAAATGACTTTAACCCATCCCTCCAAACAGCAATCCTGCTCAAGATCCTGGCTTACGCTGGCTCAGCTTGTCTGAGCGTGGAAAGCTAAGCAGGGTCAGGCCTGGTTATTACTTGGATGGGAGACCCCTCCTCTAGTTTCCTGCACTGAGCAGGGGGTTGGACTCGATGGCCTTGTAGGCCCCTTCCAACTCTATCTATGGAATCTATGGTTTCCTCACTGCTAAAAGCAACAGGAGGACAGCAATCTTGATGAGGATCTCAGGGGGTGGGTTAAAGTCTCTTCCCCACCACCACAGTCTTCATTAGTATCACTGTTTCTTCCCTGCTAATAGCTGATGGCTGATCAGCTGGTTGGTGGGGGAAGTGGGTGGGGCATCCTGGAGATTCCTGTGGGCAACACTGTTGCCCACATCTGACCTAGAGCCACCCTGAGGAAAGGCACAAGAAGACACATGCTGCAAAAGGACAAAACATGCACACGCACACACACAATAGCTCAGTGGAAGAACACCTGCTTTATATCCACCTGCTATCCCCAGTGAAAAGGATCTAGTAGCAGGTGATGAGAAGACCTCTGCCTGAGAGGTACAGCCAGTCACAGCAGATAGTATTAGCTTAGATGGACAAGTCAGCTTCCTATGTAAAACAGTGTCACAGGCAAGCAATATGGAAGCGCAGGGATCCTCTCTCCTTGCCCTGAGTCCCTTTCTGTTTCTCTCTCCTTCCTCCCCTCCTACCTCTCTCCTCCCCCGCACTGCCTGCCCTTGATTTCGCCTTTTCCTCCCCTCGTGCGGCAGATCCCGTGAGAACATCTGGCTCGATGTCAGCATTGCTGAGTCACTGCTGCGTATGACCAGCATGTGAGTCATGAGAGGGAAGTCCCTTCCGCACAGGGTACTTTTCAAACCGGAGCTGAGTAAAAGGGAAAGTTGTCCAGGAATGTTGGCAGTGGGGAAGGCTCTCTTGGAGCTGGGACAAGCTTTCTGCTATCCCAGAGTGATTTCCCTTTGCCACAGTGAACTTGTGCCACTGACGAGGTCCAAATCTTCAAGATGAACACCAGACCTAGAGAACTTGGAACAGCTGGAGAATTGTCACTGAGGGGAAGCTTTAGATTTGTGTGTGGGAAATGACCAGGAGCAGGAATTGTTCACAAATTATTTAATGCAAGTATTTCTTCTCCATCAGGCTTACCCCTGCTATTACTACTGCTTTGGGGGCGCAGCCGTAATGAGGAACAGGCAGATATGAGGGTAGCCCCTCTTTCCAAAGACCTCTTCCTTATTACATGCCTCTCGATCAAAACAGATATTACTTTCAATCTGCATCTAGCAGCTACATCTCTTTTTTCATTTTTCACTCTAGAGTAGGCACAGGAGGAGCCCAGTCTGGATCTTAAACTCCACCCCACCTGCCACACTAGTGTCCCAGTCTGGATCAGAGCCCCTGCACCTACCCTGGAGTAAAAATGAAAAGAGGATTTGCTTTTTAGTGATGTGCCATGCTGCCTTTATGCAGCAACAGCACCATAATCCTCCAGAATGTCATCTCAGTGGAAGTCACTGCTGCAACAGAAGATTGCCTGCTATTTTGGCCACTAGCCAGGCACCTCTTTTTCCTTATTTGGCTATAAAGCAAATAGCAAATTTAGAAGTGCTGATTTCAAAAAGCAAAGTCCTTCCAAATGCCATTTCCAGGTCATGTGGCTGGTGTTGTCATTCTCATTTCATAGCCTTTAGGAGACAAACTACTGGGGTTGCCAGCATGCCTAAATGCCTTTGCCCTTGTTCATGCAGTTAGTTCAGATAAACAAAAATCCTTAATGTTCTTTAATATTGAGAGTAAGGGGTACTTTTTGGTATACATACAAGCAGACCCATCATCCTTGGGCAATCAGTTTTTCCAGGCTGAAATGTATTTATCTCTTACATTTGTATCCTGCCCTTCCTCCAAGGAGATTAGGGCAGTGTACGCAACTCGTCCCACCTCCACCCCAATTTATCCTCACAACAACCCTGTGAGGTAGGTAAAGCTGAGAGATAGTGACTGCCCCAAAAATGTCCAGTTTCTCTAATTGGAGATTTGAACTTGGATCTCCCCAACCCTAGTCTGATACTCTAACCACTTTGCTAGGCTGCTGATTATATTAGTAATTGCTTGGTTCACACATTATTTGAGCACATGTCAGCATGCCTGCTCAGAATTTCTTATGTGTACAAATTGACCGTGATTGAGTTGTTTAAGTGAGAAAGGAAGAAAAGTATAGACTATTCCATAAAGAGAAATAATACCCTCAGTACTGCTTTCTTTGAATGAATGAATGAATTCTTTATTTGCATCAGCCACTGGCCTTAGCATGAAGAAATACAGAAATAGAAAACAAAATTATACTTGACTAAAATTACCTTAGCTGCGTTCTAAAAATTTGCACTAAACAAAAATGCCATAAAATACATAGTCCTTCAGACATAAATAAAATCAATAACACAACAAATGGATAGAGTAAATAAAAGAACTTCTGCTCAGTCAAGAAGCTATGAATAATTAGGTCTCTAATAAGTTGGTAGATCTTATTTTAATTGCCCCGGCTAAGAATTTGGCGGTTTTTACTGTGACCTGTTTGTTTTGGTCTGCGAGGAGAAAAGACACAGAAGCAGTAACTGACCGCCCTGGAATAGATGACAGTAGTGGAGAAATCACCTCTTTCCTTAGATCTTTATAGAAAGCACAAGATAATAATACATGATCTATTGTTTCAATACTGCCATCTCCGCATGGGCATAAGCGATTCTCCAATGGAATTCTTTTAAAACGGCCCTGCAGTACAGCTGATGGCAGTATGTTCAGTCTTGCCTGAGTGAAGGCTCGTCTGTACTTTACTACTGTTAAGTTTTGCAAATAAGGTGGCAATGTGTTGAAGAGGCTAGATGGAAAATAATCATACCAGGGGCAAAATTTTCTTGTAGTGGCCAAATTATTCTGTTGCTCAATATCATGCAGTCGCTGTCTAATTAGGACCTTTGCTTTGATAAATCCCAGTGTTAATAAATGCTGTGATGATAAGCCAAAAGAATGCAGCTTAGAGATAGTGCTCTTCATCCAAACACTCACATGGGAATCCCGCAAGACCAAGGGGAGTAAGCCAGTAGAAGTTAAATTCAACTGGAGCCAATAATTAAATGTCCTGCCCCAGGCTTGTAGAGTAATTGAGGAGAGATTAGCTTCCAAACGCAAAGATGCATTTGGAACACAGCATGGAACGGAAAAAAATTGTCTTAAGAACTTAGACTGAACAGCTTCCACAGATCTAAAATAGGGATCCACCCAGATCTGGACCCCATAGAGTAGTTGTGCTAGAGGTTTAGCTCTAAAAACCTCAAGTGCTGAGGGTATATGGTTGCCCCCTTTTGTGTAGAAAAAAGCGTGTCAGAATTTTGGTACTCTGGGACGTCTTATCCACCACATATTTCTTGTGGGCTAACCAAGACCCTGTTGATTGAAAGACCACACCGAGGTATTTGAAAACTTTAACTTGTTCAATTGGCTGTTTATCTATATACCATCTATGGACCCTGTGTTTTTTAGAGAACACCATAACCTTAGTTTTGTTATAATTCACAGCTAGGTGTTCTTTTTGGCAGTATTCAGAGAATACCCTTAACAATCTGCTTAGGCCCACTTTCGTTTGGGAGAGAAGTACAGCATCATCTGCGTACAGAAGAATGGAAATGTGTTTTGTAGCCAATTTAGGGGCATGAAACGTTGGAGATGTCAAATTCTCAACAATATCATTTATATAGAGATTGAACAACACAGGAGCCAAAATACAGCCTTGCTTAACTCCCTTTGTGGCCGGTACAGGCCCAGTGAGCTGTCCATCTGTAGAGCATCGCACCTTCAGCCAGGTATTGGTATATAAGCATTTGATCAAAAAAAGGAGTCTTTTATCTATAGTTGAGGAGTTTAGTTTATCCCAAAGTCTTGTGCGAGAAATTGAATCAAATGCAGCCTTCAAATCAATGAAAGCTGTATATAACACACCACCTGGTTTCTTGGCATACTTGTCAATTAGATGGGCTAGTACAAAGCAATGATCTATTGTAGATCTACCTTGTCTGAACCCTGCTTGCTCGTCAGCCAGAATGGCTTCATCGATTGTCCAGTCAATTTCTTTCTGCTTTCTTTGTCTGCATAAACTTTATAAGAGCAGGAGGCACTCTTCCTCCATCTACCTGGAGATTCTACCACAAAGAACATAGATACTTGCCAGGGCCAGCCCTATCATTAGGCAGGGGGAGGCAGTCACCTCAGATGGCAGATGCTGGGAGGTGGCAGCAAGGTCTTGTAAGAAAAACACTGTGTGCTATGTGACCAACCGTGTGCCCCATATGCTAACCTGCTGCCTTCAGGTGCAGTGAAGGATGTTGTCCCATTGCTAGTGCTGAAAAAAGATTCAGCTGCCAGTCCAGTCAGCTTTTGCACATAGAACGGAAGGGGGACCATCCTGTTCTTTGCCTCAGGCAGTGAAATATTTTGCGCTGGCCCTACCATTTGCTTTGTAGGAAGCAGAGCTATGAACAACTCTGAGTTATCACTGAAAATGGACTTCCTGGTGGGAAAAGTACTATTGTATAAACTTGCTGCCAAAATGTGAATTTGAATTAAATAATACAGTTCTTCCACTTGAGCATCCTAATCAAAAGTTATGTTGGCCATTCTGAAAGCACACGCAATGCTTTTATTGGTCACATTTACATGAATAGGTAAATTTTTACCAAATCGTCCCATTCTCATTATTTTAAGCTTTTGTTGTGGTAAACCCTCTGTACTCTCATATTTTAACCCATTCATGCCAAACCTTCATTCTTCTGAGCAAAACACATGTGCACAGAGCAGCTGTTTGGGCAGCATTAAAACTACAGAAGCCATGATGTCAAGCAACCACAAGTGGAACACTTATCTGTGTATACATCTGGATTCTTTTCTTAAAGAAAGGAACTGGTCGTGTTCAATGCACTGATGCATAAAGAACCTGGTGACATTTGAAATAGCAGCTAGATTTTTTTAAAAAAACCACAGTTCAGAATTGGGAATCAGAACTACAAAACAGAATTCCTCCATTGTACTTTGCTGGTGCCTGGGTTCAGAGTTCATTTGAAGTCTGCTCACGTCTGTTTCTAACACCTGTTAAATTGTTCCATCTAACTTTTAGCTGCCATCAAATCATTAATCGATTGCCAAAAACAAGGGATGGACCAGGGTACAAATACAGGACAACTGATTGACCCCAATTTTTGTAGATAGTTATTTCTAAATTGGTCCCAAAGGGTAGGAGATGCAAAACAGATAAATGATGTTTATTAGACCATATGGTGCAGGAACAAGCAAACTATGAACAATTGCACATCTCCGACTGCATCAATTTAAATAGGTCCAATAGAAGTGATAATTAGATTGGGGGGCACTCTGGCATAATAATAATAATAACAAAAATATCAAGTCATTGTTGGCAAAAATCCAAGAGATTGCATTAAAAATGGTACTTGTCACCAGTAATGTTAAGATAGATAGATAGATAGATAGATAGATAGATAGATAGATAGATCCAACTTGTTGGGGGGCTTGGTGAGAGTGTTGGACTGGGACTCGGGAGATCCGGGTTCTAGTCCCCGCTCGGCATGAAACTCACTGGGTGACTTTGGGCCAGTCACTGACTCTCAGCCTAACCTACCTCACAGGGTTGTTGTGAGGATAAAATGGAGAGGGAGAGGAGGAGGAGGAGGAGGAGGAGGATTATGTAAGCCGCCTTGGGTTCCTTGCAGGAAAAAAGGCGGGGTATAAATATAATAAATAAACCTACTTCCATATGTGGCGGGAGTGTGCAGTAATGAAACAATTTTGGGTTAAATTGTTTAATGAATCTAGCAAAATATTGAAATCCCCAATATCCTGCAATGCAAAAATGGCTTTGCTCCGTCTCTGTTGGCCCCACATAAGGATCTTTCCCAAAATGAACTGTTCATGTTTTCTGCTAGTAGACAGGTTATGATCTTGATGGCTGTTATCTACCTAAAAAGTTATCTCAAGATTCCATCTTTGTTTATGGCTTTGGAAGCAATCAGGATTCTTCCACCTGGATTTGTTGGGAAATTGGGGTGTATTTGTTTAGCATACCTGAGACCCATAGGCCCAGGACTGGCTCTATATTCCAGGAGGCCTCCAGCAAAGTGCCATCTGGAGCTTCCTCCCCCATCCCCACCCCAGCAGTGGTTGTAATGCCAGTGAGCAGTAGTGCCCCTGCCACAATCTGCCAGTGGGGAAAATTGCTTACAATGCCCTGATGTAGCCACTCATCACCGGGTACTAAGCAGGGAGATGGGCACGTGGGTGAGCCCAATCCAGAGCAGACATCAGCCCCAGTGGTCCCAGCTAGAGAGGCCATGCAGCACCCTTTCACCATCAGCCTGGCTTCCCTGTCTCTGCATAGGCTGCACAATCCATACAAGAGAAGAAGTCACCTGGAAATAAAATTCCGTTTTTTACCTTTTCTCAGCAATGCTGTCTCCTGGACCTGACGTTTCTCCCTGACAAGTTATAAGATGTGGAGGAGGTGCCCTGAAGTGAGGTTCTGCTAAAACCTCACTTCAGGTTCAGAAAAATAGCTATTCAAGGAATCTCTGTAATGACAGCTGTGATGTCTTAGATGATCAGTGACCTGCTCCCATGCATTGCCCCTGCCGTTCTGTGGCACAGGTACCGACTGTAATAAAACACTTTGATTGAAGAGCTTGGCAGACAGACTCCCTGCAGTCTGAGACCCTATTAATGACCCTTCTTGTCTCTCATTGAGAATCATTACCCAGGTTAATCAGTAACACCATTTCCTCTCTGTAGGCCTGTTTCCAACCTTTTTTTGTGGCCCCTCTGCATCATCCTAATGAAGCTCATCAGTCTACTAATGCCATAAGGCATGAATGCACACTGAACTCTTGTCATGCTCACACATATATATGTTCCTGGAAGTGCTTGGTCTCTTTGTATAAGAGGTTTGGAAAGAGGCTGACAAGGAGGCATCACAAGCTAGGTGGGGTTAGAAAGAAGGCTTTCTAGTTGAGGGTGTTACTTCAAGAACAAAGAGCCAGTGTAGCAAAGTGGTGAGAGTGTTGGACTGGGACTCAGGAGATCAGGGTTCAAATCCCCACTTGGCCATGAAACTCACTGGGTGACTTTGGGCCAGTCACTGACTCTCAGCCTAACCTACCTCACAGGGTTGTTGTGAGGATAAAATGGAGAGGAGGAGGATTATGTAAGCTGTCTTGGGTTCCTTGCAGGAAAAAAAGCGGGGTATAAATATAACAAATAAATAAACAAAGGTGCAAAGACTGTTAACTACAAACACTGAAGCCTAGTACCCCTTCAAAACCTCAGCCAAAGTTTCATAGATCATAGAGTTGGAATGGGCCTACAAGGCCATTGAGTCCAACCCCCTGCTCAATGCAGGAAACTAGAGGAGGGGTCTCCCATCCAAGTAATAACCAGGCTTGACCCTGCTTAGCTTTCCACACTCAGACAAGCTGAGCCAGCATAAGCCACAGGTCTCTGTACTAGTTTTGTGCCACAAACCCTGAGTTTTCTGCTGCCACCTACAAGTTGGGGTTCCTAGATAACCCCACCCCCCAAAAAAAACTTTGCAGAGCTTTCAAAAGAGTCTAGCACTAGGCAAGGGAAGACACAGGCTAATGGAAATGCTACTGCATCAGCAAGGAAGTTTATTGTGTTCCTAAGGCAGACCTTGCACCAACAAAAAACAAAAAATAAAATAAAGCCCTTTACATCAAGGAAAGCCAAACCCTGCATTCAGTGGGCATTATCCTATGTGCCACTACCACTACCACTAACATAAATTACGTTGTGCTAGTGTAAGCAACTTCTAACACAGTGTTCTCCAACCTTGGGTCCCCAGATGTTTTTGGCCTACAACTCCCAGCATGCCCCAGCCAGCGTAGAACACTGCTCTAGCACCATGCCAATAATGTTGACTGGCGCAATGGGTTTCCCCGGAAAGAGAGATGAGAGAGATTTTTTTAAATCACTGGTCCCAAACCAACAATTTCTTCTGGGCACAAACGTTCCAGTATTCACATGGAACTGCCTTGCCCACAAAGATTTCCTTGATGAGGCAGCTGCGTATGAACAGGAACTTCTCCAGTGCATCAGTGCAGAGCCAGTGTGGCGTAGTGGGAGAGCCAGTGTGGCATAGTGGTGAGAGTGTTGGACTGGGACTCGGGAGATCCGGGTTCTATTCCCCGCTCGGCCATGAAACTCACTGGGTGACTTTGGGCCAGTCACTGACTCTCAGCCTAACCTACCTCACAGGGTTGTTGTGAGGATAAAATGGAGAGGAGGAGGAGGAGGATTACCTATGTAAGCCGCCTTGGGTTCCTTGCAGGAAAAATCACCACAGGACCTCCTCCCGTCCATCACAGTAGCCCAGGCTGAGCTCTAGACTTTAGCAAATTAATGGAATGCAAAGGGGAATTAAGGCACAGTCCTTTCAAATTTAGACAGAAAAAAAAGGCCTACAACTTCCAGCATGCCCCAGTCAGCTATGCTGGCTGGGGCATGCTGGGAGTTGTAGGCCTTTTTTTTCCTGTCTAAACTTGATAGGATTGCTCCTTTAGGTAGATTATAGGTCACTTTAGGACCGTGCAATGTTACTAGGGAAATCACAGTAGATTTTAATTTTTTAGGTCTAATTCTGTTGTGTCACCTTGAATATTCTTCTTTTCTTTTTTTTTTTAGAAAGGCATCTAAGAAATTTAAATAAATAAATAAATGATACTAATAATAAAAAAGGCACTAGTAATCAGATGCATCCAAATACAGGTCAGGACATGGAAGAAGGAAAGAATGGCAACACCTGATGATCATTCTGAGTTAAGCAGTGCCCTTTCCAACGCCTTCAGAAACATCATTTTCCTCTTTCCCAGGGGAAATTCCTATCAGGGAGTGCACAGGTGTTAAGAAGCAAACCACAGCCCAGTGTAAACAAGCATCTGTGCCAGCAACAGCAGCAGATCTCAGCAGGATCAGCACCTGAGACCGAGGATTTACCTAGCATGTTTGTGCATGAGGGACTGGGGGAGAGAAAACAAAGAGAGAAGCAGGCTGATGTTTTAAGGTGTGGCTCTTTTTTCTTTTCCTTTTTTAAGGCTTTTCTTCTACCTACAAGTTTCCCATTTCTCCCGGCAATGAAAAGCAGGCCCAGCTACTGAACTCCTCTAGCCCCAGCCCCTTCTCACAAACTCCACTCTCTACCAAGGCTGACTGGTGGACCTACCAGCCTCACAGAGCTCCAGTGGAGTTGCTGCAGCTGCTACCCAGCTGTATTTGAGAGAAGATCTTCTAAAGTTGCTGGACCCGAGATGACATATCCTAGGGATATGAAGGCAGTTGGTGTTTCATTACTACTTATAAAGCAAATTTGTAAACCAGAAAACTCAGTGGAGCAATTTCATTTGCCACCCAACATAAATTGTACTTGTAGAGAACCTGGCATTGTCATGAATACCAGGTTTTCTAAAAAGCTGGGATTTCTGACCTATTTGTATCTTTCGCATGGCCTTCTCACGGTCTAGCCTAGTGGACCTATTTGGAGTTTCCATGCCTGCAACACACAACTCAATTCTATGCAGGGTATTTAAAGTGTAATTGCCTTTAAATACCTTCTTCTCACCAATCACTTATTGGCGGTAACAGCAGAAGCTTGCCGACCTCTGGGGGGGGGGGGGGACTCATCTGGCCCATGGTTCCCCATCCCTGCTTTAACAGCTTCACAGAGGCAGACATTTAGCAGGTGAAGCTTTTCCTGACAGGGAGGATGAATTGACAAGGACACCTTCTCATGCTGAATATTTGCCCATCCTGCCGTTGTGAAAGGCACAGGAGCCCTGCCAGAAAAAAAAATGTTGGCAACTCTACAGTTCTTACAGCACTGGATCAGAAGCAACATTCAAAATGGCCAAGTGGTCAAGGGGCATCAACTAACTCTGTTTTGTATCATTCCAAGTTCATAGTCCAGTGGGTTTCAGAACAGTGAGTGAAGAAATAGCTTGGGTCACGCCTTCCCCTCTCTCGTGGACTTGTTTTTTTACCCCCATTTGCACAATGGAGATTAAAATGGTATTTGTGTGCCTTGCAAAAGTTTTACTTCTTGTTTTCACATCGACTTCTCGTGTATCTGAAGTGAGGCTCTGTTGAAAGACAAGCTGCAGTTCATTTATATCTCCAAGGCCAATATCCATCTCCGATGCCAACGGATGCAGTTGGCAAGAGCCTGCATGCCTTCTGCCCAGTGTCGTCTTCTTCTTACCCTCTCACTCCCACACTTGATGTCTTCTATCTCATACCGATACATTGCATGTTCTTTGGCATTGCATCTGTTTGTATCATGGTGTTGTTTTACCTGGCACAGAAGGGCTCTAACAGATAACGGGTGCTACTGTATTGTTAGCAATTAATAGCAGTAACAGTGATTATTTACCACGCCCATTAACATCTGGACAGTACCTTGGATAAGCCCAACAGTGTTGCATTGTTCCCAAGAAGTGGTTATCAGTAACACTCTAGGGAGGCATTATGAGTCTTCTCTTGTCAACACTATGTGCAGGAAAAATCTCTACCCTAATGATTTTTTTTTATTATTATTATTTTAAATCTCAGAAACAGTGTATCAAATGATTCTATCAGCATGGGTAAGCCTTGTCTGTAAGGGAAGCATAAACCCATAAAGCTTCGTGGATGGCAGTAGCTACTCCTACAACCAGCTGTAAAAAGTATAGGTTTAACAAGCAGCAAAAATCTTGTATAGATAAAATTTGGGGGAGATCCGCTTGGCAAATTAACAGTGTGTCCACTGCCCAGCCTTCTAAATAATACTGGCATGATAGCACATATGGCAAAGTCCTCTTCATGTTGCAGCGAAAAGAAGGATGTGTTTCGTCTGACAGCTGAGCCCTGGGATTCAATTTCTTCTCCTGCCTGAAGATTCACCAAAGGCATTGAGCAAGTCACAGCTAAAAAAACCCAAAAAGGGGCCATAGTTCAGTGGTCGAGCACATGTTTTACAGGGCCAGTCTTACCATTAAGCATAGTGAGACAGACGCCTCAGGTGACAAATGCTGGGGTATTGGGGGGGGGGCAGTGGTTTCAGCCCCCTGGCTGTTCCCTTCTTATAGATTTCATAGATCATAGAGTTGGAAGGAGCCTACAAGGCTATCGAGTCCAACCCCCTGCTCAGTGCAGGAAACTAGAGGAGGGGTCTCCCATCCAAGAAATAACCAGGCCTGACCCTTCTTAGCTTTCCACGCTCAGACAAGCTGAGCCAGCATGAGTTGCTGTTGGAAGACAGAGCTGGGTGTGGCATGCAGTCTGCCCTGTGCCCCCTAAGCAAGCCTGCTGCCTTCAGGTGCAGTGGATGACACTTTCCCATTGTCAGTGTTGAGTAAGAGTCAACTGCCAGTCTAGTTGGCTTCTATATGTGGAATGGGAGGGGTGCCATCTTGTCCTTTGCCTCAAGCAGCAAAATGTCTTGGCCCAGCCCTGATGCTTTACATGCAGAAGCCTCAATCCCTGGCAGCTTTAGTTAAATGGGTGGGAAAGACCTCTGCCAGAGAACAGCATCCAGTCATAGTGGATAACACTGGGCTGGATGGGCAAATTGTCTGACCTTGCATAAGGCCACTTCCTATGTAAAACAGTGCTGCACAAGCAGTGTGTAAATTCTGAATCTGCACATCTCGAGGGAGGGAGGGTGGGAATCTATTTGTTCCTCATACAAATGCGTAGTGGTTAGAGTCTTAGGTTATGACTGGGAAGACCCAGGTTCAGATCCACCTCAGCCAAGAAGCTCATTGGATTATGTGGAGAAAGCCTGACACGAGTATGCATGCACACGCACACACACCTGACCTGGAGGGTGGGGAGAGCGGGAAACTCAGGGGTAGAAAACCCCTCTCCCTTCCTGTGAGGGGTTGTTGGGAACACAGGGTGCTTTGGAACAAGGTTCATCCTCCAAGCTGCGGCTGGAGTAAGCTGTTCTCATCCCCGGATCGGCCGACCCGGAGCCAGGCTGAAATTGACTAGCGTAAAGTCTTTAGTAGTCTAAGGTAACTGACTAATCCCAATGCGCTAGCCTGGGAGCCTGTTTCATTGATAAACTGTAGAGGTCACCTCAGGTTGTGTTGACATTATAGTATTCCTAGAAAGCTGTTAGTTCCGCTCCGTATCTTGTGTAAATAAATAAAGCCTTATTTGGTCATTTAAAGGGCTCTAGTTTCCTCTTGTGTACGCAAACCTCCTAGTCGGTTTCACTTGCTTGTATGGGCTGTAACTCAGTGCCGGTTAACCCGTTAAGCGCTGAACTCACGCATAGGACCCGGGTGCTGGTCCTTCACAGATTACTTTGGGCCAGTCACTATCTCTCAGCCTATCTCACAGGGTTGTTGTGAGGATATGATAAGGAGGAAGAACCATCTACACCACCCTGAGCCCTTTGGAAGAAGGATGGGTTAAAGTTTCATAAGAAGAAGAAGAGTTTCCCACGCTTGCTGCTTCTCTCTTCTCAACCACAACTGCACCTAGCAATGCTCCCAGAATAAAACCATGTTGGCTGGGGCCGATGGGAGTTGGAGTTCAGCAATATCTGTAGGGCCACAGGTTCTCCATCCCTGAGCTAAAGAGCACCCTGAAAAACTAAAGGCACAATCCTATGCATGCTTAGACAGAAAAAAGGCTTACAACTCCCAGCATGCCCCAGCCAGGAGTTGCAGGCCTTTTTTTCCTGTCTAAACGTGCATAGGACTGTGCCCTAAGCCACCATCTTGGATGCAACCACCACTCTACAGCATTGATCCCTTCCAAACCCATGAGCTAAAGTCCTTTCCCAGTGGGCCCTCACCATGAACAGAACATGCACCAGAGAAAGGAAAGGAAAAGGACTGCTAGAAGAAGGGGAGAGGGAAACTAGAGGATGGGTCCATGGGCCACTGACAGAGCACATAGGTTGCATGCTGAAGGTTCCTGACTTAATCCCTGGCATCTCCAGTCGAAAGGTTCAGGTAGCAGGTGATGGGAAAGAGACCCTGGAGAGCTGCCACCAGTCAGAGTAGGCTGGTGCACCAGTGCATTGTAATGCATCCATCTTCCTGAGGGAAGATGGATGCATTACAATGCACTGGTGCAGCGTACAACTACTAGGAGGAGGGGAATCTCAGATGCATCACTATTGCTCAGAAGGTATGGTCCCATCCATGAGCTTTGACCAACTTGTAAGGAGGAGAGTTCCCATAGTTTGGGGAGTAAATTGAGAAAGTATATACTTAACTTTTTGAGCCTAATGATCTGAGGGTACATAATTCAGCCCCACCTAGCAGGTCTGGATCTGTTCAGTGTCTGGATGGGACACTACCAGAAAACCACTTTGAGTTCCTTAATAGAAGAAAGGTGGGATATAAGGGTACTACATGAAATAACTGTGTGTGCTTTCAATTTTATTCCAGAAAAAAACTGTGCCTCAGGTTTGGAAAGCCTGCTTTTAAGGACAGCCACAATAGAATGTCCATAAGGAAATGGTCTATGATGCTGCAAAAGGTTCTTTGCAGTGCCCCCCACATCTCTTCCACAGCTCCAGTTCCCTTCCATTATTTAAGGCATTGTGACATTACCCCTGGGAACCTGTCCTTAAAGGTGACAGGGTGATTGAAACTTCAGTTCCTTTAACAAAGCAATTAATCTCTGCTTTGTTCTAGTTGCCAAATCCTATCCTTATGCAAATGGAAAAAGCTCCATTCTGAATGACTCCAGATATCTGCACATACACACACAGGCTCATATTGTAATGTAATGCACTTGGAACATTGGCTGAAGCTGCCTTCTACTGAGTCAGACCATTGATCCATCTAGCTCAGTATTGCCTACACTGACTGGCAGTGATTGCCAGAATTTCTACCTGGAGATGCCAGGGATTAAACCTTCTGCATGTAAACCATGTTCTCTACCCATGAGCTACAGTTCTTTCCCAACAGTACATGCATCTCAGGAAGAAAAGGAAAAGGACTGTTAGAAGAAGGGGAGAGGGAAACTAGAGGATGGGTCCATGGGCCACTGACAGAGCACATAGGTTGCATGCTGACGGTTCCTGACTCAATCCCTGGCATCTCCAGTTGAAAGGTTCAGGTAGCAGGTGATAGGAAAGAGACCCCGGAGAGCTGCCACCAGAGTAGACAATATTGGTCTGGACGGACACATAGTCTGACCTGGTAGAAGCCAGCTTCCTATCTTTCTAGAATGCCCTTTTGAGGGGAAGTAAAGAGTTCAACCAGCTACAGTGCTGGCTCCAGGTTTTAAAGAGCCCTTGGGCAAGGTACCCCAATGGGTCCCCTCCCTCAGCAAATATACCTTCTCACCATTACTGTCACTACCTGCAGTGTTGTTTTTTGGACAGTGCTTAGAACACTTTAGACACTTTACAGGTGCAACCTTATGCATCTTTAGACAGAAAAAAGTCCTACAACTCCCAGCATTCCCCAGCCAGCCTGCATAGGATTGCGCCCTAAGAAAATGAAATACCTTAGGTTGGATCCAGACTAAGTGAATTCAACTGGAAATTAATGGGACAAGTTAGTCATGACTTAATGTAAGTCCCTTTGATTTCAATAGCAACTAAATGTATCTAACTAAGGGCACAATCCTATCGGGAAGCCCCAGAACTCGGAGGCTTACGGGCATCCAATGCAGAGCAGGAGAAGCGGCAGAGGTGATCTTCGCCTCCCGGACCTCCCACCCTGCATTTTCCACTAGATGGGCTTTTTCGCCCATCTAGCTGGAGCATCTCAGAGGTGGAGGGAAGGAGGGTGGAGGGGGTGCAGGATACCTTGTATCTTGGCCTCTCCAGTCTCCTCCCCTCCCTGTCCCCTGAAATGCCCCCTTTTACCCCTCTCCGTGGTTGTTTTCCTGACCTCGAAGAGCAGCCCCCACGTTTCTTTCTGCACCAGCTGTGAGGGGCGGGGGGCGGAGATCCTATTCCCAGCTCTGAGGTTGGAGAGCTGTCTCTGAGTCTGACCTTGGAGCTGGGAATCCAAACTATCCTATGACTTCTCAGACGCTGTCTAGGGGCCATAGGATCATTCCCTAACAGTGTAATCCTATGCAATGGGGCTTACTCTCTATTAAGTGTGTTTAGGATTGCAACTCAGAAAATAAACATCCCTATAACATAATTAAATAGTAGCAATAAATTTGGATATTCAGTTACACTTTATAATACTGGTATTTTATGTTATTTCAACATCATAAACAGGAAGTGTCACGAGAACTGTAGATAAAACAAAATTTCCAATCCTTATTTATGCATTTGATTTATTTTCATCCTAGTAAATAATATATCCTTGAAAATAATAGCATAACTAAAGTTTATGTGTGTAATAGAATTACTGTCTGAAAAATTCATAATTTCTTATTCTGAACTTCCACTTTGAGCTTCATAAAAGGTTTGCTTGTATAGAAATCAGCATCTCAACACTTTTCACATTTTAGTTTATTCCTTGATTATGTGACTGTATCTTCATCAATTTATTTTATTTCATGCAGAAGATGGATGAATTAGTCCTATGGCTGGATATTATTCTGGGTGCACTGTTTAGAGAAAAATTCTGCAGGGTCTTCAAAAAGAAGGTAGCAGGTATGAAAGCACCACCCACCGGCCACCACTTCTAGAATCTTGGCCACTGAACAGATATGACATCACTAGTGATTGTGTGTCAGTTATGATTTTGATAATTTTGCATAAATTTATGCATAAAGTGCATAAGAGCCAGTGTGGCGTAGTGGTAAGAGTGCTGGACTGGGACTCGGGAGATCCGGGTTCTAGTCCCCGCTCAGCTATGAAACTCACTGGGTGACTTTGGGCCAGTCACTGACTCTCAGCCTAACCTACCCCACAGGGCTGCTGTGAGCATAAAACGGAGAGGAGGAGGGGGAGGATTATGTAAGCTGCCTTGGGTTCCTTGCAGGAAAAATGGTGGGGTATAAATATAATACAGACAAAATATCTGCCCAAATGAATCCGCTAGGCCTAGTTTCTACATTGTTTGACACTGAATTTAATAAAAGAAAATTAATAAAAATCGGTGCATTTTCCAATTTCCGTTTGGAAATTAACTGAGGAAATTTTAAAAAATGGAATTCAGGCGGTGTTCCTCATAGAATGTGTCAGTGCAGCTATTAGCCTTAGGAGGAAAGCCCCATTGGTGCCAATGGGAACTTCCTTTCCAAAGCTAACAGCAGTACACGGGTGGGGGTGGTTTAGCATCACACCTAGTTTGGCCCTCAGGTACTCTTCTCTCCTTCTTCACCCCATAGGTATTTCTACATCCACATCACTATTGCCCCATTTTCTTCATTCAGTTTCTTGGTATGGTCTGTGTCAGATCCGGGTTTTTGAGGGCTCTTGCACAAGACACCTTCAATGGCCAACTTACCTCAGCAAGTCTACCTACTCACCACCATTGTCACTACCTGCTATTGCTCCTCATCCTGTTTCTCATCATTGCTACCATTAGCTTGCTTGACAGGTAGAGAGCCAGGGAGCAAGTAGCCAGTGGCATCTACTGTTCCTCCTCACCGCCTCTGTTGTGTGGGCCAGAGCAAAAGGCAGGTGAACAAGCAGGTTGCAATGCTTAGAGACACTTTCCCTCACATATTCCAGGACCTGGTCTGAAAACAGAATCCAGATACTGAAAACAGACTCCCCATTCTCTTCCTTCAGTTCTTTTGTATGCCCTCAGTGCCAGCTCCAGGCTTTTGAGGGCCCTTGCACAAGACACCTTCAATAGCCAGCATCCCTCAGTGAGTCTACCTTCTCACCACCGTTGTCACTAACTGCTATTGCTCCTCATCCTGTTTCTCATCACTGGTACCATTAGCTTGCTTGGCAGGTAGAGTGCCAGGGAGCAAATAGGCAGTGGCATCTACGGTAGATGCCACTGCCTATTTGCTCCCTGGCACTCTACCTGCCAAGCAAGCTAATGGTCTACCCCTCCTCCTTCTCACCTCCACTCTCATCTGGGAAAGAGCAAGAGGCAAAAGAACAAGTAGGCTGCAATGGTGAGGAGGAGGAATTCCAGGGGGTTCTCATCAGTGTGTCCCTACTGCGGCATGGGGCCCTCAACAGGTGTCCAACCATGCCTACCCTTGATGCTGGCCCTGTATACTCTGCTTCCGCCTGTTCTGCCATTGAGGACTTTTTGTTTTGTTTTGTTTTATCCTGGAAGACAATCTTACTCACGAGTGATCACCTGACTGACTGACTCTGCATCTGCCCCTTCCTTCTGATCTTTCCCCTTCTCCCATGAGCTCAACAGCACATAAGCCAGCACAACTCTCCCAGCAGTTTATCCATTGAGGGTCTAAGTATCCACATAGGACATAGCAGTAAACCCAGCTTTACAACTTAGTATAAATAAGGAGCTGTAGCCAATCCTGGCTCTCTGGTGTGAAGTGCATTTCAAGACACATTTGTCTTGTTCACACAGAGTTTTTAGGGGTACACCTAAGGTGTTGTTGTTTTCATTGTACATCTAAAAATGTAACATATGAATTGGCCATGAGAGAGTCTCAGAAGCAGATAGGTGCTGGAGCATGGCTCGCTTGTTACAGAAGGCTGGAAAAAAATGGCCAATTCTAGCACATGCCTCTGAATCCAGGGAATGGAGAAAAAATGCAGAACATAATGCAGGCATTCTCCTACCACCACTGTTCAAGGGTTTGCATGGGCCAGAGATCTTCCAATAGAGGTAGGAATGGGCCACAATCAATAGGTGTTTGGTATTCCTTTGAGGGGGCACAAATAGGGAGGGGTCCATAAATAGCCTGCAGGCCTTACATAGCTTATGGCTGAAGTAGGGGCTGATGTAGCAGAGAGCAAACTAGGAAGCTCTGCCCTACTCGCCAGACACTGGATACTGCAGTAGTTCTAGCACCACCATTCCTGCGCTATTGCTGTTGGCCAGCAAAAAATGGTTAGAGATCCAAGTTGCCCAGTTTGAGTAATTCATGAATTAGAGCTTAGCTCTAAATCATTCTACCCCTTGTTAGTAGATTTCTGATACAATAACAACACATGGGGGAAATACACATTTGTCTGCAACAACCATTTTGCACAGCACAGCTTGCTGTTCTATGGAGAAATAGCTGGTCACATGGAACTGACTTCTTTTAACTTCCAGCTGCTAAAATCACATTAAAAGAGACTAAATAATGCATTAAATACTTTCAGAGTGTTATATTTTCATGGAAACAATTGCTGCTGTTACCACCCAGATGCTATAAAATGGAAAACATGGGAAAGAGATGTGCTCATAAGATCACCCCAAAGGATAGGCGTGGTCTTGTGACACACCTTTAAAAGATCTAGGCTCTTTGGTATTTTCACACCATGAAGGTTGCAGTCTTAAGCACACTGACTTACCTGGAAGTAAGCCATATTTAAATAAATGAAGGTTGCTTATGAGCACACCTGTGTAGACTTGTGATGTAAATATGATAGCCCTAACCATTTTTACTCAGCACTCCCACTGATTTCAGTGAGCAAGACCAATTGCTGCATATGTGACCTTACATGGAAGTAAATCCCATTCAATTATGTGGGACAAGTACACAAGTATAAGATCAGGTTGTATGTGTGCTTAAACTTACAACCTTGCAGCCAAGTCCTAATTATGATTACACAAAATTAATTCCCATCAAGTTCAGTAGCATTTACTTCCTAGTACATATGATAAGATTGCAGTCCTGGAATTGGAAGGGGAAAATGTATAATTATCACAAGCTTTCCCCAAGGCAAGGTATCCTATACATAAAGCATATCCAAAATACATTTCTCAAGTCTTTTCCTGAAAACTTCATAGAAGGAGATTACACACTACCTCAATAAGCAGTTTCGTGTTGCTGAATAGGATTTATGATTAGGTTTAACCCTATTTGACTCAAAACTGTTTTCCTGTGCGTTGCATCTTGTCGACCTATTAGGTCATCTAGAAGTTTGTCCTAAAGAAGAACCAGTAGGAAAAGGGGTGGAGTTAAGAGGTTCTGGAGAGAATGGAAGAAGAAGGAATAGAAGGAGTTGCTTCCTTAATAAAGTTCTCAATAAATCTATACCCGATATTTATTTATTATTACATTTCTATACCACCCAATAGCCAAAGCTCTCTGGTCAGTTCACAACAATTAAAACAATAAAATACAACACAATAAAATAATATATAAAAGTTTAAAAGTTTGCATTTGTAAAGAAACTAAGATATAGACCAGAGTTCTTTATCCCTTGTTCTTGTCCTATGCTCAATGGATTAAGCCGTCTGTTGATTCTCACTCTTTTGTGGCATCTTTGTAAATCTCTGAAGGCTACAAACCTATTCACACTTACTTGTGAGTAAGTCCTTCTGGATTCAGTGGAAATTCTTCCAAGTAAACTACAATAAAATTTTGTTCAGGCTCACATAAAAAGGGCTTGATCCAGCCAAAGTTAAGCACTCCTAAGTCTCCGTATGTTCAATAGAAGAGGGCTAAGCACATGCTTTATTCTCCAACTGAAACTGATAGAAGTTAAAAGAGCTGAACTTTGACAGGACCATGTCCAATGAATTTAAAGAAAAATGTCACAGTTACCGATAGTGACTTCTTTAAAAACTGCTATTAAATATTGCTTATAATCACACCTCAGAATGCACTTTATGCTAGTGGCCATGCAACATCGTAGCAAAACCAGATAATCTTTCCTCTCTCTTATAAGTATTATGGGCTTTATAAAATACAAGATATTTTATTTTATCTTATTACAAATCTGCTGTCTGAAGTTGCAAAGATAAGCGCATGCTCTAGTAAATCCCTGAAAACTCTATGGGCCAAAACGGACATTACGTTAAAGATGTAGCTAGCCGCTATATCTTTCATTTTTACTCTAGAGTAGGCACAAGGGGAGGCCAATCTGGAATGGATCGGGACACTCACATGCGGGTAGGAGGGCTTTAACTCTACACACACACACACACACACACACACACACGAGCCTGATCCAGACTGGGGGGCGGGGTGGGGGGCACGACGACGACCCGTATCTGCAATTTCTATTGCAAACTATTGATCCATGAAGAAATGTATTGTTTTGTTTAGTGTAAGCCTGTTTAGGATCACACTGCACACTATCCTTCGGCAGACACAGGGTGAGGTTTTTTTATTAGTCCCCGGTTCCTAACTTGAAACAGAGCTGCACTCCCAGAATGAATAATCAACATTTATATGTCCCTGCATCCCCAAACACCCTTTGGGATAACCCATATCATATATTTCCATGACCAGGAGATTGCCCCCCTTCAAGATGCACAAACATTTTCTCCAGTCATGTGTTGTTTTTGCACAGTGCACTTTAATATGTAACAACCCCAGGCCAAATGTACAAATAAGGAACTGGAGATTTTATTTACCCCAAAATAAGCTTTGGACCATCCCAAGTGATCCATCCAGACTGTCCCATATGATGTGCCATAGTGTTGCATATGGCCCAACACTTCATTTTAGTGCAAGACACCATAAAACATAATGCCCTATTGCCAATAATACCCAATATATATTATTGGGAACTTGGGCCACACAGTCTAAACTAAGCTTTGGGCCACCTCAAATCATATGTCCACACTTCACGAAATCATATACTGGGAAATAATGGTCCAGTTCAATGGGATGTGAGGATCAGCTAAACTGAAGCTCATTGAGGTTCTTCTAACTTGTGTCCATTATCAGATCGCAAGCTTTTTTTCTTTTCACATGACAACACCTGCATATTTTCATGCACATTTTCCCATCAATTGTGCACATTTTTTGAAATATGCATTTTTCCTCGCATTGATTAAAGCACATTTGTGGGCATTTTTCAAATGTGCCCATTTTTCAGATAAATCACATCACAAGCTCAGAAATGTACGAGCTTCAATCATAGACTGCATTCAAGCCCATGCTCAGTTCCAGGATGCATGGAATGAGTAAATTCTGATCAAAAATGAATTTCTCATACATCCCTCCTTCAACTTCATTAGGTCCATACTTTTCCAATTCACAGAAGCTTGGGTTTTCCCCTTCTTTCTTTTAAATGGAAGCTTTCCCTGTTTTAAAAAAAGTTTTGGAAACTATTCCCCTTGTACCTCTTTCCCATCTTATGGACTGAGGGGAAGCAGCAGCTGTTATAGTACTTCTCCCATTGTTTTCCTTTTGTTCTTTGCAGTTTGCTGCTTCTGCCGCCACCTTTCTTCTCAACGCTTGCTTTAAACCGAAGCAGTCCTTTTAAATCACCCTTGCTGCTTTCTTTACATTTCCTCCACCCACAGGTGATGATGCAGTCTCTGGATAGCTCCGCCCCCTCCCCTTTACCCTCTCTCTCTCTCTCCCTCTCCCATTGGAAGGGCTAAGCTTCCCTTAGCCAGCCTGCCCTTATTTAATTTGGAGTGTGATTTTGCTATTTTTAGCTTCTGGATTCCCTCCAGTAAGACTTAAAGGGTTTTTTTTTCCCCTCTTCATTTTTTTTAATTCTGCAAATTATTTTGACCCAGCTTCCTTCCTCTTGGAACATTTTTTTAAAATTTATATAAATAAGAGGGGGCCTGTCTGCTCTCCCTCTCTCTCTCTCTTCTCTCCACTGCGAGTCTCTGCCTTCTGCTTCAGATCTGCATTTGCAACCATCAGCAGCCAGGAGGGGGGTTTATTTTAATTTCATCACAACACACAAGGAAAAAACATACACAGATTCGCGAATAAGAGCAATTGTAAGTTTCCGATTTCTTACCACAAAAAAAAGTTTGCGTTAATTTTATTAGCATTTGCAAAAAATAATAATAAATAGAAATACGTTTTGCAAAGTCATTTTCAATTTGCAAAAAAAAGGATTTTGTCGCTGTTCGGAATTTGCAATAGGAAGCAAGTAAGGCATGCGGAATAACGCACTCTCCTGCCTTTTATTCTCATCGTGCATTGCAAGTGGAGGAGGGGTGTGTGTTTGAGAGGGGGGATTCTTGGCAAAGCTCGCTGGGTTGGTGAAGGCAAACTGGCCTTGTAATTTCTAGATGGCGGGTGGGGGGAGGCTGATTCTGCCAGGCACTTCTCGGTTAATGTTAAATTCCAGGGTATTTGATCCCGGTGTCTTCGGGGTGGGGTGGGGTGGGGTGGCCTGACGGGCGCAGTTCTGCTGCAGGTCTCGGATCCAGTGGCCAGTATTCCTCCCTCTTCTTGCCCCGGCGCCCCCGTACTGGAAGAGGGGAGGAGGTGACGGTCGGATTTGCCCTGCCTGAAAGGCTGTGATCGGCTCCGCGCTGCCTCTTGCAACTTGCTCATGTCTGCGAGGCTCCGGTAACACTACTGCTGTGGCGGCTGGTGGTGTTTCGGGTTGCCCTGCCCCCCCCTCCCTCCCCGTCTCTCTCTTGAGGTCCTCACAAATACATGCACGCCGGGGTTGTTTCATTTTCAAATCGCGCGACATTACTTTCCTCCACTTATTAAATTTTTTTTGGCATTATATTTCTTCCAATAGACATGCAGATCTGGAAGTTTTTGTGTGTGTGTGCAAATAGCAGGTAGTGCATTGGGCTTACTAGAAACACCCCCTTCCGCTCTTTTAAAGGGGAAGATCTCAGAACGTTCATTTCCCTTTAAAGAGAATCGGTATAATACTCAACTCAGGGCTATAATTTTGCAGGTGTTTAAAAAAAGCCTGGTAGGTTTGAATGCCCTTCCGGTTTTGATGCATTTGCTTTGCTTTTCTCGAGGCGTTGTAAAAACGATTATATCTTTTCTGGCTTGCATTTTTGAGCGACGGCTTTGCTATTGTTGGGGTTCCACGCTTGTTCTGCCCATGAAATGTTGCGTGTGATTGCAACCCATTCTCGCTGCTGCTTTTTCTTTTTAACTGCAGGCTCTTCTTGGCACTGGATCTGCCTCAGTCGGTGGGTTGCTCCGTTTGGAAATTAACTGAGGAAATTTTAAAAAATGGAATTCAGGCGGTGTGGCTGGCCGGCTTAATACTGGTGCTTGACTAACTCGTCGTAGTGCAAGTGGGGTTAAACGGGGGTGGGGGGGGAGTAGTAGAGAGAAAAGCCCAACCTTGCATTTAACGCTTGGAAGGGATCTGATGGGTGTCTCCCACTACTTTGTTTTAGGTAGGTTTGACTTCTGTGACCAGCAAGCAGATGGGGGGGGGGGGCTCGTGACTCTCCCAGCTCAACTCCCCCCCCCCCCCCAAGCTCACTGCAAACTTTCAAGGAATTATTTGCTCGCTGCTTCCTCTTGCGGGGGAGCACACTTCCCCCATGAAATCAAGGCCTCCGGGGGTGGGTGCTGAATTGATGTACCCTGCAGGACAGAGCTTTTCAAAAGTCTTGAGTTATTGGCCTTCCTGTGTTGCCCCCACCCCCGCTCCCCTTATCACTGCTTTTATTATGCTAGTTTTAAGCGAGGTTGGCTGCCTTTAATAGCCCATCTTCTGGGGCTTCAAAGAATTCCCTTGGAATGCCTCCATTAATGGATTTCCATAGCCAGTCCTGTTCTCCACAATCAAACAAGCTCTTCAAGTTCTTGGTTTTGTGGTGTGTGTGTGTGTATAATCCATCTCCTGGGAGGTGCCACTGGGACACCACTCTCTTTGGAATCTGGCCAGCCATCTTGGGTTTGAAGAGTTCTCGACTTAAGCAACCATTTGTCATTCAAAATTTATTTTGTTATTAACCAGATAGAATCACTGGAGTCATGGCGCAAGTGAACTATTAGCACATTCAGGGGGCGTGGGAACCTGAGAGAGGACATGGCAGGTTTCTGTGTTGGAAAGAACAACAGAGGACTGTTGTTTCTCAGGATGCCAGGTTGTGGCTGCTGGCATTTAATTTCCTTGAGAGCAGGAGTGGGCAACCTTTCTGCACTCGAGGTTGCGCGCAGTGATGGGTGGTACAGAAGCTGTACGTGTGCACACACACACACCTTTATTTATTTATTATATTTATACCCCGCCTTTTTTCCTGCAAGGAACCCAAGGCGGCTTACATAATAAAGGCCTGTGGCTTATGCTGGCTCAGCTTGTCTGAGCGTGGAAAGCTAAGCTGGGTCAAGCCTGGTTGTTACTTGGATGGGAGACCCCTCCTCTAGTTTCCTGCATTGAGCAGGGGGTTGGACTCGATAGCCTTGTAGGCTCCTTCCAACTCTATGATCTATGAAATCTATAATCATCATAATCCTCCCCTCCATTTTATCCTCACAACAGCCCTGTGAGGTAGGTTAGGCTGAGAGTCAGTGACTGGCCCAAAGTCACCGGGTGGGTTTCATGGCTGAGTGGGGACTAGAACCCGGATCTCCCGAGTCCCAGTCCAACACTCTAACCACAACGCCTTCCCTCAAACGCACACGCACACACTTCCTCCTACACAGACAGAAACATTCAGACACTCTACCACTACCACCCATCTCAGCTTGCAGGGGGAGGTTTAAACCTTCACTTCCTGAATGGTAAGTGTGAAGGAAGGAGCCTTTGGGGGTTCCTACATGCACGCGCACACACACACACACGCCTCCTTATGTGAAATACAAGTAAGGCCTGTTGGGGGCTGGGAGGAGGCGAAATGTGCATAAAGTATCGGATGAGACATGGCGCCTGGGTCTACAGCTTTCAAATGCAAATGAGGCTGGCAATCTGGTACCTTGAGATCTCTGGGGGTCTTGGGTCCTTTGGGGTAGGAAAGGGTGGGGGGGTGGCGGATCAGCCAGCCCCCCCTTCCTCCACAGTAAGATTCCTTTCAGAGCGAGGAGCGCACCAGTTTACAGCCAATGTAATCCTGGTTTTCAAAGGCTTACCTTGCTGTGGTGTCTCCCTGCGTGCCTTCCTTCCCCGCACAAATGGTTCCATCCAGCCTCATCCCCATCTACATGGGGAGGAAGGAGCACAGGGACTATTTTCCCCATGCACCTTCCTCTCCATTGGCAGAGAATTCAGTAGCAGGGGGAATCTGAGCACCTGCACAGGCCACCTGAAAGACCTGTAAGGGCCGCCTGTAGCCTGCTCATTGTCTATATATGCTTTAGAGCACTGAGGTGGCTCTCTCGCCTCCAAGGATGCCGAAATTCAGGAATAAGAGTATGAAGTGACCTGGCCATGGTACCTTCTTTGTTTTTTGAAAGGGGCAAATTCATAAAAGAAATAAGTGGGAGCCTTGTTGACAGCCATCCAAGGTAAGGACAAAGGTTTGATAGGTACATGACTTCATGTGGTCCCAAAGACAACTCTCTTAGTGGTGTGCCTTTAGTAAAATATTTTGGAACTGCTATTGTAAGGCACAAACTTAAGAGCTGCTCTCCATTAGATATTCTTGTAACAAGTCTTATCCAACCCGTTGATCTTCTATACCTCGTGGACAATTACACTGGTCAAGATGCTGTAATACCAAAGTGTCACAGTCCCTCTATGGCAGGGTGGGTAACCTGTGGCCCTCTGGATGTTGTTAGATGAGAACTCCCATCATCCCTGGCCATTGGATATGCTGATGGGAATTGGGAGTAAAAAACCTGGAGGGCCAAAGGTTCCCAGCCCACCCTCATTCTATGGTCCTACTTTAGATAGATCATCAAGCTGCTAATCATAGATTATTTGCAAATTTGATCTGTCATCTGAGTTGTTAGGATTTGTTGTGGGTATAACTTGATTGCCTTGGGAGATTTGGCAAGTGAACAGGGGAGACGGGGTCTTTACTGTGCTCTCCCAACTGAAATTTGCCAGGCTCCCAATTTCACCAGAAATTGAAGACTAAGAAGAAAAGCTTTTTTCAGCTAGCTTTTAAAGTGTAACACCTAGTTTTATTGCTGCTGGTTTTAATATATATTACCCTTGCTGCTTTTATGTTTTGTTTGGGTTTTTTGTTCTTTTGCCTTTAAGGGTAGGTTGTATTGGATGTTCTTTTGTTACTGCTTTTAGAAACTGGTTAGTTGTACTTGTATTATTTTTATTGATTATATGGTTTTAGGATTGTGCTGTATGCCACTCTGGATACTTTTACTAGAATGGGATATCAATAATAATATTTTTCTGGTAGCCAAATATATACTTTGGCTTTGTAGAGTCTAGCCATGTGTAGAACTGGTAGAAACTCCTGCCGGTATGTCACCCTTACCCAACCTGGTGTCATCTAGATGTGTTTAACTATAGAAGCCATCATCCCCATCTACCAACAGCCATGCTGGCTGGGTGATGGGAGTTGTGGTCCAACACATCTGGTGGGCACCCAGTTGTGGAAGGCTGACATATGCTCTATGAATCTCCCACAACTCTTCTCAGACATTTTCATTATGTATTGTATCTAAGCTCTTGTTCTCCTATCCCCCCCCCCCCCCGGCTCTTCTATTCAAAACACATGTAGTGGGTAGAAGATGCCATTGCTACATGCTCCAGTTTTGTGGTAGTGTCTTCTTCTGGACTTAGAGAATACAAAAGTAGAAAGGGAATCCTTGTGGGCTAACTGGTGGATGATCAGGGCTGAGTGTTTCAGCAGAAAGAGACCATCTTTACCCAGCCTCTATCTGCAAGAGTTTCCCCACTGTGAGAGAACCAAGTTTATGGAGCCATCAACATTTGTGCTTTTCACAGCCCACCCTGGTGTAACTGCCAGGCTTTCAAAAGAGAAAAGGATGCATTGATGCTTCTGCAATGTGGTTTTGGGTGTTGGTGGTTTCTTAATCTCAGATGAGCAGATATATTTATCTATGTTGAAACCCACAGCAAACCATATTTTCATATGAGTTTCTGAAAGAGAATACTTGCAGTGCAGCTCTAAACAGGTTTACTCAGCAGTAAGTTCCAGTGAGTTCAATAGGACTTACTCCATAGTAAGTGTGGTTAGGATTGTAGCCATAAAGCACCTTTTAAATATCTAAACTTTTACAGAGTGTTTATAGGAGTCTGCGGCTTAAAAAAATATATGATGTTTTTAACTTCATGAGTCACTTCCATAATTGAGCATGAGTCAATTTACATATTTGTAAAAAGACTAGGAGGTCTCTGTGTTCAAATTTCATGTGTCTGTCTAGGGTATATATTTTTATTTTTAAACATTGTTCCTAGAAATACCTACATCCTGCAGGCCGCTGATTTCAAGTCCTAAGATCTCACCAGTCCTGTAAAAGCCCTTAAGATGGGGGCAAATAATGGATTTTTCTGCAGTTTAACTTTCGGTTAGTAAATTGGACCTTTCTTCGCCTTTTAAAATGTATAAGCTATGAGGACAAATACTTCAGTTAACATCACCTCAACCTTAAGGAAACCAGAGCTTTTTGTCTGCATTCTGTACAATTAGGAATAAGGATCCAAATGTAAAAAATAGTCTTCCTTTGACTGCTGCAAGTTAAATTTGTCTTCTGAATAGAGCTCAAAAGTTCCCAACCCTATGAACTATATACCAAACCTTCACACATGGAGAGCCCCAAGATGTCCATTTCATGTTGCCACTGGCAGAGACTAAGCACCTAGGTATGTATTTCGCCTGAGGAGGAGGTGCAGAAACTGTGGCTTGTATAAGGCATCTCATATTGTATGACTTGGGTTCCTTGCATGTTTGCTGTAGTCATAGGAGATACACAATGTAGCTTTTCTTTGGAATAGCTAAGTATTTGTGCTCCTTTGTGGCTGGATCTTGGCTCAGACCTGGCCCATCCCTCCTCTGCAGCCACTATAAATCTCTGGCCTCTTGCCATCACATACCAACAATCCTAACTCTTCTTAGTCATAACCCTCTCATCACATTGGGGTTTCCTTCTTAATAGCAGGGACGCCCTATAGTCTTTTCTGGTTAGAAGATGGAGGCTGCTGCTCTGAACTGCTGCCTCTTCCTTCCAAATAGCAAGGAGAAAATGGATTTATATGCTTGCATCTAGGTGAGCATGTCTGCACTCAAAATGTGCACAACTGCCGAGGACGTTTCTGTTTGATGGCCTGTAGAGGAAATGTGTGTAAATCCCATTATTCAGATGCTACACTCTACTTACCCAGAAACCACCTGTGACTTGTGGGATTTGTTGGTCAACCATATACTAGACGCAGTGATGCTTTTCTTCTAGAACTAGGGGCAGTGTGGTGCCCCTCCACTGGCATTCCACATTTATGCAGTGGTATCTGTTTTGTGTGGGAGTTGGTGTGTAGTGGCTCCTTCTTGTCCCAGGGGTCACTATGGCAACAACTCTGCAGGTAGCTGATCTTTTTGTGGCCCTGTTTCTGCTCCCTGTTAGATCCTGTCAGCTGTCAAGATAGCAGACATAAATATCTGGAGGAAGTGGTGTACTGCTCTGGTTGATGGGGAGAGTGCTTAAGAGCCAAATGACACAAACCATGTTTGGTTCTCCTGACACTTTCATATTTTTCTCATAAAGCTGAGATTTCAATTGGAGCAGTGGTGCTGAGGGACATGGGTTTAATCCTCTGCCCCCCCTCCCCCTGTGTACTGTTGTAAATCTTCCCTTGCTGAAGCTTTGCAGCAGAAAAATAAAATACAGGTAATCTCAGGAGAACGTCCTCTCCTCGTTCCTTCCAGGGCATAGTCCGTATGGCTCTTGCCCCACGCAGAGCAAGGTGCTGTTGTCATGGTGATAATAGCACAGTGGATGTATGGGATCTGGCCTTCAAGATGAAAAGGAGCCTAGGATAACTCAGATTGTAGCAGTGAGTAGTGCAGTGCGCCAGACTCCTCTTTTGACTGGCAATTTTTGTAGAATTAACTTCGATTTATTTTTTTTCCTTACTGGAGGCCTTGCACTTTCTGGAATATGTTTACTGCATTTATTTTGGATTCAAATGCAACTTGTTTTATGTTAGTGTTGAAATTCCTTTCGGAACAGCTGGCTTCCGACAGCCCTTCTCACACATAATCTCCATGTGTGGACTGAATGTATGGAGGGGGGTTGTGCTGGCTGCCCCCTTGCCCCTATCGCCTCCCTGTGTCAACAATGACTTTACCACATGTCTGCACCAGTTGAGTGGTAAAATCCTCATTATTGCAGGGCAGGATGATGCAAGTGGCCAAGCTGCCCCAGAGTACCCATACCGATGGCCAAAGGGTGGTCTGGATTCATTGGTGTAAAGCTCAGGTCTTACAGGACTCTGCTAGCTGTCTGAATGTCCATGTCTTACTAATGGCCCTTTGTGTGAGGGAAAGTCCCTTGTACCATAATTCTGAAGGATGCTTTTGGTACAACTTTAGATGGGATCTCTGAGCAACACAACTTTGGGGTGTCAATACCTCTTTTTTGTGACCTACCACTGGCAATGTCATGATAAGATAACCAGTATTGCAATATTTAGTTGAATAATCGGTTAATCGATTTAGAAAGGTGTTCCAATTAGATGTTTAAAAGAACCTATTAAGAAACTTGTAATACAAGTACTCTTTTAAAAAAAAAGAAAGAAAGAAAAAGTGGTGGGTGCCACGTTAGAAGCAGGGAGCCCCACTTCCTATGTTGCATATTACTGCAGGCACCATCTAAAAACAAAGTGTGCTTCTTTTCCTTCAGAACTGTGTATTTTAGGTCACAATCCTATGTATTGCGTCCTTATTGGATAGACGCCTCTGATTTTGGGCTGCCACCAACAGAGCAGGAGGAGCAATGGAGGCCATTTTCACCTCTCCATCCTCCCTTGTTTAGTTCTTCTAGATGAGCCTCTGAGCCCGTCTAGTGGAGGCACGCTGGTGGGGGCAGAGCTGGAGTGGCCGTAGGATTCTTCCCATAATCTGACCTCTCGTGTCTCCTTCCCCCCTCCTGGCCGCCCGGCCGCCCACCCACCACAATGCCTCCAAGGCCAGTTTTTTAACCTCATAATACAGCCAGTGCTTTTCTTTCCATGGCTCCTGCAAGGGGGTGGAGCGGAGGCATCAGATACTGGAGCCCCCCTTCCGAGGTCATAGCATCTACAGCCTCGAAGGGAGGACTCCAAAGAATCCTATGGCCCCTGGGACGCTCTCCAGAGACCATAGGATTGCTCTCCCCATCATATGTGGATTTAATGATTAAGTAATTGATCAGCCTATTAAAGCTCATGCCTAATCATCTCAGGTTTCTTTAAAATCAGGTGGCAGCTCTAAAAGTAACACTTGATTTAAAGAGGAAAATCATAGTCTGTTGGCACCAAGGTAAATCTGGAGCAGGTCCGATCACTTCTACTAAGAGCTGGTCTTCTTAGCACAGAAAAACATGTAGCCTTTAATATAAATCAGAGGTGTGCTATTGTCATGCTTGGCAGTGTGACAAAATAGCATAGCCAACTCTTCTAATGATAATTACTCAAGTTGTTTTGCACGTTGTGCCTCAGTGAGCTACATATTCTGAGCATTATGTGTACCAGCTTTATTGCAGAGCAGGAGTGGGCAACCTTTTTTCTACCGAGGGCCACATTCCTTCAGAGGAAATTTGATGGGGGGCCACTGGGTGTGGCCAATTCCCCATGCATCCATATTCTGTGTGTGTGTGTGTGTGTGTGTGTGTGTGTGTGTCTAACCGACAGAGGGGCCCCTTTGGGTGTCTTTCGACAGTGTGGATGTGGTTAGATCTGCCAATTAAAAGCACTCAACTCTCCCTGCCCAGGAGGGGAGAAAACCGTCTCCTAGCCAGGGACACCCTTTGAAAACACAGAACCAGGGGGCTTTTTTCTCCCTGCCCAGATAGGGAGAGGGAAGAACCTGCCTGAGGTGCTGCATGTGGACTATGGGTTGCCCACCTCTGTTTATAGAGCCTGATGATCCTGAAGTGGCCGGCGTGGCAAAATCCACTTTCAGTCTCCAGACCAATATCTGGAGAACAGATTTGCCCCTGATCTATATCATGGGAGTTTGAAACTGAAACATACTTTAACTTAATTTTATTTTTATTTCTGACCTTTAAAAGGAGGAAGATGAGTGAATCCAGTGCAAAATCGAGCCAAGCCCTAGCTGCTAAGCAAGACAAGGATGTCTCTGAGAAGAGAGGACGAGGGCGGCCCAGGAAACAGCCTCAGGTTTGTGGACAGCTTCCCTTCATGTTGCACAGGCTACTGTGATTATCGCCTCTCATTGGCTGTTGCTAGAAACAGCTGGGACATGGTAACAGGGGAACACTACTATGGGGCAAGCAAAGTTGTTGTTGCAAGTCCACTGAAGGTTAGTGCCATTACCCAGACATGGGAAGGACAGTTCTGCCTTAGGATGACTGCAATTCCATAGAGCAGTATTGAAGTAAATTCTGAATCTCTGGGGGCTTTTTTTTTAGTGCTTTTCAAGCATCAGAATGCTATCATAGCTAGAGGGAGGGGTTCGTAGCTCAGTGGTAGAGCACATGCTTTCAATGCAGAAGATCCCAGGTTCAATCCCAAGTATTTCCAGGTAGGACTGTGAAAAAAAAATCCTGCCTGAAACCCTGGAGAGCCTCTGCAGATCATTGTCAACACTACTGGGCTAGAAAGCTTCCTATGTTCCATCCCTGCTGTATCCAGGAGACATCTCAGCCATAGAAAGATATTTGGCCTACCAGCAATTGATGTTGCCATCCTTGTGCCTCCTGTGCCCCAGCAATTGGTATTGCTGTGGAGTAGTTACTCTGTTCCTAGGGATAATGGAGTCTCCTTGTAGAGGTGGCTTCAGCTCTGGAGTCCCTCAAGGCCTTCAGTCATGTTGTAATTTGTCATCTGTTACCGGAAAAGGCCAGATCCTGCCTGCTGAAGGGGTTGCCCTTTCACAAGCCTTCCGGGGTCATCATTCCATATTTTGATTTCATTGTCTTCTCCTCTTGTCTTTCCCTTCGCTATGGCTTTCTGTTGGATATTGTTGACGGGCTTCAGTGCTATCTGTAAGAGGCTGGGAGAAAATGTCCTGTACAACTTTTCACACCTTTCTTTTAGTGATGAGCAGGATCCTCTTTTTCCTACTCTCTTAAGCTGTGGCTAGCTACCTGCATGACTATGATCACTCCCATGTCTGTTGTTGTGTGTGGTAACATAGAGTTCAATAAGGGAAGGGGAGAAATGTCTGGGTAATGGCACTAACCTCTCTCTAGTATGTTTGAGAAAATGTCTTTTAGTTGGTTTGCTAAAGGTATGGATGCTGCTAGAACTTGGTTCCATTAGGCAAGGGGTGAGCAACCTTTTTGGGCCCATGGGCACATTTGACATTTTGAAAAAGTGTACTGGGCACCGCCACAAATTCCTGTGGGGGTAAAAACTTAGGAGTGCCCCCTTCTCTGGATTTTTTCTTCCTCCACCCTCTTATCAACCATTTTTTGACAGGGGCTTTTGTCCCCACCTCTGTTAAATGAAACAATATCGCTTCATTGACTTTAACAGAGGTGAGGGAAAGAGTCCCCTGCCAAAAAACAGCTGGAGGGAAGGGGAAGGATCCCACCGCCAGGGATCCTGTTGCCCCAAGGGTCTTTCATGGGGGTCATAAGGCCCTAATAATTATGGCTTCTTTTAAGAGTGTGTGTGTGTGTGTGTGTGTGTGTCTTGGGTCAATATAGGAATTGGATATATTTTTTGATTGCACTGATTACCTGCCAAGGACATACCGTAGTTTTAACTCTGCCTGGCAATAACACTGAATCGATGTCCTTTTGTGCATCTACTGTTTTCTTCATATTCGTGTGTATATGTGTTTCCTGATAAAGTGAAAAGAGAAATCTTTTCATGGCTTCTTTCATCCAAGTCTTGGGGCCCAAACTACTGACCCCTGTTAATAGAGTTACCGTACTCTGGGTCCTACATGAAGAAGTAAGTTCAAAATCTGGCCTCCTCTGGCATTTCTTTTAGCTGGTCTGAGGCAGCAGCACCCTTCTCTTCTTCTTTCTGCCTGAACTGGTAGCGTGTGGCAGTTGTTCTGGAAAAAGAGGAGACAAGGCTGCTGGTATGGCAGAAATTAGAAACAGTAGCTGTGTGACACTTCACTTGATAGAATATATAATTTATTTTTAAAATTATTGGTTTCCAGGTATTAAGTCTCTGGGTTGTGCTTTTGTGTGTTTGGGGTGGGGGTAGGCTTCCAAAGTAACAAATGCCCCCTTCTCCTCTCTCAGAAAAGGATCTTGGTTTAACAGGGCTTTTTCTTAACATCTCCTAACTTGTATAAAAAGCAGCTTTTCTCTTTCCTGTACTACTTCCCTATGGATAGAAGTTCTACCAACGCTTCCTGGTCTGTCAAAGACTTTGTGAAGCTGTTCATCCATCTTCTAATCCCTTCAGCATGCAGTCTCAAAGTGGATCCTTGCTTCTCCCCTTGCAGTGGGGTAGATTGAAGTTAATCTTTTCTGGGGAGAGTACAGGACTTGGAGTACACTGTTTTCATAGTCTTAAGGTTGTGTCCGCTGCATTGCTAATGCTGACTTTGTGCAGACTCCAGGTAGGGGAAAGAAATACATAGCCTGCACCACTTGAGGTGTGGCATGGGTGATATATTTTCTGACACTGTGCTTCAAACATTATAGGATACATTCCCTGCTTAAACAGAGATTGATATGCAGGTAGGAAATAAACACTCACATGTGGGGTCTTTGTGTCATTTAATGGGATGAGCTCACTCTGTAGTAATGTCCCTGTGGATGTATTCTTGTAAAATTGTCTCCCTTAGTGCAGTTTGATGGGGTCCCTTCATTTCTTTCACTGCAGTTTCTGGGTAGGGAGCTTAACCTGCCCTGTCCTAGTTGAAGATGTACAGGCATGTCTGCTCTTTTTTGTCCTGTTGCTGACGGTAATGCTCTTTCTCTGTAGCAAGAACCCACTGAGGCACCAGCACCCAAGAGACCACGTGGCAGACCAAAGGGGAGCAAAAACAAGGCCACTACAAAGGGAAGGGTAGGTATTCTGCAGGCTGAGCAACAAATTTTATATCCTCTCTAGCCATGTATGTGTGTGTGCGTGCATGCACGTGCACACAGTAAAAAAATACAATTTGTCCAACTGGGAATGACTGTAAGACTGCATCTGGACATAAATCCCTTTCCCATGGAGGAATGAACCAGCCACAGGGAGAATCAAAGCGGTGGGTTTTATTGGGACAGGCTCCTAATACCTTTTAAGAAGACCAAGTAACAATCGCAAAAGGGTGAGCTGTGGTTCTAATAAAAGGTGATGACATGGTTCCTATTCTAGATTCCCCCCCCCCCCTCAAGTGAGCCAACACAGCTTCTTGCATGTTTTGTCAGTCTGGTTTTTTGTTTTGTTTTTTAAAGTTGACGTGTATGAACAGAGCAGGATTAGAAAACATTTGTACTGAAATTCAGTTCCTGGAGGATTTGATGATCAAGAGGAAACATGGGGTTCCCAAGTGCTCCATGGAGCTCTTACCTGAGGGCTTGGGGGATCTTTTGCAGGCAGAATTAGGAGTTGGGGGTACTTGCTCTTTTACCAAAGCTAGCCATTGATTCTGCTCTGCAATCTCCCCCTCCCCCCCCCAGGAAGTTTTAAGCTCTACCTGGGGATGGGAGAGCATCTGAAGGGCAGAATGAGTCAACACAGGAGGGGCTGAGTATCCCTCCCTTAATCATCCAATCCTTGTAAATGATCTCCCACCACCACCCACCCCATCGAAGTTCTCTGTTATTTTGGCAAATATAGGGGCTGGAGACCACACATTTGCTGAGATAACATCTAGTTTGACCCTGTGTCAATCTTGGAAACTTTTTTCAAAAGAGGCTAGGCTTGAGTTTGTATTTTATTTTTTAAAAATTTGAGCTTCAGAGGAAAAGAGGAGGAATACAGAAGTCCCACAGGCATCTAAATCTAAGCTATGTTGTGCAGAAGCTATTTGAATTAGCTGGACAGCTGGTGACATTTGCTTTTTGTATGTGTCCTGGCAGCTGGAGTTTGTATGGCTGTAAGGACTAGAAAGGGATATGCCCCAGTCACTCATGCAGGAGGAAGATGAGAGATTTTTAGGAGAAGTGGAGTGCTGTGGATGGCATCCCTGGCCCCTCCCAGACTTTGGGGCCCTTGAACTCCTGCCCCCCCCCCCAATTTCTATTTGCTAATCTTGCATAGCAACCACCTGGTTGTACCATTCTCCATGCTGCTGGAGAATAATGCCTTCCATGTCATCAGGTGCAATGTGGTTGAAACTGGGCGAAAGTTGGGAAGACAGCGAGTGAGTAAATATATGACCCCACAGTTGGTGACTTGGCAGCTGTGTATGTATGAAATTGAAAACACTAAACCAATTCACAAAGTGCATATTCTTCCTTTCCCCCATTCCCCAAGTAGATACTGAAAAGGATCTTTAAGTGTCCCAGCTGCCTGGTCCTGAATTGGCAGCCAAGCTGCAGAGGTTATTTCGGTGGACACCTCCGCTTAGCCCAAACCTTTTGCCATCTGTTCAGATTTATAACATGCAAAGAGAAGGGAGCATCCAGCAAGTTCTGGAGACAGTTGCTTCTGCCTGTTTGCACCTGGCTCCCTGCAGCTGCTGTGTTCTCCTTCTACTCTTGGGCTTTGCAGTGGAGACTGTTCCGTCGTTGGTTGGCTCACTTGAAATATCCAAGTAGGAGTTGAGGGACCTAAGTTTTGCTGTCTGCTTTGGAGTGACTTGATACAGAGACTTTTCTGTGACTAGGAAAAAATATTGGTTATGCTTGCATTGCAGCAACACTGAGCATTACCTGTGATTCCTACTTCTCAGTGTTGGATAACTGATGCCTTCCTGCCTGCAGTCCACTTCCAGCACAAAAGCCTTTGATTCTGTTGCTCTAACAGCTGCCTGCTGCTCCTTGTGAGGATACCTGCATTGGTCTTTCCTCCAGACCTCTTGTAGACCATTCCTTGGGCCTTTGGGGCCCAGAATAGCTGTTGCAGAGGTTGAAGGAAACTTGCAATAAGGCACCAGGTTGTCCTGATGGTCTTGCTTTAGCATTTGTTCAGGCAGCTTCCCGTACAGCTGGTTTCTTGGTGTCACTAAACCAGAACAGGAGGGAAGTGTCATGAAAATAATGTACCCACAAGGTCTTTCAGAAACCCTTCTACACTCTTGTCACCCATGCTGTTTGGAGGTGAGACTTGAGGTGTTTGGTGTGCTGAATTGTAATGCCTGACCCTCAAATAACCTTCTGCTTTGAATCATACAGCCAGAGTTTGCCCCACTGCAGTTAAAGCAGAATAACAGGATTGGGATATCTATAGGGTACAAATGCTTTGGGATGTTATAGCTGTCAGAAGGTCAATCTGTGATCATAGGGGCCAAACCTTGGTCCTCTTCATTGCCCCCCCCTTAAAAACACAGGGCAATAAGTACCAGTGAGGATGTTCTGGGGGGAAGGAGATTTGCACAAAGTTCCAAGAAGGGGGGGGGGGGTGTTGTGTTTGGTTTCAAACCTGTTTTGAAAATATGCGACTCATATCCTGCATACTTCCCTGAGTCATGGGGCTGGAGCCCAGATGGCTCCTGTTGAAAATTGTTGTGATGGTAAGGGATGACAAGAGAGGGACTTGTGGCATTCGCCCCAGAAGGCAAGAGGAAAGGCCAGTTGAAAGAGACACTACTGCCAACCCCAAGTGTTCAAAGCACACATGAGTCACATCCTTGGATTGTGAGATTAATTTAAAATTCATGAGATTTTACATGTTTGCAAACACTTGAGGAGTTTTGTTGGTTTTTTGTTTTGTTTTTCTGGGCAGCTGTGATTACATGGTGTGTGTACACACAGATGTGCACACAAAGAAAAGCTAAGATTTCACATTCACATACCCCCTAGAACATAACTTAAGATTGTCTGCACCAAAGCTGCTCTGTTTCAGTTTCATTATTTCTCCCCCCGCCCCTTGTCCTGCTAATTTGATGTTTGCAATATATACAAGCACAGATCAGGACAGAAATACTGAGGGAGAATGGTCTACCTTCTGAAGTAGCATTAGGGTGCTTTCTCACAAGTAGCCCTGCTTGCAATAGATGCTCTGTAGGCCATTTCAAGTACCAACCTTGGGGACAATGGTATTTCTTACAATCTCCTTCCAAAGAGTAGCATTGCAGGAATGTTTGTGCCTTTTTCCTAATTCCTTAATGGGTCGGTTTTCACTACACCAAATACGTTTTGTTTGCCAGTTAAGATGAAATGGCATATTACAGTTTGCATGAAACTGGAAGTAAATGAATTGGAGAGGGGAGGTGAGAGTCCCTTAGGCTTGCTTGTGTAATGCTAAATATCAAGCCACTGACTTTTCAGGAGCAAAACCTAGAAGTGAAACCCTTACAGGACTCCTCACTCAAACCAGAATTGGAACTACGCTAATTTCTAAAACAAAGAGCTTCCTCTGCAGAGTGTGCCACCTGTTACCATGAAACTTTGCTTACTCTCGATGCTGTTTTGCAATGACTATCTTATGATATGTTTATTTCAAGAGTTGCCCAACAACATAACCACCTTTTAAGCAGAAATCCCAAATACAGGTCGGGATTTGGGGTGGATGGCAAAAGCCTTGTAACACTGTCTTGACTTAAAGCTTCCTCTTTGTGTCCTTTCTGTCCAGAAAGCCGTTGTAACAACATCTGGGAGGAAACCTCGAGGCCGACCCAAAAAATCAGTAAGTTTTTGTTTTTTAAAGGAAAATAACACTTCTCCAGGAAGATTGGGGGGAGGCATTTTGTATTTAGAAAAGATCCTTGGCATCTCAGCAAAGGGCTCTGCACTTCAGGTTTGTTCCTGAGTAGTGGGCTTTCCAGGTGGGAAAATTAAGTTATTGAATCAAGAGGAGTGGATATATTGAACATCATGTGATGCTGTTATGTTCGGGATTGGATACCATCCAATGAATGCTCATGAACCTGGAATTTTGCAGATTATCACCCCAGACCTATAATAAATTCTTGGCTTTCGAATTTTGCTGTGATAAGTGCTGAGCTGTCACTGAGACATGACACGTGATTGTCTGCTTCGGGACTTATGGCTGAAAGGTGCAGGGGGAGGCTCTCTGCTCCTTCACCTGGTTCTGACCCCTCTTGCTTCAGGAGAGGCAATTACGAGTGATGCTGTACGTTCCTAGTTAAAAAAAAAAAAAACAACTTCTGGCAAAATAAGCTCAATCCACAAAATTTGAGCAATTGGCAGAGACCCACCATAAAAGCACAGATGGTATAATCTGCTGTTAAACAAACAGACATTTGTGTCCTCTAGCTGAGCTGTTGCAGACTCTAAGCCCTTCCCGCCCTTAGCACAAGACTTGCATGTGGGAATGGAATGGTGCATGCCTGAAAGGCTTTGCTAGGTGAAGTCACATTATATCTGTTCTGAAGGAGCTACATGGGCTTGGTAGCCAATAAGCAGCCAAATTCAAGCCTGCCCGGTCATTGAGGTCATCAGATGAGGCACTCCTGGTGGTCCCACATGGACCTGAAGTCTGTTTGGAGTCCACTCAGAGTAGAGCCTTTATTGTACAGGCTCCCTCCCTGCATGTTGATGGGAGCACCTGCTGAAGACTTTTTTAAAAACAAGTCACTGTTTTATTGGCACAATCTGATTTTAAAGGTTTTAATTTTGTATTTTTTTGTTATCTCCCCTTTTTATTGTCCACTGCTCAGATATTGAATGTAGAGCAATATATAAATCTTGTAAGAAAATAAATAATGTTGGAATCTGAGCTCCTGGGGGGAAAACAAAGTCAAAAACTATGTTCCCCAGCAGCAGCAGATGTAGCAGTTAGTGGCTTAGGCTAGTCCAGTATGGCAAAACAAAACACAAGCCAGTTTCCTTAGCAAAAGTTTACTAAAAACTAAGACTTGTAAAACAAAATAGGAACAGAGCATATACAGAGTGCCATATACAAAAATACTAGAGAACAGTATGTTAGACACAAAAAATAACGAACAGTCTAAACATACACAACTATCTCTTATCAATACTATGCTTACTCATAATCTAACGCCTTTCTCCCAACAAGAACACCGACACATTAAACACCTTAAATACAATCCTGTATAGGCACACCCGTGGTGTGAGGTAATGCCAGCTGCAAAACCTCACCAGCTCGAACGGCCTTGTAGCCTGTAAGAAAAAACTGTAAGCCATGTTAACTGTGCCAAAGGTGAAATGATCTCATTCAATGACCTTGGACATAACTGCTGTTTCTGGGCAGACTTTTCTTGCACGAAGGCAAAACCAGAATATGCAAAACCAGAATATGCAGGTGCTGGTGCTTACCTTTTAAAGCTCTAAAATGGCTTGCAGGAAGAGAAGGAAGTTCTGGGGAGTGAACTGGTTGGTGTTAGGCCCTGAGGCCAACCTTCAATGCCCTTCATCTCAGGGTGACTGTCAGCAGTAACAACAACAAAATAGCTTCGTATTCCTCTTTGGTAGCTTCTCTTCTGCACAGTCAGCAGGAGACTGGCTTACTCTTCCCATTGTCACTAGGCCAGGATGCCTGTGGGCACATTGGTCATTTTGAAAAAGTAGGAGTAACCCCCTTCTCTGTGTTTGTGTGCATGTGCACCCAGTGTGTGTTCCTTCTCTCTGGCTTCGCTTCTTTCTTTCTCTTTCTTTTCATCGCTCGCTCGCTCGCTTGCTCGCTCGCTCTCCATCACCATGCAAGTGCATGGAGCCATTTCTCCAATCATTTACATAGGGCAGGGGTGGGCAACCTAATTTGGCCAGAGACTGGATTACCCCACCCCCCCTGACCAAGCCAGCAGGCAGGATGATGGCCAGAATGGCTGGGCTATGCCCCCAAGCCCCACCCCTCTCCTGTGACATCATCCAGTCTGACCTACAGCCTTTTTTGCTTCCTTCTCAGTGAAGAGAACCTGCAAGGTGGCGTCGAGAGCACATAATGTAGGCCACATGCTGAAGCTAAGCAGGTATGAGCCGGGTCAGTGCTTGGATGGGTGACTTCCTGGGCTGCCCACATCTGTTCTCCTGCATTGAGCAGGGAGTTGGACTTGATGGTCTTATTAGGACCCTTCCAACTCTATGATTCTAAGAGAGAGGCACAACTCTCCATGCCTCTGCACAGAGAAAGTGACTCAACCAGGTCCTGCAGGCCCAGCCGAGTCAGGCGCCTCCTTGTGCCACTCACGTCTCAATCAGGGTGCGAGAAGGGACTTGGCCAGGGCTTGCAGGACCCGGTGTGCAACCCCTGGCCAGTCGCAGGGATCACTGGGAGGGCAAGCAGCACACATAGGGATCCCCTTCAGTTTAAAAACACAGCTGTCACATTGGTGTCTTCCCCATTCTGTGTTTCAATTTATCATTATTCCTAGTGTTCTTTTCTCTCTTGCACTGAAGTGAGTAACAGGAAATGGCTTGTTCCTTATTAGCTGGCTCAGATTTGGTGCTACCAGTGTGGCATTCTAGCATTCCTGCAGAGTGAGTTTCAAGCAGTTTCATCTGGCCTTCATTTTTTAGAGCAGCCACTGCATTTCACATCCCATTAAGGTGTTCTGGTCTGAATTCAAGAACTCCCCATCAGAATGGGGTTTTCCAGTTATGGCACACATCGCTTCTGGGATCAATCACTCACATATAGCTCCCTATCTGCCACTATGGGGAAGGCTTGGTTGACTTTGCTATAACTGCAGACTGTTTCTTCCTAATACTGGCTATGCTCTGTGTGTGACCTTCTCATGCTTCTATGAAACTGATGCCAAAATATAGAATACTCTTAGTAGGAGACCAGGAAGGGGAATAACTTCCTCCTGATGGGCCCCTTCTTTGCATGGGTTCCCCATGAAAAGAATTTCTGATAGGTTGCCACCAGTCAGGATGAGCCACCTGACACACCCATGTATTTCCAGTTGCTTGGGGAATTTCTGGGCCCTGTTGCCAAGGTCCCCTCTCTTCAGACCAGGCCTAGGAAAAAAAGAAAGGTGCTTTGGACTTTGCTTCTCAAAGCCCAGAAACGGAGAACTTAACAAAAGTCCTGAAACACAAATGGTAGTTTTTTAACCATGCGGTCTTTCACGTGCAGAAGAGTTCAGTGAGAAATCCCTTTTAAAACAACACAGCCAAATGTCCAAATATAAAAAGTTTATTTGGGGAAAAGGGCGAAAGAGTAGGAGGGGACCAGGGAAGGCAACCATCACACTCATACACAGAATTCCAAATAAAATCAGATGTCTAATTTATCTAGTCACATTACCTACATGAGTAGAGCCTTGGGTCCCACAGCATATGCCAAGTTTATTGCTGAGAAAATGGTCTGAGACAGAGCATCTTGGCTGCCAGTTTGATGGTACATCAAAAGCTCTAGAAGGACTTAGTGAATCTTCCTTTTTATGGGAATCTCAGCTCAGTAAAAGCCAGCCCCTTTGCAGAGACTGATGGTTGGTCTGTCCAATAACGCAATAAGCCTCCATTTCTGATATCAGTGGTCTAGCCTCTAAATCAGAAAACTACCTAGTGGCTGGACCCCACCTCCTTCTGTAAACTTACATATCAAAAGCCCAAAGTGATTGGAACCAGTTAGCCTATTTAAAAAAGGGACGGGATTAAGGTTTTGGGTGCATTTTGGAAGACAAAAAAGTGAGATAAAGCTGGATAAATCTATTCAGGTTGCCAATTGACCAGATGCTCTATGGGCTCTGTGGATCTATAGGGGTTTGTCACAACCCTATAGCTATTCTGTCTGCCTTTTCCCACCTCTTGCCTTAAAAATTAAAAATGCAAAAAGGGGGGGGGGTTCCAAGCTCTATTATTCCATTGGCTGTAATGGGGATTTTTGTTTGTAAGATCAGGACTATAGTGTAAATGGATAGACTTGTAACCTCTAATCTAGCAAGCAGGGCTACCTGTGGGTTTGAGGGGCCCTTGGCAAACTGTCCTCCATGGACTGCACTACCTTAATGCCCCCCCCTTGGGATTACCTGGTGGTAGCAGGCAGCTACAGACCACAATTTTAAATTTCCTGCAGTGTCATTGCAGAGCATGTTGGGAAATTAAACGGGGAGAGTACACTCCCTTCTGGGTGCCACCATTTTAATTTCTCACAATGCCTCAGAGTGACACCCAGGAGCAGCCTTGGGCTTTTCAGGGCACTGCAGGAAATTTTAAATAGTAATTCTTAGTTACCTGGTGGGTGGGTGGGGGGCAGAACATGCATCAGTGCTAGTGGGCCCTAAGTGTGTCGGGTACTGATGCTGGACCTGTTTGCAAGTCAAGCCGTGGTGTGCATAACATCATTCCCTCTAAGCAAACTAGGGTAGTTGACTGCTTGCCACTTTGGAAGTGAATTAGGGCCACCCAAAAATAAGAGTGGTTTATATATACTCAAGGGACTTCCTAGATATGCTGTAGTGCACACATTTTTAAAGACTTATCAACAAGGCCTGACAAGGACCTGTGAACTTCCAGGACCTCCAGAATGTTGATGGCAATTGAGCATATACAGTAATACACCATTATCTGGAGATAGAGCTTCCAGCGTCGCATTGAATGCCAAAGGCAAGAACTTCTGTCTTTGCTGCTTACCTTTTGTTTGGGCAGAGAGGAAGACACATCTGTGCTAAGATCCTGAATTTTTCCACTGATTTCACTTCTGGTTCCATAGAACCCCCTTATTTATTCTCCCCCACACCAGAAGTCAGGCGGACTGTAGCCCTATTCAGGTGTTCTGCACCTGAAGAGGACAAACATGCAATGAGAAGGAGTGCTCCAGCCCCGCCCCTCTCCTTCGCCCCCCCCCCCAATTTACTGCTCTCCTGATGTTTTGGACTACAACCTCCATCAGACCCAGGTAGCATAGCCAGTGGTGAGGCCTTATGAGAGTTCTAATCCAAAACACGGTGCCCTCCAAATGTTGGGAAAGTCTAGTGTATAGTAAGTACCGTAGAAGGTGAGATTTGAATGATTTGGGGGCAGGTGCCATGAGATTTAAATTTCCCTCCCTGTACTTTACAGAGATGCTTCAAGAGGAAGGAAAGGAAAAATGACACTTTCCCCCCTTTCCCACTCTGCAGAACACATACACACTATATATATATATATATATATAGCAGTAAAATGCTCAGATATGGGATTGGCTGCCAGCCCAAACAGAGCCCTCCTCCAGTACTATATAGCACAGCAGGAGGCTGATGAGGTTGAAGAAGAAAAACCGGTTGTTTTTCCCCTTCTTTCTGACCATTCTCCCCCAGAGGCCAGAATAGCACCAGAAGGCTTCTGTTCCAGGCTGGGTGGAACCCTGAACAGAAGCACTCATTTTAGGGGATGGGGTTTCACTGCAGCATTTTGTTGCAGCCTCGCTTGTTCCCAAAAGCAAGCTTAAAATATCCAGTGGCAGACAGGTGTGCCATTGTTTGTTTTTGAGTGCAGAATATGCTGCTTTCTCCATCCGACCCAGAGCCGATGGCGCCGCAGCTCAAATCTGTCCCCAGCCACCAAAGTATGAACTGAATGTAGGGCAGCCCTGCCAGAAGCAGCTGACTGGAAGCACTCCTAATAGGCAGAGGCAGCTTTCCAAAACATGGAACCAGATTTGCAGCTAAGATTTTTTTGTTCTGTTTGTTTCTGCCTTGCTTCCCTGACATCGAACTAGACAAACAAGACAACACAGTTGGCCTTTAATTTCTCAAAACCTAGATTTTTGGCAACAGAATTAGAAACTTCGGATTCTTCTGCTATCTGCAACAACTGCTGTCCGTAACTGTCAGGCTTGCAACGTTCTTCTGTCTTTCTGCCCAAAGTCGACATTCAACTGGGATGGCTAAGGCTACACACAAACTCAGATTTGCAGATAATGCTATGGTCTCTTCTTTCAAGCCCTGCTTGGAAGACTGATAGCAGCAAGGCTGTAGGTGAAAAACATAAGATAGTTTGGGAGAGCTATATTTATTTCAAAGATCTTTGGATCATCCCCCCACTCATTGACTGCTCAGTGCAATGTACAATATAAACAACCTTGTGTTCCATGGGCCAGAAGGGTTGGTCATTACCATTTGGAGTGAATAAATTTTTTTGATAGCCTATGACCCTAGTAAAATTATTAGCCACAACGGTCATGTGTAATGAGTAGCTTTCACTGAAAAACACCTGAATTGTGTAAAAAAAAAGCGGGGGGGGGGAATACATAATACTTGTTTGGGGAAATAAGCTTGACACCTTTTGCCCAATTATGGCCCAAAAGGGCTCAAAGTGCAAAATCCATAGTGTATTCAAATAATTTTTGGGAGCATCACTGAAAAGATGCAGAACACACAGTGCAAAACCTGCAAGACAGGCATGGGAAAACCTTCGTTTTTACATCTTCGTTATGGATACAATTATTCATAGAGGCCAAGGTGTGGTCTGTATTTGGCATATTATACTCCAAAACTTTTCCTCATTTATAGACTTATCTGACACTAAGCAACGGTTGGCCATACAGTAATACCTTGGATTGCAAGCATAATTCATTCCGGAACCATACTTGTAATCCAAAACACTCTTATATCAAAGTGAGTCTGGCGGGTGTGAGCGGGGCCGATTTCGGCCCGCTCAAGGCGAGCGGTTACATCCCTACGACTACTTGTCTTGTCTTGTTTATCAAGTCAAAAAAATTTAACAATTTTTGCTTGTCTTGCAAAACGCGCTCAGACCAAGTTACTTGCAATCCAAGGCATTACTGTACTTCCATTGAGAATATTCCTGGTGTACAACAATTCTCTCTCACATGCGTGCATACCCACCCCCGTCAGCACAGTTCCTTCCAAATACATCGCCCTGTAAATGGAGTAGTTGGTACCATCTTGAAGGATTCAGCCAGTTACTATTTTTTTAAATGGACGATGACCCTAGTAAAATTACTAGCCAAGATGTCCACCGGTAATAAGCAACTTTTACTGAAAAACACCTTTATTATGTAAAACAACCCAGAAATAAATCGTACTCAAATCTAAGCACGGGGTGATAAAACTAGTTGACAAATTCCAAGTGGTTATTCCAGATGGCAAAGATTACCCCCTTTTTTAGACCCATGGACTATAGGGGAAGCTTGTACTAGCCATAGCAGTGATAACACTGGGTTCCTTGGAACAACTGTGAACGTTGATGCTTAAAACCACTGCATGCTTTTCCCCCCTGTAGTTATCACTTGACAATATTAATTTGCTCTGAACTAAACTTCCATTTAAATTGTGAATGTCCAATGACTGTATGTAGCCATTCCAGTTGTCTTTCCAAGAGCTTGCCAGACTTTTTCTGACTTGGGTTAGGCTATAAGCCTGGTTCAGTTGCAGCCCCTCTCGCTCTCTCAAACAGAGAGAGGTATGTAGCATCAGTCATTTCCTTCCTTTGCTAAATGAGGTCTCTAGCCCTGGAACTTGCTGTACAGACTTGGCAGGCACATTCCACAGTGGCTTAAATGTATATTTTTATGAATGAAACACAAGGAAGTGGAGGTTGCTGACTCACACGCACACTCAGCCATGACTCATCTCATTCTGACAGCATTTGTTTTTCTTTAAAGAGAGGAGACAGAGACCTCCTTGAAGAAATATGTTCCCCCTCATACACAAACAATTGCGTTTTGGGGCTGGAAGGGTGTGGATGATAGGAATTCTTACTGAGCTGGATGAACCAATGGAGACAGTGTAGAGAAGAAGAGCTTCGATTTTGGATTAGATGAGTTTCTTAATGCTACTGTCCCTCTTGTGGAAGTTTGGATGTATGACAACCAAAACACAGAAAACACATTTAGGGCTCTTCATGCCTGTACTGAACATCGTAGGATATAGAGTTGGAAGGGGCCTACAAGGCCATCGAGTCCAGCCCTCTGCTCAATGCAGGAAACTAGAGGAGGGGTCTCCCATCCAAGTAATAACCAGGCCTGACCCTGCTTAGCTTTCCAGTGAGCCACAGGCCAGTATGCATGATTTATGCCACCTTTCCCAACCTCATGCCATCCAAATCTGTTGGACTACCATCACCCCCTCGCCAGTGGAAGTTGTAGTCTAACACATCTGGAGGGTACCAGGATGAGTAAAGCTGGTTTATGCTGTATAATCTTGGAATACATTTACAGTCAAATTATAACTTACTGATGGGGGAGTGGTCAATGAGCATTCTGCACTATAATGACATCACAACTTGTGGCGTCTTACTTGGTGCCAGAATTGCTTCCTATTCAGGTCCCGTTTGTGTGGCTGCTTTGGCAGGGGAAAGACTTGCTTGTGCTTTGTCACAGCTGACTGTACCATCTGTGCTATCATGATAAAGGTCTGCCAGTTTCTGCTCATCATGGAAAAGTTTTGAAGGCTTGAGCTTATTACAGGTGTCTCCCAGGAGGCAGCTGCAGCATGGATTTGAAAATATATTGTTCAGATTTACCTCCTTTGAAAGCAGAGGAGCTGAGAAAACTACAGAAAGCAGCTAATTAAATACTTGGAAAGAAAAGCCTGGGTGGGTGGGTAGGGCGGACGCTATCTCAATGTAGGCTTTTCTTGTGAGTGTGGTCTCAGTGCTTCATTTGTGCCAGATGCAATAAGTTTATTTTATTTATTTATTATATTTATACCCTGCCTTTTTTCCTGCATGGAACCCAAGGCGGCTTACATAATCCTCCTCTCCATGTTATCCTCACAACAACCCTGTGGGGTAGGTTAGGCTGAGAATCAGTGACTGGCCCAACGTCACCGAGCGGGTTTCATGGCCGAGCGGGGACTAGAACCCAGATCTCCCGAGTCCCAGTCCAACACTCTAACCACTACGCCACACTGGCTCACAGTTGGCCTTGTACCTGCTTTTCAAGACCACAGTTGAGTCTTGGGTAATGTAAAGTAGTAGTTTTGTGACTCTTAATGCAGTATGGATTTGAGTCTACCACAAATCTAGGAGTAGGGATATCCATGTCAGAGCAATTGGTGCACAGGAAGCCTCAGACTGCTGCACTTCTACCTTAGTAGCTGCTCTAGTGATGATAGTATAAAATGTGGATTAGCCTTAAACCTAGTACAATATAACCCCCCTCTAGGAGCTTCCCAATCCTTTTCTCTTCCTGTGCAGGAGAAGGATGAAGAAGAGGTCAACATCTCCCAGGAGTCATCGGAAGAGGAGCAGTGAAAATAGCCAACTGATTCTACCTCACACTTCAGTTTTCCTATTTCTTGTCGAGTTCTGGGACTGAGGAAGGAACAGAGAATCCTCACCCCTTTCCTGACCCCCACCTCCTCAATGTTCTTGCCTCAATGTTCTCGCAGTCAAAACAGCAACGCTGGAGTACAGTGCAAAACAGATCAGCCATCACATTTGGTGTGTAATGTTTAATGGGAGAACCGTGTACGGTTTTCCCCTCTCATTTGACAGGGTTAAAATTTTAACCTACCAATTCATGTAGTTCTATATCAACCTTTCCCACCCTGGTGCCCTCCAGATATGTTGAATTGCAACTCCCATCATTCCCAGCTGGGACTGATGGGAGCTGAAGTCAAACACATCTGGAGGGCACCAGGTTAGGGAAAGCTGTTCTATATCTTTTTTTTGGCCTGTCTCTTCAGTACACTCCTTGTAGAGAAAGGGGTATTTAAATCTTTATAGTAACCACTTATTCATGTTGAAAAAGAGTGGACAGCCTAGTTATTACTGAAATCAACCCTGATTTCCCCTTTTCAGAGACCATACCACCCTCCAAAAGGATACTTGGCAATGGCAGAAAGTTATGCCAGAGTAGAATTGGGAGTATTATGTGCATTTTATTCTGGGACTAGTGGAAAAAGCCACAACATTGAAAAGGAGGAAGATAGTAATTGTTTCCTACTGTAAGCCATTTGCCTAGGTCCTGGTTTTAGAGGATGTTACCTTTCCTCTTCTCACTAATTTCCCTATGGTTGAAGAATACGGCTCTTTGCAGTAGCCCTGCACATTGTTGTTGAGAGCATGCAGCTCAGCCTCAACTAGCTGCCTTGGAGCCAAAACATTTAGGCTTGCTATAGGTAAGATTGCTGGGATCTGTTCTTTAGCTCTCATCTGCCAATGGGAGCCTTTTCCAGTAACCACATAACATTTCCTCCCATCCACTCCCATTGTAACTCCAACTGCCAGTGTCCAGGTAGGAGATACTTGTAGGTGGGACCTACGACTTGAAGTTCTTTCCCTTGGTGCTCAGTCATTCTGCACAGAAAGGACTATTGGATCTTCTTTGAAACCAGACAGGATTTTGCCAAGACCAAGGAAAGCAGGATGGCAAAATCCCCCCCCCCCCCCGGTCTCTCTTTGGGTTTGGTGATGTTCTCCATTGATAATAGCACAGTTAGTGTGTTAGCTACAGTTGTCTTTCCAAAACATGTTGTCTTTCAAGGTTTTTCTCTTTCCTTCATTCACAACTACCTCTGGATAAGTTAAGTTTCATTCTCTTAAAACATGGAGTTGCTGCTGTTCGTTGCTGCTGCTTCTGATGCTGCTGTACTGGTTACAAAGTTTTATTATTCCAACAGGATCTGTCTGGTTTTTCTCTGGAACTGACATATTACACTATAGATAATTTAGTTTGAGTTGACTTTTAAAACTATTGTGCTATTAAAAAAGGGATAAAAGCTTACATTTGTCAGACTGATGAGTGATTGGGGAGAGGGAGGTTCTTTGCAGATTGGCATCATTTCCAGGTGTCGGCTGTTGGCACGTACAGAATCCCAAAATCACAATTGCTTCTGAAAGTAGGTCTGAGCTCTTTTAGGCCCCTGTGCGCAAAGATACCCATCTCTCTCTTTTTTCCTTAGTGATAGACTAGAGGCAACTGCATTGGATGGTTTTTTAAAGCATTTCAAGTGGAGAGCTTGGTGAATGCTCACTCTATCAATATGCCTGACAGCCACAAGCCATGTTGGGGATTGTGTCAGTTCCTGTGCTGATCATTTCTACTTCAACATGGAGACATGTAACGGGTGCATTGTCCAAATTAGACTCTGGTGCAACTCCCATCTCAAATGGCTTGGATCTCATTTGGCTTGGGTATCTGTCTCACATACGTACACCTTCTGGTTTAGTACTACATTGCTCAGAGAAGCTGCTGACTGGATATAGCCCTAGTATGGGACTTTCTAACCTATGGTAACTTCTCTGTGGGGGGGAACAGAAGATTGAGAACTTTCTCCTTGAACTTCTGTATAATTCTTATACTTGCTGGAGAGATGGTCTTTCATCTGCCAAGACCAATAAATGGCTCTGCCGCTATTCTGCCTACATACTCTAAAAATATATGCAGTAGTGGCCCTTCTGCTGCCGAGACTGGCATCTTTCTAAAACCAGGTTGGCATTATTTGCACAAAGCCTGAACAAATCACTTCTTCAATTTCCAGGTTGAGGATTAATGTGGTGGTTAAACAATATGTCAGCATGAAGTTGAAGGGGAGTCTAACTTCACTGTTTGTCTGCCGTTAGCCAGCTACCTGTCCTCTTTAATTTTTATGATGTTATAGTTGACATATCAGGGAAGTTGCAAGCAAGGGACAGTCTTTATTTCTGCCTCTTACAGTGCAATCCAATGCATGTCTACTCAGAAGTAAGTTCCACAGAGTTCTGTGGAACTTACTGAAAGGTAAGTATGTACAGGATTGCAGTCTTAAACTGTTAAAAAAGCTGGATGGTTCTTTCCCCATCCTGCTTGATCTTTTCAGCTAGCTGAAGCCATGGGTCTGAAAGTACTTTGTGAGTGGTGTACTGGTGTTGGTGTTGGAAGTTGCCTATAAAGCAACTATGCAAGAGCAGGCTGTGATGGAAAAAAGATGGGGTGATCAGTCATTTTGTGGGTTGTGTGAATCTCTGATCCATTGCTAACAATTTCTTGATCTCCTATTTGCAGTTTACTTGAATAAAACAGTCAATTGATGTTTCAAGCCTTGCCTTCTGAGTTTTGTTTTGAGGAGCATCTGGGAATGTCTCCGTGCTGCCTCCAAAGCTGTAGTCAGTAAGCACTTGTACACAACAAATTAGGCATGTGAACACAGGATCCTCCTCAAGAGGCACAAAGAGGAATATCTGTCATGGCACCAAACTTGCCACATCTTCCTTTGCTCCAGGGGTGCTGAACCTCAGGCTCCCAGGCCAAATCCTGCCCGCTGGGGTTCCCCACATGGGCATGACCCTTGGCCCCAATCATTTGGGGTTTTTTTGTTCTGCATTATGTTTTTAGAGCTAAACTGGATTTGACAGTGGGGAAACTCAAGTTACAATCAGGTATGCCACCAAATCCCTATGAAGTAGGACAGAGAGGAGTATTTTAAAGCCCACTGTAGGCAAGAGTTGCTGAACCCTGCCCATGCTCCTCTCCCTGAAACAGCTTCTCTTCGGCCATCTTCCTGCTGGTCACAGACCACAAATAACCCCACCCCTCCTTCGGAGAAATACAGCCAAGAAGTAGTCTGAAGAGGAGTGCAAGCGATGGGAGGGTTCAGTATGTACACAACCCTGCAGTGGTTATGTAGAAAGCACCATTGGATGAGAGCAGTGATTCATGGCCAGGTTTGAACTGTAGTTACAGGAGAGATACAGTAAGGGCACAACCATATGTTTAGACAGGAAAAAAGTGGCTGGCTGGGGGATGCTGGGAACTGTAGGACAAGGGGAGATACTGATTTGATTAAAACAAGTCAAGAGTACCTGACACACATGTGCACTTCAGTGTCTGATTTGATACTAACGTGTGGTATAGATATCTAAGGTAGACATAAGAATTCCTATATGGTGGCGATGGCCACAGCCTGGGTTTGCAGACAGGAGTGCCTGCATTTTTCCTCCCCAAAACTACAGCTTCTCATTTCTCTCTTGCACTGGGGGGGGGGGGGTGTTACTTCTGGTCATTATTTTACCCTTTAAACTGTGGTTGCTAGCCATATTCAGAACAGGAAAGGATTCTGTTTCTACATATTTCCCTTTGAGAAAAGATGAACCCCAGAAGATAAGGAACCCAGTACTTTTTAAGCTTCACAATTTTTAATAGCTTAGATCCAGATTGGCTCTTCTGTTCATGGAACAGGTGATCCAGCAGAGGCTCTCCACTGGAGGTGGGAGACCATTTTTTCCAATTCCCCCAACCTGCCTTCCATGCTGCCCTGGAGGGTTCCCCCAAGCTGTGGAGCAAATTTGCAGAGGGAAAGAGGGATCAGATATCCACTGGTCATAAGCCTGGATCCAATGCACACAGGCTAGCCGGATGGCTATGGTGTCAACACACATGAAAAGGGGCAGTATATACTACCCACATATTTGTATAGAGCTGCTCTATGCAAAAGGGGATCCTGCTTGGCCCTAGTTCTCCTTTTATTCCCTTCCCTCCAGTTCTGTAGCTAACAAGTGCATGTTTGAGCAAAGCAGCCTATAGCATGGTAGGTTTCTGTGAGCCTAAGCTAGCTCAATATAGTTTACCCCTACAAAAGTGCCAATTCACATGACCAAAGCAGTGCAACATGTTTTTAGGTAATACAGATCTAGGACCACTTAGACAAAGGGCGGGTTCGCACATCACATTAAGCCACCCTGCAAATAAGCCATGTTGGGTTGGTTATTTGCTGAACAACCCATGGTGCACCCAACAGACAGTCAGGCTCACTGTGGGTGGTTCTCCCACTCAGTCCTCCAGTCGACTGGTACATATCCCAGTGTCCTTTGCAGCACAACCCATCTTGTCTCCCCCTCCCTGCTCTGATCACCACCCCTTTTCATTCACTGCCGTTGTTTTTCAGAGCCTCAAAAAAGTGCAGTTGGGGTTGTTTCTTTTTTTATTTTTCAGCCCCTGAAAATAGCACAACAGTGTTCATAATTTTTTATTATTATTTTTGTAGTTCTTTCACAAGTGTGCACCTATGGCTATCTGATGTCTTGCCTGGTCAATTTCCTTGTCTGTTTCAGCTGTCAAAGGGAGTGGTGAAGTGGAGTAGGTAACAGATTGACAAGGCGAGACTGCATGTAGGATAATTTGCGCACAGTTGCCAGGAACCAATTTTGAAGTTGTCAATTGAGGAGCACTGGCGAAGGGGGAAAAAGCAGTAAAAGGTGCACCAAAAGGGGGGGCAAGATCTCCCCCTTACAATATAATCCTCTCGATTTTAATTGCCCTCCACCTTTTCCACACTTCCCTGAGTCTCCAGCTACTCCAGAAAGGGGAGATATTAACTCCACCACTACCACCGTCGTTACGCTGCTCCTTTTCAGAGCACTTACTGCTGAGTTTACTGCGGTTACCTGACAGCTACAGTAACTGCTCCAAAAAGGAGGGGGCAGTAAGTATCTCCCCTTTCTGGAGCAGCTGGAGACTTGGGGAAGTGTTGAAAAGGGTGGAGGTGGGCACTGAGAACTATCAGTTCAACACTGAAAATCAAGAGGCCTACATTGCTAAGGGGGTGGTAATAATATCCCCATCCCTTTTTGGTGCACCTTCTTTCTCCGCTTTTTTACCCTTTACTGGAGCTTTTCCATTGACAGCTAGGCAGTTGGTCCCTGGCAACTGTGTGCAAATTAGCCTATATGCAGACTCCCCTTGTCCTCCCTTTGACAGATGAAACAGTCAAGGAAATTGACAGCTGAAACAGTCAAGGAAATTGACCAGGAAAAACATATCAGACAGCCATAAGAGTGCACTTGAGTACTTGCGAAGGACCGACAAAAAAATATTTTAAATATTAATTTTCAGGGGCTGAAAAAAATATATACATCCCTAATTGTGCTCCCCCCTCAAACACACACACACACAGAAAATAAACCCACAGATCCATATAACTCCAAAGTGCACCCGTCACCACGGGGCCAAAAAATAATTCTATCCACATAATCCATTATTAATCAATATTCCAAAAATACATCATATCTTGACATGGCAAACTCCCTTCTCCCTTTACTAAAACATAGTCTAGAAATGGTCCCCATATATCCTTAAAATTATTTTTCTTTTTACATTTAATACTACATGTTAATTTATCATTTAAAGCAATATCGCACGCCTCTTTATACCAATCAATAATTAAATACTGATGTTGAACTTTCCATTTCCTTGCTATCAATAATCTCCCCGCAGTTAACAAATTTACAATTACAGTAATACCTTGGATTGCAAGTAACTTGGTCTGAGAGCGTTTTGCAAGACAAGCAAAAAATTTTAATAAATTTTGACTTGATAAACAAGTGACGTCTTGCAATACACGTCGTAGGGATGTAACCACTCGCCTCGAACGGGCGTAGCGGGCCGAAATCAGCCCCGCTCACACCCACCAGAGACTCGCTTTGATATAAGAGTGTTTTGGATTATAAGCACGGTTCCGGAGCAAATTATGCTTGCAATCCAAGGTATTACTGTAGTTCCTTTATCTCTTGAGAGCACAGAAGTTTCTCCATTATTGATAACAATGCTAATTTTGGACAGACCTCCAAATCAATGCCAATAATTTCTGAAATTTCTACAAAAAATTTATTCCAAAAATCCAATAAGCTTTTACAACTCCACCACATATGAGCATAAGTACCAAATTCCTGACATCCTCTCCAACACAACGGAGCACAATTACTGTCTATTTTATTTAATCTTACCGGAGTCAGATACCATCTCCAAATAGTTTTTAAAAATTCTCTTTTATCCTTACTGACATATTTCTTAATATACGTCTGCCCCAAATATTTTTCCACCCCTCGTTCAAAATCTCCTCCTCAAATTCCAGATCCCATACAATCTTGAGATTATCTTTTTGCACTTCAGTTATTTTGAATCATTTTATATATTTCCTTTAACCCTCTGGAAGAAACGTTCCCTTCTATAAATTCTCTAGACAGCACTTTCTTTTCAAATCCAGTGAGTTCCCTCTCATGCTCATTTCTCTTCTTCCATTTCTTAGTCCACTGATCTAATTGCATTAAATTTAACCACGAAATTCTACCTGGCCCAAACATTTCAATTATTTGTTGTCTAGACTCAATTTTTTCCATCCAATCCATTAATTTGATAACTTTTTCCCTAAGCCTTCCAAATGCTGTGCATTTTCTGGAAAGTCCTCTATTGCAACCACTGGGGTTAACGGGGATATCCCTGGTATAAAAATCTGTCTATTACTATTCCAAATCCCTAACATATTTTTCAAAAAGGGATTTTCTATTCTTTTTACCATGCTGTTACTTTTCTTTGAAAATAAATTTTTTCCCTTCCTAATTCCTGTGCTTCTAACTCTAACCACATAATATCCTTCTTAACTATAATATCCATTATATATCTTAATTGATTAGCTATATAATACCACTTAATATTAGGAATTAATATTATTAATTAATATATTAATATTAATTGTGCTTTTTTTGAGGCTCTGAAAAATAAAATTAAAACAAAGGAGCAAATGACAGTCCTAAAGTGCCACTTTGGCTTGGATGGAAGGGCGGTCACTGGCAAGATTGTGAAAGCAAAGGACGGGGGGGGGGGGGGGGAGAGAGGTTGCTACTATTGCCAAGCAGCTCTGTAGCCATTCCTGACAACCCATGATGAAGTCGCCCTGCCGGGTTTCAATGACACAAGAACCCATCAGGACAAGAACAACCCTAGAACAAGCCATGGGTTCTCAGGATGGCTTGTTCATGAAAAATAAACCACCCTGCAGAAACATTGGGTTCAGACAACACAACAACCCAGCATGTGAACCCATTCAAAATGTTACAACTGAAGTGTACCAATAAGGTAAACCGCCAGTTGTTTGTAAGGGACAGCAGTAAGATTACTACTTCCCCATGTAGTGACTTCAGCTCAGATTAACTCTGCCACATACCTGCTAGACCAGCTTGACTCCACCAGACTAAATTAAGCCTTTGTGTGCTTAAAAATGAAATGGAGGCAATCAGTGCAATATGCATTATGAGACATTCCCTAGTAGTCTATTTGTAATGTGCAAATTAAAGTCACTTTATTTCCACATCCAGAGACTTTGTTTTTTCCCCCTCACAGTCCAAAGTTAACCGGAATCAAAAAATGCAACATAAGGCATCAGACATATGCATTGCAGGTGTCCTAGCTCTCTCTTACAGTCTGTGCATGAGGAAGTCTAGTCAGATAGCTGAAAATGGAAATACTTTTGGGGGACAAGAGAGAGAAAGGCAAATAAAACAGACCTAATACATGTTTTGCCCAAGTCACTAGTGCAGCTCTCTAGTCATGCCAACAGGCTATGTCCATTAATTCCTAGCTCAGCAGCAATGATCAGCAAGGCCTTTTCTGCTTCAGCAAGGCCAATGTGGTATCTCTGCACCAGTGCTCCTTCAGTCATAGCCGTAGTTGGGTCAATAGTAACAAGTTGTACTCACAAAAGGAAAGCATTAAAGATGACAGGCAAAGCTTGAAATTTTTGCCAGAGATACTCCTGTTCATAATTTTATTTACAAAATATAGATGAGCTCCCACATATAAAAGTCATCAAAATAGAAAGAACCACCTTGCTGAACTCAAAAAGTCTCATTGACGGAAACAACTCCTAAAAATTCATTGAGGCTCCTTCTGACCAACATGCTAAACACTCCCTGCTTGACCTTTCCAACAAACCTGCACATAGCAGTGCAAACACGAATTCCTGCACTGATCAGCATCTGTTCGTTACACATATTTCAGGATGTAAAGTGAAGGATATTACATTGTGACCCTGCTCTTCCACACACTCATGCCCCCAAGTATCTTGCTGTGCAGCTTCACTTTTATTCACTTTCCCTGCATCCATCAAGGGGCACATCACAGTACCCAACAGCTAAGCGATACACCCATCATCTGCATAGGTACATAGGACAGGAGGCAGCTAGTAAATGTGCTGAAATGTCATAGCAGCTACAGCCTTAATGCTGCTTATTCACAAGAGGAAGCAGATCAGTTGGGTTTTTTTATAAAGCTGAGCCTTTTGACGATTGTAGCTCATGGTACAAGAAATACTCAGTTGCATTTTACCTGATGTTTCAGAAGCTTCAGCATCTCCCCAACATCATATCAAATGCAAACCAGGAGGAGGAGAAGTACGAGGAATGTTATCATGCCAAGTAAGAGCGTTCCCAGATCCAAATGCAAACTCCAGCTCTGTGCTCCGGATACTCAAGAGAAACCATGTTGACAGCAGGGCCTGCACCCACTCACCTCTCACTGGGAATTAGACTGGGAGGACACAGTATTAAAGTGGAAAGGAAGAATATTGGGAGGACACAGTATTGAACTGGAAAGAAAAGCAGCAGGATCGCAGTGAGTGGCATTTGAGAGCATTTCAAGTTGGCACACATGTCGGGTAGATCGAGGTCACCCATCCACACCCTGTTGTCAGTCTGAGCCGAGTGGCATCAAGCTTTCACATCCAGAAATGAACCGCGGTAGGGCTGGTATCCTCCCCACCCTCGCATCACCTGTAACATACAACAGACACATTCACTGCATCAGTTAGTACAACCATCATACCTTCATGAGCAGTAGTCTCATCTTCTGAGAATGGACAGTTGAAAACAGCCATTAGTTAGGCCAATGGAAACTTCCATCTTAATTCTTTGGGCTACCCCTTGGATAGAACTTTATTGGGAAGGGGGCACGTATCATCATGCATACTTCTTGTAGCTGCCTATGTTACATCTGTTTTCTAAAACAACTTGAGCTAGCAAAACCAAGTACAGAAAGAGTGAGTGAGTGTGTGTTGTGTTTTCTCCCCCCCCCCCCCATGGACATAAGCTATGAAACAAGATTTCAAAAACACTTCAAGTTCCTAGGCACCAGCCCTAAACACAACTGAACTAGAATTTCAGATTCCTAAAAAAAAAGAATCAAATTCCTAGATACTGAGTGCCTGGGAGTTTTTCCAGCCCTGGTAGGGTTAAAAGTATTTTCATGCTTCTGTTAAGCAGATCACTCTCTAAATTATGTAACCATGAAAAGGGACAAAGTCTGCACATTTCAGAGCTTAAAGCTCATTATTAATACATACAGCATAAATATTAGGCACACATAATATAAAATATATGCACATCTTTATTAATACAACACACACACACACACACACACTACTTGAGTCACTGACCCAATTCTTGGCCAAGCTTCATGTTTGTCAGCATTATAAAAAAGGATGCTTGGCTTCTTTAGCATTGCTCACACCCTTTACATGGTAACTGAGCAATAGTGCTTGTCCACGGAATCTCATTGGCTTGACACAATGATTCTCAAACTTATGGAAGCTGAGCCTCTCCCTTCTTCAGGGTCACATTTCTTGCATTCTTGCTTTGACAGTCAACTGGAAGTGCCAGAGAACAAGCTTGTAAAAGGCTGAAGGTAGGAAGATGTCATTTTCAGATGGAACGTTTGGTGAACAGCACACCTGATGCAAACCAGCCACGTGGAAATTGTGCCACTTCCCCCTACATCAAGGGTCAGCAACCTATAGCCCCAGGACTGCATATGGCCGTCAGCTTAATTCCATTTGGTGGCTGGGAATGGGGAGATGCTAAAACCATTATCATCCCACATCATTCTCAAGACAGAGAAAAACTGGGATGTGATCATCTTAAGAATGTGAGTTCACACAACACAGCAACCCACCCTGCGAATAAGCTACGCAGTGTGGGTTGTTCATGGAACAACCCATGGTGAGCCCGACAGATTATCAGGCTCACCGTGGGTTGTCCCTCCACCCCACTTCCCCCTTGGTCTTACCACAGGTATCCCAGGGACCTGCGCAGCAGAACCCATCTTGTTTCCTCTCCTCGCTGTGATTGTGACCCCTTTTGCAGTCGCCATGGCTTTCCCCCCCCTCCCTCCCCCCCCCCCCCGGAGATCACTTTTTGCAAGTAGATCACCACCATCACAGCCAGATCCTCTAGGGTTTAATTGTGAACCTGACAGTTGTCTCGGGAAAGGGTGGAAAGATGGAGGACACTGACAACTGTCAGGTCCACACTTAAAACCTAGAGGATCTTGCTGCGAAGGGGATCTACTCGCCACCCCCTTTTCACAAGCAAAGATCTTCTGGCAGCTTTGCTTTCACTTGACAGCTCGCCATTTGACAGCTGTCAAGTGAAAGCAAAGTAATATATTTGAAGCCTGGTTTTGTCAATGTCCATGGATGGTGCCTGCTTTGACAGCAAGCACTTAGCAGGACATTGACAAGGCAAGGCTTCAAATTTGCACACTTGCACAACTCTGAACTACCGACCCCCCCCCCAAATTTTAATTACAAAAAACATTTGCACACATTTCTGGCACATTTTTTTTAAAAAAGTGGTGACCTAGTGACAGCCCCTCCAATGTGTTGCTTGGGCACTTTGGAGGGGCTGTCACTGACTGTCACTTCATAGATAACAAAAAGCTATCTTTAAAAAAAGGGTGGGGGAAAGCCACCACAAAAGGGGTTGTGATCACAATGGGGAAAGCGAGTCAGTGACAGTTGCTCCAAAGTGCCACTTGGGCACTTGGTGGAGCAGCTGTCACTGACTTGCAGCTTCCCTGGACCCATGATAGGATTGGCATGCTCGGTTCGGATGACACGGTAACCCATTGTGGGTCCAATAAGCCATGGGTTGGCAGGGTGGCTTGCCCAAAAACAAGCCACCCTGCAGGACGCAGTCCAGATTCAAACAACATGACAACCAACCATGCCTAGTTACCCATGATGGGTTGCCGTGTCATGCGAACCCAGTTGGGTGGGGGGTGGCTATGGCCCTACCCAATCCTGGCATACAGCCCCTGAGAGATTACCTTTGAGGGAATGTGGCCCTTGATGGGAAAAAAGCAGTCCAATCCTAGAGGATCTTTCACCTAGGCTTTGAATTCCTATGCTTAGCAAGCATGTCACACACCTAAAGATGGGACGCATATTATGGACCACTCTAATGTTTCTCTCTATCCCCAGCAGCAATGAAAGCACTAGGAACTCATTCATTACACACACAATAGATATGGGGCCATCCATGCCTCTTAGCCTACGTGCCCCAGGCACAACAGAGACAGATATACAGAACTGCCAAAGGGAGAAAACCAAACAAAAGTGTTTGAAAACATAGTCTTTAGACCTATTTCTTTTTTCTTTTTCCTGAAATCAACGCACATCCAAGTCACAAAGCAAATCACATACACAGACCCACAAAAAGATGTCCTACACTGAAGTGTGGTTCTTTGTGGGCCTGTAGATAGTAGAATAGGTCCTAATTAAGCTCACCTTCGTGTCCTCCGGCTCCACCAAGAGCTCCTGCTCAGCCTCATGCAGCTCCTCTGCAGGATCATAGCTGTACATTGGCAGCAAGTGGTGACGCAGCCGGTCATACCTGAGAGACAGATTGGCATGTGACACCACTTTGATGTACAGCCCTTATCAAAGTACAATCATACAACTGGAAGCAAGCTATGCCTCTAAACGCAGGACAGTGCCAATGACAGAATGAAATTTAAAAGGGATAAATGCCAAGTGCTGCACCTAGGGAAAGGAAACCAAATGCAGTTACAGAATGAGGGACACTTGGCTCAACAATACTACAAGTGAGAAGGATCTTGGAATTGTTGTAGATCACAAACTGAATATAAGCCAGCAACGTGATGTGGCTGCAAAGTAGGCAAATGCTATTTTGGGCTGCATTAATAGAAGCATAGCTTCCAAATAGCATGAAGTGATAATTCCCCTTTACTCAGCACTGGTTTGGTCATCTTGAGTACTGCATCTAGTTCTGGGCACCACACTTTAAGAAGGATGTAGACAAACTGGAGAGGGTTCAAAGGAGGGCAACAAAGATGATAAAGGGACTAGAAACAAGGCCCTATGAGGAGAGACTGAAAGAACTGGGTATGTTTAGCCTTCAGAAGAGGAGACTGAGGGGAGATATGATAGCACTCTTCCAGTACTTGAAGGGCTGTCACAAAGAGGAGGGCCAGGATCTCTTCTTGATCATCCCAGTTTGCAGGACACGGAATAATGGGCTCAAGTTACAGGAATCCATATTCCACCTAAACATCAGGAAAAACTTCCTGACTATTAGAGCAATACAACAATGGAACCACTTACCTAGGGAGGTAATGGGCTCTCCCACTCTGGAGGCATTCAAGGTGCAGCTGGACAGCCATCTTTCAGGGATGCTTTGACTCGGATTCCTGCATTGAGCAGGGGGTTGGACTCGATGGCCTGGTAGATGGCCCCTTCCAACTCTACTTTTCTGTTTCTATGATTGTATTCTATGACTCAGTCAGGGTTGATCTGGGCCAGGGAAGTAATGTTGTGGGATGATGGCAGGGGATAACATTTTCTGTACTACAAATAGTTCCAAACCCATCAGTTTTAAAGACTGGGCACAAACTTATTAAACCCTTTTTTCTCCCAGCCTCTTCCATGAAACAGGGAAGAAAGGTTATCCCCACAGTAGATACAAGGACTCAAGACTCAGCTCCGAGTGGGTTTACCCAGCCATGTTTTTTTCACCTAACCGAAACATCTTCTGAAAATTTATTTGCAATTTCAAGCACATCATCATCAGCCACCAGATAAGCTTGACAGTATGTACACAGCTATACCCATCAGTGGGGTGAATTGCTTGTGCGAATTCCAGCGTTACCCAAATTAATAGGAAAGACAACAGCGAAGCAGAGATGAACCTCCATTTCTCAAACTCCTCACAATTAATTAAGTGGGGCGAGTCACTCTGCACAGTTTAAGTCTTAACCCTGCACCCACCTCCAGCCTTTTGTCTTATATTTATGAACACATACCTAAAGAGTCACAGGCAGTATGTGTATCATATGTAATACTGTATATGCAAATATGCACTCATAGTAAAATTTTAATCTATGAATTATAACAAACAACGCAATCCTATCGAGTGTGTCAATGATCGGAAGCCCCTGAACTCAGAGCGGCTTCTAATCACCCAGTGCAGGGCAGAAGGCGCATCGGAGGCAACCCTAGCCTCCCCACCCTCCCGCTCTGCATATTCTTATTAGCCCATCTAGCAACAGCGCTTCAGAGGGCGAGGGGAGGAGGCTGGAGGAGGCTCAAGAGAACTCGTATCCTGGCCTCTCTGGTCTCCTCTCCTCCACGCCCACCAGAACGCTCCCTTTTCCTCCTCTTCAAGGTCACTTTTCCAACCTTGGAGGGCAGCCAGCATGGTTCTTTCTGCACCTGCTACGAGGGGACGGGGGAAGGGGGTCAGATCTCCAACTCCCCCTTCCGAGGTTGGAGCGCTATCTCTGACCTCGGAGGGGGGAATCCCCAGTATCCTATGGCCCCTCAGACAATGTCTAGGGGCCATAGGATTGCACCCTAACTGTAGAATATTTGGGCAATTCCTTTGCTCCAATGTGGCAGCCCAGTTCTACCTTAACTTTCACTGAGTATTCATACAATCCATTTCCCATGTAGTGACAGGTTTTTATAGCTGAGCTGTTTCTCAGAACCTAAATTCTTCCTGATATTTAACCTAAACATTGTTCCTGCCACTGAAACCCCATTCCTCCTTTTCCCATCATTACTGGCCAGCTAGGACGAGATGCCAATCTACTCACAGCAGCCGCCTGAAAACTTGTGTCACCAGTGACAATGGTAATTCCTCTGTAATAAGTGCTCCGTTGCTATACTTTACTATTAAAGCAAAGATGAAAATGTTTGTCCCAATGCATATTTTTTTTACTAAAGTCTAAACTTAGTTCCTGGAACAAACTGTGCAATGTGAAAAATGCTTTAACTTGGATTCCTGCATTGACTCGATGGCCTTATAGGCCCCTTCCAACTCTACTATTCTATGATTCTATGAAAAAGAAATCCCAACAAGCCACACCAGGTGAAAAATACTCATGGCTGTCAGAGTGTGCAAGGGGAGGCAGGCCCTGACCATTATAGCCATACCCCTGAAACATCTCCACTGGAAGCATCTCGTGAGGCAGCATCGCCCTATCACCCTGGCAACCAGCTGGCCACTGCTCCTTCTTGATTTATTTATTTATTATATTTATACCCCGCCTTTTTTCCTGCAAGGAACCCTAGGCGGCTTACATAATCCTCCTCCTCCACTCCTCCATTTTATCCTCACAACAACCCTGTGAGGTAGGTTAGGCTGAGAGTCAGTGGCTGGCCCAAAGTCACCCAGTGAGCTTCATGGCCAAGTGGGGACTAGAACCCGGATCTCCCGAGTCCCAGTCCAACACTCTCACCACTACGTCACACTGGCTCTCTTGATGCCACCAGCAAGCCTGCCTCTCACTTCAGGGAGGCAGTTTCACTCTTGGCTTTCACAGGGCCTTAGAGGGTAGCCCAGCAAGGTGCTGCTGTCTCAGGCAGGGGTACATCCATGCCTGGCTTTAGGCCCCAAGCACTAAGAACTCTCTGGATTGTTCTAGATTAACCTCGTTGCAAATGAGCCAACAAACGTTACTAGTCCATACAAGTATGTATTAGTGAGACAGCCGACTCTGAATATCAATATCATCTGTAGCCTGAACAAACAAAAAAGACAAGACTCCCAATTGTTACATATCTTCCTTGTTTGGTTGCCTGGAAGAGATTTTCACTCAACACAGATGACTAGACAAGTGGCTATATGCAAAACTGATCGAGATACATCCTCGCTCTGCAAAAACTTTCACGGGACAAATTCATTTGAGAGAGTTAAAACAGGCCTTTTTGCAAGAAATCTGGAGATGGTGCTGAAGGGCATTTGTTGTTTTAACAACGTAAGATAAGGCTGGACTGGTTAGTTTGCTAGCAAAGTGCTTCTCTTCACTGAAATCCACCCATTTTCCAGGGCTGTTCAATGGCAGAAATGGAAGAGGAACGCAACAGTTGGATATTCATTACTATCAACCCACCACCAGCACCATTAATAATTAGCATTATTGTACCTCAAGTTAACTAGTGAAGTGACCGATCACTGCTCTATATCTAGAACAGTTGAAATATACAGCTGATAGCAGTACACAAAGACTCCTCTGTTCTCATGCTGAGTCAAAAGCTGTTTTCTCTAGAAAGAAAAAAGTTCTGAAGAGCCACATGACTCAAACTACCCATTTCTAACAAGATCCGATTCCTCTCCCAATGCATGCTCTTACCTTCTCTTCTTCTGAATATACATCATCTGCAATGTGAAAGGGAAGTGGGGGAGAAACAATTATGAGGGTCGCAGAAACTCAAGTCTGTTCTGTAGATGATTTCTCCTTACAGGGAATGAAGCATGGAACAAAAAAAAGAAAAGGAGCAGCAGCACAAAAAACATCAGCGACAAGAGAAGCATTGCCTATGTTAGGTCTATCTCGAGGCACAATCCTGGCAATGGGGATGTCACAAGATATTAGCCTACCTGCTGCATGTGGAGCACTCGGCTCATTAGAAAGGCTGGCTCTTGAGTGTCAGATGACAGCAAAGCTATTGAGAGAAGTGGCTCCATGACAATACCACAAACCACAATGCAGTCTCCTTAGTTCAGTGTTCTCCAACCTTGGGTCCCCAGATGTTTTTGGCCTACAACTCCCAGCATGCTCCAGCCAGCGCTGGGGACCCAAGGTTGGAGAACACTGCCTTAGTTCATAGGCGGCCAACTTTGGGGGCCAATTTCAAACACACACACACAGGGACTGTGCCCCCACCACCATGCGCGCGCGCGCGCACACACACACACACACACTTCCTCCCCCAGCAACTTGGATCATGATCACTGGGAGGAAGGCGAGGTTCAAGCCTGCTCTTCCAGCAATCATGATCCAAGTTGCTTGTAATGGGACGGGGGAGGCTTTACCCTCATCCCCCCCCCCACACACACACACAGCAACCCCAGTGACCTGGATCACAAGCAGATTCTGCTGGGAAACAGGCACGCAGGGGGAGTCATCCCCATGTGCCCATTTCTCAGCCGAAATGGGTGCGCAGGAATGGTTCTCCTTGCCCACTTCTTCCTTTCCACTGAAAGGAAACCAAGTCCCATTCTGGCATCTGTTTTATGAATGAAGGCAGAAGCCCAGTAGGAAATGGCAAATTAATGGAGACTGTATTTTAAATTCATAGCTTCCTGGCACCTTAAGGGTAATGACAGTCACAAGGGTCAGATTTAAAGCAGTAAAAGGGTGTGCTTGTCTATGGCCCACTGTTTAACCTAGAGCAGGAAAATACTTCAGATTCCTTCTACAGTGGGGGGGGAAATGTCAACATTCTCAGGGACATTTCTCATTAGATACTTTGTTCCTTGAAACAGAGATTTAAGTAAAAAATATATGCATATCATATAAATCACATACAGCTTCCCCCTTTAAAATAAACAAAAAATAGGGGCGTAATTCTTTCCCACTCACTACTTGTATGCACTTTAAAGGGGAAAGCCACATTTAAAACAACCGCACCCATCATAACCAGAGCAGCAGTTAAGTAGTTTCCTTAGGTATCTACCCCCCGACTACAAAACATCTCATCAGAAGGAGCTGTTAGATACCAGCATCTAATTTCCTTGATGAATATGTAGGCCTCTCACAGATTCTAGTAATGGCCAAACTAAGTGCAAATGAAAGCTACCTATATTGCAGGGCAGGGGAGAGGGGCTGCTCGAGACCTGAGAGAGTCTCTCTAGCTCAGGGGTAGGCAATTTGGTGCCCAAGGACACCTCTTTTGGTGACCGCCAAAATACCCCACTTTAAAAAAAAAAACCCAACACATTCTCTTACTAGCAGCTGGGATTGCTGTGTTGCTGTTGGTGCTGAAAACGTGTACTCGGTTTTTTGGGCAGGTTACTTGTCCTTTGCCACACCTCCCGTGGCAGCCAATTGGCGGTGGTACACCCAGGACAGTTTCTCAAATTGCCAAATGAGCCCATGGCCCAAAAAGGTTGCTTAACCCTGTTCTAGCTCACCAGGAAGGGACAAATGGTTTGGAACGAAGGTGTATTTTCTTTTTTTTTATCATGGCATGTAGAACTGAGGGAAGAGGGGGAAGGCAAGGCTCACCAGGCCCCACTGCACAAAAGAGCTTCTCCATTTCCCCCATCTCCCTTTATGGCACTCCTACAAGTATAGTCAAGTGTTCCTCTCACCGCAAAGCAAACAAAGTGTAAGCAGCAACATGCCAAGCCACCCATGTACCCTATCGCAGGTGTCCTGTCCATCCATACAGGGCTCACTTATTTCTAGGAGCAATCTGGAAATGCTGCTTGTGAGAAACGGAGACACTCCTGCAGCCAAGCACCATCAACTATGACAGCAACCATTTGTCCAACACTTTAACTGGAACCAGCTACTTTTACAAGAGCAGATGGCTGTTTGCTCAGGAATGTATACCAAAACATTTGTTCTTTCCAGGGGAAAAAATACTTCTGCATATTCCATGATTGTAATAAGGTGTGGAGGTTAAGCTCTTCTGGTTTAATTCAAGCCACTCACCACAGCCAAGATGACTCCAACAATGGTGATAAGGAAAAATGGCACCAGAACATAGGCCACCAAGGAGTCATGAGCTGGCTCAGCGGAGGTGGGCATGGTGGTGTTACTCATGGCATAGGAAACTGTTGCTCAAGGTGAACCAGAGAAGCAGCTTCTGTCTTCATTGGGAAGTCCACCTCGCAATCACAAAAACAAACAGTTTAAGATTAAAACACATTCTTCAAGCTGCCATAATCCACTCTTCTCCTCTACTCCCCACCACCACCAAACAGCTGTGCATGATAGGGCAATACCTTAAGTCACAAGGCAGTCACATGTCAACCCTCACACTAGACACAGTGCGACAATCATGGAGAACAAAACCCTTTTTAGTAGTATTTAGCCTTGAGGTATGATCCACAGCTGATTGAAGCGGATCAACAGGTAAGAAATGAGGTCCTTTGCTACTCTCCTATCAATCAAGGTAGTCTGCCTGAGACAGGAACGAACCTAGCCCTCTGTCTGCAGGCAATACCACAGCCTGGGAGCATGGCTCCTTCACAATGATGTTAATATGCCCCACCCATCAGTCCAAACTGGAAAGGCTATCTTGGGTCCAAAACATTCAGCACCACATTTATAGGCAAACACAGATGAAGAAAATTGGGCCAGGGTGTCTGGACTCCCAATTTATATTCAAACATGTTTGAATATAAATTCAGCTGAGGTTAGTGTGCCACCTGCACCCATTCCTGGAGACGTCTCATCTGGCCACAGTCATGTATGCCTTAGTTACATCCCATTTGGACTACTGTAACACACGCTACATGGGGCTGCCTTTGAAGAGTGTTTGGAAACTTCAGCTGGTCCAGAATGCCAAAGCCAGACTGTTGACTAGGGCCAGTTACAGGGAGCATGTGACTCCCTTGTTACAGCAACTTCACTAACTACCAGTCTGTTTCTGGGCACAATTCAAAGGACTGGGTGTGACCTATAAAGTCCTATACAACTTGGGATCAGGCTACCTGAAAGACTGCATTCTCCCCTATGAGCCTGCCTGGGCTTTAAGATCTTTGGGGGAGGCCCTTCTCTTGGTCTTGCTACCATCAGAGGCACATTTGGTGGAGACGCAAGAAAGGGCCTTCTCAGTAGCCACTCCCAGGCTCTGGAACGCCCTGCCGAGGAAGACTAGGTTGGCACCCTCTCTGTTCTTCCACCAGGAGACAAATATATTTTTATTTATGCAGGCCTTTAGCAAATAAGCTGACCTGTTGCTGAAGGGGGTTTAATGGTTGGATGCTATTTCTTTTATTCTAGTGTTTTCAATTCACTGGTTGGGGCATGCTGGGAGTTGTAGGCCAAAAACATCTGGGGACCCAAGGTTGGAGAACATTGCACTAGAGGAAGACAATGCACATAAATTTTACTGTGGGACTGCAGGTTATTGTGGGAAGCAGAAGGAATCTTACAGACAACTACCATTGTCTACAGCTCGGTGGGTAGAGCACATGTTTTACATGCAGAAGGTCCCAGGTTCAATCCCTGGCTTCTCCAGGTAGGGCTAGGAAAGAATCCTGCCTGAAACCCTGGAGAACTGCTGCCAGTCAGTGTAGACAAAACTGGGCAAGACAAACCCATGGTCTGACTCAGTATCAGGCAGCTTCCTATGTTTCCTACCAATTAAAGACAAAAACAAACCAAATATAGAACCTAGCTTGAGCTACAAAAGTCAAGGAAGTATGGCTTATGCTGGCTCAGCTTGTCTGAGCGTGGAAAGCTAAGCAGGGTCAGGCCTGGTTATTACTTGGATGGGAGACCTCTCCTCTAGTTTCCTGTTGGACTCAATAGCCTTGTAGGCTCCTTCCAACTCTATGATCTATGAAATCTATGAACCCAATGAACTCAACAGCCAGAAGAATACCCATTTCAGAGAAGCAGAAGAACTTCATTAAGAGCTACTGTAGTAGCTCAACGCCGGCAAATCACCAATACCCTGCAAAGAAGAAAGCTCAAAACTGAGAGGTGTGCCTATGCTATATATGCATGAGAGACTTGGCCTAATGAACAGAAGGCATTTGTTTGGATACAGCCATTTTCTTTGCTGTGTCTGAAAGCCCCAACACACAGCACCAATATGTGTCCCATTTATATAATGCTACATGGGTGGTATTATGCCATTTTACCCTCACAGTCACAATAGTCCTGAAATTTGCTGGCTAGCTGGGGAACTCCATCCACTATACCACATTGCCTCGCTGTCACCCATCCTCCAAGTGTATACTCTTGGCTTCATTTAATTAAACATGAAGAACATACCGACGACGGACGGACGGGGGGGGGGGAGTCTGTATGAAGCACTGTCAATTAAAATGTCAATGAAGGCCAGTGTGGTGTAGTAGTTAAAATGTTGGATTGAGAGTCAGGAGATCCAGGTTCTAGTCCCCACTCAGCCATGAAGCTCACTGGGTGACTTTGGACCAGTCACTGACTCTTAGCCTAACCTACTTCACAGGGTTGTTGTGAGGATAAAATGGAGAGGAGGACCACCATGTTCAGCGCCTTGAGTTCCTTGCAAGAGGAAAAAATGGGATAAAAATGTAATAAATTAAAAATATATATTTACTTTCCAACCTGTGTTGGCTCCATTTACTCTGCAATTTTACAGCCCCGGTTACTTCCTAGTTGTCACTACAATCACAATATAGTGACTTTTTGAAGAGAGTATTCATCAGGAATGAGGTCCAAAGTTAGTACCCCAACAACTGGAAACCCTTTCCATTTTGGGGGGAACACAATTACAGTACCCATCCATACCCTACAGAAGGGCATCATGGGATCACCCCTGCCCAGAGTGAAACAAAAAACAAGCCATGACCACAAGCATGAAACCTGTATGAACAGGAAGGAAGGGGTCATTCACCCTCCTGTTTTGCAATGATATACCAAAAAAACAGTCAGGCCTTGGAACTAAACTTTTTACACCAAAGGACTCTACTGTGCTCTTAAGAGCAGAGGTCCGGCCATTGGTCTGCCTGAAGCTATGGCTGGACTGGGGTTTAAAGCGGCCCAAAATCAGCCCATTGTTAGCGGAACCCACTCAAAGTTACCGTGGGCTCGGTTCAGAAACCTAACCCCCGAATCTCAGAACCTCCAGCCCACCTTCTTTTCAGCCCCGGGCCGCTCACACAGCGCTCCAAGGACCCCAGGGCTCCGAACGGCGATAGAATCTGACGGTAAAGCTCCTACATACACCTTCATTTGGGAATGAACCCTGCTTAATTCACCGGGTAAACATGCAGAAGTCGATCAAACTATGTATGCAAAACACGGCACAACGATTCGAAGGAGAACGTATCCCCGCGTCCCTTGGCAAACTCGGGCCAAATTTCAGGGCAGGCCAAGTCTTACTCAACAGACCGAGATTTAAAACCCGTTCTCCTACTCCAAGCCAGAGTACAACTTACCCCACTTCGGTACTCTCGGTGACTAGAACAACCGCTCCCATGGTAGATGCATGTCCCTGCCGGAAGGCTTGGCCCCGAACCTGGGGAAGAAATAAGAGCACAGGGAAGAGTCGGCGATACTCCCGCCGCCCTGCTTTCAACGCTTCCTCCCAGCCATCTTCGCCCTCGCCTAATCCACTTCCCCATTAGCTTTCATTGCGGCGACCTCTCCCTCCACCATCCTCATCCCTTTGGTAACTGCAAACTGGCACGCCCCCGGGCAATCCATTGCCTCCTCACCTGCGCCCAGCTGCTCACGCCCCTACAACTACCACCAGGAAGGGCCAAGAGGCGCGTGACTGACAGCACACATCAAAGGGGAAGAGCCGCGGCCAATCCTTGACTAGGGGGAGGAGCCAGGCCCGGGCCGGATAACGCGCTATTGACAGGTGGGGGCGGTAGAGGGCAGCAGCCTCCTGCATCAGCCTAAACGAAGATGGTGGGGTGGGAAAGCAGCAGGGTTTTTTTCCTTCTTGTTGTTGGAGGTTGCTGTAATAGAGGATTATCTCCCTGCGCCTGGTGGTTTGCACACCATCCTCATTTGTCATTTTGTTACCTATTCATGGCCTCAGTCTGGAGAGATCCTTTTGGACTGCAAAGAGCTCCAGAAGGATCTTTCCAAACTGGGTGCATGCTGAGTTGGCAACTAAAGGCAAGTGAGGTTCAGTGTGTAATTAATTAAGTGTAAGGCGCTGCACATTGGGGCAAAAATAATCAGAATGGGCACCTGAACTGGCAGAGTGACTGATCAGGGGGGAGTTCTTGGGGTCCTGGCAGATACCTGTATGAAAATGTCAACATTGTGTGCAGCAGAAGTGAGAGGGGAAAGCAAGTCCATTATATTAATTAGTAGGAAAAGGACTGAAAATAAGAGGGTCGGTCTCATAATTCCCTTGTATAAATATATGATGCAGCCTCATTTGGAATACTGCTTACACTCTACCTCAAAAAGGATATCACAGCACTGAAAAGGGTGCAGAAAGGAGCAACCCCCAAAGATCAGTGGTTTGAACCATCTTCTCTCTAACATAAAGCAAATCTAACATGTTTGTAGCTTTTTAAGGTGCTTCCACATAAGGTTTTTATTGTGCAATCACCCTGCCTCATTCACAGAATTTCACAGGGAACCCTGATATCTTCATCTTGTAATGCTCCTGTGTTTTCTCACTGCTTCTGTCTTTTTTCTTACCAGAACAGTACGTTAAGAGTGCACTCATATGCATGTTTAGGGGGGGGGGGGAGTCTGGGGAATGCTGGGAGTTGTAGGACTTTTTTTCTGACCAAATATGCATAGGATTACACCCTAAGGAAGAAAAGGTAGAATGGCTGTACCTGCACAATACCTTTTGATTGTTAGCACTAGGAGTCCTCCAAAGCACCCTTATGGTCAATCTGCACAAGGAGTAGGCAACCTGGTGCCCTCCAGATGTTTTGGACTACAATTCCTGTCAGCACCAGCCAGCATGGCCAATGGTAAGGGAATATAGAAGTTGTAGTCCAAAACATCTGGAGGGCATCAGGTTGCCCTTGAACACGATATGTTAAATATCCTGTATGCAGTTGACCCTCTCTTAATTACTCTAAAGTAAGCATATGACCCCCAATCCAGATCAGAACCACTGCACATGAGTAAGGGAGGTTTAAACCTCTCTCTCTCTCTCTCTCTCTCACACACACACACACACACACACACCAGCACTTGTTGAGGGCCCTGCATGGGGTCTAAAAAAGAAAAGGCCCCATGCAGGGGTGGCAAATTTCAGTAAATAAATGGCTGGTGGGGAAGGTTTAAACCTCCCTTACCCATACATGGTGGTCCTAATCTGGATTGGGACCCCACATGCTTACTTTAGACTGACAGTCAGCAGCATGCTACATACATGTAGTTCAGGGGAGAAAAATAAGGAGGAACATTATAAAAGTTTATAAAATTATTTATATTGATGAGGACAAAGTGCTTCCTCCTTCTCCCATAGCATTAGAAATCAGGGAAATTGATTAGGAATAGATTCAGAATTGATTGTAAAAAATCTTCACACAATAAAGAACTGATATGGATGTAATGAAGGATGGCCAAAAGTTTAGTGGGCTTTAAAAAGGGCTAGACAAATTCATGGAAGGTAGGACTATCAAGAGTTGTTAGCCATCATTCCTTCTAATAGTAAACTTGTGTGGTTGAATCCAGATCAGTTTATAAGAGAAATGAGGCCATCCATAAACAAAGTACCGGTAGTAGATCATAGATCATAGAGTTGGAAGGAGCCTACAAGGCTATCGAGTCCAACCCCCTGCTCAATGCAGGAAACTAGAGGAGGGGTGTCCCATCCAAGTAATAACCAGGCCTGACCCTGCTTAGCTTTCCACACTCAGACAAGCTGAGCCAGCGTAAGCCACAAGCAGTTTCTACATACTTGGGTTGGGAAATTACCTAGGTACATAAATGTCTTTTAATTCAAAGGGGGGGATTAAATCCCCCAAACAGCCTGATGAGGACCTGTGAGCTTCCAAGACTTGCAGAATGTTGATAGCAGTTTAGTTTAAAGAGATGAGATTAGAGTAATTCATCCTATTGTCTAGAGAGGGACTTGTTACACTGAATGCAAAACGCAGTAATAGCTGCCTTTATGGCTACTGGGGGGGGGGCACTGCTGCCCAATCACAACTATGCTATACTCTTGGATTACTCAGTTTCTACACAGCGCTCTCACTTCTGCCCCACTGTGGGTGGGGAGAGTCTAAGGACTCAGAAGTCAGATACTTTGTAGGTCTATTAAGTCTAAAGGTTGAGATCGTTTGAGACACAGAGGGCAGGTTTGTGAGTCACGCTATGTCACCCTGCAAATAAGCCATAGCGGATGGGTTGTTCGGAGAAGAATGCACCCTATACCAAACAATTGGGCCTACTATGGGTTGTTCTCCCCCTCCTTCCCCCTCAGTCCTCCAGCCAGCTCTGGCATGTATCCCAGTGTCCTTTGCACCAGAACCCATCTTGTCTCCTCCTCCCCGCTCCAATCTGTAGGACTTTTCATTTGCTGCTGTTTGCTCAATTGGGGTTGGATTTTTTTATTTTTTCAGACCCTGAAAATTGCACAGCTGTGTTCATCGTTGTTGTTATTATTGTTGTTGTTGTTGTTGTCATCATTGTCATCATCGGTCTTTTGCAAGTACCCAAGTGCACTCTTATGGTTGTCTGATGTGTAGTCTTGCCTGGTCAATTTCCTTGACTGTTTCAGCTGTCAAAGGGAGGACAAGGGGAGTCTGCATATAGGCTAATGTGCACATAGCTGCCAGGGACCAAGTGCCTAGCTGTCAATGGAAAAGCTCTGGTAAAGGGCAAAAAAGCGGAGAAAGAAGGTGCACCAAAAGGGGGTGGAGACATTACCACCCCCTTAGCAATGTAGACCTCTTGATTTTCAGTGTTGAACTGACAGTTCTCAGTGCCCACCTCCACCTTTTCAACACTTCCCCAAGTCTCCAGCTGCTCCAGAAAGGGGAGATACTTACTGCCCCCTCCTTTTTGGAGCAGTTACTTCAGGCATGCAAGTTTCCCCTCCATTTAATTCCCAGCCCTTAAATTGGTGCAAATTTCCCTCTCATTTACTTCCCAGCCATTAAATTTGTGTATATTTCTACAAGGTTTTGTTTTTTTTAAATAAACTGTCAGGTAACCGCAGTAAACACAGCAGTAAGTGCTCCAAAAAGGAGCCACGGAAAGAGGGTGAGAGTTCATATCTTCCCTTTCTCAAGTAGCTGGAGAGTTGGGGAAATGTTGAAAAGGTGGAGGACACTCTGAAGTGTCAGTTCAACACTTAAAACCAAGAGGATCACATCTCCAAGGATGAGATATCCCCCCCCCCTTTGGTTCACTTACTCCTTTGGCTTTCCCCCTTTATTTTCAGTGGAAAAAAGCCAGGGAACGTGTCATTTCAGCATCTGTGCAAGGGCAGCCGCTGGCAAGGTTGTGAAAAGCGAGCACTACAGGCTTTTTTGCCACTGCTGTTGAGCACCTCTGTAACTGATCGCAGCAGCCCATGATAAAATCGGTCTCCTGGGTTCTGGCGACACGTCAACCCATCAGGGTAAGAACAACCCTACAAGCCACGGGTTCTCGGTGTGGCTTGTTCCTGAAAAATAAGCCACCCCGCTTAAAATGTTCCCGGTTTGGATGACACAACAACCCATCATGGCTGGCTGCCCATGGAGGGTTATTGTGTTGTGCGAACCTGGTCAGAATGTGAGGGTGTCAGCTGAAAACAGGATGTGAATGGAAGGCACGAGGAAAGAGAAAATTTATCTGTTCAAACCCTAACAACTAAATATCCTGTGGGAGGGGGTCAGGGCTGGGGAAAATATGTGCTCCATGAAAAATACCCCTTCCTGCACTATTTCAGGAAGCAGGAAAGGAAAATGGACACCTTTTCCCTTTCCAGCCCCCTCCCCCAATCTATATAGCAACAAAATACCCCCCATCGATATAGCAACAAAATGTTTAGGTGCCGACATCCAGGGAGAGGCTTGGGGTGACTATCATTTTTCCTTTCCTCCTTCCTGCCCACCTTCCTCCCCACAGCAAGGCCTGAACAGCACTATAAGGCTCCTGTTCTGGGCTAGCAAGAGCCATGATCAAGTGGTGATCTCCTTCTTACAGGATGGAGATACACTACAGCATTTATTTATTTTTTGGCAGGTCCCACTTTGTGTTAGCTAAATGAAACCTCCAGATTCAGATGCAGTATGATCCTGTATGTTGCAATTAAAGGGTGGGGCAGCGGCAGAAGAGAGCTCTGGCCTTCATGCCTTGCTCTTGGGCTTCTGAGAAGCATTTGGCCAGTGTGGGGGAAAGGATGCTTGATTAGATGAACCTTTGGTCTAATTCAGCAGGGCTCTTCTTATGTTCTTATCCTAGCTGCATTCAACCCACCATTGATTCTAGTGGAATTTGTTTCCAAATAAGGCTGTAATCGTTAGCACACTTCCTAGGGAGTAAGTTCCATAGAACAAAATTCGGCTGCCTTATCGGATGTACCGTAAATGTGCAATCCAATCCAATGTATATTCTGAAGTCCCACTGAGTTCAGTGGGTCTTACCCCAGGTAAGTGTGCATAGAATTGCAGCCAAAGGTCACTATTAGTGGAACAAAGTTTTTGCCACTGATTTTTTCATTCCATTCAATGATATTTCATTTGACATAATGTATTGAAGCATTGCCATTGGAAAACCCCAAAACAGTGCACAATTTTATACTCAGTGGTACAGCTAGCTAATTTTAGAGCCTGGACTTAATCTATATATATAAAAGAAGGTGTCCTGACTGACTGACTGACTGACTCATCAACGCCCAGCTCAAACCGTTTAATCTAGGAACGTTAAATTTTGAAGGGACATTGCTTTTATGACATAGACCCCCACTAAGGAAGGATTTTGGGAAATTCCGTCCCTAAGGGGGTGAAAAAAGGGGGCAAAATCGCCCCACTCTCATATCTGCAGTTCTGCAAATAGGTCTCACCTCATAATTGCTGCAGGAGCCAACTTGCTGCAGGAGCCAATAGCAGCAGTTATGCAAATAGCCCATACAATACTTAGAATGTTCATATGAATTCCTGCAGGGGCCAATAGGGCTGGGTATGCAAATCTCCCCTAGGCCATTTAGAATGTTCTCTGAGGGGGTGAAAAGGGAGGGAAACTTTTTACATGACTGACTGACTGTTGTGGGGGGGCATCGTCGCATAGGCTCCATCACGTTTAGACAGATCTACCCCAAACTTGGCATGCTCTCTCTTCATCACCTGTAGACTCTCAGGATTAACCTGATTTTTCTTTATGAACAGATATTTCTGTCACAAAAGATTTCTGCTGCCAGCACCCAGCCTAAATGTTACACTTTCAGTCAGAGACACTGCATCGTTTCCATACATGTTTCTTTTAAAAACAATTATACCAAATCCTAAAATCCACGCGAGCGCAGCCGTGGGCAACAGCTAGTAATCTTGGGGGGGGGGGCTTTAGACAGCCATGTTTATTACTTCAGTTGTGAAGCATACAACTAACATTTTCCTCCCCTGCTACAGCCACCATTCCATGCTTTGCAACTTGGAGAATACTGCTTGGCCCCGTGGACACTCCAGTATGGAGTCCCACAGGGGTCAGTCTTATCCCCCATGCTATTCAACATATACATGAAACCATTGAGTGGGGTCATCCAGAGTTTTGGAGTGCATTGCCATCAGCACGCTGATGACACGCAGCTCTATTTCTCCTTTTCATCCTCGGCAGGTGAGGCTGTGGATGTGCTAAACCTGCGCCTGGCTGCGACAATGGATTGGATGAGGGCTAACAAACAGAGGTTCAATCCAGACAAGACTGAGATGCTGTTAGTGGGTGGTTCCTCTGACCGGATGGAGTTCAACCTGTTCTGGATGGGGTTGCACTCCCCTTGAAGGAGCAGGTCCGTAGCTTGGGGGTTCTCCTTGAGCCATCTTTGTCACTTGAGGCTCAGGTTGCCTCAGTGGCACGGAGTGCCTTCTACCTGCTTTGGCTGGTGGCCCAGCTACACCCCTATCTGGACAGGAATAACCTGGTTTCAGTAATCCACACTCTGGTAATCTCAAAGTTAGATTACTGCAATGCACTCTACGTGGGGATGCCCTTTAAGACTGTTCAGAAGCTGTAGCCTGTGCAAAATGCGGCAGCCAGTCTAATCACTGGGACCAAAAGGTCCGAACATATAACACCTGTTCTGGCCTGCTTGCACTCGCTGCCTGTATGCTTCCAAGCCCGATTCAAGGTGCTGGTTTTAACCTATAAAGCCCTACATGGCTTGGGACCACAATGCTTGATGGAATGCCTCTCCCAACCATAAAACCCCAGGGGTCTTCAAACTAAGGCCTGCGGGCCACATCTGGCCTGCCGGGAGTTTTTAATCCGGCCCGGCGGCCGATCTAGAGGCTCCCTGCCCACTGGGAATCTGCCCCGCCGGAGTAAGCCACTGGGAACAAAGGCGTGGGGGAAAAACCCAGAGCGGCGCGCCCGCCAATCCGCTGAGGTGCGCCCGCTTCCCCTGGGGAATAAACAGCTGTTCGGCGCCAGCTGAGAGGCGGACTGGAAGCAGGGGCCGGGAAGGAACACGTGCTCCGGCCGCAGCAAACTCTGCCCTTCGGCCCCTTCCCGGCCCGGTGGGTGGGTGCTCTGCTGCCCCTTCCCAGAATATGGCGCTGGCGAGCAGGCACTGAGCGAGGCCTGGGCGCGCGGCTGGCCCTGCCTGGGCGCGCGGCTGGCCCTGCGGGGGCTCCGGCCAGGTGGGCTGGCAGTATCGCACTCCTTGCCCCCGTGCAGGCACACCTGGCGCCGCCATCACCGGCTCAGCCGCGTCTCCCCCAGCAGAGGAGACGCTGGCCGCGGCGCTCATGCGCCCCCCTGCCACCACCGGCTCAGCCGCGTCTCTCCCACCGGAGGAGATGCTGGCCGCACGCTGACGCGCCCCCCCCCATCACCGGCTCAGCCGCGTCTCCCCCACCGGAGATGCTGGCTGCGGCGCTCACGCATGCCCGCCCTACAGGGCTCCGAGCAGCTCGCGCCCCGCCGCCACCGAAGGAGACGCTGGCCACTGGAGGAGACAGACGCTTGCCCCTGCCGCCGGCTCAACCGCCCCTTCCCCCGCAGTTTACACAAAAATAAGCTATTCTTTTCACTTGTTTGTAAACCAGATTTAAACTATTGTGAACCGCCCAGAGAGCTTCGGCTGTGGGGTGGTATAGAAATGAAATAAATGAAATGACAATCATTTTAGTTGTACTCACTATTTATTTATTAACTTGTTTGTTATATTTATATCCTGCCTTTTTTCCTGCAGGGAACCAAAGGTGGCTTACATAACGGGCCTGTGGCTTACGCTGGCTCAGCTTGTCTGAGCGTGGAAAGCTAAGCAGGGTCAGGCCTGGTTATTACTTGGATGGGAGACCCATCCTCTAGTTTCCTGCATTGAGCAGGGGGTTGGACTCGATAGCCTTACAGGCTCCTTCCAACTCTATATCTATGAAATCTTCCTCCTCTCCATTTTATCCTCACAATAACCCTGTGAGGTAGGTTAAACTGAGAGTCAGTGACTGGCCCGAAGTCAGCCAGTGAGCTTAATGGCTGAGTAGGGACTAGAACCCGGATCTCCCGAGTCCCAGTCAAACATTCTAACTAACCACTATGCCACACTGGCTCTCACTAGGGACTAGAACCCGGATCTCCCGAGTCCCAGTCAAACATTCTAACTAACCACTATGCCACACTGGCTCTCACTATGTTCTCTGGGTACCAGGTTTTCGTGACCTACCCCAGGGAATTGGTTTGTACTTTTAAGGCTGTGATCCTTTGTAAACTTACCTGGGGAGAAAGTCTCCTTGAATTCAGTGAAACTTACTTCCAAGTAGACATGCATAAGATGAGGCTGTAAGGCTGCAATCTTATGCACATTTATGTGGAACAAAGTTGCAGGATGTGGACCACCAGCTCTGTGGCTGGTAAATACTGCTCATTACTACTAAATTCTGCTAATCAATGGCAACCATCTTTGGCAGCACCTATGTCTGTGAACAGACTTTTTCCCGAATGAAACATCTGAAATCTCCAACCAGATCCAGACTAACTGATGCACACTTGCATCACTTGTTACGACTAGCAGTGACAAATATGGAACCTGACATTGGCCATCTCATTAGCCAAAAGCAGGCCCATACTTCCCATTGAAATACTAATAAGCTTATGTTGATTAAAATTGTTCTTCATTTTAAATATTGTATTGTTTTTTTCCTGTTTTTTTGCACTACAAATAAGATATGTGCAGTGTGCAAATCAAGCCTTTCTATACCTTTTTAAAATTTAATCATTAAAATTTAAAAAGGTATAGAAAGGCTTGATTTGCACACTGCACATATCTTATTTGTAGTGCAAAAAAACAGGAAAAAAACAATACAATATTTAAAACTGTACATTGTATATAATATTTTAATGTATTTCAATTTTAGACAGCAAATTAATTTATAATTAATTTATAATTAATTAATTAATAACTTTCCATTAAATCAAGGACCCGGGTCCTTTTTTTTCCTTGATCCATTCGTTCATATTTTTTTCAAACTATAGTCTGGGGCCGGGCCCCCAACAGTCTGAGGGACAATGAACTGGCCCCGTTTAAAAAGTTTGAGGACCCCTGATCTACCCGGACCTTACGTTCAACATCTGGGGCCTTCCTCCACCTGCAACCTCCGAGGGAGGCTCGGAGGGCGGCAACAAGGGGAGGGCCTTTTCTGTGGTAGCCCCCCAACTGTGGAACAAGCTCCCCCCGAGGCCTGCCTGGCGCCAACCCTACTATCTTTTCAGCACCAGGTTACGACTGCCCTCTACGCTGAGGCTTTTAACAACTAAATGGTACATGGTGGGGTGGTAAATTCTTTTAGAGGTCGTGTTTTATTAACTTGTTTTTAGTTTTTGTGATATTTTTTTAATGGTTTTTAAATTTTCATGTTTTTGTTTTTTAATTGTACTCTATTGTACTTTTTAATTGATTGTTGTACACCACCCAGAGAGCTTCAGCTATTGGGCGGTATAGAAATAAAATAAATTTCTTTTGTTGGTGCAGTGCAAAAAAAAGGGCTTAATAATTCATGTCTTTAAAAAAAGAAACCTTATTGGTGTTATATATATTAAATGAGAAGTGCAGAAGCAAAAGCCATCCTGAAAATCTACTTGGGACACTAATCCCGTATGTGTGGAGGCTGCTTCTACTAAAGATGCACAGTAGTGGGGGGGAAAGCACTCTGCACATGTCCCAAGGCATTCTCTTCATCTTTATATGATGGAAAACATCTTGTGGCTGCGGGGGGGGGGGAGGTGGCTCTGAAAGGCGGCCAAAAAATATTCTAAATGAATAAATGTTCCAGGACTGAAGCTTGGCAATGAGAACAGGTTGAGGCAAAATATTGTCTCTGGTGAGTGGGAAGAGACCAGGCCGCTGGAGGAGCTCTGTCGTCAGGCAGCAAGAAACCTGAGCAGGCCCTGACCTGGAAGCTCCTGGTGCAGAGATAGTCATGCCCGGCCCGGCCCGGCCTCCTCCTCCTCCTCCATTTCGCGGATACCTGACGCCTAATCCGCTTTGTGGTGGCGCGCGCGCAGCAGGCAGCAGCACCACCGACACAGCGGCGCGGCGCGAGGCTCTCCTCAACAAAGAGCGAGCCGGCGCAGAGGGGAGCGGCGAGCCCCTCGTGACTGCAGCCGCCGGTCCTCAGAAATTGCGTGAGCGGCAAGGCGGGGTCTGCGGAAGAACCGGCGGACGCTTTCGAGGGAAAAGCAGGGAGGGCAGCTGGAATGTGCGCGCGCAGCGAAATGCGGCGGCAGACACCGCTAGGAAGCGCAGGCTCTGAGAAATGGCCTCTCAGCCTCGCTGAGGGGCATGTAAATAAGCGCTTAATACACAGATACAGTGCCTGCCTTCTCGTTAGGCAAAGTGAGGCAAACCAGGCTGCAGATCACGGAAGAGCAGCAGATCGTGGCCACCTCCTCCCTTCTATCTTAGCCGCTTCAGCTTGCCTCGGTGCTGCTGCTGCTTGCCTTTGTTTTGTTTGGGGTCCGGTTAGGGGCATCCGCCTGCCGCCTTCGTAGCCGCTCCCTTCTGAAAAGTATAAGAACCCTCAGGATCCAGAAGCAAGTTGGGAGATACGGCAGGACCTCGGGTCAAACGTGTGCATGCCTAGAAATCCCCGGTCCATCTTCGCGTTACACCATTGCCTGGCGAGCAGTGGTCGTGCGTTTGTAAGTTTGAATGAGTAGATAACTGTCTTGGATTGTTCTTCCTACCAGGGTTTGGGTCCCACCGCACCTGCTGTCTTTGGGAATAAAGCTTTAAACTATTTCAGTCCTGGTGTGTTTCTTATCTCCGCCTCTATAAGGTGCTGAGAAGCTCAGCCTGATCAACGGAGATTTCTGGTTTGGTAAGGCGAGTGTCACACTGAGCGGGCAAGGAGAGCCCAAGGTCAGTAGGTGGATTGGGCGGCAGAAAAGGGAGCAAGAGATTTCCCCCTCATGCATTGAAGCTGCACGGCAGCTGCTTCGGTCCAAGAGAAGAAAAAGTCCGCTGCTTTGCCGGCCCCTGGACACATCCCACAAGGGTGAAACCAAGTGTGTGTGTGTGTGTGTGTGTGTGTAAGGGGCGGGGTGGTGAGCAGATGCCTTCCTTGGCCGAGTAGTTTCTCTCCCTCATGCCCCTCAGCAGAAGAGAGGTGGAGGCAGAACAGCAGTCCGCATCTAGCTTGCCCCTCCCGGAATCAACCAGCTTAGCAGCCTAGCAGTTTTCTCCACCACACTATCTACAAATTCATATCAAACTTTGCTTCCCCTTTCTGTCCACCCTCCCATCTTTCCTTTCCACCCACATCACTTGGATATGTGACGTCACACACACCCCTGCAATCCTAAACTTCCTTTTTTAGTTCCATTGAAATCCATGGTGCTTACATGCATGTTAAATTTCCTGAGGGATTGCAGTCTGGCAGCAGTTTAAACCTTTGCACATCTATAATAAGTCCCACTGACAGTGCAATCTTACGAATGTTTACTCAGAAGGAAGTCCCATAATATTCAGTGGAGATTACTTGTGTGCTTGCTATAGGGTTGCAGCCTGAGAGGGCAAATGAGAGAAACAGTGTGTGTGTGTGTGGGGGGGGGGGTTCTTAAAGGAACACAAAGAAGACAAAGAGACAATATGGGAGTGCAGATTTGCATGTAGTAGGGGAGAATGGGCTTTGAAATTCTCTGATGAGTCAGTTTCACAGCACAATCTTATCCATGTCTACTCAGAAGTAAGTCCCATAAAGTTAAATGGTGCTTACTCCCAGGTAAATTGATATGATTGCAACCTTAGTTTCCAGTAAGCTGCAGGTGACAGCGCTAGGGCAGGGGTTCTCAACCAGGGGGGGAATTTTAGGGTTTCAGGGGGGGAATTGGGACCACAAACTCAAACTGTTGGAATACTGATCTTTCTACAAATTACAATTCTACAGATTGTACATAATCTACAGGACATCACACCTTATTGTATGGCACAGATTAAGTCAGACAATCTTGGAAGGGGGAGAGTGACATTCTGACATGTGGTGAAAAGGGTGCATGGGGCAAAAAAGGTTGAGAACCACTGGGCTAGGGAGTCCTCCAAGCCTGATTCTCTGCACATCCCTTGGCATTTCACTGATGTTTTGTGATGAGATAGATATATAGCCAATAGATTGTGCTCATGTCTTCTTTTGAAGCGAGGTCTGACTCAAACTTGGGGTCACCCAGTGAATTTGATGGACAGCGTTAGGACAGACAAAAAGAAAGCCCTTCACGTAAAACGCATTAACTTGTTGCAATTTGTTACCACAAGATGTGATGGTCACTGACTCAGATAGCCTTAAAAGGGAATTAAATAAATTCACGGAGGAGGGTAAATTAAGTAGATATTAGCCATGATAGATAAATGGAATCTCCAGGTGCTACTTGATGCTTGGGAGGGAACTAAAACCGGAAGCAGGAGAATACTGGACTAGATGGACCCTCTGGCATGATCTAGCAGAGAAATTCTTAAGTCACTCAGCCAGTTTTTAGAGCCCGGAGCTGAGCTTAGAAAAGACAAAGTTTTAATAAAAAGAAAGAGGCTACCTTAGTGCATGTGCAGAGTGCAGATCCCGCAACAACATGCCTCAGGTTAAAAAAAAAAGGCTTGAGTGGGAGAGGGAAGTGCCATTTGATGTTCTGCCTCAAGCAGCAAAACGTCTTGGGCCAGCCCTGCAGATATATATAAAATTAAAGACATCCCAAAAGTGCCACATTGTCAGCTCCTCTGCAGTACTATCAGAAGCTTTGGAGGTGTGAGTTTCAATCATGATATTTATTTAGCACAGGGTCCGGCAGAAGGTAGATTGGGATCTACTGGTAGATTTCTGGGTGACTTTCAGATCAGCAAGAATTTGACTCTCAATTGTTTAAAGCAGCCTTCCACAAACTGGTGCCCTCCCAATGTGTTGGATTACAACTCCCAACATCCCCCAGCCAGACCATTGGGGTTCTAATAAAAAATTTAAAAAAAGCCCATCCCATAAGCCTGAAGTCTGCATTCCCAATTTAGCACTTCAAGTGTTCAAAGTATTTCACATCCATTATCTTGTTCTAATCTGTACAACAACCCTGTAGATAGGTCAATATTATCTCTATATCGCAGGATGGGAGGTTGCAGAGGCTGAGTGAAGAGAGTAGTTTGTTTGCTAAGGCAATCCACTAAGTTCATAGCAGAAGAGGCATTTGAACTGGAGAGTTAATGGTTCAGTGCTCAGTCTTACTCACTGGGACTTAAAGGTGGCACTTGAACCTAGGCCTGCATGGATTTCATATCCACTGGCCTTCAGCAGTTGGCCACCACACCAAGGTGGGAGGAGGGACTGAGTGGAGGCTCACATACATAGAAAGTGAGCTTGCCAAAACAAAACGTTTTGCACCCCTACTTTGATATACTTACAGTGCAATCCTATACATATCTACTCAGAAGGAAGTGTCATTGACTTAAATGTCACTGATATAGGATTTCAGCCTAATTATACTAAGGGGAGGAAACACCTAAACTGTGAAGTCTTTACAACTCTCAAAAGGCATGTGTGGGCAAAATAACCCTTTTGGACACAACAGCATGATGTATATGTTCTGTAATGCACTCTCCCTCTCTCATAATACTAGAACCCAGGGTCATCCCATGAAACTTGATTGGTGGGAGATTTGGGACAGATAAAAAGAAGTACTTCACACAGTGCATCATTAAACTATGGAATTTGTTACTACAAGATATAATGATGGCCAGTTTGGGTGGCTTTAAAAGGGGATTAAGACACATTCATGCAGGATAAGGCTATCAATGGCTATTCGTCATGATGGCTATATGCTACCTCCAGTATCAGAGGCAGTATGCTTCTGCATACCAGTTGCTGGGGATCACAAGTGGGACAGTGCTGTTGTGCTCATGTCCTTGTGAGTTTCCCACAAGCAGCTGGTTGGCCACTGTGTGAACAGAATGCTGGACTAGATAGACCCTTGGTCTGAAACAGCATGGCTCTTCTTATGTTCTTAATGCTCAGGGCACATCCCAGAGTGCCTATCCTGCATCTACACTTTCACTGGAACATGCCCACTGAGGAATTGAGGTTGACTTCCGTTATTGCTGCAGTCCCGACATTTCTTTGAAGTTCTACAGATACAACTGGAAAATAACAAGTGACAGTTTTGAGATTACTCAACCTTTAAACAATCCAGATGCATCCTATAATTATAAATATATATTTTCTGCATTAATTATCCAGTCACCATACTACTGCTTGAGAAGTAGAGTGCATATGATGTGTGAGGGAGACAGAGTCAGCCAAACTACCATTCTACAATACTACAAGTATTACTACAACAATACTATTACAACATTGTATTGTTGTATTACAATTGTAGTATTGTTGTATTGTAGTATTACAACAATACTACAAGTGAGAAGGATCTTGGAATTGTGGTAGATCACAAACTGAATATGAGCCAGCAATGCGATGTGGCTGCAAAGAAGGCAAATGCAATTTTGGGCTGTATTAATAGAAGTATAGCTTCCAAATCGCGGGAAGTGATAATTCCCCTTTACTCGGCACTGGTTAGGCCTCATCTTGAGTACTGCGTCCAGTTCTGGGCACCTCACTTTAAGAAGGACATAGACAAACTGGAGAGGGTTCAGAGGAGGGCAACAAGGATGATAAAGGGACTGGAAACAAGGCCCTATGAGGAGAGACTGAAAGAACTGGGCATGTTTAGCCTTCAGAAGAGGAGACTGAGGGGAGATATGATCGCACTCTTCCAGTATTTGAAGGGATGTCACACAGAGGAGGGCAAAGATCTCTTCTCGGTCATCCCAGTTTGCAGGACACGGAATAATGGGCTCAAGTTACAGGAACCTAGATTCCACCTAAACATCAGGAAAAATTTCCTGACTGTCAGAGCAATAAGACAATGGAATCAACTACCTAGGGAGGTTGTGGGCTCTCCCACTCTGGAGGCATTCAAGGTGCAGCTGGACAGACATCTGTCAGAGATGCTTTGACCTAGATTCCTGCATTGAGCAGGGGGTTGGACTCGATGGCCTTGTAGGCCCCTTCCAACTCTACTTTTCTATGATTCTATGATTCTATGATTCTAAGTTCAGGACTTGCTGTTTGGCTACTGTTATGCCAGGAAGGCATTTACACATATTCTATTAATGGGTGTTTCAAATAATGTTTCAACAAATGAAGTTTGATCTCACTGAGGAAAACAAACCCAAATAAGAAGGAACACTGGTTGAAGTTTTCCATCTCCGCACAAATAATTTTAGTGCTGTCTATGTTTTATTTGCATTTTTTTCCGGGGGGGGGGGGAGTCAGCCCTAACAACTGACATTACATATATTAGTAACTCTATTCATGAAGATCACGAAAGAAGAAATCCTTAGAATTTGCTAAAGAGATTACTGTGTTGCTTTTTAGATAAAAATTAAATCCTGTAAAAGTAGTTTAGCTCAGCTTTTCTTTTGTTCATGTAGCATCAAATAGTTGTTTTACTCAGGGGTTCTTTCATTCTCTCATAGGTGGTCTATTGACAGACTCCTGTACAACCTCCACTTCCTCCAAAACAAGCCACGCTGTTTATAGCTTCCGAACATCAAGCATAGGCACCAGACTTGTGGCATTTCAAAATAACCATTAGGTCCATGGGCACTGAACCCCAATTGTGTGCAGGTGTCACCATGCACATGAACACATCTTGGCATGCCACTGCAACAACCTTAAATATGGGATAGTAGTTGCCATGGTCAAGTAGTCATCAGTATCAGTCCTCCCTCTCAGTATGCAATGTATCATACTCTGAAGCAACCTTTGCCTGTTTGGATGCAACACAGAGCACTGGCTGTATCCATCTTGATTTTATAACCTAGAAGGAAAACAGAGGGCCATGAGGGGGGGGGGGAGGGGATGGGAATACTGTAACTGCATACCGATCAACTCTAAAGGACATCTCATATGGACATAAATATATTTCAGTTCCCAATAAAAGTAACCTTTTATTTTTCTTCTTCCATCCCCAAATAGAAGTAGCAGAATGATAAAGAGATGCCCTTTTAGCACAGATTTCTCACAGGGAAGGAAAAAGGGGGAGGGGGGAAAGCAATTTTCTGTCTTATAACAATGAACCAATTCTGGATAGGAGAGACTCTTAAAGTAAAATGCAGGCCTCATGCTTGAGTGTTCTATTCCTCAAATGCACTATTCCTTTTGTTCAACTGCCTTGTTTCTAATTATATGATCAAAAAATATTCTTCTCTTTGGAGCGATATGTGCTTCTACTACCATGGTAACTACTTTGCTTCTGTGTCAACCATATGGTGTAATTCCCCCTTTCCGTTTTTCATGCTGATGACCGTCTCATATTTTATTATAGTAAGGGAGTACAGAAGATGGTTTTAGGAGGACACTCTGGGTATTAGCTTCTTTCTAAATGCCAGAATTTGTTTACAGCTTGGAATTCTCTACAATCTCTCTTCAACAAAGATTTAGATCAAAATGCAAATAAATCGTTATACCACCTCAAATATGCAACTGGGAGAGTGTTTGTAACCTTCTCCCTGACGCACAATATTTGCATATGCAGGGTAATTTTGAGGTGGTGGTGGCACTTTTGGAGAAGCCGTTAGCCACATACATACCGTATACAAAAAATGAAGACTGCATCACGTGCCTTGTTCAGTGTTTGAATTCACTCCATTTCCAGAGGTGACTGTTACTGCAGAAATACAGCCCTTGCAGTGATAGAGATGCTCCCAGTGGTAGTTCCAGAAGCAAATCCATGGTAAAGTGCAAGTGTAAAAACACCAATGAGTAAATTATAGCACCAATCCTGTTTGAAGCAATATGTAAATTAATTATCAAAGCCAGACCACTGAGACATTTAGGGTATTAAACTCTGGAACTTGAATTTTGGCCACTGGAACAGTTGCTCTACCAAGTGTCCTGTGAAGGAAGTGACAGAAAGAGAATTCTATCACCTAACACAAAAAGAAGTAAAAATCCATAACAAATCTGTCATGATGGAGTGGTCAAATTAACCCCAAATGGAGGCTGAAATACATGGTTTCTGTGCCTGTTATGCGTTCATCAAAGCATTCCAAGATGGACTTCTGAGAGCAAGATGAATTAGTGGGGAAAGCACCAGATCTTCTCAGACAAGAGCATCTTTCATAACTGGTAGGGGTATTGGAGGAGGTAGTCCTTGAGTCTCACAGGGAGGGGAAGAGCTGCCACTTTCTGGCTGCCTCTGTTGATCACCAGTCAGCACAGATGCTGCAAAGCAGGCATGGAAATATATAGCGATTTGATCAGCTTCAAGTGGACAGCTGGATCCTTAGTGAGATATCTGACTCCAACTGCCTAGTGTACTTCATTGAAGCCAAGGAATAGAACTGTATCAAGCTTACTGCATTCTTGAAGCCCTGGAGCTTGGGCTCGGCCAGGATGGAGGAATCAAATCCAAAGTACCCTTCCCTGTAGCAGATGCAAATGTGGGTGGGGCCAACAGAGGTTTTGACTGACAGAGTGAGCAAGTTCTCTGAACTGGAACTGTCATGGATCAGAAAAGAACCTTCTGCGGAAGGGTTTAGAAGCTTCCTTGCCTCAGCAGAAGAGATGGGCCCCCAGTACCACCCTGCCCCCAAAAAGAGAGTGAAATCAAGCAAGAAATCTAACATGCTGCCAGGCACCACTTGTGAAGAGGGAAACAGAAAGGAGCACAAGGCAACCCTTGATTGTATCTAACAGGGACTTGTGGGCAACCTACAAGAGTGGGGAGGGGTAGATTTGCAGGCTTGGAGTACCACTTGCCCAAAATGCGCTCGCTTGCACTCTCGCTCGTGCTCTCTCACACACACACTCACACACAAGGATTGTGTAAGCATGGGGTGGGTGGCCTGTGGGCCAAATGCAGCCCCCACCACACCACCAAATTTAGCAACAATGAAAAAGTGTTGTTTTTTTAAAATGGTGGTTTAATGGTGGAGCACTAAAATGCTTTTAGCATGTCGTTGCTGCTACAGAGCACTAAAATGGTTATATTTAGCTTGCAAACAAGCTAAATTTAACTCTTGTAGTACTAGGGAGCGATTTGCTGTCAATTTTTAGATTTTTTCAGGGCATCCCACAGACTGCAGCAGATGGGGGGGGGGGTTCCAGGGAGCAAAATTTGCCCTCAGACTTCCCATAGTTGCCCACTCCTAGTCTAAGCCATTTCAAAACACCCATTCCAATTTCGGGTGACAAAAATCAAAATAACCATCCTAGAGTCTGACAGCCCCAATCATTTACTCATCATGGACAAGAGTTATGAAAGTTTCCCCACTCCTACATGTGTGGCCCATTATCTATAGCAGGAGGTGTTGAACCTCAGGCCTGTAGGCCAAAGCCAGCCCGGTGGAGTTCCCCAAATGGACACATCCCCTTTTTCTGGCCCTGCCCTTTTCCCCAACTGCCATTCATTCAGTTGTTTCCTGGCTTTTTTGTGTGTTTTTTTAACCATTCTAAAAGGTTGAAATGCCTCTCCTAAGGCTTAGTTACTGGCAGGAAGAGCTTTAAGCTAAACTATGCTTCTATTTTTGATATTTTGGTCCTGCCCCTTTCCTCTTGCCTCCTTTTGTCTTGGGCCCCACTCACTACTGGAATGAAGCCCCTGAGAGCTTCTCTGAAATTGGATTCAGACCTTGGGCTAAAAGGGGTTTGACAACCCTGATCTATAGCAACCCATTCCTGCTTCCACTCCACCTTACCAGCCTGCTTCAAGTGTTTCATGGTGTCCTCAATTTGCCCCGAGTCTGAATCTTCATCCGCAGATTCTTTCCAGTTGTGCAGTTCAAGGTCATAAGGGTAAACAGTCAGAGCAGACATCTCTCTGCAGATCACAATGTTGAGCAATTTCATAGTTAGTTGTTCTGTCAAGGGACTGGCATCCCATAGGCCAGTCAGTGCAAGATGCTGAGGCAGGAATGGGAGGGCTGCCACCTTGCCATGAGCATCTGAGGATAAGTTTCATCCTGTCTCATGACACCTAAAACATGATGAACAAGAGTGCAGATAGGATGCAGTGGAGGATGTCAATGTAAGGACCCCCACGATCTCAAGTGATCCATTAGCTCAATAGCTTACCACCAATGTATGCAGGGCATTCCTTCAAAGAGTGCAACTTAGTTCATAACACTAGGTTTTCCTGAACAGTCAAGTATCCTAGCACTGGAAGAAGAAGAAGAAGAAGAAGAAGAAGAAGAAGAAGAAGAAGAAGAAGAAGAAGAAGAAGAAGAAGAAGAAGAACCCCTTGGGGTTCTAAAGAGCTGCATTATGGTATTTCAGAACTGATGGCGCTGCATACCTAAAAATCACTCCCACAATGCCCCCCCCCAACACTTCATTCACCTTGCCTCGCCATAGGCAGTGGCTACTTGGCTGATAAATGCAAACTCTAGGATTACAAATGATTTTCATAGATTTCATAGATCATAGAGTTGGAAGGAGCCTACAAGGCTATCAAGTCCAACCCCCTGCTCAATGCAGGAAACTAGAGGAGGGGTCTCCCATCCAAGTAATAACCAGGCTTGATCCTGCTTAGCTTTCCACACTCAGACAAGCTGAGCCAGCATAAGCCACATTCATAGGCATTACCGTAACTCCATGTTGTTCCAACAAAATGAAATGAGATGGAACAGCATTACTGGAGAGAAAAGAGCAGAACCTGATTAGGAAAAATAATAAAAGCATTGTGACGTTGCAGCGTTTGAACAGAGCAGAGAAACAGTCTGAGAATATTCTGTCTCCCATTGCACCTACCCTGCAATGATCTTTGTCATACAGCTTGCTGCAGCTGCTTTACCACAAACAAACCATTCTGTATTATTCCCCACCACAGCTACCAAATCAAAGCATTAACAGCAAAAACAGCAAACTAACGCTAAGTTACAAGGCTGCAGCGGGCTCTATCCTTGGCTGCAGCATTCAGTTCCTTGGGCACCAGCTGCATTCACCTTGAATAACTCCAGGAGCTCATCTCAGGCACAGTTGACAATCTAGTTAATGTGATTAAGCTTCCTCCGTACACCCCCAAGCCAAGTGAACTTACTCCTTTGCTTAAACTGAGGGACAGGTAGGGATCAAGTGAGCTCAGCAACCAGCAGAGGTGGACAGCGTGCTGGTGCTGCAGGAGAAGGTCCAGCTATGGAATCTTAATATGGATTGACATTTTAAATGCAATTAATTTTTGCCAGAAAGCTGTGGAGGAGGAAGACTCGGGAAAAACCCTGTACCCAGGACTAAATCCAAACTGAAAAGCATCTTGATTTCCCAGTGTTAAAATAAATTAATCCCTGCCCATTTGTGGTTATGGGCTGACAAACCTATAGCTTGTCATGGGAGGTTGTAACTAACTGCTTCAAAATGACTTTTAGATATAGGAAGCAGTATATAAATTGATAAAATAAAATAAATAACATAGAGCATTAGTTACAATCAGGAAACTTGTGGCACCTTAAAGACAAACACATTTATTCTGGCATAAGCTTCCATGGACGCTGTCCACTTCATCAGATGTTTGGAGTGCACAGTGTCCGTGGAAGCTTATGCCAGAATAAATGTGTTCATCTTTAAAGTGCCACAGGACTCTTGATTTTTCTGCAACAGACTAACATGGTTACCCCTTTGGAAATCAGGAAGCTTGTAACTACCTGCTATGTCCATAGATAGATGTTCTGTCAATCTGTCATATGTATGGTACAGCAGGTAGATCATATATCGACTACACTGTGCCTGCTGCACTGGTTATCGGTGTGTTTCTTAGTCCAATTTAAAGTGCTGGTTTTGACCTTTAAAACCTTAAATGGTTTGGGACCAAATTACTTGAAGGACCATCTTCACCCAGATCAGCCTGCCGGCACATTAGCAACAGAAGCCCTTCTCATTTGCCCACCTTTGAGGGCAGTTAGTTGGGCAAGCATATGAGAGGGCCTTTTCTGCAGTGGCCCCACACCTCTGGAATGCGTTGCCATTGATGGTCCAACCCTGGCCCCAACACTGCAGGCTTTTAGGAAGGCCCTGAAAACCAACTTGTTTACTCTGGCCTTTCCCTGATTATATGTGTTGGTGGTGGTGTTGCTGTTTTTTAGATTGTTGCTTTATCAAATTGTATTGGTCTATTTTATTGTTTTAAGCTGCCTTGGGTGGAGTCCTGCCCTGAAAAATGCCCTAGAAATCTTTTTGATGATGATGATGATGATGATGATGATGATGATGATGATGATGATATAGTTCATAGTCAAATGGGAGTCATAAGAACAAAATGCTTTTGCATGTATAAGGGCACTACTTCAGTTTTCCCACCACACCTGGTTGTTTCTTTGGAGGCGGAGAAGCTGTTTTGTTATATGTTTGTATAGTATCACAAGCTGATTGAATTGTGTTTGTCCAATTTAAATATGGGTCACTAAATGTAGATTTAGCAAATGTGGATTTGGGCTGGCTTTTAGTTTCCAGCAGGGTCCTGTCCCATCTCCCCCTGTCCCCGTCCCCGTCCCCGTCCCCCCCGCCGCATGCATTTATGGGAACTGAAAACAGATCTGATCTTTTCAGTGACCTCAAGGGCTTTGGAGAATCAGTCTCCATTGGCAGTGGCTGAGTGCAAAAGTCTGTTCTCTGAGCATGCAACTAATGCATTCAGCACAGATCTAACATTTCCTCATACTTCGAAGTGTTCTCTACACATCTGCCTAGAAATTCACAGGAAAAACAAATATTTTACAGGAAGCAGAAGGCAGATGGCTGAACAAGACCACACCAGCAAGCAGTAAGGCTGTCTTGTGTGGCTTGGCTTTTCATGGCCAGAATAAAGCAAATGATTCTATTGTGTGAGGGTGGTTATCTTGCCACTTTGATAGCATTGTGTTTTAAAACTGATGTTACGGGTCCCAAACTGTCAAGATGGAAAGAGGGCCTTAGAAGTTGGAACAGATAAACAAGCAAAGTAGAAAACGTCCATACCATATGGGAGGGTGTGGCGTAACCCCACATATTCAGTTCCCTGGTGTATGTCTGCATTAGTATGTTTAGTGTGTCTAGAATGTTGAACTGAGTGGGTGTGGTTTGTGATGTCTTAGAAAGGGTGGGGGGAGGAGTATATAAGGAGTGTTTGAGTGATGTCAGAGTTAGTCGAGTTAAGAAGTAGAGTGTTGGTTGTAGTGTGTTGGGAGTGTTAGGGATTTTGGGAGTTAGGTTAGGTGGGTTGTTTGTGTCTTGTCAGGAGTTTTAAGAGGAATCAGTGATTGTATGAGGAGTGAGAGTATTTGGAGTTATAGGGACTTAGGTTAATTATAAAGTGTTTGGTGTAGGCAGGTTTATTTTCTGGAACTAAGATTTTGATAATTAAAATAAACTTATTTTTATTTTGTTTGCTACCCAAATCCTACATGTCAGCTTGGTGTTATTAACCTGCATTACTTTCATATCTACACTCACACCTTTGTACCCACAGCATCATAAATTTAAAAATAGATCCTTAATAACTAGTATTAATCTTTTCCCTCATTAGTAGGGGAAAGGTTTCATTTGACCCTCCCCTCAGGTTTTTAAGTGTTGGTGCTTTGCCTGAGAAGGGTTTATGCGCGTGGTCCTAAAGTGTAAGGGACCCGCAGAGGGCTCCTGATGTCCTAATCAATTCTTCTGTGAACCTCTTAAATACCTGCATAGCAGGGAGTCAAAAAATGGATGCAGCCCATGGTACCTAGGGAAACTGCACTTCCAAGATGACCAGAAGCACTATGGAAACCAAAAGGGGAACCTGACAGTGTCATGGGAAAGCTCTTACTGAGCTAAGACTGAGTTCCCCAAATATAGGGGCAATTCCTGTTTTGGAGGGAAGCAGCAGGGAGACTACTGTTTCAGCTCCACAATTTAGGACTACACACAATCCTTAAAATAAGAAAGATGAGAAGTGGGTGAGGATAAGCAACTGCAAGAATTATTGTGGGAGGCTCAGATGAGTGAAGGACTGGGGATGCTTCTATATGATGGCTCCTAGCACTACCAATCAGAAGGCATTGTGCAGCATTTCCATCTTCTTCTTTTTCCTTAATGGATTTTGTGCAGTAAGAAAAAAAAGACAGAAGTGGTGGGATATGATGTCATCTGCACCCCCATAAAATTATGTGAATGAGGCAGTGTGACTGCACAATAAATCCTCGTCTGGAAGCACCCTAAGCCTGTTTTAGGTCACCCCAGGACATTTTGCTGCCTGAGCCAAAGAACAAGAGGGTGCCCCCTCTCATTCCATGTACGAAAGCCAACTGGACTGGCAGATTATTCTGTCTTCAATACTGATAATGGACAGCATCCTCCATTGCATCTGAAGGCAGCAGGCAAACTTAGGGGGCACAGAACAAGCTGCATGGAGCACAGGTCTCTCCTCCAAAACCTTGCTGCTACCTCCCATCATCTGCCACCTGAGGTGAGTGCTTCACTCTGCCTAATAGTAGGGCCAGCCCTGGGTTACCCACTCAAACTTGAAGCCAAGCCTGGGTAAAGAATGGATTTCTCCCTGCACCCAAAGGTCCTTCATCAGATAACCCAGCCTTCCCCAACCTGGTGCCCCCCAGAAGTGTTGGTCATACTGGCTAGGGATGCTGGGGGTTGAAGCCCAACACATTTGGAGGGTACCAGTTTGGGGAAGGCTGGCATAATCTATACAGGTTTTCTCCCACCAGTCTTGCTATTAATTGATAATGCCTTTTTACTGGGGAAATTGCATTCCAGTTAGGACATAACATATCTCTAGAATGAACCTTCTTGTTTTTAATCCTGCAATTTCTGATGCCAAAATGTGACTTCACTTTTCTGCAGCCATTGGCAATTTACCAAAAAATCCCAAATTTATCATTTATGCTTCACAGTTTGCAGGATACATAGCCATTTGTTCTATTTTCTCATTTAGTTTCACCTCTTCCCGCCACACAAACTCCAAGACCTGGAATAATCATGTGAAAATGTCTTGCCCTAGGATGTATGTCTGTGTACTTCATCATGTGCCCAGCTCACAACTTAATCCATGCTAAAGGTGCAATTTTATGCATGTTTAGACATTTAAAAAAACACCTACAGCTCCCAGCATGCCCCAGCCAGCATGGCTGTCTGGGATGTGCTGGGAGTTGTAGGCCTTTTTTATGTCTAAACATGCATAGGATTGCACCCTTCATGTACTCAACTGCTAAAAGTGAGTTGGCCCATGATGGCAGGGTTGTGAACAGATGCATAGTGAACTGTCATGCAGATGCCAAACTCAATCCACTCAACCCCATATTCTGCATGTCTCCAGCCTCCACTCTCATGAGGAGGTATGAAAGGGGTGCATTAGTTGGGATCAACTGGTATGATTGAATATCATCATCCCAGCTGCACCCCAAGCAGAAAACAATGTGCTTTCTGGGATTAGAAATAGCAGGATTGGGGGTTGCGGGGGTATGCTCAGGGTCGGTGCAAGGCAGTTTGGTGCCCTAGGCAAGATCAGATATTTAGCGCCCCCCTCTTCCCACTTAAGCCCTCCCTCCCTCCAGCCCTATGCTCCTGGCGCCCCCTTTAGCCCGGCGCCCTAGGCAGCCGCCTAGTTGGCCTAATGGTAGCACCGGCCCTGGGTATGCTAGGTATGCTATATGTGGTTACCATTTTGCTCTATTCATGAGGATTAGCTTCAGTAATTTTACAGAAGCCAAGTTTGTCTGGCCAGATCAATTTAGATAGTGGCTATACAACACAACTATATTTCTTGCTTTGCTCAAAAATGGATGTCTTTAAATAGAAATCAGGTTAAGGGTGCGTGCAATCCTATGCATGTTTAGACAGAAAAAAAGTCCTACAAGTACCAGCACTCCCCAGCCAGCATGGCTGGCTAGGGGAAGCTGGGAGTTGTAGCACTATTTTATCATTTATTTATTTCTATACCACCCAATAGCCAAAGCCTTCTGGGCAATTCACAACAATTATTTGTGTCTAAACATGCACAGGATTGCACCCTAAAGGTGTTATCCTGGTTCCAACTTAAGTTGTTAAGGTGGCTTTTGCCTAAGCTTGTTCAAAGGAACCTGATATTATTCAGCTTAGGGAGATCTGACTCACATCAGTTATAAAAAGAAGTTAACATCTAGAATGTATTTTAAAGAATTGTCACATTCATATACATATATCATTCTGCAGCTTGGTCCTTAGTGTAAAGGTAATTGATTATTCAGCTTGATCACACAGCACCATGGAATTATGTTCACTGGACTTCTCCGAAGATGGCCACTTGAGAAAACACTTGCACTGGCATTTTGACACAAACCTGATTCATGCTTAATCTATCATTAATTGAATTATTTCACAATTTCTCATATCAGGTCTATAATTGCTACTGAAATTAGAAATACATTAAGGTAATCAAAGTTTTTTAGGTCTTTATTACAATATATGATTATGTAATGTGGGAATTACATAAATGGCTTTTTCGAAATTGTCTTTGACATTATAATGCTTGACTTGTGGAAGGAAAAATGGAAGACACAGGGATGTTCCTGATGACCTGAGATATAAAAAGGGATACATAAAGTAGAGATGTACAACAGAGTGCAGTACAGTAGCTCAGACTTGTAATGATGGTATTAGGAACGCTAAGTCCCAGAATGAACAGAGACTTGTGAGGATGCTAAAACAACAGAAAGTTGACTATGTTCTTTGGCTATGTTTGGGGCAAGAAGAACAAGGAACAGATACACCCACTGCTTGGGGAAGATGGTGATGTGTTAACAAGTGACAGATAAAAGATAGAACTAAGAAGAGAAGGTGAAGGGGAGACCAACCTTGCCCCATCCATTGGTCAGATAAGGAGCAGCTGTAGGGAGTTTCCTTCCCATGCGCTCCTGCCAGAAAGAACTTTGCTCTAACTCAGGGCTCTCCAAATGTATCAGCCAGGAAACATAATCTAATGTTTTAACTTCTCTGTGCATTTTGTAATTGGGTTGTTCGGGGCTGTAACAGCTGGTATAGACAAACATTGAGCTGCAACTGTGCTTTCCAGACTTCTTCATGTTGCCAGCTTTTTAAATGTTCACCCTGCTCAGATTGGGCAAGCTCTAACTGCTGGTTGCTCTGGGATTTCAGAGCTGATTGGAAGCACACTCTGGCCCCATCCATCAGCCAGGGGACTAAGGGGTGCTGGAGTGTGTGGACTTGTGTGCATGTGTGTATTATTACAATCTATTGTAAGCCACCATGAAAATCATTCAATCAAAAGGCAGGATATAAATCTTATAAATACTCAACTCCTATTTTGCCTCAGTCTTCTCCCACAAGGTGGACTGTGTTCACTTCAACCTGGAAAAAGTAGAACAAACAATATAAGGAGGACTGCATTGCAGCCCAGGATAGGTAAAGAGATGGTTAGCGAACACCTAGCTACTTTAAATGCGTTCAAGTCTCCAGGGCCAGATGAATTACATCCCGGGGTGCTGAAGGAGCTTACAGATGTTAGTTCAGAGCTGCTGTCTGTAATATTTGCTGGAAGTCAAGGAATTTGTGGAGTAACGTGAAAAGGGTTTGTCCATGCTCAGTTGACAACCATGGGACCTACTTGCTTAGTAAAAGCATTAACTTGCATTTATGAAATTGCCTAGAACCAGGATACTTGAAGGGCTACCACCTACCATATAAACCTGCCCACTCCCTGTGGTCAATTGGAACAGGCCCTGTTGTGTGTCCCACCAGTTAAGTCCCTGCACGGAAGATCTTTGTCTGCATGGTTAATGCTGGTTCATATATGGGTAAAGATGTGGTTGGCGGTTGCATGATGTATTTAACACCAGTACAAATACTGTATATGGTGAAAACCCATTCATTCCTTGCTTAAAGGGGCAGTATCCAATGCGACACTACCACTGATGTAAATTACATTCCTCTAGCATAAGTGACCTCTAGCACAATGCCAATAGCATCTTGCCAGCAAACGCTATTGCCGGTGCCCTAGAGGTCACTTATACTATCACAACATCATTTATATTAGTGGTAGTGTCACATTGGATATTGCCTATATATAATAATAATAATAATTATTATTATTATTATTATATATATATATATATATATATATATATATATGAGAGAAATAGTACAGGCTTTAAAATCTGCCTAGTGTGGCTAACATGGTTCCAACCATACAATATGAAATAGTCACGTCAGGCAAGTTCCAGAGAGTGCAACATTTTCCTACCTCCAAATTTCTGGGTTTTGTTTTTTAAAATGAGGGGCAATCTAGACCAGAGAAGTCTCAGTTTCGTTTTTGTCCTGGAGAAGGTCAGCATTGATTCCCTCAGGCAAGAAAAATAAATGAATGTGCATGATGTAACAGGACAGAAAATTCCAGTTAAAAGGACTAGCATGGAAGCAACCTTGCCTGTGCCACCTGCTTGATCCTCTCACTCCAGCCTGCCAGATGGAGGCTGGTGACTCCTATTTTGGTGGAGCTCTTAATCCATTGCAGTTTCTATTTGGAGCTTTCTAGGAGCTATCCATGGTGCTCCATGGTGCTGAACCTATTGGGGGGTGGAGTTTAACACCATGGACAGTTCCTAGAAAGCTCCAACTAAAACCTGCAATGGATTAGGAGACCCACCAAAATAGGAGTCACCAGTGAGCAATGCGGGGATTACAGCATGCATCTCCCACACACCCCGCCTGCCGCCCCCACCACGGAGTTGCAAGTGACCATACAGGATACATGGAAAATCCCTTTTGGAAGCGATCCTGGGGCACAGCCGCATTCACTAATGGTTTGGGAAAGCCAGGCTGCTTTAAGACACACAGGCCTCCGAAGCTGATGCGAGACGCCGACGCATCTCCCCATTGCTTTTGCAAAAGCGGGACAAGTACTTCATGGGGGAAATAGATTACGACCAGAGAAATAGCAACTGGGAAAGATTCAGTCCCTGGCACCGTTTCTGCGATCATAATCGGACCGCTTCCAAGTTCTGAAAAGCCTTGTGCCTCTATCCAATTCCAAGGTCAATCCCCAACTCCACTTGCAGCACTGCGGGAGCGAAGAGGGACGGCTCCATATGCCAAAGGTAATCCGGGGCTTGGCGCAGGAAAGCTGTAGCTCTCGGTCTGAAATGGTATTCGGATGAAGCCCCCCACCCTCCTAGAAAGTGGGATCGGATGGCCCTTGACCTACCCATCGGTGCGCCTAAGCCTGGCTCCAGAACTTGCATGATTTACCTTTGCTCCCACACTGTGGCGGTGGCAGGCGGAGATTTCCTTGGAATTGCCCTAACTTGCACAGCCGCTAAGCGCTTTTGGCTCCTCGAAGCCCCCAAGGCAACTGCCTGCCTTCAGGGGATAAGCAGAAGCATGGAGCCGGGCACAGGCAAGGCAGCACGAAGTGTGCCAGTATGTGTGTAAGGGGCCGGGGGTGGGGGAGAGAGCTCCGGTATGGAGTGCTTGGCTGCCCGCTCTGGTTTTAACCCTACACTCCCAAGGCTCGTGGCTCCGTTCTTCAATCGCAAGGCGTGTGTTCCGTTGCCCGCCGCTTGCGCGCTCCCCCCTTCTAGCACGTGGCCTGCAGGAAGCCCTCTGGTGGGGCCGCTCTTTGCTCTCTAGGTAAGTGCGGGCGGGAGCTTAGGAGCTGCTCCTTACAGGGTAAGTGGCTTGAAGGGGCAGCAAAAGGAAAGCGTCGATAGGAGGGGATGTAGGTGGGGGGAGCTGCCCTCCTAAATTTTCTGTCCCCTCCTTAAATTTGCAAGCAAATAACTAAAAAAAAGTCTTTAAAAGGCCTACAAGCCAGATGAACCTCCCCTACTCCCCCCCCCCCCGAACTTTTAGGCTGGCTGAAGGAAACAAAGCAGAGGAAGGTCACTCAGGAAGTCTGCCTGGCATTAATGGCATGCTAAGGCCCTGGGGGGGGGGGCATAACCACAATTAATGTTTATGGAGTGGACAGAGGAACAGTACAGCCCCCCGCCTGCCGTCTTTATCAGGGGCTGCATGAGCAAGGTGCAGGGCTTGCTCTGAGCACAGTCCTACTGTCATGTCAAGGGTGTGTCCCTAAGCACAGCGGGGAAGCTGTGTCAGATGTGTTGGCCTGCTACCCAGCGGGGAAACTGTGTCAGATGTGTTGGCCTGCTACCAAGCCAGGTTGGGGAAATCAAGGGCAGATGTTCAAATGTGAAAGTGTACCTTGTGATGAAAGAGGGTGTGCTAAACCCACCCTGGGTTCCACAACTAGGGAGATGGAGGGGATTGTGAAATTATAACTAATTTCACTCCTACCGGATGGTGCTGTTATTTTGAAATGCTTGGCTCCTTTTGTATTTCCTCACTGCCTCACTAGAATCAGGCTATGACAGCTCCAGCCTCCAGTAGAAGTGTTTGAAACCAGTCTCATGAGCTAGAACAGAATCCCCCATTCTTCATCAGCTGGGACATCCCCTCCCTCTTTATGGATATGCACACTTGTTGGCAAAGAGAGATGCTCCTCTGACCATGCATAGTGCACCTATCACAGAGTATCCAAATTCTAAAGTTCTGGCACAGGAGTCACAGGATGACTTAAAGAAGAGGGCCTTTTCTGTGGTAGCCCCCCAACTGTGGAACAAGCTCCCCTGAGGCCCGCCTGGCGCCACATCTATTATCTTTTCGGCACCAGGTTAAGACTGCCCTCTACGTTGAGGCTTTTAACAATTAAATGATATATGGTGGGGTGGTAAATTGTTTTTAGCTGTCATGTTTTTATTAACTTGTTTTAGAGGTATTTTTAAATTTGGTTTTAAAAATTGGTTTTATTGTTTATATTTTTAACTGTATTTTATTGTTTGTTTTTCATTATTGTTGTGCACCGCCCAGAGAACTTCGGCTATTGGGCAGAATAGAAAATGAATGAATGAATGAATAAATAAATAAATAAATAAGATCTCTCTTGTTTTTACAAGTTGGTCACTTGACTTTTCAATCCTGAATTTGTATCACTTGCAGATGCGACTACTCACCCTGCTTTTGCTTCACCAGTAAAAGCTCAAAACAGCATAAACACATCTTACTATTACATCAAAACTGAAATGATGAAAATGCAAAGTTAGGATAAAGTCCTATGTCTTGCTGAGTTTAAAAGAGACCGCAAGCAATTCAAATGAAGAAAGAACAGGAAGTACTTACCATTTTATTCAATCCTGGTGTCAGTCTTATTTCTTCATACCCGAGTAGCCTGAGCTGTAAATAGGACACTGCAACTAGTAATCCATGCTTTTGAAGAGGAGCTAGCAGAGTTGTTTCCAAGAATGTCAACTTGTAAGGAACAATAACATAGTATAATGCCCTGGTAATATATTAAGTTCCCCTTCCCAGAATTGCACCATTAACAAAAGTCTGTTTCTGTCAGAGAATCAATTTAGTTTAGACTGAGTTACAAACATCAGCAGGAAAGGAGTGGAGGGAAACAGTTGGGATTTTGAAAGTTGGCTGATCAGCACTAGTGAAGTGGCGGAGATAGCATCCCTAAGAGATCAGACATTATGGGTTGTTTTAGACCAGCCCTAGTACCTTTCTTATGTGTTAAGACTACAACTCCCTTCAATGGCCATGCTGGCTGGGGATGATGAGAGCTGTAGTCCAACACCTCTGGTGGGTACTAGACAATGAGAAATCCATTTATTTCTTGCTTTGTGTTTCACTATTTCTGTGCCTCTAGCAATAGCACAATTGTCCATCCCTGCATAATGCAGGAGGTAGCTTGCTGGAGGGTGATAGCTGTACTCATCTTAACTGCTTCTGGTTAGAAGCCCTCTGATCACCAGTCTAAACTCACTGACAGTTTAGATCTATTTATTGTTTCTACAACATTATCCTTTCCCCTAAATAATTCTTTAGTCTGAATATGCATTTCCATACTGCATTTATTCATAGTAATCAAATCTCTGTCACCCTCTTGCTAGACAAGACAGATGAAGTGGTGGGTTCTATGTATCCCTTTGACTGACCCAACATAGACATACTGCCATCCAGATGACCTGCCCCATACAGTAGGGTTAATCTGAACTTCACTTTGAAATCTACCCTATTATCTTCATACACACATAGCTGCTCTGTGCAGAGCAGAGGCAAAGAGAAGTTTGATGGACACAGAGAAAAGCAGTAGGATGCAACTCTCTTCTTGGACATCCCCATCCAATGCTAGGTTTGCAAAAAGAAAAAAAGCAACAGAATCCTGCTTGTTCATAATGCGGGTCACAAAAGTAGTGGGCACTTTTGCATTAGTGATAGCTGAATTGTGAAAATGATTACCATGTGCTCCACTGTTAGTGGGATAATTGATATTTCCCTGCGTGATGCTACTAATGGTCTTGGGTAAAATTACCCTTCTGCCGATCATAAACTTTTAAACTTGTTACTAATTACCTGAGGTCACAGAGCAGGTTTCTTAATTTTACAATTGTGATTTTTTTATGGCTGAAACAAACTTTAACTTGATCCCCAGGTGTGGTGCTGCAGGCCACAGTACAGAAATAATACCTATTTTACAATCTACCACTACAAACAAGGTGTTCTCAGTGCAGCAGCCACATTCCAACCATTTTTCTGCAGCCCTTTAAGGAGTTCAGGGCACAAATGGAAGCAAAGGAAACCAAGATCACTATAACCGAAGTTGGTGCTGAACTCTACTGCCCAAGAATGTTTGAGTCTAGATTGCTAGGTTCTGTCTTTACCTAAAAACATCTTTCGGGAGTCTGAAGATTTACAAGACTAAGGCCTTAATTATATTAAGTGGAAATATTTTTTCATCATATAGCAGAAAACTTCATAGTACAATTGAGTATGTTTGTTTTCTTCCCTGTCTTAACCTAGTCAATGCAGCAGCTCAAAAAGAAAAAAGGTTATCAATTTGTATGAATGCTCCTTGGAAAGCTAGGTGTCTGCCCTCTGGTGGCATTGAAAATACTTATATCTGCCTAAAGCAGTGTTTCCCAAATGGTGTTCCAGGGAACCTTGGTGTTCCTTGCAACATGAATAAGGGTTCCGTGAGAAAATTTTGATGCTAGCAATATTTTCTCCTCTAAAATATTAAATATGAAATTATGTATCAAAAATACTTAGCTAAATAGTATTTAGATTACAAAGGTTTCTATAGTGAAGTGGTTGTCACGAAGCTCATTGGCTCCTGCAAGCTGGAACCAATGAGGAAGACTGAGCAATCCCCCCCCCCATCTCAGGGCATTATGGGCGGCCTTGAGAATAAAATACAGCAATACCTTGGATTGCAAGTAACTTGGTTTGAGAGCGTTTTGCAAGACAAGCAAATTTTTAAATATTTAATATTTTTTTACTTGATATACAAGCGACGTCTTGCAATACAAGTACTGTAGTATGGCTTAAATTAAAAATCTCTGTACAATTTTTTGGGGGGGGATTTCGTTTTGATATAAGAGTGTTCTGGACCACAAGCACGTTTCCGGAACGAATTATGCTCTCAATCCAAGGCATGACTGTATTAGATTTAAAAACTCAAATAAAAACATCAGGCACACTTTTGAGTATTACAAGTGGCGATTCGAAAATAGGCTTAATTTCTTCTACTTTGCTCCAAAATTTCCCTTACCCCACCCTTTATTCAGGGGTTATTCCATACCCGCCTCAGACCTGCGTTTATAGGTTTCATCAATATATTTCAAGCACAAAAGTGTTCCGTGGCCAAGTTAGTTTGGGAAACGCTGGCCTAAAGTAAAATATTTTCTGAAATGGTTCCAACTACATCTTCCTAAGTGGACCAATGTCAAAAAGAACATTTTGACTTTTGGGGAACCTCTCCCCCAATGTCATTCCCTCCCCCCCCAAACACACACATACATATATACAGAATATAACAAAAGGTGACTGCATCAATTTGTATTCTTCTTCTAAATTACGGCAGAAAGTAGTAATTCATGGGAAAGAAGTCTATCAATTATTACTCTTAGCTATGATTGCTAAAAATGGAACTACTGTGGGCCCCATGCAGTCCAAAGCTAGCCCTGATGTATTAGACTTGGCAGTATCATCTAACATGTTCCTACTCTAAGATGCATTGGTATTTACAAGACACTCTTATTTCCACTACTGAAAACTAATCATCAGAGTTCCCTGATACATTCCCCAGGGAAGGCACTACGAGTTCAACATTAAGACAGTGTGTTAGTTCTGCATCACATGCAAAGTAATAGTGCTTGCCAGGCAAGGGCAACTGACACACAATTATTTTTATCTAGCCACACACCACTGGAATGAGTTGCAAGATTCACAATTTTCTCCCCACCCCTCATGTAGGATCCTACTTCTAACCCTGCCAATGTGTGTAATTTCACACATCTGGGAAGGGGCTTTGGAAAGAACAGAGGCCACACAGTAAATAAAACTGTATGTTAAATATGAGTGTTTATTGGTTAGCAGCATTTGAATATAATCTGCATGTGTCAAATTAAAGAGTGCCAATGAAAAAACCCAGTGATCTTCTTTCTAGCTTACATCTCTTATATCCAACGGATCTTGAGGAAGAAAATAACTTGGTATAGATACCAGAGACCAGCTCCTCAGCTGAAGGAAATTATCACCATCCTGCTCACCTCCATTGCATTACAATGATTCATACTGATTGGGTATTTGGCCCAACATAAGCAAGGTTTTGTTTAAAGGAGTTGAATGGGGATTAAAAACAAAAAACAAAACCACAGTTGAAGCTACAGCAAAAGGAGTTTTACACCTGATGAGAAAACTGAAAACCATAGGATGTTTTCACACAATTAAGCCTGTCTGTTCAGTAAACAGAGCCAAAATGCAGCATTAAACACACATCGAGTGCTCAAGATATTGTTAAAACACAGGTTTGAACCAAAATCTGGCCCTCAAATGTAACATACTTCATTCAAACTTTTCCTTGTTAAACACGCACATACACACACAGTATTTTGCACACTATTCTTCCAGTTCTATCAACTGTTAGAGAATCTCTCATGCTGAAAACACGCTTACAGCATATAGAATTAATCTGTCTACTGAGAAGATAGCCAGTAAAAGTGACAATATGCAATGACCTTGCAACCCCCTGCCCTACAATATTGTTCAAATATATTTTAGGCATAGTCATACACTAGCAACAGCCAGTTAGGATGATGGATTTGCAGTCACTGAGAAACACATTTTGGTCTTGGTTTCATAAGGAATGATGAACATATTCAGGGTTTTGCGCTCAGATCAGGTCCACTGAAAACATGTACGGTATGTGCAGCTTTAACAAGAGAGCCTTTTGCTATCATTTATTTGACACCTCAACAGAGATTTCATGAGATCAGAACTCTGAATATTTAGTATTTTGCTGGTGTAGTTTCTGCATTAAGTCTCAGTTAAGAGAGCAGCTTCTGGAGTCTTAGCACATACACCCCAAACACAATGCCTTGGTCCAAATTCAGTAGGGAAGTCCATAATGTTATTCTGACCAGAATACACGTTTCAAAGTTGTCATATCCTTAGTGGGCTCTGTCAACTACAGACATAAAATGGGACCTTTGACACTAGCAGAAAAATATCAAAATCCACACAGTAAAGGGCACTCCATTCCAGTTAATGGAAAAAACAACAGTGCATCTACGGTAATTTAGTATTGTGCATTCTACACCAGCTTCAATGGATAAAAGCTATTTACAAAAGAGATTAGTACCAAAAGCCAGCTCACCACCTGGGTGGCTTGCATAAAGTCAAACCCACCAGAAACATAAGCACTTAAATGTTAACAGACATGTGCTGTCTGAAACATCATGTTCACACCTCAAACATTTCAAAAGAATCACTATACATTAAAAAGAGGATAATTAAAAAGATTGTCATTTCAAAAGAAAAAGTTCTGTTAAAATGTCTTCATGATTAATGGGGTGGGGTGGATTACTAGTGGGGTTTTTTTTTTTTTTTTAATAAACAAGCTTTTTAAAGGTTTCTTAATCATCTCAAGAGTTCACTTTCAGGTTCCTGGAAGGGAACATATTATAACTCTCACTTATATGCCACAGACTGTAATCCTATACCCCAGGGGTGACAAACCTCTTTCAGCCCAAGGGCTGAATTAAATTTCAGAGAAGCTTGGGAGGGGGGCACATTCCAGTGGTAGGCGGGGCCAAAGGCAAAGGGGGCACAGCCAAAATACCAGGGTAGTTTAGCTGAAAGCTCTTACTGCCAGTAACTAAGACTTAGGAGAAGCATTTCAGCCTTTTAGAATGGGGGGAAACTGCTCAAAAACTGGGAAACCACCAAACTCCTGGTGGTCAGGGTAAGGAACCAGAGCTGGGGGAAGGGTTCATGGCCATCTGGAGAAACCTGGAGGGCCAAATTGGGACCCCAGGTGGCCCAGATTCAGCCTGCACACCTGAAGTTCAACACCCCTGCTATGCCCCTTTACCCAATGGGTCTTACATCAGAGTACACATATATAGGAATGCACTGTAAGATCTGGTTTACACATGCAATAGAATGTGGTAGTCAAGTGGTAGAATGGAGTATGGTATATAATTTCAGACTGCAGGTGATGGGGAAATCTATTTTTTCAGTACTCCCCTATTGAAAAACCTTTCCACAGCATAAAACTAGCAAAGTAGGGAACAAGCTAGGATAGAACCTCTCCCCACACACCCCAATATACTAGTGTTTTAACTATAGAGAGCTTTTAGATAGGGGAATATTCCAAAATGGCACCCTGCAACCTGCAGTCTAGTGATACACTCCAGTCTACCATTCTCAGCATTCTACCACCTTAAGTAGACGAGGCCTAACTTGACAGTTACCTGATGCAGAAGGGAGAACCCCTATTAAAATGTTGTTGCTTTCATGGATAACAAGCTGTTTATGAGAAAGATTTAATGTTACCCTGCCCATTTTTCTAATAATAACAACGTAGAATCTCATAGCTTGAAATTCTAGTGCAGACTTGCTTTTCTAGTCTAAAGAGTCAACCATCAACTTCCACAATGGCTTGGGACCATGAAAGGCCTTTCTATGAAATCAGTTGCTTGTACACGTTACTCTTTTGCTATATGTAGCTTTCAAGCCTTTTTCCAAGGTTGTGCATCTGTAAGGGGTACTGCATTACTCAGTCCACAAACTGCAATATCCCATGTTTGGAAACATGCCAGGCTTCCTCTAAAATGCACATTCTTATTGCTGGATGCATGCACATGTTATAAGCACCTTCTGGATATGACTTGTGATGCAATTTCTCCTTGCCCCATGAGAACTTTTGAGAACTTTTTTAGTTTTAACATTTAGAACCATCCAACTCCAGTGCAGGAACTCTCACCTAGCCATGCTTTTTTAAAAAAAACTGGCAACAGCAATGTATTATCACTTCGTGAATTTTGAAAAAAGGACATTGTGCACTCCCATCTATTGTGCTTGTCAGTCAGTCAGGCGATCACTCGTGACCGAGTAAGATTGTCTTCCAGGATAAAAAAAAGAAAAGAAAATTTACAAAAAGGAGATTTTAAAAGGAGGAAAATTCTAAAGAAAATTGTGTAGACTCTAGCGATGGGTCCGTAAGTGACTGTGGAGGCCAATTCTAGATCCACACAGCTTCCCACAGTGAGGACACAGGTTACCAGATGGAAGATGGTCTTGTAAAAAGGCTAAAATGTGGCTGGGGCATGCATGAGTGATCCTGTGGAAAGACCATAACCACCCTGTGTGAAAAATCACGCACCTCCTTTTCCCATCCTTTGACCACCAATCTTATATCCTATTTGTATTAAAGCAATTAAAGGCCTCCCTCATGACGGCTCCTCCTCGCTCTACTGTCACCACCAGCAGCCATTCCAGCAGGCTGTGCAGAGGGAGAAGAGAGGGAGCGCAGGGGCATTCCACCAGCCCTGCCAGAAGGATGAATTAATATTCCCCCTTCTTCCCTCCCCATTCCTTTTCCTTGTGTGTCGTGTCTTTTTAGATTGTAAGCCTGCGGGCAGGGACTGTCTTGTTAATTGTTGTAAACCGCCCAGAGAGCTTCAGCTATTGGGCGGTATAAAAATGAAATAAATAAATAAATAAATAATTTTTGAACCACCTTTATTCAGATCAAAATATTTACCCAATTACTATTGACATGGAATACCCAAAAGGATTTACCTCTAATAAGAAAGAGCTAGATAATTGGGGGGGGGGGGGGGAAAGAGATTTTATTGAATATTCCAAAAGCCAATTCCCATTCTGTGCTGGGCTCTAAGGGAAGTGCATGGTCTTTTAGGCCAGACTGGGATCCCAGGAGGGCCAGGCACTAGTTGCCTTACAGAATTATCTACAATATTTTCCATTCAGTAAGTTTACAAAAGTGTACGCATTTCCTTTTACATGAAATTGGGGAAGGAAGATAGAGAGGGGATGAACACAGGAACTGCAGTTTAAGAAGACGTGAATGTGTCTGTCCACATATTATTGCGAGACATGGAGACAAGGGAAGGTTAGGGGATGTTGACCTGGTGCTGAATGGGGTACATCTCCCCCTGAAGGACCAGGTCCGCAGCTTGGGGGTCATTTTAGACTCCCAGCTGTCCATGGAGGCTCAGGTGTCAGCTGTGAGCCGGGCAGCGCTGTATCAACTCCATCTGATACGGCAGCTGCGCCCCTACCTTCCTAATCATCTGCTCCCATCAGTGGTTCATGCCTTGGTCTCCTCTCGCCTAGACTACTGTAATGCGCTCTACGTGGGGTTACCCTGGAAGACGGTTCGGAAGCTTCAGCTGGTATTGAACGCGGTGGCTCGCCTGATTAAGAGCAGCCGCCAGCGTGATCACATCACGCCAGTGCTTAATGAGTTGCACTGGCTACCAGTTGCTTGCCGAGCCGAATTCAAGGTGTTGGTTTTGACCTTTAAACCCCTACATGGCTCTGGCCCAGTTTATCTCAAGGAGCGCCTCCAGCAACATCAAGTAGGCCGCTCAACAAGATCTGCCACGGACGGCCTTCTCCTTATCCCATCAGCCAGAGCAGCCAGGCTGGTGGGGACTAGGAAGAGGGCCTTCTCTGTGGCGGCCCCCACATTATGGAACTCCCTCCCTAGTGACCACCATGCCCCCTCCGTGATGAGCTTCCGCCGTGCATTAAAAACATGGCTGTTCAGGTGGGAATATGGGGTGGGTTAGGATTTTAAAAGAATTGTTTTATACTGTTTTAATTATCGTATTGTTTTACTGTATTTTAATTGTACATCGCCCAGGGTGGCCGGGTGACCGGCCAGATGGGCGATTAATAAATATAAGAAATAAATAAATAAATGGTGTCAAACTATATTCTTTCAGCGTTAAACTAGAACTTACAAAAAGCAAAGGCAGCTGTGCTGGCCATAAGAAAAAAAATCCAAAATCCATAAAGGGTAATATCTTTACCAGGACAACTCAAAGATCACAAAAAATGTGCAAGCTTTCATCATCTATCATCTTAAGATTCTGACCATGCAGACATCCTGACTACAACATCCAGTCAACCTGCTTTTTGTATCGTCTTGGCTGATGAAGAGATCTGGAGATTTCAAAAGCTTACACATTTTTGTGACCTTTGAGCTGGCCTAATAAAGGTATTACACTATATGGATTTTAAAACTAGAACATGTTCATGTTTTTGTGTTACAAATACTCAAAACTTGTAAAACTATACGTATGCCAAAACTGACAGCAATTTTATATCACCCTGAACAAACTGTATAGAAGGCTAAGCTGCTAACTGTAGTTTACATGTGGAATTCTGACCCAGAGCATATATGAAGATGCATCATACCAAGTCATACTTTTGGTACATGTAGCCCAATATTTTCTATTCTGGCAGCAGATTTCAAGTGGTCTTTCACAGCAACACTACACAAGTTCCTTTAACTAAATATGTTCATATTGAAACTGGGACCTTCAGTATGCAAAGTGTATGCTTTATCACTGAGCTACAGACTCTGCTCATAGTTGTGAAACTACCTAGCATCACAATGAATGTAGAACTGGGACCTGAAGTACCTAGATCCCCAGCCCCATGAAACCTAGGAGCAGGCAGAAGACATTGACATATTTCGAACTGAGCAATTGGGCAGCACTGCATATTTGGTGACACAAAAAACATAGCAGAGGAATTGTTTACTTTCTTATCTCCAGCAAAGCTTTAATTTCTCTCTTTTAATTTGAAATACCTAATTTAGGAGAATATTCATTATTAATCGTCATTAGGAAATAATTAATATCCTTCCTCTTCACACATCATATGGTCCACAGAGCCCAATGCTCTCATCTCTTGCCTCTCCCTTGCTGAGGGCAGCAGCATTAAGAAGGGGCAGGAGTTCATCTTGGGGACAAATCCCATAGCTGCCATTTGACGTATATGTTATTGAACTTCATGTCCCAAAATAGCAACACCCTGCCATTCTCAAGTTAGCTGCCCATTTTGACAGTTTCATTTCTCAGAGGGCACACTAAAATATAATATCTGGACATGAGACAAATGCTTGGAAGAATTCTGCTGTATTCCATAGGAAGAAATCTCTGCTTATTCAAGTAACAATCTCTCGTATTAGGCATTTAAACCAGCACATGAAATGCAAAACACTAAAAACATTTCAAACTGCACAAGCCCCTCCCCCCTTTTTATATTTCCCAATAAAGCTGGAAGTTTTGTAGAGTTACTATAAAAGCCTACCTTTTTCCATATGAAAGGGCACACTGGTGACATTTGGCAGAGTGGTCCTTAAATTTATTACATCCTCCATCATAGACAGGAGGCAATAGAAGACAGTAAATAAAACGCAAGATGGAAGGATTCTGGAATCATCTTTTCTTCTTGCAAATTCAGACATTTGAATTATCCTCCTACTTCTTAACAGGGCCAAACAAAAGTGATTGGTTACCATAGTTGATTAGTAATGTGGCACATCAAGCTAATAAGCTTAAACCAGAACTGATAGCCTCTCCTCCAGAATTCTACTATAAAGAAATTGCTTTGATGATAATGTTTAAGAGCTGGCTTTTTAATAAAAGGTATACCCCATCAATGAGGTTGCTTGCTTTTGTAATAGACTGAAATTACACCAAGGTTTATTGAATGTCTACTTGCATTATTTACCAAACATAAACATGAAATACTAAATGCCAGCTATACTATGGGGTGAATTCAGCATTCATGCTGAGAAAACAATCATTTTGGGAAAATTAAGTACTAATGGTTCTAATAAAATCTGTTCTCATGAAAAGTGGCAAATTGTACTCAAAAGCAGCTTCTTTATTACAGAGATTAAAGTAATACATACATACCCCTCCAGTGTAAAATGAGCGCACAACACTACCATCTCTCTCACACACACACACCTCCCCTGTCCCTCCTGAGCACAACGCCCAGTGCCTGGAGACAGCTATGTTGACAGATACAAAACCAGGCAAAGCATTAAGAAATATCCACAATATTTGATTGAAACCCTTAGCCCCCTTCAGAACAAGCTGAACTTTTAACATCAACTTCAAAGTCACTATCACACAAATGTTCCTGGAATTTTCACTAGTAGGCACCCTATTTCTCATGCTTAAGAGCAGCTCAATTTCAGATTCAGATAGCAATCTAGCAGGATTTTGAATTAAGTCTCACCAATTCTCTTACTTTCATTAAAAATATCACCCCACTTGCAAGTAGGGCTGACCTTATACTTCTGGGCTCAGAAGTATGAGGTTCAAGAAGCTCATACCTCAATTGTGAGTTAAGTATTATGACTCACAAATTCTTCTCTGGCTCAGGTTTTAATCCAAATTTCTCTGGCTCGGATTTTAATCTGAATTTCCTTCACTAACCCTCCCATCCCCAAACACCTGCTTTCTGTCAACCCCTCTTATGCTAGCATGGCTGAATGCGGCAAACTATTGGATGATGGAAGCAAGGGAAGTCTCCCTTTTCCCTCCAGAAGCCTTTGGGAAAACGTGTCCCGGAGCTATTGGTGGCTATGCAACACATCAGAAGCCTGAAAGGGGAGGTGGAAGAGACCCCCTCACTTCCCAACTACACAGTTTGCTGGTGCTGCCTGACACCAACAAAGCATGTGCAGTTGAAGGATTGGTACTGGGAAGAAATTTGGGTATTCATGGGGCAAGGAATGGGTAGGCTGAATTCAGATTGCCCTTAAAATAACCTAAGCAATTTTCTTCCACACAAGACAGGGCCTGCTCACCAAATCTCTATCTCCAAGTTCTGACAAACCACTAACTAGGATAGCATGGCACTCCATTATTTTTATTGGCAGATTTTAAAAACAGTAAACAAAATGAGCTGGCGGGGGGGAGATGGAGGAGGCTGGAGACAGAGGCTTGAGATTATAAGAATATGGCTAACAACAAATATAATGGGGTGGGGTTTTTTAAAATAAAAACTATGCTGCATCTAAAATCATGAAGGTAACTTCAGGCTAAACTCTTCATACAAAGATGATTTCTCCATTTTCAGAAGATCTAATGGGAGCTAATTAAGGTTAAACCCCAAAAGATTAATAGATACATCAAAATACTCCAGGATATTTTATTTACTCTACATCACACACATTCTAGTCTATGACATTGAAAACACATAAGGGATGCCACTGGAAAATTACTACTGCATTTTACGCAACAGGATGGCACATATAATTGCAGAGAGCCTGAAGTGGTTTTGTCCTCCTAACAAAGAAAATCAATTTCTCTCCATTCTGGAAGATCTAGCAGAGGTTGTGCACTCACTCACAATGCTACATTTCAGATTCACTAAGATTACCCAGCAGTTATGTGAAAACTCAGTGCCAAAAATAGTTTTAAGCAGCACAGTCAACCCTGAATTAAGTAGGGCTGATATATTGTACACACAATGCAAAGCCCCCCTTAGATCTCATCTAAATGAGGGGAAAGCACCAAATCTGAACTTGTAACAAATTATTTGTAAATATATACCAATGAACCTGCAACACTGTCCAGGCTGTACCAAAATTTGTCTAAATCAAGAAGTGCACAAGTTCAGCAAAATTTTGCAGTCAAATATTCAGCCTCCTCTCTGCCCTGTCAAAGACTAGAAATTTTAATATAAAAATGAAAGCTCGGTTCCCAAGGTCCATGGGATACACAAAAGAGGTGAGTGGGGGTGGGGGTGCATATGTAGTCTTCACAATATTGGATGCCCAGCCTTGATCTGAATCTAAATCTTGTTGTAGGGAAAGAATTGACCATCAAGCACATTTTACTGTCCTTGCCAGCAGTCCTTGATTACATTAAATAAATCTAAAGAGTTTTGCATGTAGCAATCAAAGAAAGCTGTCTGTTATGTTAAAGCCCAGCACGAAGTCTAAATTAACTGAAGGTTTAAGACATCTTAACTCTAAACTGAGGCTCAGTCTACCTACTTAGCACTGGATTGCATTTGAATAGAAAACACCCTACTACTTATGCTATGTTAGATGCATGGTCTGCCAATGCAGGACGTTCCAGTGTAATTATACATGCTCTGAAAAGGTGAGTTGATGTGGTGACATTTCCATTTATATTACTAAGCAGTTTCATGATTCATTTATTACAGAATACCCTGAGATATTGGGAAAGCTGTGAACTCTATAGTGCATTAAAAGTAGGTGAAAAGGTGGGGTTTAGTAAACAGGAGCAAGGAGTGGGTTAAAATACACAACTGAAGAATCCAGACTGTCTGTACCCCAAGAGATGCATCTTCCATTTCCAGTTTAGAAGGCAAACATCAGCCACTCAATGCAGTTGCATAAACAGCATTAATTCATCCCACATTAAACTACTTTCTTGGCACAATTTATTTTTCCTGACCCCGCCCCCCCAAGCTGTTAGCAAATCATTAACAATATTCTATCCTAAACTGTCAGTTTAACAGCCCTGTAAAACATTTTAGAGTTTTTAAAAAGTGTGCATGCTGTAGATATTAAAACTGCAGTCACCCTTTCAGGAGTCTCAGTCTCTTTTAAACAAACTTTAACGTCCTAACCTATTCAGTGAGACACAAAACCCTTAGCTGAAGGCAACAGTTTGCTATATTGGCAAGTGCCACATACACCTTAGTAAGATAACTCGTATTATACATTTCAAGACACTAGTCAAGCCCTTTGTAGTTAATTGTTTATTGTTTGATTTTTAAGATGAAGGGCAGTGAAGTGGCATAGCATAATTTCAGATTTGTTCTAGATGTTCAAGTTTAAGCCACTTTTTGAATAATGACCTCAGCCTTCTCCTGGGTAAAGCTTTTGGCGTTAGTGATCCCATACTATGGAATGCTATCCCATTCACTGAAAGTAGGGAATTCAAGCAAAGAAATAAAACTGGATCTCAAATTTCACAGCAACTTTCCAAAGTAGAAGTATACAAATGTTCTTTACTTCAGGCTGCATGACTGTTTAAGGATATTTTTATGATCAGAGAATTATCAGTTAAATAAAGAGTACTGCAGATTTAATTTCACATCTTGGCTATACTCTGACAAAGAAGTAGTCACCAAATATAGCAACTAGGTCCTGTCCCAAGCCAGGGATTAACTAATGCCCCTCCCCAAACCTTCCCCAAGCCCACCCCCTCCCACAGCCCTTTCCAAAGTCTCCCAACTAGACAACACTGTTGGCAAATCAAGACAGCATGAAACATACATCAATAGAAACAAAAATGTGACATGTGCCAATGCATCAGGTTAACTATCCTATTACAATGACACAGTTCTCCACACCAGCATTTCTGCTTGGGAGTCAGTTGTACCTTTGCCACTGAGGGATAAAGTTTACAATTTTGAGCATGCTCTGTGGTGCATTTACAAGTGCTGTAATGCTACAGACAAAAGAAGTTAGACACCTGACATTTTTCCCTGGGAGTTCTTTTCAGTGACCCAATGTGACTATCCCACCATGCAGTGACACTCAAAGAATAATCCAATGCTTTAGCACAAATTACAATATCCAGTTCTGTATGGTGTAAGGCATGTGGACAAGAAAAGGTATCAGCAGTATGCAGCAGGAAGAGAAAGAATTCCACACCAGCAGAAAGCATTGGTTCTTGATGCTCCAGTTCATTAGTTTTTAAACTCATTTTGAATCCGATTCCTATTAATTGCGGCTGGAATTCATTTAGTTTCTGAGGCCATATGCTTTTGAGTAAGTGGTGACCAATTCCTTGTGCTTCTGTCCATTGTTAGAAGATGACACATTGGCTGAAACTGTAGAAAGAACGGAGCACCAGGGATGTCCTTCAAGTGATTGTAACTTGGCCTTCTCCTCCAAGTGTCACTGTACTAAATTTGGGTCAGGGAGTGGGGTGCAGGGAGTCAATCTGGCCCAGCCACTAGCACTGTCACAAAAAGTTTCTTTAAAAAACAAGGCAAACAAGATTATGAAGCCCTCCTTTATAGAAGCAGCCCATGTTTAAAAAAAAATCCTGCAAAAACAAAGTGTTAGATTTCTCAATCTAAAAAAAGGTTACATGCATGAGCCGAGAAAGTGGCCACCACACGGATCTCAACAGCACCTTACTGTACAAAATCTAAGACTTAAAGGACTGATCTCACATTTGCAGCCTTCTGTAACTGAAAATATAAGAAGTCTGGCTATGCCTGGGACAACACACAGGAACATTTCAGAAGACAAGGTGGAGGTGAAGCTAGAAGCCTTGCTCTCCAGGTTGCCAAAATTTTGTTAATAGGGAAGGGGCACTTCATGCACAAGATGTATTTTACAAAATACATATCCAAGAAAAAGCAAGAAAACCCCACTCTGCACTAGAATGCAACACTCAAACATTTGCACTGCCAAAGGCTGCTGCACATGTCTTGTTTGACAGAGGAAGCATGTGAAAGCGGCGAGAAGAGGGGAAGAAGGGAAATCCAAGTTTCAGTCTACTTTTCAGAATCTATTTCTCTTATAGGGACATCTTCAGTCATCTGATGTCAGACAGTGCGCTCTCATTTGAGAATGATGTGGTGACAACAGGAGTGCCGTTGTTAGCCAAATAGCCTTGCCTCAAGGTTTCAAAATATGAGGCCTGCACAGGTTTGTGATACTGCAGAACTTTTATGGCATCATCTATCTTAAACCATTCCCTTTTCCTTCCTGTAGGTAAAACAGAGAGGGGGGAAAGTTAGCAATACAGCAGAACAACTGAAGGATTTATAATCCCTTCTATAGAGAATTTCCACAGACAAATCATTTACTGTTTCAAGTCTAACTGTACTGCAATAGCAAGTTGTTGTTGTTGTTGTTGTTATTACTTATATCCCACCTTTCTCCCAACGCTGAGACCCAAGGCGGCTCACAGCCTTTAAAACTCATACAATTAAAACAAAAATACAAAAGTTAAAAATAGAAGTAAATTATCAATAATATATATGGCGTTAAAAACAGTACAATATACATAAGAGTAAAAACAGCATTCCATTGCATCACAGGCTAGTCCAAAATGCCTTCCAAAACAGGAAGGTCTTTGCCTGCCCCTGGAAGCTTACCAGGGAGGGCGCCACTCTAGCCTCCCTGGGGAGGGAATTCCTAGTAACTCAAGGATAGTTGCCAAGAAATGATTCACTGATTGAATTTTCACCTCTTCAAGATGTAACCAATCAATTATTCAACTTTTCACAATACAGGTATACATAACGGCAGCAAGTCTTTAGTATAACAAGTACTCTCCAAATTTTAGAAATCTACTTTCTTATTTGTTTGTACTAAAGGAGAGCAAGGTGATGGGAAATAATGCATTTTGTAAAGAAGATACTGAGATAAATACAATGCAACCAATCACTTAAAAAAAAAGTCAGTGGGAGAAGGGCAGATTTACAGGGAAAACTGTTATCATCGTGTTGCCTGTGAAGCTTGCTATGAGATACACAGCAGAAAGAGATGCATGTAAGTAACTTAGTTTGTAGCTGGGATGGAAATAGTTTGGTAAGAAGCAATCTGCTAAGTACGTAATACATTATCCTACAGGATGTGTAACTTTCTATAAAAATGAAGAGTTTGTGTGCAGTCCATAGACTGAAGGTGCAAAAATGTCATCAAAATATGGGTATGAGGAAGTGTGGGATGAAAAGAAAAATACCTAGGAACATAGGAAGCTGCATTATACTGAGAGACCATTGGTCCATCTAGTCCAGTATTGTCGACACTGACTGGCAGCGGCTCTCCAGGGTTTAAGGCAGGGTTCTTTCCAAGTCCTACCTGGAGGCCGGAGATCGAACCTGGGACCTTCTGCATGCAAAGCATGTGCTCTATCACACTGAGCTATGGTCCCTCCCTACAGCACCTGGTATTCCAACATGGTCACCCATCCAAGTACTAACCAGGCCCGACTCTGCTTAGCTTCCGAGATCAGACAAGATCGAGCTGTTCAGGGCTGTTTAGATGTTAAACAAAATGCATTATTTCCCATCAACTGCATGTTTAAGCATAACATGAGCGTCTGTTACTGGTGTAGGAGGTGTAATTAGCGCATTTCCTTTTCAAACACACACAAAACATGAAGAATTTAAGATTTTAATAATGCACACCCTCCAAAAAGCATGGAGATTGTAAGTTAAGGCCCCTTCTTTCTTACACATCAGGGTAGGATGTTGCTTAATTCTGCCATAGTCTTACCCTCCAAGGTGAAAAACAATCAGTAGTCTTGATATATTCACTCTCAGTATAAAAATACAACAAATCTGAGTTTTTAACACTGTTCAACTGTCCAGTATTTTTACCTAATTCTCCTTGCAATTATGATAGATACATAATAGATAGATAGATGATTTTAAGAAAGATGAAATTCCCAGTTATCTGACAAGAGTTTCCACATGATGAAAGAGCACTTCATGAGCTGTGTGCAATCACAGACTGCAGGTTGCTCTCCTCTCCTCTGAACAAAATAGTATGAAAACAACCACCTAGACTGGTACATTTTTATTTCCAAAGAAATCACATAAGTATATAAAGCTTAATCTAATACAGAGAAGAGGATTCAGCTGTTATCTTCCTACAGAGAATCAGGAATAGGGATGCATGTAAATGTCTTACCAATATTCACAGAATCCTCCCAGTCTTCCAATACTTCTGTGACAATTAGTACATAAACATATGTTCGGTGTTTCCTGTCCTGGTTCTGAAAGGAGGAGGAGCAACATTCAGGTTAGGTTGCAAGGTACACAATGACCTGTTTCACACATCACACTAAGCTACAGTGGGCTCTTATTGTGGGTGGTTGCAGGGTGGCTTAGCATGACGTCCAAACCCAGAGTAGTTTTTCTGTTGTGGGTTGTTTTCCACAAACAAGCCTCCCTGAGAACCCATGGCTTGGAGGAAGATTGTTTAGGGTGGCTTGTTCTCTGGGTGGCTTGTTATGATGTCCAACAAACCTGGCAGGGAAATTTTATCATGGGTTGTCGGGAACATCTAGAAAGCCACCCACCATGAGCAGCAAACCCCCCCCCCCGCTGCTCCTAGTGATCTGGTTAGTGCCACCGCCATTCTCCCTCATCCCTTCTCAGTGCCCTTTGCTTCAGGATGATTCCCCCCCCCCATAGAAATCTTAAAGAAAGTACACCAGAGAGTGTCCCAAACATGTTCGCAATTCCCACCCCCCCTCCAGTCCTGTCCAAATGCAAAGGAGTGAATGTCCACTGCTAGGAATTTTGTGTAATTTCCCCCTCTGTTTTACTGTTCTGCCATGAAATTTGTGTATATTTTTTTTAGCAATCTGCCTCACTTGTCTGCCTTGAAATTTGCATATTTTTATCCACTCAGTCTCTGCTCTACCTTGAAATTTGCATATGTTTAGTGACCCCACTCACTGCTCTGTAACCCATATGTATATCTGATAGGTAACAGCAAAGACCAGTGGAGGGAAGCGACAAGCATGAACTGGGGGGGGGGGGGAGCCAAAAGCAGCTGGTGGCTGCAGGAGAGAAGGCGCTTTAGCAGGGTTGCCACTGAAATTTCATTTTCTATTTCCCTGACTGTCCCTGACCAACTTTTGTCAATTTCCCTGACCATCATTCAAAAATAACCCCAAGTTAAAATAATTCATAATTACATTGCATTAAATAACAATTTTATCAAGTGCTTTAAAACTACACAAGTACTGAAAGGCATTGGGGGAGGGTCAAGATGGGAGCTACAATATGAGCTTCTTTAAACATTGAGACTGGGATTGCATGAGATGACAACCCACCATGGCTTATGGTTGTTGTGTTATGCAAACCCAGGACAGGTTTGTCAGGGTGGTTTATTTTGGGGTTATAAGTCAGCCTGACAAGCCACGGCTTGTGGTAGGGTCTGTTTGAACCACAATGGGTTGTCATGTCATCTGAACCTGAACGACACAACCCATCGTGGGTCAACCCCGACTACAAGCGAGCTGCTTGGCAAGAGCAACAAAAAACCCTTGTCGCTTTTGCCAAGAGGCTGGTGGGCGACCACCATTGCCAACCACCCCAAAAGTGCCTGAGTGGCACTTTGGGGTGGCTGGCAAAGGCTTCCCCGACTCCCTGCTGCTGCTACGACCCATTTCGGGATCACTGCAGCTTGACCTTTTTCTTTTTTAACTTTTTCTTGGGAGATCGCGAAAGCTGGCTGTCAAGCAGGCTTTTGTGATCCCCATGGGGGCATCCATGAGGTGCCCATCCAAGGACCTCCTGTGGTACCTTGGAGAGGCTGCCCGTTGTCCCCCTCCCTTTGCAGAAAGGGGCTCTTCCCCCCCTTTTGCAGCACAATCCCCTGGTTTTTGGGGGGGAGATCAGGTGTCCCTAGTGGACCCCCAGTTTTGCAAGTGTCCCCCTGTTGCTAGCATTGGGGGAACCTTCAAAAGGGATTCCCACTGACAGGAGGGAGGGTTCGATTTGACATGTGTCAAAGTAATATCAAACTCGCGAACCTGTGGCACTGAGAATCCCCCCAAGTTTTGCCGCTCCCCAAGGTGCTAGCAGCACGGGCTCAATGGCAAAACCAAGGGAACACTTGGGACTTATGATCACCCCAAAAAACCCTGGGGATCCTGACTTTCGACTAATTTCCTTGACTTTCCCTGACCAATTTCCATTTCCTTGACTTTCCAGAAAACGGCAACCCTGTTTAGGGGTGGGTATCATTACTTCAGTAAAACATGAAGCAGGCTTTCTTTTTTTTTTAAAGGTGTTTGCTAGCAAGAGAAGCCAGAAGTGCAAGGGTGAAATTGACAAGAACACTGACAAGAGGGGAATATCAGTATGCTTGACTGAAGTGGATAGGCAGTCTTGCGCAAGACCCCCCCAACCCAAAATTGCGAATGCGTTCCGCATTCACAAAGGCTCAGAAAATTATTTCCTTTTTGCAATCTGATGTGTGTGTGTTCAATTGAGAAGCCCCAAAGTGGAGGATGAAATTCACAAGGACATTGACAAGAGCGGGATGTGGCTATGCTGGACAGGCAGTCTTGCGGTACTGCATAAGACCCCTAAACTAAAAATTAAAAAAAGTTTGTGAATGTATTCCCATGTTCACAAGGGCTCAGAAACTTAAATCCCTTTGGCCATCCTAGGAGGGAGTGGGGGGTTTCCCTTGTGAGCCAGCAACCCCAGCAGACCAATTGCAGAAAGGGTGCTAACATAGGGACGAGGGAATGAGCATTTCTGCTGCAAAGGCATACCGGTATATGGGATATATGCTGACAGCAGCCAGGAGGACTGAGAGGGACTAACAAGACAGGACAAACTGCTGAGCAGGTAATTATCTGTTGGGAGAATCAAACAAGCCACCCACCCCCTGTGGCTTATTCTCGAGGTGCCTTAGCCATGATGACCTTGCCCCAAGTCTGCTACAACAGTTAAAGGTTATTTGTGAGTGGAGCAGGAATATTTATTTATTTCTTATATTTATCAATCGCCCATCTGGCCGGTCACCCGGCCACCCGGGAATAGGTACATTCTTAAAAATGGCCTTACTGAAAGCAATGCCTCCCCAAGATTACCAAATGAAATTAAGAAGATTCAAAAACAGTTTGAACATGAAACTACAAATGAAAACATTTCTGGCATAAATTGGAAGTACATAAAAGTAGTTTTGCCCTTGCATCTTGGCAAATATTAGTGCTTTCTAGTGCCAAGTCTTTAAAAGGCTACAAATCAGAGGGAATTTGATCAGTGATCTTACTGTCTCAGCGGAAGTGGTCAAGTTTTTAAACTTTAATAATGTAACATCCATGACATCACAAAGAGAAAAGTGTTTTATCAACTCTGTGACCATTTTTATACTTACCTCAAATATTCCTACTAATCTTCCTAATGTCCCTTTCACTCCAGCCTATGACAAGTTCAAAGAGAAGAAGAAGAAAAAGTTTACTATTCTAAGCTACAGCTTAGCGTATTTCCTTATTTCAGTAAGGGCCAAACTACACATGATGCAAGAGATCTACTGCATGATCAGATCTTCCAACACCTTTTTCAAAGCTTAAACACAGCTGTGGGGGAAAGGTTACCTTGTACTACTAGCACTTCACAATCAGAATTGCCCCCCCAAAGCTGCTATTGCTCCCAGAATAGAAAAAGAGACAGGTCCCTGTATAATGACTGTATTTTCCCTCAGTTGAGCGAACAATGGGGGGGGGGGGAATTAACCACCCCCTCTTCCAGTGCAGGGGGAAAGGGTTAAATACCCTGTCTTCCAATATCACTGCTCTAAACAGCCCATGGCTGCTTTTATGCTGAAAAAAAAGACAGAAAAGACAGTGGGAGATTCAATCATGATCTCCCATCCCATGTCACATGCAGTTTGGCCTTTTGACTGACTTGTTTATAAGCAAAAGGGGGAAATAGTGCAAGTGTCAATTTGTATGAAAATAATACTAGTAACAGGGCTGAAATAAATACAGTCATGCCTTGGATTGAGAGGATAATTCGTTCCGGAAACGTGCTTGTAATCCAAAACACTCTTATATCAAAACGAAATCCCCCCCCCAATTTGTACAGAGATTTTTAATTTAAGCTGTACTACAGTACTTGTATTGCAAGATGTCACTTGTACATCAAGTAAAAAATAAATAAATATTTAAAAATTTGCTTGTCTTGCAAAATGCTCTCAAACCAAGTTACTTGCAATCCAAGGTATTACTGTACATCCTTGGTGCATAAAGGAATACCGGTACATTAAGAACGTCTGCCACTTGACACACCTTGATTTTTAAATGGAACTGACTTTACAAATCAAGACACATGCATTAGTCCCCAGCAAATAAAAGAAAAATCAAACATAAAAGAACTGTGCCAAGCTGTGTGGATCTAGAATTGGCCTCCACAGTCACTTACGGACCCATCGCTAGAGTCTACACAATCTTCTTTAGAATTTCCTCCTTTTATCCCGGAAGACAATCTTACTCGGTCACGAGTGATCGCCTGATGACTAAAAAAGCCTTCAATCTTCCATCGATGTGCTCATATAAAAATGGTACTGGTCCAAGTTATTTTGATACCCAAGTCAGAAAATTCAAATGGCACACAGAATTAACATAAGGTGCAATCCACTGAGAAATTCTCCTAAAAAAGACTTGTTAAAATGAATGGGAGCTATGCAAATCATAGTAATAAACTTCTGTAGCTCCCATTCATTTTAGTGTGGCTTGTACAGAAGAATTTACCAGTGGGTTGCACCCCATTAGTCAAGATCTGTGTCCCTTAACAGAACTGAAAAATTGCTTGAGACGGCTGCCACACTTTGCCCCACAATGGGGCGACGTATAATAATAATAATAATAATAATAATAATAATAATAATAATAATAATAATAATACCTTGGATTGCATGTAACTTGGTTTGAGAGCGTTTTGCAAGACAAGCAAATTTTTAAATATTTATTTAATATTTTTTTTACTTGATATACAAGCGACGTCTTGCAATACAAGTACTGTAGTACAGCTTAAATTAAAAATCTCTGTACAAATTTTTTTGGGGGGGATTTCGTTTTGATATAAGAGTGTTTTGGATTACAAGCACGTTTCCTGAACGAATTATGCTCTCAATCCAAGGCATGACTGTAATAATAATATGCACATACACAAAAAGTAATAAAGTATGTACAATAAACAATGAATAAAAAACAATTAAACATTAACAGGTATATTCTGCATTTTAATATATCTCCAGGTGAATAATTATCTGACCAGATACATCCAATTAAATTCCTTGTTACTGAAAAAAGTACATCATTCCAGAAAGCATTTTGCACCTCTGGGGGCAAAAGTTGTGGCACTCCCTTATATTACTTATTAATATAAGTAAAGAATGGGTTCCAGGTTTCAAGAAAATGATCTTGTTTAATGACCCCTCTTGCCAGCCTACTTTGATGTGCTAGCTTTTCTGCAAAGGCTATGTGCCATATCCTGGAGAAGGTGAACTGTGTAGTCATTTTTCTTTTTCCAGTGTTTGGGTATTTCCATCAACAAGAATATAACTAATTTTTTATATATATGGACTGGTTCTGGGGATCCTTGACAATTGACAGAGCTAACGGAGCAAGATCAAGGCTAACAGAACACTGCATTATATCTGAATCTTTGCTAAATACCAGTGTTCAATACCTGGTGTCCTCAGGACAGGATCACCACATGAGATACAAAGATTCTCATTCTTTGCAACATCTCCCAACTATTGGAGGTGGAGGGGGGACTGTTATTGATGTAAAGTAGCCTAACCAGGATGAAGTGCCATATATGAACCAATCTGACTGAAGACTCTCATATGGAGGCCAAAACAGTTCTAATGGGTTGTCATTGCCACATCAAATCCCAGCTTTGTTCTGGAATGGGAAAGTTCAAAAACTCTACAGAATATTTTGGCTGCTTATTTAAGTACTGTGAATTTTTTTTTAATGGAAGTAGAACATTTCAGGCGCTTCAAGCATTAGAATACAGCAATAGCTTGTCAGATGAAAAATAGGCTGCAGATGTTAGGAGGACCATATTAACAAATTTGAAGTAGCTCTGAATTACAAGCCATACTGCATCTCCATAACATTTGATGTCACATTTCTTTCAATGAACATCATTCTTTGGTAGCCCCACTGGGCCAAACTTGGTGACCCAATGCCAACCAATAAGATAGCAAAATTGGGCCACCCACTGACAAGGTAAGGGTTTCAACATACTCAGGGGGACTCCCCAAAGTATATGGGAAAATATTGCTTTATTGAGAAACCTATATAAAAAAATGTAAAAACAAACAAACAGTGCATGTGCAAAGTTCTCCCATAGGAGCATAACAATGTTACTGCAGGGTGAAAATTGGTCTCAGAGCAGCCTATTTACTGCAACATATGAAGGAACACTCCCAGACAGCCTGGGGGGGGGGCGCTTCTCTCACACTGTACTGCTTGGGTCAGAGGCTAAATTGGCAGCTTACTGCACATTTACCCCCAAACCCTCCTCTCAAGTGCTGTATCAGAGGGTTGAACCACCCTCTCCCCATGCTATACTTCTCAGTTTGGGAGCGCTCCCCACCATTGTTCACCCCATGATTGCTTCCGGGAAAAGAGAGGCTCACTTCCCTCAGTAGGCCGGCCCTCAACTTATTGTTTTTATATCTAAAGAAAAAGCTTAATTTCAGAGGAGCATTGAGAGGGAGGTAGATGCTAACCCACCACTTAAATGACCACAGTTGCAGGCAAGCCTGCCTATCCTTCCCAGGAGAGAGGGAGTGAAGACGGGCAAGTTGGATCCAGAACTTTACTGCCAAAGCCATCCCACTGTCTCCATGAGCTTCCAGGTATGGCGAAATAAAAACCCTTCAACAACTACAACACCAACACCACAAAAGAGCATCACCTCAGGAAATCAGCCATTAAGCAAGACCATTTACCAGAGCCAAAAGCAGAATCAGGGGCTTTATTCTGGCCAAGAGTTTTACCTCTGGCATCTCTTCTTATCTCTGTGATCTCTGCAATCACTTGCTGCTTTTCCTATGGTAAGTACTACTCAAGACCAGATAAACTCAGCATCTGGGACTTGGGTTGCTTATTATAAACTGACAGGTACCTTAGAATTCACCCGGATCTGTAATTTCCTTGCTCATATGTCTTCAGTAAGAATACAGCAACTTTGTTTGACAGTCAGCCTGATGAATAATTATGATCTTCTTCGTTCAAGCCTTAGCACCTTTAATGTTGGTAAATGATGGATTCACTGACTGTGTGAACTTCATTAAGCTCAAGAAACTCTAGACTGAAGGTTAAAGGAATGAAATACTTGTGTAACAGAAATATTTTAGGGATTAAGTTTTATATTTATTAACCTTTGTTTTTTTAGGAGAATTATTTATATGGTTAATTTATAAGCTTTTTGATCCTTTAATTACTCAGAGAGGATTTCCCCCCCTCCTTGTTCATATTTACTCAAGCTGCTAGAACATGAGTGGGGAATCTCTGAACATCTGGCCTGCAGAGCCTCCCCATTTGGCCTGCAGCCTCCAAATCCTCCCACCCCACCCCAGAGCTACAAGGCTTAAGTAAAAACAATGGGAGGCTTTTTTCAAGTGTAAATTGCTGGGGGGGGGACTTGGAGTGGGTCACAGCTAGGGAGTTTTAACCCTCCCTATGCGCTGCAACTACCCCCAAAAGTCACCCTGTGCTGCAAATCCTAATTGCAGTGCAGGGGGATATACCTGTAGGCATGTTTGAGTTATGTGTAGGTATATATGAATCCATGTGGGGGGCATGAGAGAGAGTATGTGTGACCCCACCCACTTTTGGCACCTACTCAACCAACTAAGAGTTGCTCAAAAACAACTAGCTTTAAAGACACCTATGAAACAGAAGTTGTGTTTCCTAATGAATTTAATAGAAAAAAATGATTTATTAACTTAGCAACAGTAAAAGGTAGAAAGGCCTCAGATATACCACCGCTATTCCACTATTTTCACATTCATCACTTGAATTTAGCATTAGTCCATAAACATGGTTTAAAATACAAGATTTGAGGCTTTTAATTTATCAAGGTCCTAATAGAAGACTTGTTGGTCAAATTTACCATCTATTTCTCTCTGACCAAACATAGGTTAGAAAGCACTGTCAATCCTACTACATGGCAGTGATGGCAGCTAAAAAGAAATAGACCTCTCCCACTGCTGCATCAACAGTGTGCCTTCTGACAGAGCAAGACCTGCTACACTTTAGCACATAGGCAGGCAACCCATGGCCTTGCACAATGTGGCCACCAATGACCCCTGTGGAGCTCCTGAACTCCTTTTTAATTAAGTAAAAGCCAACCCTGCCCTAGCAGCTCCATTTCCTTGCCTGCTAGGGTGGGAGAAAGAGAAGCCTCTTTTTCCCTGTCTAGCATGGAAAGAAAGTGAGCTGCCAGTGGAGAAAAATATCGCTTTGTGCTTGCCGTAGCAGTTCTCTTTCCTTCCCTGCTAAGCTGGGAGAAAGAGAAGCCTCTTTTTCCTCATCAAGCAAGGAAGGAAAGCTGTACGGAAGGAAAGTGTGTGATGGGGGAGGGGGATGGATGGTTGTGAGTGTGGGTATGAAAGTGAGAAGGGGATAGGGAGAGAAGGGGTGTCCCTTTTAGTTTCCGTTTTGTCTGTGTATTTGCAGCTCCTTCGTTAGACGATGAGCTGGGGTGTGTACATGAGCGAAAGAGAAGAAGAATTTGGAGGTCTGTCCAAAATTAGCGTTGTTATCAATAACAGAGAAATGTGTTTGTTCTCAAGATATAAAGGAACTAATTGTACATTTGTTAACCACGGAGAGATTAATGATAGCAAGGAAATGGAAAGTTCAACATGAATTTTCAATTCTTGATTGGTATAAAGAGGTGTGGGATATCGCCTTAAATGATAAATTAACTTGTAGTATCAAATGTAAAATGGGACACTTAAAGAAAAATAACTTCAGGGATATTTGGGGACTATTCCTAGATCATGTTTCAGTAAAGGGAAAGGGGAGTAAGCCATATCAAGATATGATGTATTTTTGGAATATTGAATAATAATGATTATGATAGAAATTATTTCTTGGTCCCGTGGTGATGGGTGCACCTTAGTAGTTATATGTATGTTTTTTTATTTGTTTTATATATGTTTGAAATAAAGTTAAAAAAAAAAAAATTAAGAAAGAGGAAGTATGGATGAACGGATGGATGGAGGGGGAGAAAGAGAGAGAGAGACAAAAGGGGTGTCCATCCACTTTAGGCTTTGGCCCCAGCTGCCAGTATGCAGCCCACAACCACTTCCCCCTAAAGGAATGTGGCCTTCAACCCCAAAAAGGTTGCCCACCCTAGCTTACCACACATCAGACTGTGAAGGAACACTTGGAGGCATACTGCAACATATTGCTAAGCACTTAGAAGATACAATTGCATGTATTCACCTCAAAGTAGATGCTAGGGTTTCTGCAGATCAGTAAAGGGCACTGTCTACTCATGTTTTATGGAGTTAATTTCAGTCTCTGTGGCCTGAGGATGTGGACAAGGTACTTAGAGGAGCATGGCCTACCATGACTACTCAACCTGTGCCCACCTAGCTTACAATGTCTAGCTTCAATATGAGAGGGAGAAGTCCTGGCCAACATAAAGGAAGTGGTTGTTCAGTCCACTCCTGAAGAAGCCTACCCTGGACCCTGAAGATTGTAACAACTCCAGAGTGAGTGAACTGTGGCTCCTGCTGGACAGAGAAGGATCTGAGCCTGGCTGGTTAATATCCAGGCCTTTTACACATACCACCACATAGTTTGTTGCTAACCAGGAACAGAAACTTCCCACACGCAAAGAAGGGACATTGCACAAGCCTGAGGCTCACACCAATTTGTCCATGTAATATCTGAACCGGGCCAAATCATTCCAGAGTTCTAGTCACATCCATGGGGACAACTATCTTTGGTTACCAATAAGTGACAGTTCTTCTATAAGCAAATGACAACTGCTCCTGATAAATTATCATGTAAATTCTGACTGGCACAGATACATTCAGCATCACAACTTCTCTCATCAAAAAGCACAAATCCTTTCCCAATCACTGCTTTGTGCATTTTGCAAAGAACCCTTGCAATTTAAACATCATTATTCCTAATTGGTACAATACATATATATTTTGTATTTTCGCATCTGTACAAAAGTATTGTAAGAAACACTTCTTAATTTCACCCAGAGAACACCCCTAATTTGGCATAATCATGTAACTCATGATTAAGTGCAATGAAAATCCAGGCTGAAGTAGATGTTACATGTAATATGTATGTGTAACTCAACCCCCCACCCCCCATGTATGTGCTTTTAAGCAGCTTTGTGAGGGGACAGCATGAAGTGTTTAGAACCGTACAAGGGGGAAGAAGTAGGTTGAGGGACACTTGGCCTACTATTTTGCACTACCCCCTCCTAAAGCTACAGTTTTGAGAGGGAAGGCAGGCCATCAGTGGTGAGTACTTATTTGCATACAAACTCTACTTTGGCCCGCAGTGTCTGACCTCAACTGAGGGAATTGGAAAGATTAGGTGGTTTATGCCTGGAGAAGCATGATACTGTTATCAGTTAGCTGGAAGAGAAATTCTCAATGGCCAAGTTTGAAAATCATGTTCCAGGTTATATTCACAATTATAAATATGAAGACTAGAGGAAAATTATATTGTGGTTTCCACCTTAACTAAGAGATGCAGGTTCTGTTCATAAAGAGTTAACAAATATACAAGACTATTAACACAATTAATTAATTAATTAATTAGGCATTGGTTCCGATAGATGGACTATTTGGAGAAGGCAAACGAACACTGAGAAGAGAATGGTAAATAGTACCAACAACTTAACTCAAAGCAGGTTCTGAAGACTTACCTCTTCACAAACCTCCCGCACAGCAGCCACACTGGGCTCCTCTTCAGGCTCCATACCACCTCCTGGGACAATCCATCTATCTGGATGACGACTACTACTCACTAGCAGCACCTACCAAAGAAAACAAAGCACTTGTATATATAACATTATTTAATTATATGGTTACGCAACTTCAGAATATAATCTTGCTATACAAAAATAATGCTAACTGGTGAGGGTGGGGTGGAGAATAATTAAGTTCCTATGAGTATTCTGACTCTTTCTTTGAGCCCATCTGTTCTTAATCCACACTGTATTTATGGGATTTATGGAAAAGTAAGTTGGATTGATTGAAGTCAGCAGCAGAAAGTTTAGAAACCTGGATTAGAAATAGGCCTACTACTCAAAGCACATTAAATGCCAATGGATATGATACTTGTTTGAAAACAGGAGTAAGCAAAGTTTAAAACCCCTATAAGAAATAGCTTTGAGACATGACACAGAACTATCAGCTAGCAGAACTATAGCAATGCTCACATGTAGTAGTTAAATATCTGCCACTGTGACAGACTGCTCCCCTTCCTTTCCAACAGTCAAGGGGAGCCTAACTTACTTGCCCAATCTCTGATGCAGTAACCAGTTAGAAAAAAACAAGCCCCAGATGACCCTACCTGACTGATCATCAGATTCAGGAAGACCACCCCACAACAAGAGAAGGGTACGGTAAGTCTTGCTAAGCAATAATACATCAACCACTTCCCATCACAGGTGCCAATACTGAAAGAGGGGTCACATTTGAGAAGGGGTGGCTGGCAAGCAGCAGCTCAGTCTCAGAAAGTGGGACACCACTAGAGTCTCCAGATGGAGGGGGGGCGGGAGATCCATAAAAGCCAGACAATCCTGGAAGGGTGACCCAGGCTCCACAAGAACTAATCTGAGTAGGAGAAATAAGCCCAGCAGCATTTTCTTTATTTTTGGTAATAACAGACACATTGGGCTGGTTTGCACATCACGATAAGGCACCCTGAAAATAACCCACTGTGGATTGGTTGTTTGCTCGCTAAACCATATTACTCCAGACAGACAATCGGGCTCTCCATGGCTTGCTGTGGCTTGTTTCCCCCTTAATCCTTCAGCCTGCTCCCTGAACATATCCCATGAACCTTTGCTGCACAACCCCTCTCATATCCTCGTCCCTATGGAGGGAAACGTTTCCAGCTTCCTGCCCTACTCCAATCACTACCCCTGTCCAGTGCAATTTTTCTGTTCGCAACCTTCCCCCCCCCCCGGGGGGGTTCAGAAGTATGCAAATGGGTTCGTTTTTATTTATTTTATTTTTCTGTTGTCCACAAGTGCGCATATTCGCCTGTCCACTGCTTACTTCCTACAGCAATACAGATCTATAAATCCTCTGTACGTGTTGAAATCCCACTTGTCAACTGCATTCTCTCACACTGGCCAGGTTCACATGTCATGCTAAGCCACCTTGCAAATAAGCCATAGTGGTTTGGTTGTTCGCTGAACAACTCACGATGCACCCAACAGATGATCGGGCCCTCCATGGGTTGTTCTCCCCACCTTCCCCACTCAGTCCTCCACCCAGCTCTGGCATGTATTGCAGTGTCCTTCGTGGCAGATTCCATCTTGTCTCCCACTCCAATCACTACCCCTTTTCATTCGCCACCATTGGGGGGGGGGGGTTTCTGAAGATTCAAAAAAAGTGCAGTTGGAGTCTTCTTTTTTTTCTAATTTTTTCAGTCCCTGGAAATTGCACTTGCAAAAAAAAAAGTAGCTGCAGACGGAAGGAAGTACTGAAAAGGTGAAGGGCAGTTGAGAACTGTAAGTTCAACACTTAACATTGAGAGGATTACATTGCCAAGGGCTTGATGTTTCCAAACTTCACAGCGAGATACTCCTATCATATTACTTACTTTTTGTGATAACGTGCAGCCCAATCCTATGCATGTATACTTGCAAGTCCCTACACCCACGGTAATTGTATGTAAGACTCCAACCTTTGGTAAATTACCTAATTTAAACAGAGTTTTAAATTAGAGCAGGGGTCTTCAAATTTTTTTAACAGGGGGCTGGTTCATTGTCCCTCAGACTGTTGGGGGGCCGGACTATAGCCCCCCTGCCACCAAAGCCCCCCTGTCCCCCCAGGATCCCCCCTGTCGCCGCCAGACCCACCCCGCCACCACCCCGCCGCCGTACTTGCACCCGCCGCCGCCAAAGCCCCGCCGCGCCGTCGCCCCTCTGCTGCCAAAGCCCCCCCAGGACCCCCACTGCCACCGCCAGACCCCCCCGCCACCCCCCCGCCGCCAAAGCGCCGCCGCGCCGTCGCCCCCCTGCTGCCAAAGCCCCCCCAGGACCCCCGCTGTCACCGCTAGACCCCCCCGCCACCCCCCCGCCGTACCTGCACCCGCCACCGCCAAAGCCCCGCCGTGCCGTCGCCCCCCTGCCGCCAAAGCCCCCCCCAGGACCCCCGCTGCCACCGCCAGACCCACCCTGCCAACCCCCTCCGCCGTACCTGCACCCGCCGCTGCTGCTGAAGCCCCATCCCCGCCGCCGCCGCCCCCGCCGAAGCCCCGCCGCGCCATCGCCCCCCTGCTGCCAAAGCCCCCCCAGGACCCCCGCTGCCACCACCAGACCCACCCTACCACCCCCAGACCCACCCTGCCACTCCCTCCGCCGCTGCTGAAGCCCCGTCGCCGCCGCCCCTGCCGAAGCCCCGTCCGTGCCGAAGCCCCGCCGCCCCCGCCAAAGTCCCGCCACCGTCGTCGCTGCTGCCGCCCCCACCCCACTGCCGCCACCACCACCGCTGGAGCCGCGTCATTCTGCTGCGCTCCGTCGCGCTGGACTCCTGCGCTCTGTTCAAAAACAGATCGCGGGGGTCCAGCGCGACAGAGCAGGGTCCCGCGCGTCAATTCCGCCGCGCCGGAAATGACGCGACGGGACCAGCGCGGGCGGCGCAGCCCGCGCAGCTGGCTCTCCGGGGAGAGCGAAGAAAATGGCAAGCCTGTTCGGGCGGCTGAGAGCCTGGGCAGGCCCAGTTTGGGCCTACGGAGCCGGGCCGGATGGAAGGGCACGCTGGGCCGGATCCGGCCCGCGGGCCGTAGTTTGAAGACCCCTGAATTAGAGCCATAAAATAGTTGATTTGAATCTTCTTCTTTTCCCATCACCAAGAAAATCTTGCAAAGAGAACCTTGAAAACATATGTCATTTTGCAGTCTCTGATAAAACTCAACTATAATTAGAGGAAAAACCTTCTTCCAACATTCTCTAACTTTAAAAGCTGTTAAAAAGAGTTCACCTATTTCAAAGAGACAACATGAAGGCTTGCCATGATATGACTGGTGCTAAAAGGGGCGGGGAGCTAACTCACTCTTCACACAAATTGATTCTCATGACAAATACAGTTTACAAAGTAAATAAGTTACTGTATAGTATGTGTAATTATTCTCCTGCAGTTCTGGTTGGAATGCATAGCTAAATGGGAATGTTACCCCAAGTGTAAAAGCTACCAGATAAGATTGATCTGGAACAACTACTTACTACTACATGATAAATTCAAAGTTAAATAGCCACTACTAATATAACACAGTCAATGTATGGTACCTTACAGAGGCCGAGAAAAGCAAAAGGGTAAGACGATGCAAACCTCTTCCTACATGGAATTCTAGGGGGAGGGTCTTGCATTTGGCTTCAACAAGAGAGTTCATATTGCTGTGTGAATGAAATCCACTGCCTACAACCGGAGGAGGAGGAGGAGGAGGAGGAGGAGGAGGAGGAGGAGGAGGAGGAGGAGGAGAAGAAGAAGAAGAAGAAGAAGAAGAAGAAGAAGAAGAAGAAGAAGAAGAAGAAGAAGAAGGATGGCAGATACAACCTGTACTTGCAGAGCAGTCTCTAGGAGTCCATTTAAGACAATAAAGTTACCCACCATTAGAACATAAGAAGAGCCTTGCTGGATTGGACCAAAGGCCCATTTAGCCCAGCATCATGTTTCCCCACAGGGGCAAGCCATATACCTTTGGGAAGCCCACAAGCAGGACATGAGGGCAATAACCAATTCCCGTTGCTGTTCCTCAGCAACCAGTATTCAGAGGCATGCTGCCTCTGATCCTTGAGGTAGCATATAACCATCATGACTAGTAACCATTGATAATTTTGCAGACAACTAGCAGATACCTCTGCTCAGAAAGGATTCCAACCCTCCTCCATAGGAGAGAGACCTGCAATGTAAGCCAAAGTGATTCTGTGACTATAGAGAAGCCCCTGGGCAAAGAATTCAAATAAGCACTAACCATTTATGTGACCATAAGAGGCTGGTGGAAGTGACAATAATAAGCCTCATACTAGGTAAGGGGTACCCATTATACAAATATTTGTTTTTGGAGAGGATATCTCTTAGTTCAGATTCAGAATATGACAGCTCCATAGGAAGCACACAACCCATTATTTTGGAGAAAGGGACCCCAGCTCCTAAGCACTCTGTCAGAACAACATACTACTACTTCAGAATACTCTTTGTTTTGTGAGTTTTGATCTGGCAAACCTCCATGCCAGGCAACCGCAGCCCAATCACCTTTCCAGTTATTTCCCCTTCCGTTATTTCCACTTCAGCAAAACTTTAGTATTCCTTACTAAGAGACAAATTATTGGTCATCCACTGCTATTTTTAAGTTATAGCCAAGCCTTCCCCAACCTAGTGCCCTCCAAAGGTTTTGGACTTCAAGTCCCATAAACCCTAGACAGCATGGCCAATGATTAAGAATGTAGTTGTAGTCTAAAACATCTGGAGGGCATCAGATTGGAGAAGGTTGAATACTCTAATGAATAATTTATATTAAGAAGAGAAAGAAAAGGCTTTAATTCATCACCACATTGTTGCTAGCTTGCTTCCCAGAAGCACCTGCAATGCCTCCTCTTCATCATTACCAGATAACCTCTACACACGTAACCAACATAAGTAGTATCTAATTGACATTAAAACTAGCAGAAAAGAAGAATATAATCTAGCAGTAGTGACCAATCTGAACTTTACACTATACAGAGGATCAGCTGTTTGCAAAAGTACATGATAAAACAAATGCAGAAAAAGAAGTTCAAGAAAGTTTGTTTTGCCTGTAACTGAGAGTTTAGTTAAGGGAATTAGGCATAATTTTTACAATGGAGAGCAAGAAAGAACTTTAGTTTGCAAACCCAAATATCTACAACTGTTCATAACAGTTACCTTACTACTCTATGTCAATCTGCAAATGGAAGAACTCTCCTGCTCCTATTAAGCATATACCCTTCAGCCCGCTCAGTTTGCTTCTTGAAAGCTATCCATTAAATAGAAGTGCTCGCACTACTACTCCACTCTGTTCTCCACTCTACTCCCAGAGAAGCCTGCCTGGCGCCTATGTTGTGCTCTTTTCAGCGAGAGGTGAAAACCTTATTTTCTAAGACGTTTTAGTTTTTCAGTTTCTGTTGTTTTTAATCTGTTACTATATTTTAAATCTTTGCACTGCTGCTTTGTTGGGGGGGTTGGTTTTTATTTTTATTTTATACTGTAGTTTTAAACTTTTATATTGTATTTCATCATGTTGTACTTTATGGTTTTAATTGTTGTGAACCGCTCAGAGAGCTTCGGCTATTGGGCAGTATAGAAAGGTAATAAATAAATCAATAAATATTCTGCCCCTATTCATCCCTCTCTTTTACATTCTACTTGTGACATAAATACTGAACTAATTTAACCCAGCACAAGCATTTAATTGCAACAGCTCTCCTCTCCCCTGCATACTGGCTGCCTTGCTCAGTTCATCAACAGGAAAATATTATGCATCAAAGAACCTCAGTCTAGACAGCATCTAGAAGGCCACAGGAACGTTCAGATTCCCAGATCCAAGGTCCGAAAAGAGCTCCATCCTCAGATCTGGGGATCTGCAATGAGATTCCCCCACCCCCTGCAGCCAGCGTGGAAAGAACACTGTCTAGAGGCCACAAGATTGCGCCGCCCGTTGTTTTTTAAAACTAGCTTCTCTGGGTGGGTCCCAAATATATTATAACGATGCAGGAAAGAAATCTTGCACTAGACAGGTCAATGAAAACATCAGTTTACAATGTATGATAGCAGTGAAAAAGGCAAAGTCAATGTCTGGAATTTTAGGAAAATAATATATTGGTATCAAGATGCCATTATATAAAGCTTATAAAGCTACAATGTGATCACATATAGAATAGCTTTGCATAGTATTACGAGGAAATGGAGCACCTTCCTTATAAATAAAAGTTTAAGAAGCTGAGGATTTCTAGTTTTAAAAAGACAAGTAAGGCAAAACTTCATATAGGTTTCTAAAATTATGACTAGTAGAGAGTGACTCATGAGTGAATCAAGATAAAATGTTCTCTCTTCCTTGGTCTGGCAAAAGGTTCAGGACAGTTAGAAGGAGATACTTCTTCACCCAGTATAGAGTTCATCAGCAAAGGATACTGTGATGCAGGGGTCCCCAGTGCGGTGCCCATAGGTACCATGGTACCCACAAAGGGGTCCCCAACATGGCACCTGGGGACACCTGAGCAAAACCATTAAAAATATATATATACCCCGTATATACTCAAGTATAAGTGGACCCTAATATAAGTCGAGGCCCCTAATTTCACCCCAAAAAACTGGGAAAACTTATTGCCTCCAGTATAAGTGCGCTGACCCAAGTATAAGTCGAGGGGGCATTTTTCAGCACAAAAATGTGCTGAAAAACTTGACTTATACTTGAGTATATACGGTATCTTTTTAAAAAATAAATGCACATGGATTTGTATGATAGGATGTATGCAAATGAAAGTTGTATGCAACTTGGATGTAGGATTTGCAAACAACTTTCTAGCATTTATACATAGGCTTCAACAAAATTAGGTGAAATATCCAACTAAGTATCTATTTTAAGTTGGCATCTATATGCCACCCATTCATATATCAAAAGCACTGTAAGGCCCTCAATCTGTTGCATTATAGGAAGCAAGTGTTTTTCCTTACAGTTTTGTAGTATCAGTCTTTTAGCTGTCAAAAGGGTGCAGAGAATCTATTTCCCATTTGTTCATTTCCATGAAGCAGGTAAATAATTTAAAAAAGAGTGTGCATCAGTGAGTATTAGACTGTTCCAGTACAACATTTATCTGTATAATAACCTCCTCCCCAAAAGAAGCAACTACTGGACATTGCCAAAACATACATTTAAAGGAAGTATTAGCTGTATTGCTCCACCAGCAATAAGCTAAATTAGACAATCCCTTATTGAGGAGTCATTGCAGTGTCCAATAGACACAAAGCAAAACTTATTTGCTGAATAAGATGCAGCCTAAGATCCATAGACACACGACAGGTAGACGCCAAAGTGGTGATCCACCAATCAGGCATTTTGTGGTGGTGCCCACAGCAGTTTCTTAAATTCCCAAATGTGCCCAATGCCCACAGGTCCAAAAAGGTTGGGGACTCCTGCTGATGGCTACTAGCTTATAGCCCAAAGAAATAAACTCCTGGTAAAGTCCTTCTCCAACTTTACTTAAGGCTGTAGGTTAGGGATAAAATGTTCATTTATGAATTTCTATACAGCCTGTATCAACATCAGTGATGTGGGGTGGGCAATTTTCCAGTGCCTTATCTTTGCATGGAAAATTTTTCATTTCATAAGTTCATCAGTAAAAATAAACGTACACCAATTGCAAATACATTTTTCGGGTGAAAAATCCTTATTTATCCTTAGTGTGTGTGTGTGTGTGTGTTAATGAAATACATAAATGTCTGAGAGTGAAATGGAACTAATAAATAGTGACAGCAAAACTGAAGGTGCCCCAATAACATTAGTGGAAGAGAGTTGAACTTTGTTAAAATAGATGAGTGGTTGTCAGCATATCATGCATATTTCTTTGGGTTGCTAAAATCAAATAGCAGGCCAACAGTTTTCAGTACATTTTTTCCTTCTTAAATTTAAACAATGTAACGGAAGTATATACTATTGACTGGGTTTGCATGACACGCTAAACATCAGCAGGTTAAGTGCTACTGCGTTTTAGTGTGTGGTCTGAGCCCTGCAGGGTGCTTTAGAAGTGACCGGGGGGGGGGGGGCTTCTAAGCCACCCTGCTATGCCATGGTTTGCGGTAGGCTTAAGGAAACCTTCGTAGGTTTAACGTGTCATCTGAACCCAGACGACACATTAACTACCCACAAACCAAAAAGGCACAGGGTCCCTTGGCCACAGGGGCAAAGAAGGGTTGCTGCCCTGGGTTGGGGCTCTATCCGATGACAGCCAGCCAAGCGGCACTTGGTCAGCTTTCATCAGCTTCCACGCGCGCTCCTGCCGATGTCTTACATTGACAGGAATACATGGGGAAGCCGCCGGGGTCCACTGCCGCTGCGTCTCCCCTCCCGCACAGGCCCCACTCACCACCACCGCCTGCCACCATTCCACTCTGCTGTCCACCATCGCATGCCTCATCCTCCTCACCAGGGCTGGGCAAGGAGGAGCCGCTACCACGGTCCCTCCTCGCCCAGCCCCAATGAAGAGGATGAGGCATGCAGCAGGACATGGCAGCAGGTGGCGGCAGAGGCAGTGAGTGGGGCCCTGGGGGGAGGGGGAGCGAGTGAGGGGCAGTCAGGGGTGCTCGTTGCTCTAGCTCGGCAGGGATGCAACCCCGCCAAGCAAGGGCAAGGAGCATCTAACAGTCGACTGGGGGACTGAGGGGAGAGGCGGCGCCTCCAGACCCCCGCTGTGCCCGACCACCTGTCAGGCACAACTGGGGCCTGGGGCAACTTTAGCCCCACAGAGGTTTCAGAACCTCTGTGGGTTTAAAGTGACGTGCAAATTTTTACAAGTATTCTAAAAGATGTTCACCACGTTAACCACACTGAATTATGGTTCAGTGGGAACAGCCACTTGATTAAGACCTAAAATCATTATATGGATTTTAACCCACTGGAGTTTGATTTTAATCCGTTTAAAGGCGCAATCCAATGAGGCTGCCCATAACCCACTGAACTTGGAGGACTACAGGCATTGTATGCATGGTGGGATAAGAGCAGAGGCAAAGGTTTCACTTCTGCTTAGACTATTTTGGCCGTCTAAATGTTCGACCTCAGAGCAGGCAGGAAGGACTGTGAGGCGCCACCAGCATACAGTATGCTGGAGGCGCCTGTCTCCTCCCCTCCCAGACCCTAAAAGCCCATCTCTGAGGTCGATTTTGCAACCTCACAGTTTCAGCCGGTGTGGTTCTTTCTGCACCAGCTGTGAAGGTGGGGGGACGGTGCTTCGAGTTCAGAGTCCCTGCTCTGACCTTGGAGCAAGTTTCCGTGGTCAGAGCTGGGACTCTGACAAATCCTATGGCCATCTAGACTCTGTCTAGCAGTCACAGGATTGCACTGCCCAAGTGTAATCAGCTATCATCTATGTATACACTTTTCATACAACCCAGAAGGACCAATGTTTTCCCTGCAGACCCATTTCATATACAGCCCAGAAAGGTCGGTGTTTTCCCAGGAGACCCACACAAACATACAATGGACAAACCAACAACAACAGATTTTAATGAGGTAAAGGAGAAAAAGAAGAGACCTAAAAGAGCCATTTGAGATTTCTCAAGAAAGGAAGGATAGAGGATGTGGGGGTAAAGAGAGAAGGCAGAGGTAGAATAGGAGATGAGTAAACTAACTAAAGTAAATGCTGAATAAATAGGTGAAGTTTGGGGACAGAAGACAGCTCAAAGACTCTCCAATAATGAGCCAAACAGTGATCAGCTAGCTAGTACTTCCTCCATTTTATAGATATGGGCAGTCCCATTATACGTGGGTGCACACAACCCTCTGAACCCGGAAGATTACAGGCATCCTATTGATTGCAGGAGGAGCGTTGCAGATAGGATTGCCACCGTGATCCCCTTGCACTCAAAAACATCTAGATGGCTGAATTCGGCCATCTAGATGCTTTACACCACCTCCTGAGGAGGAGAGGCTGAGGCACCGTCTGGATTCATCATAAGACGGCTGTATCTCGCTCCTCCCCTCCCCCAGGAATGCCCCCCCATGGGGGAACCAAAGGCGGTCTTCTGTCTTCGGTTCTCTGCTGGTGTGGAAAGAACTGCGCCAGCTACAAGGTAGGGGAAGTGGGAGCTCCACATTCGGACTCCCCACTGCAATCTTAAAAGGGATTTCTTAGGTCTCAATGGGAAGCCCAAATTATCCTATGGCCCCCCAGGCAAGGTCGGAGGGCCATAGGATTGCGCCCTAAGTGACATCATAAAATATTTGTTACACTATATGAAATTGTTTCATGTTTAAGTAGAGTAACCGTGCCTCCTTTATCTGCTAAATCAAAAAAGGATTTGGAGAATTTATGAGAACTCAATTCCACCATTTCCCCAGTCTTTAAGAAAGTATAGCACAATGCTCTGAGGAAATAGTTATTTATGTGGTAACCAGCTTTAGCCACTTACTGGTTTAATCTCTGTAATACACACACACACTATTTCAAGGGAGAGAACTACCTTTGTGAATGTGCATATGTGTGCGGAGAAGTACAAGCACATGCTCCTGAGAGCTAAAAAAATTGGTATCAAGATTCTATTACTATTACACATTTGTTTAGCATCCACAGCATGCCAGACAATCCTCTAGATTTATCAAATTTTCATGTCCCAGGAAGACGCTGTACACTCCACAGAGGACTGTGTCCCATAACACAAATGACACAGTCTGAGAGATGGAAGTGACTCAAGTTCAAAGATACAGTCCCAGGTCAACTACTCAAGTATCCATTATCTTGTTCCCTTTCCAGATCTACACATCAAAAGATCCATAATTTATTCCTACTCTCAGCTCTGTCACTCACCACCAACTGCACTGGCTCTCAGTCTATGGGCTCTTCTGAGCATACTGACAGCATAGTGTCCATATAATGGGGGAGAAAGAAGCCTTTGTTCAACATTATATTTTCACAGGAAAGTATTTCCTGGGAGGCATCTGCTGCTCAAAGAACTCTCTCCTGATTACAGACAGCCCTCTAAAGAAACCTGCTGACACAAGAAGCCTCCCTTATGCTGTTGGCTAGGAAAGAATGAAAGCCTACAGCCGAGAAAACCTTATTGAGATATCAAAATGTGACAAGCTTAAATGCTTTAAGGTAAGGAGATCTGACACTAGCCTGTGTCCTAATCCACCAGGGGCAGTCTGAATATATAACGGAAACCCCTTTGATGGCTCTTCAGCCACACAGCGGAGTGATGAAACAAGCAAAATCAATGAGTGCAATAAAGATTTTTCAAATATATGATCTTTCTCAAAGGAAACTACTGAGTAATTAAATAATGAAAAAAATATTCTAATTAAGTAGTTATTTAGTAAAAGTTGCAGGCATGATCCAGTTGAAGTTAAGCATTTAAGTACCACTGATTTTAATTAGACAGACTTAAGTATATCCTTAGCAGACCCACTTAAGTTTATGTTTTTAAAATATGATTAATTTTGCATAGGTCACGCCCCAGAGGACTGGGCTAAACTGAAAAATTCCACCAAACAAAAATTCATATAGTACTTCTTCAACCCCTTTGAAAAGAGGGGAGAGGCTTTCTACTGTGTATACAACATCATTAGTCTGCTCACCTGACTGTGTGAGGACACAACCAGGAATTGGATCCTAATACTCACTTCACTCCCATGACCTGTCAGCAAAGTGATCAAATGGCAGAAAAAGTGAAGGCGGTAGAGGAACCTCTCTTGCAAAGCTCAATAGCAAAGCTCAATAGCAAATGGCATGGATTTAGCAGAAATAAAAGGGCTCATAGCTCTGAGGTCATACTTCTACTTGTGGAAAGAGGAAAGAAAGGGGACCACACCCTTGGGAAAGTGGTAATAATAATCTGCTGGGTCTCAGCTTCTAACAGTTTTACTTAATACTATAGGAAAGGATGATTAATTCAATTTATTCAGGCATTCAACATTTTACACAGATGACCAATTTCACCACCACTCTTTTTGTTTCCTTTTCTTAAAACTCAGTGTGAGCTCAGATATGTGATACTATGGAAAGCAATCTGAGGAACTGTCAAGAATAACAGCAAAAGGAAAAAGTGAAGAAAAGGACAGGTTGCTTACCTGTAACTGTGGTTCTTCGAGTGGTCATCTGTGCAGTCACACATATGGGCTCTGCGCGTGTGCGGAGGCCGCTTCGGGAAGGTTCTATAGCTGAGGTAAATTTTGGGCGGGAACCCCTCCCCCCTGCGTGTCCCTTGCGCGGGTTCCCGCCCTCTCCCTCAGTTCCCCTGAGACCGCCATCGCGATCCCAGTACTAAGGGAGAACATAGGAAGAGGTTTCTCCACTTCCCTAAAAGAAGTACCGAAATTCCAATTCGATGGTGTCATACGGTACCGATCATAGTGAGCCCAAGAGTCCCGGTTCAGTACACCATCGAACTCGACAGTGACACCGTAGCGGGGATGGATGGGCGGGTTGTGTGACTGCACAGATGACCACTCGAAGAACCACAGTTACAGGTAAGCAACCTGTCCTTCTGCTTCGTGGTCTCTGTGCATCACACATATGGGCAGAGTAGCAAGCTGACTTACCGGTGGAGGGTCGGTGTCGTCGTCACTGTAGGACCGAGGAAAGGACAGCTCTGCCAAAAGCATTGTCCCTCCAGGATCGAACATCGACTTGGTAGTGCGATACGAACGTCGAAGGCGTGGACCACGTAGCCGCCTTGCAGACATCCGTTAACGATACTCCTCTCGCGAAAGCCGTCGAGGCCGATACGGCTCTGGTAGAATGAGCTCGCACCGAGTTCGGCAATCGCTGTTGTTTGAGTTCGTATGCTAGCTCGATACAGTCGACAATCCACGAAGATAGACGCTGGGTCGAGACTGGCAGGCCTTTGGAGCGTCCACCGTAACAAATAAAGAGACGGGGAGATCTCCTTATGGATTCAGTGCGGGACTTGTAGAACAACAGGGCCCTTCGCACGTCCAGCATGTGGAGCTGCTGTTCCAATGGAGTCCACGGACTTTGAAAGAAAGCCGGTAAAATAATGTCCTGATTTAAATGGAAGGCGGACACGACCTTGGGAAGGAAGGCCAGATCTGGGCGCAAGACCGCCTTTTCCTTATGGAAACTGAGGTATGGAGGATCGACCCTTAGAGCCGCCAGTTCTGATGCTCTCCGAGCAGAGGTGATTGCTACAAGAAATACAGTCTTAAAAGTCACTAAGCGGAGATCCGTTGTCGCCATCGGCTCAAATGGCTTAGCCATGAGCACCTGCAGAACCAATTGGAGGTCCCAGACCGGAGTGACTGGTTTAAACGAAGGGGTCATATTTCTTAATCCCCTCATGAAATGCTTAACTAGCGGGTTCGAGAACAAGGTGGACCCATCTTGACCATTATGATATGCTGACAGGGCAGCCAAATAGACCCTTAACGAGCTCGTCTTAAGCCCCTTGTGATGCAGATGAAGCATGAATTGCAGTACTTGGTGAATAGGAGCGCTAGAGTAGGGCACTTCAATCCGACCGAGGTAATCACAGAAGGCTTTCCATTTTCTGGCATATGAAGCTCTAGTGGATGGTTTCCACGCTTCCTGCAGTACAAGTTTGATCTCCGAAGGGAGTGCGCTCGGTATCAAATTAGCCATGCCGTGAGTTTCAAGATGGACGGATTCGGGTGTAATAGCGTGCCTCGAGCTTGAGAAAGTATCGTTGACGTGTTCGGTAGATAGCGATACTCTCCCCTGGAGAGTCGCAGAAGTGGTGCAAACCACGCTTGCCTCGGCCACCATGGGGTCACTAGGATGCAGTTCGTGCCCTCGGACTGGATTTTCGAGATTACCTTGGCCAACAATGGAATTGGTGGGAATATGTAAAACAGAGTCCCGGACCAAGTTATCAGGAATGCGTCCCCGATCGACGCATTGTCGTGTCCTGCTCTGCTGCAGAAAATGCGACAGGCTGTATTGGCTGAAGTGGCGAAGAGATCCACTGTTGGGGTTCCCCACAGGTGGAACAGGGATTGTCGAATTCGAACATCGAGTTGCTACTCGTGGGAGTCGAGTGACATCCGGCTCAGCGCGTCTGCCAGCGTGTTGTCTTTCCCTGCAATATGGATGGCCCTCACCGATATATGACGAGGGATCATCCAGTCGAACATACGAAGGGTTAGGTTCGTCAGCCGTAGTGAGCGGGTGCCGCCTTCCTTGTTCAGGTAGGCCACAACCGTAGTATTGTCCATGACCACTTGCAGATGTCTTGCAGCGAGTATGGGTTCGAGGGATTTCATCGAGTTCCATACGGCTTTGAGTTCTAGAACACTGATGTGGCTCTCCCGGTCTAGCGGGCCCCACTGTCCTTGCACTGTATGACTCCCGCAGTGAGCTCCCCAGCCCAGAAGAGATGCGTCCGTCGTGAGCGTAAGCGAAGGAGGGACGGGTTGGAAGGGTAACCCTTCTGTCAAATCATCCACCAGCGGATCATCCACCAGCGAAGAGACTGTCTTATGCTGGACGGAATAGTTAGTCTCGTTCGATGGGCATTCATCTCGGAATCGAACGACCTTATGAACCAGTTTTGGAGTTGGCGCATACGAAGTCGAGCGAGAGGAACGACCGATATGGATGAGGCCATGAGACCGAGGAGTCGTTGAATCGAGTGGGCTGTGCACGACATCGCCCTTCGCAGTTTCGAGGCGAGGGCAAGTATTTTTAGAGCTCTGTCTTCCGGTAGAAAGGCACGACTGACCGTGGCGTCTAATAAAGCTCTGATGAATTGTATCCTTTGAGTTGGGAATAGAGTGGACTTCTTGTCGTTGAGGCAGAGACCGAGAGTGGACAAAGTGTCGGTAGTCAGGCGGAGGGCGCTCCGAAGCTCCTGAGCAGATGGAGCAACGATGAGCCAATCGTCCAGGTAAGGATAGAGCGTCACCCCCTGAGTCCGTAGAGTCGCGCAGACTACTGTCATACACTTGGTAAACACTCTCGGTGCCGTCGAAAGTCCGAACGGAAGTACCTTGAACTGGTAAGCTTCGGATCCGATCTTGAACCTCAGGTATTTCTGGCTGTCTCGATGGATCCCTATGTGAAAGTAGGCATCCTGGAGATCGATGGATGCAAACCAGTCGTTCTTGCGAAGGAGAGGCAAGATCAATTGGAGAGTGACCATCCTGAACTTCTTGGGAAGAATATAGAAGTTCACTGAACGTAGGTCCAGGATCGGTCGGAGTCCCCCATCCTTCTTCGACACCGTGAAATACCTGGAGTAAAGGCCGTCCTGTGTCAGGTGAGGCGGGACCATCTCGATGGCCCCTTTGAGTAACAAGGAATCGACCTCCTCCCGCAGCGTTTGGGATGGTTGCGTGGTGCGGATGCCAAGAAAAGGTGGGAGAGAATCGAACTCGATCCTGTGCCCCTGCCGGATAATGTCCAGAACCCAACGATCGGTGGTAATTTTCTTCCATGATGGTAGGAAGAGGGATAGTCGCGTTCCGAACTGAGGTTGAGCCGGAAGGATCGGAGTAGAGGTGCCGGTCGTGCCTTGGGTCGCGTCAAACCCGACGCCTTTGAAAGTCGCCTCCTTTATGGGAGCCCCGGTACCGTTGCTGCTGGTACTGACGGCTCGGTGCCCGGGGCTGCTGTGGACGAGTACGACTGTCCTGCCACTGCTGGAGCTGTTGACCCTGCTGGTTAGGAGCTACTGGAGGAGGGTACGGAGTCCACCTGCGCCTTCTGAATGTCTTGGAAGATGTCTGTGGGAGTAGGCCCATCTTCCTTGCATTCACTCGGGCTTTCTGAACCGCGTCGAGAGAGTCGTCCGTTTTATCATTAAAGAGGCCGACTCCGTCGAAGGGCAGATTCTCGATTCTGGCCTTAGCTTCCGTGGTCAACGTAGAAGATCTTAGCCAGGCGTGACGGCGGAGAGCGACTGCACTCACCAGGGATCTCCCATGACAGTCTCCTTGGTGTCTGGCAGTATGTATCTGTTGTCTGGAGGTGTTCGTTGCCTCGGCCTGGAAGACTCTGGCCAAGTCTCTCTTCTCGTCCGGTAGGTAGTCAATCAGTCCTCCCATCTTTTCCCAAAGGAAGAGTTGGTACCTAGCCATCGTGGCTTGGTACCCAGCAACCCGGATCCCCAGGGCGCTCGAGGTGTAGACTCTTCGTCCGAAGTTGTCTAACCTTTTTCCTTCGGGGTCGGACGGAGTGGAATGCTGTTTGCCCGATCTCGATTGTGCTGATTCAACTATCATCGAGTTCGGTGTGGGATGGGAGAAGAGAAACTTAGCTGTGTCTGGCCTAATCTTGTAAAGAGCGTCCAGGCGTTTTGCCGCAGGAGGAGCTGTGGATGGCGAGCTCCACGATCCCTGCACCGTCTCCAGCATCGTCGGGGTGATAGGGAGCAAAGTCGGGCCCGAAGATGATTTGGAAACTGCGTCGAAGAGAGGATCTACTTGTTTCTTCTCCTCGACCGCCGTCTCCAGACCGAGGGCTTGAGCCATCTGGAAGACCTGGTCCTGGAAGGTGCCCATATCCTCAGAGGGGGATACAGCAGCCTGAGTGGAGACGTTCTGGTCCGGGGATGTGGACGATGGGGACAACGAGACGATCGAGTCCGAGTCCGTTATGGGAGATCCCGGTGTCGACCACCTACGACAGCGGGATACAGTTGCCATCGAGGCCGTAGTTAGCCGATCTTCTCTTTCGTCCACTTGAGAAGGGAGGGCTAGAGCGCGGACCGGCGGGGACATTCTGGGGTCGGGACGCACCCCTTCTTGTCTCGGTGGAGGGCGTCTATCATCCCTTCTCGGGGAGTGCCTCCTGAGTGGAGACCTCTCTCGGGAACGGTACACCCTGGTCTGGTATCTGTATTCAGACACAGGGGAGTGCCTCCGGTGGTAGCTGTAGTGAGACGCCCTGGAGTATCTCGAATCATTTGAATCCTGAGACCTTTCCCTGTATCGCCGGGGGTCTCGGGTTCTACGAGAATCGGATGACCTTGAGGATGCCCGGTCCCGGGTGATCAGCACCTCCTCGATCTCGAGAGAGCTAGATCGAGTCCGTGGAGTACGAGCCCGTATCGCACGAACCGGGGAGGCTAGAGCTGGGAGAGCAGTTGTCGGCTCCGATGCAGTGGCCGTAGGTCTCGGTTCCGAAGGTGAGTCCGGTATCTCGCCTTCAGACACAGAGATCCGGGCAGCCTCCCTCGATCCCGAGGGGGCTTTAGGTGAAGAGCAATGAGGAGGGTCCCTCGAGCCCGAGGAAACCCGTGGAGGAGATTTCAGTCCTGTCTCCCTCGATCCCGAGGGGACTCTTGGTGGAGAGCAAGGAGGAGAGTCCCTCGAGCCCGAGGGAACCCGTGCGGGAGGAGATTGCAGCCCAGCCAGGCGTTCAACGGTCACGACGTCCGTCGGATCCAGAGCTACTGTCGATCTCGATCCCGAGAGAGACGAAGCTAATTTCTTTGCCAATCTCCTTGCCTTATCTTTCCGCTCCTTGCTCTTCCTTTTCTCCTCCTTTTCTCTACGAGCCTTCTTAGCTTTGCTCTTCGATATCATCGCCGCCATGTAGGCCTCCTGAGTGTCCGCTGAGGAGACCGTGTGCGACGGAGGCGTACTAGGCCTAGCCAAAGGGATAGGCTTTTCCGCGGGCGGTTGTAGGGCCTTTTTATACAGAATGGCCGTCAGTTTGTCCGCCCTGTGCTTCCTCGCTTGTTTGGTGAACGCTTGGCAATGATGGCAAGCGTCCACATTGTGGCCTTCGCCGAGGCAGGCGAGGCACAGCGAGTGTCCATCAGCCGGAGGAAGCTTCGTCCCGCACCTTACGCATTTGCGAAAGGGGGCTTTCGGAGCCATAATCGTTTTGGTGATCCCACGACGAACGGGGGGAAAGTTAACGAAGAAATTTCGAAAAAGCAGTAACCTAGCTGAATTCCAAGACTAGAATTCCAGAACCTCTCGAAACAACAGCCACACGCGATGGCGGACGAAGAGGAACTGAGGGAGAGGGCGGGAACCCGCGCAAGGGAGATGCAGGGGGGAGGGGTTCCCTGCCCAAAATTTACCTCAGCTATAGAACCTTCTCGAAGCGGCCTCCGCGCACACGCAGAGCCCATATGTGTGATGCACAGAGACCATGAAGAAGAACTATATGATCAGCTTATCTCTGTTAGGCTTTACAAGCAACTCTTCCTATGTACTGTATACATAGAATGAGAAATGGGGACAGAGAAGCAGCTTTCCTGATTAAAAAAAAAGAGCAGTTGAGTTGTTCCAAGATGTTCAGCCCGAATATTTAAACTCTGCAGAATTTGCTACAAAGTGAGATGCTCCAATGAGATGCTCAGAAACCATGTAGCACCTAATGAGAACATGTCACTCTCTGGAAAAGCCCCAAGACCTTCAACATCCAAGGGTCTTAACATCTGATAGAATGTTTGATGCAGGCATTTTATTACGTGGCATTTTTTCATCCCTACACACGGCCAGCATCTAAGAATCTGAAAACTTTTTTCTAGTATAGGGATTTTTTACTTGATGCTTAAAAATAATGTGCCCACATTTCACACACACACCCCTATCTATCTATCTAATCATCTGTCTGGAAAGAAAACTGTAAACTTCCTTGATTGCCTGACAAAATTAAGAATTGCTCTAGTTGCCCAGTTGTAAACTGGAAAAGGATGTTATTTTGTCCTTCTTTCTGACTGTTAATGGGTCAGAAGTGACTGACACATGCCTGTATGAGTAGTGAGAACAGTAAAGAGTTTTGTTGGGTAGTAAACTTTGTAAATCTATTTGAGAGGGCTGATTTGAAAACAATGAAAATGGAGCAAAGCTTAATTTTACTGTATTGTGAGACTATGGGACACTTTCACCAGAGGCTTCCAAAATTAATGACATTTTGGTGTTGCATTGTTTTCATTAGAGAAGGGTACTACTTGTAATCAGGGCCGGTGCTACCATTAGGCCAACTAGGCAGCTGCCTAGGGCGCAGGGCTAAAGGGGGCGCCAGAAACGCCTTGAAAAAAAATACAGTGCTCTCAAGTGGGAAGGGGGGGGTACTAAATATCTGATCTTGCCTAGGGCACCAAACTGCCTTGCACCGGTCCTGCTTGTAATGAGAGGAATAGTAACCTAACCGCTAGCCACATTAATGACAACTGAGAGCACCACCTTCATAAATATTACTTTCCCATCTAAACAATCACTGAAAGACTGCACAAGGAAAATGAAAGCATCAAGATAATTTAAGAGCAGCTGCTTGCTTCTGAATCCTTTAAGTGTACTTTATATTTGAAAGGTACAGATAAAAACATGATTCTAAGACCTGCAATTAAAAGCATAATTCTAAGACAATTCTTTTGGATGATGGAATTTCCCACTGTATACACAAAACATTCCCCAACTCATAGAAAAACAGGGGAAGCCCTGTGTACATGAGACTCCATCTGTATTTTCTGTTTAAATCACTAACAGTGCAATCCTATGCATATCTACTCAGAACTCAGTACTATTGAGTTCACTGGGACTTACTCCCAGATACATCTGTATAGGATTGCACCCTAAGGCAAGCAATTTACAGAGGGATCCAATGGGCACGTTCACATGTCACGTCAACCCACCCTGGCAATAAGCCATGGTGATTGGTTGTTGGCGAAACAACCCACAGTGCACCCAACAAACAATTGGGCTCACCATGTGTTGTTGGCCCCCTCCCTCCCCCTGGGACCTCCTGTGGGCACTTTGAAGGGGCTGTCAGTAGCTGTCAAAACAGGAATTGTGAAAGCCAGCTGTCAAGCTGGCTTTTGCAATCTCTGGGGGTGGGAGGGGGAAAGGGGGGGGGAAGCCCAAAACAGCTCGCTATCACAGTGTGGAGGGTGGAAGCCAGTGCCAGCTTCTCCCTAGTGCTGCTTGAGCACTTTTGGGGTGGCTAGCACTGGCAGTCGCCTGGGAGCCACTTGGCAAGAGCGGCAAGGGTTTTTTTTGTTGCTCTTGCCAAGTGGCTCAGTAGCCAATGCCCTGTACCCACAATGGTGTTGGTCGCCCGGGTTCAGATACACGACAACCCATTACCCATCGTGTGGGTACAGCAACAAGCCCTGGGTGGATACTAAGGAAAAGGCACTCCCTGTTGTGAAATGCCCTACCCAGAGAGGCTCACTAGGCTCCTACATTGTGGTCTTTTCAGCACCAGGTAAAGAGTTTTTTATTTTCCCAGGCTTTTTAGTTCAGGTTTGTTTTTAAAAGTGTGCTGTGTTTTTAGATCTTTTCCTGCTGCTGGTTTTATTTTGTTTTGAACTTTTAAAGGTTTTATATTATGCTTTATCATATATTTTAGGATTTTAATTTTTATAAACTGCCCAGAGAGCTTTGGGTATTGGGCAGCATAGAAATATAATTAAAAAATTAAAAAATAATATATTTTCATCACCCTTTGAAAGTTCTTTTGCCACCATTTGAATAACTCCAAATTTTGAGAGATTCATTTAGAAAGGTATTAGAAAGCTCTATAAGATCAAGCAACACAGCCATGTTGCTTGATATAAAGATGTATATTTGGGAATTTGATATTCACAGGCAGCACAATCCTATGGCATCTAGATAGCCACAGGATTTTTCAGAAAATTTCTCTGACCTCATAGTTGGGTCTTCGTGCTCGGAGTGCCCACCCGCCCCTTGTAACTGGCACAGAAAGAACCGCGCCACCTGCATCTTCAAGGTTGCAAGAGAGATCTCAGAGACAGGGTTTGGGGGCGTTCCAGGGAGCGGGGAGGGGAGGAGATAGGTGCTGCCAAGCTATGAGGTATCTGTGCCAGTTGCAAGGTATCCTGGTGGTGCCCCAGCCCCCCCCCCTCCGAATCGCCTCAGCTAGATGGCTGATTTGCAGAGTGGGAGGAGTGCAGAAGCAACCTTCGCCTCCATGCTCCTCCTGTCCTCCATAGGATGCCCATCATCCTCCATGTTTGGAGAGTTACGGGCATCCCCATAGGATTGTGTCCTAAAAATACATTCCTTTCCAAAATCTTAAACAGTATAAGTTACCTGAAAAATTCCCTAGTTATTATAACTAAAGAAGAGAAAGGGTTTTTAAAAAATCTTTATTTTCATTTCCTACAAAAATATAGAGACTCAACTATATCATTTCATTGTGGATAAAATAAATTAATGGGTAGGAGCAATCTTAACCCCCAGATCGACTTGCTGGAGGGGTCAGGTTGGGGCAGAGTTATGTCTGTGGATATCTACACAGGCATAAATCTACCTCCAACATTAGGCCCCAGAACAGGACATTCCAGGAGCGAGATGGGGATGATGTTGGATTCACTGGATCCAAAGCCCAACCGTTCCTGTGAGAGGTCCCAGGATCAGGTCCCTCAACAACACCAGACAGTCCACCACTTCACTCCAGCCCAACCCCAGTTATGATTGCTCTCTTAGTGGTTAGTAGATAGGCACATACACAACAATACAGAAAAGAGGGGAACGAGTTCTGATTCTGAAAAGGGTTGTTTAAGTGAGAACATCTGTTTAAAATGAGGTTACGTACATTTTTATGCTGTCCTTCCGGAAAAGAAGCTTGTAAGTCTTCTCGCCTGTTACTGCATGATGACAACACACCACATGCTTAAAGAATGGCACTTTTAAGAACAGGAAAATGAAGAAAGCCAAAACGCAACTGACAAGAAAAACTAGTGGAATCCACAAATAAATTTCCTACCATTCTGCTAAAGCAGTGTTTAAAAAGGAACTGAGGAAAAGAGGTGTTCTTCTTGTCTTCAAGGCATGCACATGGCACAGCGTTTCTTAGCTCAAGGACAGGGGCTAGAAAGCTCTCCAAAGCTCTAGAAATTACAGAAATATTGCAGGCCTCAATCTCATGTGCGTAGATACACAGAAACAACAAAGAACATACCCCAAGAGAACTTCAGCTAACAAATTTGAGGCTTTTACAAGTGTACTATATGTGAGCAGTAGGAATTGGATTCCATTTCCAGGTTGGATTTTATATTCCTATTTCCATAGGAGATGCCTCTCACTGCTGCTCTCTGTAGTTAAGCACCAATAGGTGAGTGAGCAGGCTGGCAGAAGATGAATGGAAAGTTCTGACCCTTCTCTATACCCAGCACAGAAACCAAGTGGGCTGCTAGAGGAGGGAAACCTAGAGGAGGCTGCTCTAGTCTAATGTGTGTTTAAGTTGTGGAGTCCAACACTGAGTTCATTAAAAATGGCTAAAAATATACCAAATTTTAATGGGGAATACTATGGTAAGCATAAAATATCAATAATTTGTTGAACAAAATGACAGGCACTACTACTACCCCCTGAAGATGTTACTACTGCCCTCTGAAACTGTTTAATTGGAAGATCCAACTTCTCATCCTCCTTGCATTTCTGCACTGGCTGTAATCTTCTTGGTTTCCTAACAAAAGCACTTCTCAATTTTAAAATAAAGTACATTTTAGCTTCTATGTTTGAAGTAAACTTGAAGACATGCTGGAATATATCCTGAAGATTCACAATTCAGTAAGGTCATTCATAGGGTTCCAAATTCACTTCCAAATTGTCTTTTGAACAGCATGTTTTCTACAACAATCACAAGATTGTACATTTACAACATAATCTTATGCATGTTTACTCAGAAGTAAGTCCCATTGTGCTCAATGGAGCTTACCCCCTAGTTAGTGTGTGTAGAACTGTTGTCGGTGTCAGCAACATCATGATGCTTAGTCACCAAAACATCAGCTATTGAAAGTACTGGTTGGTTCACTGCAGGAGTTTTCCTGATCTTTGGTAAGATCAATATACACTACCACAGTATAAACTGCACTTTAGTTATCTGAGGATGAATACAAATTTGTGAACAAAATTATTTTAAGATCCCATATACTTTAAAGCCATACCTTCTGGGAAAACAAATATGTACAATTTTGCTGGAATGTTCCATCTCACCATCTCAATTAAAGATTCAGTGCTGAAAATACATGAATTTGTCCCACTTCCTAGCACATACTTCTTTGTTCCAAAATAAATAGATCTTAAGCACTGTATTAGAATTTACCACTGGACTGTAACCTGCTGAGTTATGTCAACAACAGTTCTACTCAAAACATAGAAATATCCATGAGACTCAATGACAACACAATATTTTTTTCTTCTTAGTGTGACAAAGCAGATTTAGGAACAAATGTGTTGCCAACCACTCAATTATAATAGTAGTTACACATTTCAGGCATGAAAGCTAAAAAGGCTTTCTCTCATTGGGTTGGCTCAGACTGTCATGGCTCCTGTGTTTTAGGAAGTTGGGAACAAGCACTGGGCTCATGCACTCCTCCCTCCCCTCACACACCAGCTTCGATATGGAGTCCTACCTTAATATCCTGGTTAGTAAACAGACATTAAACCAGAGTTCAGAGTTTAAAACAAAACAGCAACTCCATGCCGAAACCAGCATCTAGGATGAGCAGAAGGACAAGGGAATAGTATGCAGGCCCAAAACTCATTCCAGCTTCATAAGCATGCTCCGTGAAGCCAGAAATGTTACATCCAAACCAGCATACTGAAATCCAGCTTTACTGGTGCAAGTGTGTAGAGCATACTAATAGCCAAGTTTGTTATACAAATGCTGATCTGTATGCAGAAGGCATGCAGACTCTTAAAGGAATATCATTTCTCGATATACAGAAGAGCTAACCTCCAAATCATAGCAACATCATGCTAACTTCCTTCCTTTTTAACTTAACTGTATGATAGCTTTATAAAAGTAGAATCTGGTGAAGCAGAATCAGCTAATACACCAGCTGGACCATTTCCTTAAAACTCAGATCCACCACAATTGCCAGTTTGCATATTCAATTTAAAGTGCTGTTCCTTGCCTTTATAATTCTCAGAACTTGGGACTTCACTTCCTCCTGTAAGTGCCTGTCCATGTACTTCATTCAATATCTGAGGTCCTGCTGTGTGCCCCTGCCAACTGATATTTAGCAGGCATTTGGTAATTTTATTTATTTATTTATTTATTTATATTTTATTATATTTGTTAATCGCCCATCTGGCTGGTCGCCCGGCCACCCTGGGTGATGTACAATTAAAACAATACAATAAAACATGATAATAAAAACAGTATAAAAATTATTTTAAAATCCTAACCCACCCCATATTCCCGCCTGAAATACCATGTTTTTAATGTGCAGCGGAAGCTCATCATGGAGGGGGCATGGCGAAGGTCACTAGGGAGGGAGTTCCATAACTTGGGGGCCGCCACAGAGAAATCCCTCTTCCTAGTCCCCACCAGCCTGGCTGCTCTGGCTGATGGGATAAGGAGAAGGCCGTCCGTGGCAGATCTTGTTGAGCGGCCTACTTGATGTTGTTGGAGGCGCTCCTTGAGATAAACTGGGCCGGAGCCGTGTAGGGTTTTAAAGGTCAAAACCAACACCTTGAATTCGGCTCGGCAAGCAACTGGTAGCCAGTGCAACTCCTTAAGCACTGGCGTGATGTGATCACACCGGCGGCTGCCCTTAATCAGGCGAGCCGCCATGTTCTGTACCAGCTGAAGCTTCCGAACCGTCTTCCAGGGTAACCCCACGTAGAGCGCATTACAGTAGTCTAGGCGAGAGGAGACCAAGGCATGAACCACTGATGGGAGCAGGTGATTAGGAAGGTAGGGGCGCAGCTGCCGTATCAGATGGAGTTGATATAGCGCCGCCCGGCTCACAGCTGACACCTGAGCCTCCATGGACAACTGGGAGTCTAGAATGACCCCCAAGCTGCGGACCTGGTCCTTCAGGGGTAGATGTACCCCATTCAGCACCAGGTCAACATCCCCTAACCTCCCCTTGTCTCCCACTAGAAGTACCTCAGTCTTGTCGGGGTTCAGTTTCAACATGTTCCCATCCAGCCACCCACTGCCTCCAGGCACTTGGACAGGGTCCCAATGGCCAATCTTGGTGAGGACTTGAAAGAGAGGTAGAGCTGCGTGTCATCCGCATATTGATGACATCGCACCCCAAACCTCCTGATGATAGCCTCCAGCGGCTCTAGGTAGATGTTGAATAGCATCGGGGAGAGGATGGAACCCTGCGGCACCCCACAAGTGAGCAGCCGAGGGTCCGAAACCTCCTCCCCAAGAACTACTCTCTGGTACCTTCCAGAGAGGAAGGACCGGAACCACTGTAATACAGTGCCTCTGATACGCAACCCCTCCAGGCGGTCCAGGAGGATACCGTGGGCCACAGTATCAAAAGCTGCTCAGAGATCAAGGAGGACTAGGAAGGAGCATTCGCCCCTATCCAAGACCCTCCTCATATCATCCACCAAGGCGACCAAGGCCGTTTCCGTCCCATGTCTAGGCCTGAAGCCCGAATGGCATGGATCTAAATAATCAGCTTCATCCAAGTGTGTCTTCAACTGAGCCCCCACCACTCGCTCAATCACCTTGCCCAGAAATGGCAAATTGGAGACTGGGCGAAAGTTGTTCAGATCTTGGGGATCCAAGGAGGGCTTCTTTAAAAGTGGTCTTACTGCGGCTTCCTTAAGGGCTGATGGGATCACTCCCTCATCAAGGGAGGCATTCACCACCGCCCTGATCCCTTCACCCAGTCTCTCCCTGCAGCTCCTAACGAGCCAGGACGGGCAAGGATCAAGCAAGCAGGTGGTTGGCTTCACAGATTAAAGCACCTTGTCCACTTCATCAGAAGGAAGAGGCTGGAACCGATCCCACAAGACCGGTCTACCATTGGCCTCCTCCCGCTCACTTCCTGTATCCATGACACGCGAAATCCCACTCCTAATCTGATCAATTTTATCTGCAAAGTGCTTTGCTAAAGCCTCACAGGAGGCTTTGGATTGTTCCATCGGATCCAGAGCAACTGGACGGACCAGGCTCCGAACCACTTGGAACAGCCTCCTTGGGCAGCACTCCGCAGACACGATGGAGGCAGCATAGAAATTCTTTTTTGCTGCCTTCACCGCCACCTGGTAGGCTGAAGATGCAGCTCTAACTTGTGAGAAGCCTTTTGGTAGTGACGTCAACCATTTATTTATTTATATCAAGTTATAGACAGCTTACCATAACTAAAAATGCTTAGAAAAAAGGCGAGTACAGGGAGACATGATAGAGGTGTACAAAATTCTGTATGGTGTGGAGAAAGTGGATAGGGAGACATTTTTCTCCCTGGTAAAACTAGAACCCAGGATCATCCCATGAAGCTAAATGGTGGAAGATTCAGGACAGATAAAAGAAAGTGCTTCTACACACAGCACATACCGGTAGTTAAACTATGAAATCCACTACCACAAGATGTAGTGATGGCCACCAACTTGAATGGCTTTAAAAGGGGATTAGACAAGTTAATGGATGATAAGGATAACAATGGCTACTAGTCATGATGGCTACATATTATTTCCAGTATTGGAGGCAGCATGCCTCTGTATACCAGTTGCTGGGGAGCACAAACAGTTGTGTGTGTGTGTGTGTGTGTGTGTGCTGTTGCACTCATATCCTGCTTGCAGACTTCCCACAGGCATCTGATTGGCTGCTGTGTGAACATAATGCTGGACTACATAGGACTTCGGTCTGATTCAGCATGGCTCTCCTTAAGTTCTTATACTATGTCACAGCAGTATGGAATGCCCTGCCCAGGCAGCCCACCTAGCTCTAACACCAAGTGCTTTCTGGCATCAGGCAAAACTCTTTTCAAAATGCCTTTGGATTAACTGATTTTATTTCTGCTGCTGCAACATGGGTTATTCCCTTTTTTTTATTACTGCTGTTTTTTGTCTGCTGGGGCTATTTTATTGATCTGATTATTCTGTTTCTAATGTTGTCTTTTGATTTAACAATTTGTAGTCTGATGCTTATTGTATTAATGATTTGCTGTAAACAGCATTAATTGAAAATAAAGTAGGATAAACATTTTTAAAATACTTTTTTAAAAGCACTACTGGTTTTTATTGATGCTGTGATTTTTAGTATGTATTAATTAGAGATTATTCTAGATTGTGATGTGGTGATTTCATGGTACTGCATTTATCGTTAACTGTTTTGCAATTTCAAATGTTGTATACTACGTTGGAAACATACAGCTATTACATGCAGTAACTAATATAAAACATACAGACCATATACAGACAGACATCATAGCAACACAACTAGGTGCTTCTTTATGCCATCAAGGCTGTATTCTAATTCATCTTCCTCTTGCTAACTATTCTCTTCCCATTGGATCTGAGTGAGATGTAATTAACTTCCAAGATATCAGAAATGTAAGATTTACTGCTGTGATAGCTTGCAGCAGCTGATGCTCTGGAAGCTATTTAGCATTTCTATCTCACACTAGCAGTGCAAAGAGTAGTAGTAGGCGATCACTCGTGACCGAGTAAGATTGTCTTCTAGGATAAAATAACAAAAAGAAAATTATAAAAAGGAAGAAATTCTAAAAAATGCTATTTAGCATTTCTATCTCACTAGCAGTGCAAAGAGTAATGGGGACAAAAGAACAGGAAGTTAATATGGAGCAATTTTGGTGTAACAAAGTTAAGGCAATATTCACAGGTGGACTAATAAGCTTAAATTGCACACAGAAGAGAGGGAGGGCTCTGGGATTATAAAATGGGTAGGGACCCTCTGGACCATAATCCAAATGTAGACCAGGCCTCTGAGTCTAGACTCCCCAAGCCATGCCCACCTCAAGTGGCTTGCTGCAGTCCTGGCAGCCACTCCGCTCCACTGCTGCAGTCAGCTGCCCAACATACTGCACAGAGCGCCCACTTCCCTTGGTGATGGCCACCTGCCTGAAGCAGAAATCCCGGTGTGCATGCAGTGCCTGCTGTGGAATGACTGCCAGGCAGCAGCCAAGTTTCTCTTCAGGATTGAAGTGTGTGTGTTGTTTGGATTTATTATTGTTAGCCGCCCTGAGGGCATTTGTCAGTCGTGGTGTGTGTGTGTGTGTGTGTGTGTGGTAATACAAATCTAATAAATATATACATACAAATTGTGTGTATTGAACAAAGGTAAGTGTCACATTTGAAACTCCATTCACTTTTTGGCTCTGGCCATGCCTGCTGCTGGAACGCAGACTCCTGACAGGTTTTGACTGAGGTAATGAGACCACAAAGGGAAAAGGGTTCACCTCTGAATAAGAGGTACGCATGTGCTACAAGTATTGTGTGTGCACCAAAGTAGAAGGGGTGAGCCTTATACCGATCCCTTTTTGGGAGAATGATTCATTCCTCTAATGTTTAAAATGTTTCTTCATAAGTATTATCCATTTCCCCTTGGTCATTTCAGTTGCTTTTTCTCCATCACTAAAATGTTGAGTTGTGACGACCTGCACATAGTATTTTAAATATGGATGCATCGCAGGCTTCTACTTGCTCACAAATTATTCTGCACAGGGAAGTTCTTACTAGGTAAAAGAGCTCCCTTCTGATCTTGACAAAGAACATTTATGCAAGTGTTCAACAGGCAAAGCAAGCAAAGTGATGTGATGACCATTCAAGGTGCGGCTGGACAGACATCTGTCAGAGATGCTTTGACCTGGATTCCTGCATTGAGCAGGGGGTTGGACTCGATGGCCTTGTAGGCCCCTTCCAACTCTACTTTTCTATGATTCTATGATTCTATGATTCCTTCCAGTTATAAAAATAATGATAATGATCTAGAAAACAGTAAATGAAACAATCAAAACAAACTGGATATGACTCTGATGCCCTGTAACCCATCTAGAGCCTCCAGCAACGGAGTCCAACTTACGGTACTCCCTGTGCCACCAAGACAATTTGCAGACAGAGGAAACTGCTGTCATTGATCTCTGCCCTGCTGGTGGCCAGCAGGTGTACTACAAACCTCAGTGCAGCAGGATGAGGTGACTGAAGAAGCCAATAAGGTCCTATACAACTGCTGACTTTGGCCTTGCTCCTTTGTATGAGCTGCTACAGATTGCCCAGAAGCCTGTTTAAGTCTACTCAATGTCTGCATTGATACACCCCAATATGACAGACATTTACTTGGCAATCATAAGTAAATGGTGCAGTATAGTGGGTAGGAAAACCACTACACTGCACTATTTACTTAGGACTCCCAGGAAGTCTTTAATTCTACCCTCACATTAGTTATGAAGTCATTATGTGGCCAAAAGCAAACTGCTCTCTGTCAGCCTCAGCGGCAATATGAGGATAACAATACTTGACCTTCTTTAGAAAGTTACTGTAAGGTTTAACAAAATAGGAGTGTTCAAAGTGCTTTACAGACACTAACATACTGTATGTACAATGTGTTATTTCAATCTCCTTAGCTCCACAGTCTTTATCAAGAATATATTTTGGTTTGATCTAAAATACAGTACTCCAAATATAAATTATATACTGAAAAAGAACTATTTAAATTCACAAGTTTACTCCTTTCAATGTGCACAAAGAAAACTGGTCAGGATAAACCAACCTAAATCAATCCCAGTTTCCTCTCAAGCCCTTCTAATGGCAATTTCTGGAAAGTAACCAGTCCCTTTTATCCCAGTTCCTTTTTATAAATCCAGAATCAAATTTCTTTCTGCCATGTCATATGATGTGCTCAACTGAGCATGGCAGCAGTTGACCACTGCCAAATCCCATACCATACTATGCCACACCAGTTCATGTCACCCTTCATTGTTGTAAATCTTTCATTCTGCATGCTTTCCTCATTTGGAAGAAGAGGAGTTATTTCCCATCACTATGCTGGGCTCTCTTGCTTTCTTAATTATACTTGGAAAAACTATTCCTACATTTAAGCAATTCTACAAACCAAGAAGTGATCTTGATCATGTTATTTTCCCTGTTACTCTTATACGAAAATCTTATACTTACTCTGTACCAGGGTATATTTTGCTTACTCATGCTTCTGACTTTTAAGGAAGGATTGCAAAAAGTTCACTACCTATTATTAAATATTAGGTATACAATGCCATCAGTTCACATGGCACTTTAGACAATTTTATAAGCAGAAAAAAAGGGTCCCTCCCTGGCCCCAAAGAGGTTGCAAGCAATCTCAACAATTTACTTGTCGCATAGCGCTCTATTTATGTAAGGAGTCACCACAGCTTCTGTTTTAGCAATTGCAATAGCAAACAAAATACCCTTTGCTCTTTCAGCCATAATTTCTGGTGACTAGTACTTTGTGTGCACCACTCCCCTTTGGGCTACAATCCCATGCACACGCACACACTTACTTGGGGGTAAACCTTATTGAACACTGGGATTTACTGCAGAGTAAACATACAAGGGATTGCACTGCACACTTCCCACTTGTACGCGTTAAGTTTATAGAGCCCTGGTCAACACAGCTCCCTTCACCCCCTAGAAGTAAATCATTGCGCCACCTACTTTTATTTCTCTGGGAACCTAAATTTTGACGCTTCTGAAAACTTTGGATGTATTTACATAGTACATGTAAGAATTCAGCGCTATCCAAACCACCATGCCACTTTCGTTTAGCCAGTTGCTTACTCTATGAGATTAATATTGCCTACATTGATTGCATATATTCCCTAGCTGAAAGAAAGTGCGCACACATTCTCTAAACAAAGTAAAGAGGTCTGAGCCTACAAGGCTATCGAGTCCAACCCCCTGCTCAATGCAGGAAACTAGAGGAGGGGTCTCCCATCCAAGTAACAACCGGTTCTCTTGTTCGAAATATATTGTCATCTCCCAGCACAAACGCTTTACAAACAGGAGACCGGCATTAACGAGGGGGCTGTAAGTCACTTCTCGCCTAGTAACAACCTCAGTAACTACTAGCCACTAAGGAAACCCCTCCGTCACGCAATCTTACTAACCGAAACATGCATCTATAACCGCTGTACGGGGAAAACGGAATGGCTAGCAAGATCGTGGGGGGGGGGGGGTTTCCTTTAAAATCGCTTCCTGTTCACCACCACCCTACATACGAATTCTTCAAGAGTAAGTAACCAACCACACAAGCTCCGCCCCTCTCCTCATCCTCTGCCCCTCTTTCAGCACCATTCAGCAGCCTCCCCCATCTCTCTCCCCTTCAAAGCCTCCAATTTGCCACACCTCCTCTCTCGCATGTCGAGTGTCCCATTACTAGCCCCCCTTCAGCACTCCTCGCCTCTTCTTCGCCCCCCCCCCCGCTCAATAGCCACCTTTCCCGCTCGTTCCTTCAGCAGCAGCAGCAGCCCCCTCCCCCCGGTCAATCCCAGCCCGTCTGCTTCTCACCAACCTCTTCCTCGCTCTCGTTGCGGAAGCAGAGACAAGCCGCCCGTTTCTTGTATCCGTCCCCGTCGTAGGTGCGAGTCTGGTTGGACTTGAGCTTCATCATCCTCCGCTCGGGGGAAGAGGTGGGAAGACCCACCAGAGAAGCAGCAGCGGGATGAGCCGAGAAAAGGGTGTCGGCTCCGCGCAAGGGAAGGTCGGGGTCTCCCTGCCTGAGTGGGGCGGGGGACCCGCTGTCCCCGAGAGCCTCTGCCTCACACACTGGCCGAGGGAGGGGAGACCCTCTCTGCAGCTGCTACTCGCTACTAATGCTGCCACCCTCCATCCGCCGCCTCATTCCCCCTCTCAGCTCTTCCCACGTCGGCACCGCAGCTTTTGCCAGCGCTCCGGCCACCGCCGCCAACGACGACGACCGCGACGCCATCTTGGGGCACTCTACGCCAACGGCGTAGAGGCTGAAGGCGGAGAAAGGCGCTGCCTGGTATTTCTCCGCCAACGACTGCTACGCAAGCAGCGTAAACGATAATTGGGAATCACTCTCCAGTCCGGACACCCGTTATAGAGCGTCTCCCAGCGCGAGGCTCGCGCACAGGCAAAGCCACACTAAGTAAAACGGTGTGGAGAATAAGGGGGAGGGGCGCCTTTCGCGCTCCGCTGCCATCGCACACTTGCGCTTTCTCCGTACGCGAAAAGCACACTGAGCCAGACATCTGGCGTAGCGTTTTGTACATGGCTGCCGGCGGGACTGCGTAAACTGCGCACCGCGGGAGGAACAATGCCCATCTTGTGAGGAGAAGCAGCACGCCAAAAGCGTAGCAAAAGAGAAGTCTTGTAGCAGGCTTAAGCGTGAAATAAAGAGGGGGGCGGCGGTAAAGGCGGCTTCAGATAGGCTGAAAAAAGGGTGTCTCCTCTCTGTGGAGGTAGGAGAAACGGGAAAGTCGCATCTGCGCGTTAAGCCAAAGGAATGACTACTTCGAACCCACTGGCCAGCAGCTAAAACTATTGGTATTTTTCGCGTGTCTTTTGTGAGGAAACCACATTCTCCCAGCACTCAAGCTGCAATGTTATATCGCAGACAATGTGGTGTGCCCCCGCCCTCCTCCTGCGAGCACGCATATTACGAGAGCGAGTATTCTGTGGAAGGTGGTTCTTCCATGCGACTGCCATGGATACAGGGGGCTCCTACAAAGGTATCTCTGTGAGAAAGCTGACTTCCTGCCTCCACCCCATCACAGAAGCACGTCCCATCTATGCTACGTACCTGGTAGTAAGTCACATTGACTTAGTGCCAGGCATAGATGGGACGTGCTTCTGTGATGGGGTGGGGGCAGAAGAGAAAAACTTAATTCCGAGTTAACACGCATGGGATCAGAGTCCGACTGCAAAATGTCTACTAAAAACGTATTTCCTCAGCAGCAAAGTTAACTCTCTGCTCCTCATTACACACTGCCATTGACTCCTGGCTAGCACTAAGAATATTTATTTAGTTTTGTTTAATGCATTTCTTTAATGCCTCTCAAAATTACAGTCTTCCCAAGACAGATTACAACATAAAACATACAGTTCTATATCAGTAAGTTAATAAATACATGTAATAAGCCAGTAACAAAAACAGCATATATAATTAAGACCTTTCAATTAAACCCCCCCCCCAATTGCTTCCCCCCTTCTTTTTATCCTCATCAGGGAAAATTTTAATTATATCATAATGTGAGATGGCCTCAATTTGTTTAGGTGAGAAAGGAGCAGAGCTTTATTCAAACTAGGGCTCACTGCCTGAAATAACTTTCAATACAAGGGCTCAACTCACAAATATGTGAAACTAGCTGTTGCCTGCGGCTGCACTCGCATGGATTTTAGGATTTGGTACAATGGAAAAGATACAGTGTCTCTGACGGAAAGTGTAACGTTTAGGCTGGGTGCTGGCAGCAGAAAACTTTTCTGACAGAAATATCTGATCTTAAAGAAAAATCAGGTTAATCCTGAGCCTACAGGTGATGAAGAGTGACCGTGCCAAGTTTGGTGTAGATCCGTCAAAACGTGATGGAGCCTATGCAACAGATGCCCCACACACAACAGTCGTCCAGTCATTTAAAAAGTTTCCCTCCCTTTTCACCCCCTCAGAGAACATTCTAAATGGCCTAGGGGAGATTTGCATACCCACCCCTATTGGCCCCTGCAGCAATTATGAGGTGAGCCCAATTTGCATAACTGCTCCCCTGTTGTTTTGCCCATAGGAGATATGAGAGTGGGGTGATTTTGCCCCCTTTTTTCACCCCCTTAGGGACCGAATTTCCAAAAACCCTTCTTTAGTGAGTGTCTACGTCATAAAAACTATGTTCCTTCAAAATTTCACGTTCCTAGATTAAACGGTTTGAGCTGGGCGTTGATGAGTGAGTGAGTGAGTGAGTGAGTCAGTCAGGACCAGGGCCGGTGCAAGGCAGTTTTGGTGCCCTAGGCAAGATCAGATATTTAGCGCCCCCCTTCCCACTTGAGAGCGCTGTATTTTTTTTCCCAAGGCGTTTCTGGCGCCCCCTTTAGCCCTGCGCCCTAGGCAGCTGCCTAGTTGGCCTAACGGTAGCACCGGCCCTGGTCAGGACTTCTTCTTTTATATATATAAAGACCACCTCCAAATAATGTGCAGAGTGACTTTCCCTAACTAGTAAGTAATGTGAAACTGACCACACATCTGGAATTGGGGAGCAGGATTTTTTCCCCCCAGGGTAGGTTCATTCCCTAAACTCCGTTTTCTACCTTAAGGCTACAATCCTATACACTCTTCCCTGGGAATAAGAACCATTAAACTCAGTAGGGCTTACTTATGAGTAGGCAAGCATAGGATTGTGCTGTAAAGCAGTATTGAAGTCATAGCAATAGACTTTCAGTACAATCCTGTACAGACCTGAGAGTGAGCCCCATTGAACACAGAGATATTCTTCTGCAATGCACAGATCCCATTTCATTCCTGCTGTTGAAGGAATGCCACTTGTTTTGAATTACACCAACTCAACAAGGCAGCTTGTTGTTTTAAACTCTAGCAGCCCCACACAGCATGACAAATTGAGGTACCTCCCTATTTGGCAGTCATCAGGATCACAAGCAAACCACCCCCTGCCTTGCATAGACACTAACGCAAAAGCTACCCTAAGCCATGAAAAGACCTAGTTAGAAATACAATTCAGTTTTCTGTTCCAGTATTGAGTAGTGGTTTTCAGACTGTTTAATATGGAGTAGCTGAGTGTACTGTCAAAAGTTTGCACTGTCGTGAACAGGGTAACTTTATAAGGAGTTCCTTTGCAAAGTTCCTTTTATAAGGAACACTTTGGCTGGAAATTCCCCATCACAGGCTACTAGATATGAGACAATACTCTTATGCAGGCCATATGGCCAAGAAAAAAAAATACAGGAGTAGTTACATACAATAGCATGCACAGCCTAGACACCATTAATGGATAAATTAAAAGGACATTTTTTTTTAATAAGCAGAGATTGATGTTCCTCACATATAACAGCTTGAGACAGGATTTGATTTTTTTCTTCAGTGAATCTTTAAGTGTGCAAAAATTATATCAATGCATTTACCATTGTGTCTGCAAAATATTTAATAGCACCACACTGTAAGCATTGATTCCATGTATAGTGTCTAATGAACAATTCTGCATGATGGCTTAATCATCTCAGTTTTTATATTTTCAGCATCAATTTCCTCAGTGAAGATTTTTTTCTTTTACAGTTCAGCCTGGTTTTTAGGAATAGCTTTTTTCAAAGTTACAGTAGAAGATCAATTTATTGTGACACAGAAGTAGATTTCTGCCCTCTAAATTTCTACAGAAGTGGAGTGTTTGTTTGCTTTTTGTGGTGGTGGGTGGACTGCTAAAGAGGCATCTCTCAGGCCCTTTTTTGATATTCAGCTTTCATGCATATGAAGTAACCCTTTAGCCCTTTTATGGAAATATGAGGGAAAGCATGTAGGCAGTATAATACAAATTGTTCACTAAGTAGTAAATCTGCTACAACTGTTCCAGACAATATATGCAAAGGCACTGGGATTATTAACAAGTTGTTGAGAGTTCAGCAAATTATTTTTGTTAGGCTGCAATCCTATACATACTGACTTGGGAGTAAGCCCCATTGAACTGAATAGAATTTACTTCTGAGCAGACATACAGAATTGCACTGTGTTCTTAATTAGCTTTTAATATATTAAATACATGGAAAAATACAGTAGGATTCTGCTGTGAATGTGTTTTTTGCCATTGCCACATTACTGCCTACTGTCTGTACTGTATACCAAATCCTAAAATCCACGCGAGCGCAGCCACGGGCAACAGCTAGTTTTATAGAAATTTCACCCAGGGCTGGCCCTGTCATGCAGCAAGGTGAAACAATCTGCTTAAGGCAGTGTTAACAAGGAGGGAACACAAGACCCAGTGCTTTGCAGGGGTCACCTCCTGTAGTGTCATCTACAAGTCACCAACCACAGCATCACTTGCAGCGCAATACTTCATTTGGGTGCCAGACACTGTGAAATATATTATCACCATGCCAATAGCCAAACTATGTATAAACTAGTAAGAAACTGGGGGGGGGGGGGCGCGCACCCCAAATGAAGCTTTGTCCACTCATCCAGGGAAGTGGCCATTACAAGAAGCTATCATGTCCAGCCCAACATATCATTTTGGTGCAAAACACTGTCAGACACAAAAGGCCATGCCAATAACCGAAATATGTATACGGTAAGTGAATAAGGAACTGGGATTGTGCACCACAAAGTAAGCTTTGTGTCACCCCAAGTCATATACCCACACCTCCAAGAAAGTGTCCTGAACAAAACATCACAGCATTGTAGCTGACCCAATGCTTCACTTGGGCTCAAGACACTATCAAGTATGGTGCCCCCGTGCCAATAATACTCAATGGATGCAGAAATGAAGTGTTTGTACCTCCACAGTAAGTTTTAAGCCACCCCCACCCCTAATGTGACCTCTAAAAGCTGCCATGGCATCACGTCTGGCCCAAGTTTCATTTGGGCAGAAGACACTGTCAAATGTACTGAACAATACCAATAATATCCAATGTGTATAGAAATGAGTAAGGATATGGAGATGTACATGTTACAGTAAGCTTTGGTACACCCCAATTCATTCACCCATACACTGGAGAGTCTATCAGCACCTAAGGCTGTGCCTGATTGACTAGTCTGCAGTTACACCAGCAAATGAAGGCTGCCAAAATGTGTGAGCTTAGAAAGTGGGCTCATGTGCACTGGTACGTGCAAACTCCAAAACTGTGGAAACCAGGCATTAAGTTCAGAGAATTGTTCTAACTAATTTGAAGAACTTGTAAGACCAGATGTGTTCAGGATGAAGTAACTAGTGATATCTTTTAACAACTGAAATGTAGAGGTTTCTTGTGAAATCACTGTTTTTATGTGCTTGCATGGGATGTTGATCAGGATGTTTAGCACAAGTATATCAATGCATACATAGAACATCTCATGCATGTCTTACACCTCAACCCTATGCATGTCTACTCAGATGTAAACTCGATTAAGTTCAATGGGGCTTAGTCTCAGGTAACTGGATATAGGACTAGTCTTGATGTTTGACCTGTAGAACGTCTAAGAACAATCTGTATCTACTTTCTGAAGAGATCAAGAGTAAAACTGTAAGACTGCAGGAAACGTATATACCGTAGTTCTTATTTACAGAAAGAATACAATATGCCTCTAACCCTTAAGTGTAACTACGGTAGTTCTTTTTTTCCTGTTGCAGAATCAAGTGGGTATGTCTGGTTACCTTTTCAGAAAAATTCACACACCCTCCAAAGCTTTGTATAATATTAGCAAGCATTTCACATATAGAAATCTTAATACAACAAATGGAGGTAGAGTTAACATTCTGATTTAAACTAAAAAAAATGTGAGATTAGTGCAGGTCTATCATCTATTTTCCAACTCCTTATTTATAGACCTTACAAGAAATCACATTCTCCATTATTCATCACATTATCATACAAATTCACCCTTTTGGCTGCATAGCTCAAGTAACAGGCCAGCACCACACTTCCTTAGAAGTCAAAACTTGAATTCTGCCACCATTTCTCACCCCACTCCGTTTGTTCCTCTCACTCACTTCTTCCTGCTGGAGCAACAACCCTTTCTGACCCTCTGACAGACCCTCACTCACAATTAATATGAATATACTGGATGACCAAGAACTGGATGCAAACACATACAGCACCAAGGCTTAAGTTGGCCAACGGTGAATTAGGATATGGAAGAGAAACACCTTAATTTGACAATCAACAAGGTGGCCTGTTCTTTCACAAAGACAGTCACAGGCAGTTTCTCAGCTTAGCTTCAAATCCTAGTTGCATGTTAGAACACAAAAGTCACCATTGCTAGCAGAAAAGATATTGGTTTTGTGGCTGAAAGATGCCAGCTCTGCACCAAAAGGCTTCTTTTCAGCTGCACTGAACTGGCCATTTCTCACCACTGTATTTGTCAATATTGATTCAGTATACATATTCCATGAGCACAAATAAAAAAGCTAAACTGCAGTCTGACTTTTTTTGTCTTAAAAGCACATACTGTCACTGACAGAGCAGCAAAGAAGAAATGCCCTCCAGACATCCATCTCAAGAGCTTGCCCAATGTGAGCAGGGTGAACATTTTAAAAGCTGGCAACATAAAGAAGTCTGGAAAGCACAGTTGCAGCTCAGTCAACAACTATACCAGCTGTTACAGCCTTGAACAACCCAATTACAAAATGCACAGAGAAGTGCAAACAATAGATACGTTTCCTGGCTGATACATTTGCACTTCCTGCTATAGTCTCTCATTGTTAATGTTTTGAATTGCAATTCACAAGCTGTTTGAAAAGAATCAAAGGCTGTAGAACTGTTGCATGGCATCAAGTTACCAACTACAGAAACTCACAGATAACGTTATGCTCTATGCCAGTCTTCCCCAACCTGGTGCCCTCCACATTTTTGACTTCAATTCCCATCAACCCCTGCCAGCATGGCCAATGGCCAGGAATGCTGGGAGTTGACGTCCAAAACATCTGGAGGACACCAGGTTGGAGAAGGCTGCTCTATGCAACAGGGAATTGGGGGGGGGGGGGAGATGAAGAAATTCTATGGCCTGTATATATTGTGCACATTTACATAATTTATTCTGCTTCTGCAAGTCTTGAGAAAGGATGAAGTTTGCAGAGCACCAAAACCTTATACTCTGGCCACTGGCAATCATACCCAACCCTTAACAGGCTTTTGAGATTAGAAACCTTTTTTCCCCTCTCAGAAGGGAAGATAGAAAGCTCAAGACACCAAATTCTGTACCCAGCACCCAATTTTGTGCACAGTGTACTACTATCGCACAGTCCTGGCTATCGCCCACACGTGTACACCTACCTGCACAACCATAGGGGCTAAAAACATGGCCCTCACCTATATAGTACAGAGAAACCTAGCACCTGTTCTCAGATTAGTCAAGCTATACCAAAAAGGAATGAAGTCCCAGAAATGCCCCAAGATTTTGAAGGACCTAGTGTGCACAGCAGTGCCTGTTATAGAAACACCACCACCACCCATAGCAAAAGCAATGCTTGCCTCCAGATCCATTAGCAGAGATGGTCTCTCAGTTCTCAAGATTTATGTGGTGGGCTGAGAAATAGGCAAAGGACTGACTGCCCCAGTATTAGAACACTGGACAGTTTCCTCCAACTTTAGGGAAGTTAAGCCTCCTCTCTGTAAAATGGATATTACTAGTACAAGTCCAGCATGCCTAGAAATACTGTAATCTGGCCATGCACATTAACAAAGGACTCAAATCCTACTTTCATATTAGTGCAACATCTAGTGGCAAACCTATGTATTGCATCTAGATCCATGGCAAGTTCATGGCAAACCTATGTATTGCATCTAGATCCATGGCAAGTTCATTTAAGAACTGTACATTAACATTTTAGTACCTTAAGTTGCTGATTGCATGAACAGAAAAGTCTTTATACTGTAGCTTTGCTACTCACTTATTCTGCCAGTTCTCTCCAAAGGTATAGCCACAGAAGACTGTAACTGAGATTCAGTTACCAGCAAAGGTGTGGTCCATTGGGTGGCTTTGTGTATGTCACTACCTCAGCTTCAGTTCTCCATCAGTAAGTGGAGATTGTGACTTGTGACATGCAGATCTTATGAAGATGAATGGACAGAACTGAGTCTTGGGGATTGGAGAGGTAATAAATCTAAGACTCAACTATTAATGCCCCAATGCTGTGGCAAAACTCCAAATCTGCTCTGATAAATGAACTAAAGGCTTGCTAAATTTAACTGGTTATGGTAATTAAAGCCATTTTTTTCAACTATCAGGCTAAGGCTGAAATCCTATGCAAATCTACTTGCCATTAAAAGTCCCATGGACTTATTCTAAATAAATATGAACAGAGTTTTAATCAGATAAGAAAGTGTTGGATAATTGCTTTTACGTTTTGTAGGACAAGGAACCTCAACTATTAGACTTACTGCTAGTGGTTCACCAGCTCCCAAAATTATGAGCCAAGGAAACCCAAAATTTGAGGTCTAAGTAAATTGCACATAAAATATTTATTCATTTTATACAACTTGCTCCACTTTCAGAAGCCAAGTGCACATTATTTTTTCAGTGGATGGGATGACAAGAGCAGGACATGAGACTGGTGGTAGATGGGCAGTAGGATCAGGGGGACATGGCCATAGGATAGGGGAGAGAGATGTGCTGTCAACTTGTCTACAGTCCCCTGACAACTAGAAGTCCTTCGCAATCCTCATCTAGTTGGGAGCCTTATCTCCTGCAGTCAAAAGAATCTGATACTTGCCTTCTAAAACAAATAGCCAAGACACCCATTAAGCTATCTTACCCCTCCATTGTGTGTTTCAGCTCACCTCCCACATTTGAAAGTAAGCACTGGAAGCTGGCACTGAACAAATGCTTCACCACTTCAGTACTGTAATAAACTGATTCAAGGATACACAAGTGAGTTTTTCACCTATTTATTATACACAAGATGCAACCAAACAGCAACAGATTTCTACTGAGGTGGCTGACCACGTCCACGCCCGAATCCACCTTTCTGCAAATTAAAAAGAAAGAATACATTTTAAGTGCATCCACAAGATCTACACCAAATTTCTTCTATTGACCTGGCTCACCTTTGCCTCTTTACTGATTGAGTTGTAAAAGAAACAGCAGAGTTGCCTGAAATGTGCAGTGGGCAAATTGGGGATCCTAATGTTGCAGGGCAGCTAGACCATAGTTCAACAAAGTGTGGAGCTTTGTCTATGGCAAAAAGGACAGTCTAAAGCACTACTCTAGGAAACAAGGCTTGAGGATGAAGATGAAAGGCAGAAACCATAGCTTAAACATTTGTAAGTACAGCTCCCAATCATGGTGCAACTCCTTGTGATCAATGAGAAGCTAGATCGAGTCTTATCAAAATTTCAGCACCAAACTGCACAAGCAAATACTTTATGGAACTATATAGCAATGCATTTCAAACAATTAAGTGGTTCAAAAATGGCAGCATTTTCAGCATTTATCTGGCATGACAGGCTTACTGCAGGGCTCAATTTGCCATAAATTAAAATTAAAAATAAAATCTGAGGTCAGGACCTCCCGTGACCATGCCAGGAAGAAAAAAACTAAGGAGAAAGGCAGCTCAAAAATTTTTTAAAAGCAGATCTACACTGACAAAACCTTATTTAAGAGTCACAAGTTGTTATTTTCATCATTCAATTTCTGTTACTGCAAATGTACAGCAGCGACTTGGGGACCCTGTACTCTCATTGCCTGATCCTCACATGTAAGCAGCTTCTGCACATTGCCTACACATATTTGGCAATGCAAAAGAGGGCCTTCTCAGTGGCTGCTATCAGGCTGTGGAACTCCCTGCCAAGGGAGACTAGGTTTGCTCACTCTGTTGTCCTTCCACCAGCAGGCAAAGACCTTTTTATTCAAGCAGGCCTTTGGTGTGTAAGAGGGGTGTTGGGTTGGATGGATACTGTATTTATTTTTGCTGTATATTTAATTGTACTTTAATGCATTTGTTTTAATCATGTTTTATTTATGATTGTACCAAAAAAATGGCAAAAAGTGGCTTACAAAGGCGGGATATAAATCAAAATTTTAAAAATCTGCATTGACAATGCTCATCTAAGCCTTATTAAACTAACCAGATGCATCTTTTGATGCAACAGGAATGCCTATCTGAGATCAACGGTTGTTGTGAGACTAATTGTCCTTTTCTCCTGTTTGCATGGAGTCTGTACTGTCTAATCATGTCTCCCTGCTCCGTTATGGAAGTTTATACTAGACTGCGTCAGAACCATAACTTTATTAGCATGCACTGTCAATAATATTACCAAGCAGTATAAACAGAAGCCTGGAATGCATAACTGGTCGTACGCCAGCGCTACTAAAACAATCAAACTCAGAAAGTTTGACATTTCCTCCAGAAACACTTGCATATGTTCTTTTAAAATATCTATTTAAACCAAATATTCCACATGATACTTACAAACTGAAATTCAGTAGCTGCCCCAGCACCAGCTTCTGCCTTCTTGTCAGCACCAGCTGGGAAGAAAAAACAGCATTATTCAAGGTAAAGAGCACCTGACAGGAGCATTTCTATGATCTCTAGATGCATTTTAAAAGTATGTAGTTGCTAGTAGTCCAGACATTATTTCTCCATAAGTTATTTATGCGATTTTAAAGTCAGGGGTCTACAAATGATCTCGCCTCGGTAAGCATCCCCTCCCACTCTGGCATGTATGACAAGGCCCACTCACCTCAGTTTGGAGCTTTGCGGGGGGACTGTTCCCAGTCACACTGTGCTTCTAAGCTCAGAGCACTTCCAAAACACAGGTCAACTATGGGAATGATACTCCCGCCTCACAAAAGCTTAAGAGCTAGGGCTGGAGCTCATCTGTGTTGCACTACATTTGAAATGTACTCACATTCAGACCCAGGACCTCCCTTCTTTCCTATAGGGAAATGGGCGGAGTCCTGGTAACCAATTTTTGGCTGGCTAACAAGGCCAAAGAAGAATTGCTGCATTTCTTCGATACTGTCATTTTTAATGAATAAAAAGCTAAGCGGCAACAGGTGAACAATGATAGAGGCTGATTAATACTTGATGTTGACCATGAAGTTAACACTTACGAGGAGCAGCACTGCGTCTGTAGGTGTCCCTGTCAGCCTCTCCCCGTGTAAGGCGAGCAGGACGCTCACCCTCCAATCCTGAAAAAGATCAGAACAGCACAAATCAATCCAAGAGACTCCAGCTAAACAGTTCTAGGGTGCACAATTATGCTTCAACAAGTATTTAAAATGAAGTTGGGTGTTATTTCTTAAAAAGAGCACTTGGGCCACAACAGAATTTCTTCATACTGCCAATTGCTTGGTTAAAGTTCAAGTTGCAACTTAGTTAGATGCAAGCCTTCTTGTCTTCGCCTTCCACAACAGCAGAAAGTATCCATTACACACTAGAGACCAATATAAAACATTTTAACTGTAGGCCAGCCTTGTTTCTCACATAGCGACACTGGGTGAGTGCTATTTTATGTTGCCAAAAGTCTGTTTATCCAGGCTCCTCTTTCTCCACTCTAAACTGACCTCTCACTGTGGCCCAGCTCTTTAAAAGCCTGGCTAGCCCCCACTGCCCATTCTAGCTTATAGATTTCATAGATCATAGAGTTGGAAGGAGCCTACAAGGCTATCGAGTCCAACCCCCTGCTCAATGCAGGAAACTAGAGGGGTCCCCCATCCAAGTAATCACCAGGCTTGACCCTGCTTAGCTTTCCACACTCAGGACAACCTGAGCCAGCGTAGACAAGCTGAGCCAGCGAAAGCCACAGGCCTGCATATTGAGAAACAGTACACCATGATGAGAGCTGCACATGTGCACTTTTATCATACCTATAGATAAAACCATACTAAAGGATGTAGGTACCCTCAGGCATGCAAACAAGGATAAACTGAACTTGTCATGCAACATCTCATCTTTTTAACCAATGTACTCTGCCAAAATTCTGCCTCCATCTACAGAACCAGAATCCACAACTTCTACAAAAACCACATTGCATGCCAGTGAGCTGATTAAACATTTTATTACAAGATGAATGACTTCAAAACATACCACACACTCCTCTCCTTTGAAAAGAATTACCGGCCTTTTATAAGAGGTCAACTGAAAGTTAACAATCATAATCCATGTAGAAAGAGCACTCTTACCTATTTCAAAACTTTTCACTGGCCTTGTCTGCATGTAATGACAACCCATTGGTTTAAAAACTGATGAGTTGCTGTGCACAAGTGGGTGTACTGCCTGCAGTTCACCGGCCAATTACACTTTACTCCACAATCAGCTTGTGTGAATCCAGACTGCTCAGTTGTCTAGGGGATAAACAACCCAGTGGTTAACCCAACAACAAAGCATGGGTTAACCATTGCATTGTTATGTGCAAACCAGGTCACTATGATAGTTGTAACAAAGAATTCCTCTTTCAATTCAAAAGAGGTCTATGCTTCAGACTACTGAGACAAGCAACCCTGGGTAGTCCCCACTCCCTACTTTAAAGCTACACTTAAAATAAAATGAGACGTTCTAGGAACAGGGTGAGTAAAGTTCTACATACAAAACCTGGGAGAAACAACCTTCACCACAATCATCTGCCCAACAGTTGGTCACCACCCTCACCCTGTGACCCCAAATTCCTGGTACTGACAGATGTAAGATGCACAAAACAGATCGTTAAAAGAAGCAGCCACCACACTCAGACAGTGTGAAACAGCCTCCACATGGCAGTTGTATCCTGAGAAGTTGCCTCCCCTGAAAGTTTAAAAGCAGACTGGATGTTAATCTGAAATTATTTATGTTCAAAAAACCCTGCCCATGGTTGGGTGCTCAGCTGGATAATCCTGAAGTCAGATCTGGTAGAGTCCTCTGCAACAATGATACAAGAATGCATAGCAGTAGCAACACTCCATTTATTCTTATAATTAAATGTACTATCAAATATTTATGAACCACCTAACCTAACTTGTACACTTATTCATTTGATCCAAGGTGACATGAGCATGCCAGACATATGTAAACATCATTGCAAACCAATTCAGTCAGGCTGTGCTGAACAAGTCACAGTTCAAGTTGTACATGGTCTTGGTGTAAGTGCAAATTAATTTCCTTCTAAGGCAAAGCAAAGTTTGAAATCTCACCAGCATCAACCTGTTTGTGACCTTTTAGGACTGATGCATCTGGACATGCTATACTGGTAAGTAACGCTAGGAACATTAAGATGAACCCAATTTTTAAATTAAAAAATATACCGTATCTCCGATAGTTTGACACCTACAAAGAATAAACTACCTTGATTTCTAATCCTTTAAGTCAATCCTCAAATGTATTTGGTAAAGCCAAGATCCTTATTAGTACACCCCTCTTAATTTAACTTCAGTGAAATACAGCTACCTCAGATACAGAAAGATAAATATCACTATTGCCAGCACAATGGTGGTAAGTTTCAGCATTTTTAAGGAAAACATGGGATTGGATCTAGACTTAGCCATACTTAAGAGGAGACCTACTGAAATCAATAGGACTTACGTTAATCATGACTTACTTAAGTCCCACTGATTTCAATGGATCTACTTGAAGTCTGTCAGTGACCCAGTTCACATGTAACAGTGGCAAATCATGGATTTGCCAGGTTGCATGCCACTGCTGCTTTGAATATGCAACCTTCAATTCAGGCCTGTAGCTCACGCTGGCTCAGTTTGTCTGAGCTAGGGATGTAACCGCCCACCTCATGGTGGTGTAAGCGGGCTGAAATCGGGCCCGCTCACACCCGCCACGAGGCTTACTGGTCTGGACGCTTCTTCGGCTTGAGTGGCACGGAGAACTGCTCCGCGCCGCTCAGAAGATTGAGGTGGAGGGGCCGCCGCCATGGAGAGTCGAGACGGCGGAGAGCCAGGACCCCCCCCCAGGTTTGTTTACACCACTAGTCTGAGCGTGGAAAGCTAAGCAGGGTCAGGCCTGGATATTACTTGGATGGGAGACCCCTCCACTAGTTTCCTGCATTGAGCAAGGGTTGGACTCGATGGCCTTGTAGGCCCCTTCCAACTCTATGATCTATGAAATTCAACAATGATTAGCTGTTAGGTTAACTTTGGGTTGGTAAACCCACAAATCATTCATACTGTCTGGGTTTGCACATCAGGAAGCAACCTACAAGCAGAGCCTGCATATTCAAAGCAGCAGTGGCACACGCATAGCACACAACCCAGCAAATCGTGTTAATTAACTACACCATATAGGCTAATTAATTAATTTAATTAACCCACAATTTGCTGCTGTTACATGCTAATGGGGTCTACATCTGGATCCAACCCATGGTTAATTAATTTGCAAAATAACAGTTGAAAGAAATAGATCAGCCAGCTAAGCTGCATCAGAGCCCAGGCTTGTTCTGAAAGCCAAGGGCCTAATAATTTCTACAGGCTGAATGCAATACACTTGTAGCCTCCGTATCAGACACTGCTACCATTTTGTGACATTGCATTCACTTACCTGCAGGTATATCTCAGTGTAAATACTTAATATGCTTGTGTGCAACTTTTAGAGATTGATCCCAAGGATCTCCCAAATGTTTATGCTACAATCTAACTCCATGTTAATTGTGTTAAGTGATGTTTTAGGACACAATCCAATGCATGTCTAGACATAAAGCATAGGTGGCTGGGGCGTGCTGGGAGTTGTAGGCCTTTTTTCTGTCTGAACATGCATAGGATTGCACCTTTAAACTGTTAATTTATGGCTTTAGCTTTGTTATTAGCTGCCTTGAGCTCTTCTGAGGAAAGGCGGGATATAAATGTTTAAAATGAATAAAATTCATATACTTCTTCCTTTAGCAATAAAAGCTGTTCTGGAGACTAGATCAACAGCAAATCCAGACAAGCAATGTGAATTTCATTTTACATCAAAACCACTGAAGTGAAATAGTATTTGTCCCATCCAAAGCTTACCTTTGGGTCGGGGTCTGCCTGTCTCAGGACGGCTGCGGCGCAAGGTGGCAGGCACAATTTCAGGTGGCAGATGAAGATAATCCCGCAGGTATTGGATGCCCTCATTGGTCAAATACCAGTAGAAATGCCTCCATGCAAACTGCTCCTTCACGTAGCCACGAGATTTCAGGGACTAGGGACACACACTAGTTAATCCCATTGCAGATGTCACAATCATTATGACTAACTTATCCACAGCAAGTCTTAGAAATTGCAATTAACACCAACAAAGCTAAGTTTATGCCCTGAACTCTTTAGCCATGTTCCTACACATTAATGATAAAAAGTAATAAAAAGTGAAACCCGCCAGACAGGGAGAGGGAAATACAAGATTATGGCTAGTTCTAGAAGCAGGAATGTTGTATAACAAGATTAGATGTTTGTAAGTATCCTGCAAAATTACAAGTACTTGGTATTGCTCTTCCTCCCTCCCTCCATTTTAACCAAACCATTAGGAACCTACAACTACCACACTAGCTTCAACCTTTTCAGAGCAAGAATCCACTCTTAATCCCAACCCGCAACATGCAACCCAAGTTAAAATTTACTGCATGTATCTTTCTCGTTTTCGAACTGATATGTACACTGCCTTGAGAGGGTTCTACCCTTAAAAGCAGCCTAAAGATAATTTTAAATAAGGAAGTATGTAGAAGAGAGAATTGCCATGGAGGAGCAAGAAAAAGTTGTACCTCCTGAAATAATTTGTACTACACCGCTATTACGAGCACAAAAGCCATGTCCTACTTCACTTCTGGTAATTCTCTCCCCATTCCTTCCTCTACTTAAAAATAAACTACACAAAACAAAAATGGTGGCAAGGCCAGCACTGATGCAACCCACTTAAGGTCAGGGCGCAACCTGCCAGTTAAAGACCAGTGCCTCACCTGCATTGCTTTCATAACGTGGAGGTTGGGCACATTTTTGTCTGCCAGCTCCGGGTGCTTAGGCATATGAACATCCTTCTTGGCTACCATCACTCCCTCCTTAAAAAGGAGTTCATAGATGGCAATGCGGTTTTTTTTAGGCATCAACATCTGCAGAAAATATAGATTAAGTTGTCAACAGCAGTCTCTTGTGAACAGCAGTCTCTTCTCCAGTGCAAAGTAACACAAACTCCCAAGCTTGTCAAGCATTAGCTTATTGCTCTGCCAGGAAGCTGAGCTGCATGAGAGCAAAGCAACACTCAAGGTTTACATTAAAACGCTGTACACCTCAGCCTTGGGTGAAGCTAAAGGAGCCCCATCATAGGAAGCTGACTTATATCAAGTCAAACTAGTTGTCCACCTACCCCAGTACTGCCTGGGGCTCTTGGGCAAAAGTCTTTCCCATCACATTCTACCTGATCTTTTTAACTGGAGAGGCAGGGACTGAACCTAGGATCTTCTGCTTTGAGCTATGTTTCTTACCTCGGGAAACACCAGCACATAACAAATACAGGAAGAGGCATACAAGTTCTATATTAACAAGAAATGTTTAATGCAGACCGTTAACAATTACAGCACAGTATCTAATGACAAGGTGAGCCTTTTGCGCACGCTTATTTGGCAGTAAGTCCCATGCCTAGGATTACAATATAGTTTCCGGCTGCAAGTTTCCATGTGAAATACACATCTTTGCAGTTGGCTTGATTTTGCCTCCGTCCGCCTCTTTGCAAAACGCAACCAGGGAGGCACAACTATATGTACCACGCACGGTGCTTCCCGGAGGAAGGTACGATTCATGGACCATCGCTCAAACCCACATTTGTTTCCCACTTTACAGAAGCCACGGCCTCGCTTAATTAATTGGCGCCTTCCAACCAGCTGCCCAATGCACACACCCCATCCTCGTTTTACGGCCCCCCCATACCCTCTGGACATAACGAGCCCAACAGAAGTGAGGGGCAGAGTGCCCAGGAGCGGCAAGGAGAGAAGCCGGACCAGTCAGTCGTAGGATGGCGGCGATGGAGAGGAGATAAGACGGCGAGAGCCAGGCCTTACCGTGGCAGCAGCGCTAAGCTCGAACGCTGGAAAGGAAGAAACATGCGCAGTGCGATCACTTCCTGCCTCACAAGGACCCTTGCATTTCAAGAGTCGACTATCCCAGTGCCTGAAAGCTTGTTTTCTAGGCTCCCGGCTGCGTCCTAGGAAAAGAGTCTGATGAGAGCTGCCGTTCAAATCGCTACTTAATTGCTCTAGTTATCTCTGATGTGTGTTGCTTCATTTTCTTGGGAAGGTTCATTTTTAGCCTGTTTGTGTGTTTTAAAGGAAAGACGAAGCACCTAACTGTATCAAATGAGTGAGGTCCTTACAACATTTTCTGTCCATCTTCTCTTTCTTTCTCCACCATACCTTACTTTATTTATTTAATTCATTTACACGAATCCGCAAAAATGGCACTCAAGGTGCTTAGCAATAATAAAATACAGATTAAAAACAAAATCTAAATTAAACCATAACATAAAAACAGATCATTAACACAATTAAAAACACAACAACAAAAGAAATAGCCAACCACTTAAAACCCCCTTCAGCTACCTGCTGGTGGGAGGACAACAGGGAGGAGGCTGACCTAGCCACTGGGGTAGGAAGTTCCAGAGCCTGGGAGCAGCTGCCAAGAAGACCCTGTGTGCCCCCACCAAACATGCCTCTGATGGTGGCTGGACCAAAAGAAGGGTCTCCCCCAAAGATCTTAAAACCCAGGCAGGCTCATAAAGGAAACCACAGTCACATAGCCTAGTCCCAAGTTGTGGCAATTAATGTATATAAGATAAACCATGCCAATTCACAACAGCAATAATTGGTGGTAACACAATTGTCCTAGCTTTGCTATGCTTAATGGTGGTAGTGGGAAAAGAAGCCATTGCCTTTGATGTAGGCCTAAACGAATAGAATCAAATTTCCTAGTAAGTTTTAATTGAGCAATTTTACACGGCAGTCTCTCATTGAAGTTTCTTTAGTAAAGAATGCCAATTTTCATCATCAATAGACTGTCTCAGAAGATGAAAATGTCTCCTAGTGGTTTCTAAATGCTACATTTTTGTGTGCCAGATTTGTGTCTATTTGTTGTTTTGTACAGAGACTGAACTGTTTGTTCTATGTAGACAGCAAATGTTCATAGTTGGTAGGTGACAGCATATATCAGGTTGCAAGATGAGCAGGTGAATTAGCCCCTGATTGTATGGCTGATGTTATTAGGTGCTGTAATACTGCTGGTATGAGGACAGAGTTAGCATATAGGTTTATTGCAGAGTCTGGTCTCCGTGCTTGTGTCTATTTTGTGCCCTGTGGGTGGTGGTGAATAGTTGTTCAGCTCTAATCAAGGATAGGCTTGCCATCAGTTAATCTTAGGTCTATATGCCCCCTTGCAAATATGTCTTATTTATTTATTAACAGCATTTTAACCCAGATTTCAGCTGAAAGTTCTCCCAGAGTGGTTTACAAAGATCACCCTTGCCCTCAGGCATACAATGTAAAAGTGTGGAAGACCAGCAACCTGGTCTTCTGCGTGAGTTCGGCACTTAACGGGTTAACCGGCACGGAGATATAGCCCATCAAGGGGATATTTAGCGATTAAAACTCAACCGCGAGCTAAAAAGCACACGAGTATGTAGTTATAGCTCGGAACTAAAGCCACAAATTTGAAGAGCCCTCCAGTGTGACTGTGTTAGTCACAAGAGTCTCTGTTGAAGAACCCTGTTATCTTTCCATTTAGAAGCAATTTCAGTTTGGGGCCAAGGTGATAGTTTTCCCTGTGGTTTTAAAGCAACTTCTGCCTGTCCATAACACTAAATATATTTGTTGAAAAAAAGATAAATTGAACTCAGCATGCCTAGGATAAGTGTATAAATTCACAATTTGTTACTGGTGTGTGTGTGTGTGTGCACGCATGCACGCACACACATGTGCACACTCTAAATGCAACTTAGGCTGCAATCCTATGCACACTTACAAATGGGAGTACATCCCATTGAACTCAATAGGACATAGTTCAGAGCAGACCTCCATGTGATTGTCCTATTCCTGCTGCATATGTATTTCTTTAAATTTAATACTGAAAGTCCATAATGCAAACATCTTACATTGCTGGAAACTTGAAGCCCCCTTTCATATCCCTAATACCATGCTCATTTTACTTCAGACAAGCAGATTAATAAAACAACATTTAAACTTTACTTCAGCTTCATCACTGAACCTTGATACTTTTGTAAGTTCTATATGAATGAGCTGAATCATAAACATGCTTGTTGTATGCCCAAAATGGTGTAGCAGTAGGTAAAGCAGCATGAAAACATTTCCCTCCCCCTCCGAAAAGAAATGGAACCTAATTGATAGCAAGGATGAATATTTAATAGCCCTAGAAAATAAATACTCTCTGCAGTTGTCTGCTAGGTCCTAATGCTGGGCACCAGTCATGGACTGGGTGGTTATTTTGTCTATGAATTTACCTTCACACACATCACGGTCAAATTTTCTTGGATGAGCTTCAGTTGGTACAGCTCGAGGATGTTGACAAGGTGCTTGGACAGGTTCGTGCAACCACATCCGTACTGGATCCTTGCCCCTCTTGGCTCATAAAAACCAGTAAGGAGGGAACAGCCAGCTGGGCCAGGGAGGTGATCAATGCCTCTTTGCAAGAGGGAGTGGTCCCAGGCTGCTTGAAAGAAGCAGTGGTGAGGCCACTCCTGAAGAAACCCTCCCTGGACCCTGAAGATCTTAATAACTTTAGGCCGGTGGCAAATGTTCCTTTCTTGGGCAAGGTCCTTGAGTGGGTGGTGGCCAACCAGCTCCAGGTGCTCTTGGATGAGACTGATTATCTGGATCCATTTCAGTCGGGGTTCAGGCCTGGTTTTGGCACGGAAACAGCTTTGGTCGCCATGTATGATGACCTTTGTCAGGAGAGAGAACGGGGGAGTGTGAGTGTGTGACCCTGTTGACACTCCTAGATCTCTCAGTGGCTTTCGATACCATTGACCATGGTATCCTTCTGGAGTGGCTGTCTGAGTTGGGAGTGGGGGGGTACTGCATTGCAGTGCTTCCGCTCCTACTTGGATGGCCAGCTCTGTGAGAGTTGGACTGACCCGGGTTCAAAAGCTCCCCTAGCCAATGACCCTCAGTCCCAGTCACGCAAGCGGAAGGAGGAGATAACAGCAGTTAATAAAGATTAAAGAGTTTATTTGTAAGACCCAATTACATGGGATTAAGGCAATCAATGCATCTCTACTCACTACATCATTGCAGACTCAAATCCTATACCCCAGTGGTAAGGCTAGATGAAGTGAAGTCCAAGAACAATACACATGTCGTGTCGAGACGAGAAGAGAGAGTGAAGCTATCAGCAAGTGTGCCAGCTTATATACCGCAGACCCTGCACCTATAAATAGGATATTACTCACCCAGTAGTATAACCTATTCATCAACATGTTGATCCAACCTCTTCAAGGCTGCTGAGTCATGTCACCTCGAGACTATGTCTCGTGACCAAAGGCCTTGTATACTTGAACTCAAGTAACACCCACCAGGTCAGGTGATAATCCCGATGTCAGGTGGTAATCTCGCTCTGCCTATGCAAAACCCAACATCCCCCTGCTTTTGCATTTGCGCAGAACGTGGTTATTTACCTCATACAACAGCAACAGCTTTGTTGACATCTGATGCTGTTCCTTCATCTATGAACTTTGATAAAAAAAACTTTTGCAGGAATGACTTTACCTGCCAGAAATTTGAACCACCATCAAATCACTTCTGATGTATCCCTCCTTATAACACAGTTTTATTTGCAGACCCAAAACGTTGTGTATTGCTATCTGCCTGCAGCATAGCAATCCTGCCTTGGTTTCCTGAAAAAACTGTAATAGGTTTTTCACATCAATCCCAGCATCATTTAAACATTTTTTTTACAATTTAAACGATTTAAACACATGCAATAACTATTCAAGCTTTACAATAGCATAATAGTACAATACATAATACAATGTATTCAGTTCAGCTTCAGTTGAACTCTAACCTTTAGATGATTGTTTCTACAAAATCAATCGAACAAAGTATGGTTATAAAAATAACAAACTTCAGGTGTGTTCTTGTTGTTCTTACTATCACAACCACAACTGGCATTTCTGTGAATCTGTAAGCCACCTGTGCTCTGACTTGTAACTCTTAGTCTGAAGTGTGATGTTCCTTCCAGATAACACTCAACTCCTTTTCAGAGCTCTCCAAGCATGTCCTGTTGGTCTAACAGTCTGCCTATCACACTGACAGCAATATCTGGCCTTGTTGCTTGTACAGTAAAGCTCAACAGCCCAATGCTTCTGTGTAGCATTCAAACTGCTTTTCCATCAGCATGTGCTTGAAAATCCTCAATTATTTGGAGTCTCTCACTGAGTTAACTATCTCCAAAATTCTCAATCACATCCATGATATTTCTCTGGTTTGTTGCAGTAAGATACTGCCCTCTTGGTTCTCCCTCAACTTCTATTTACAAATAAACAGTTGGTCCACCACCAAGCAGTTTCATTTCAATGAAATTCCAAACCCTGGATCAATTATATCATATTGCTTTTATCTGTCCAGAAAAAAAATAGATCATCTATCTAAACAAAGTACATACAGTCTATGTCCTAGTTCTTCCTGTTTAACAAACAAACATTGATCTGCCTCTTCTCTGTGCAAATCTCAAATCAACAATGTTTGAGTTCAAAACAGAATTCCAGCCTCCAGCTGATTTTTAACTTTTCTACAGAAAATCTTCTCAGACAGTTTTCCAAAGACTTCCTCTCATTTAAAATGCTTATGTTCCAATATTTCAATTGTGAAATATCCATACATCTTCACATTCTTAAACATCAGTCTAACTGTTTCCAAAGCAAATTGTTGTTGCACTCATCTCATGATTATCCTGCTCCTTTTTAACTTAAGCAAAATCACAAGCAACCAATCTTGCTATTTGTCATATAACCTTTTCCAATCTGGTTAGTTTTCACTTAAAAATCTATCTGGTAACAATGAGTTCCATGAACTGCTGTTTGTTTCACCAGCTTCCATGTTTTGTTCTTTATCCAAAGAATTCAACTCAGCTTGCATAGCCTGAAGCTATGGTTTAGCTTCCTTAACAGATAATTTTTTCACCTCTTTGAAATTTTGAGCTTTCAAATGGCTTTTCCTGCAAATTCATCCTGATATCTCACAGGTTGTTTGACTCACCTGTTCCTTACCTCATCAGTTATCAGGTTCCTGTTCTAATGAAATTGCACCAATGATGAACAATCATTTGTTTAGTCTCCACTAAACCAAATGTGTATCAGAGTTTGTCAAATTTCACTGACTGTCTTTCAGCAAATGCTTTTCTATTCTGACTCTGCCCTGATGCTTCCCCTGCATTAACAGAATTAATTTTGAAAAATGATCTCACCTTTTCATTCAGCATTATACTAAACACTTCTTTTAGATAATCTCACTATCCAAGTGTTGTTCATGTGAAACACAATATTCTCATTTCTAGAAAAATCTCATGTAAGCTCCCTTACAGATTTCTTCTAACTTTGAGGTGTATGTACCTACATATCAGATCTAAGATCCTGAAATGTTTCTCCAGAAGATTCTTCCTTTTACACTACTTTCTATAAGGTGTACAGTTCATCACACAGAACTAAAACTTCTATCATGTACATAATCAAAACATTTAAGAGCTTCTACCCAAACCTCATTATCCAAATTAGTATCACCTCTTCTGAGTGTTTGTTTACTCTTCCACACAATCCATGTGTTCAATATCACATCCTGTTAGAAAGTCATCAAAACATGCACTGAATTGAACTTCCCCATATCTGAAAAGAAAATAGGTAACATGGGTAATATGCTTGTTTCCCATCCAAGCACAAAACACCTTGACTTTGTTCAATACTCCAGCTTTCTATCCAACATGTACACAACCTGTACCTCGTGTATTGATCAATTGACATCATGAAATAATGTGCTTTTCCTCTAAAAACCATCAGAGTATCACAAGATCACCAAGAACAAATTTAATGAAATGAACTGTTTTTTTCAGCTTGCCTTCCAGTTTACCTGTTGAAGCTAGCATCCCTTGTTTATGTGCACAAAATTACCTTTCATGTGAAAATTACAATTTCCAAATGCTTTCCCCACCAACAGTTTGCATTTTCTTTCACAGGCCTGTGAATCTAAATGATCAAACAATCATGTGATATGCATGCATGTACATGTCATACATATAAGCATTTAACTTTTTATAGTTGCATCAGTACAACTTTCCATTTCTTTATTACACCATTACAGTATGAAAGAAATAATCCATCTCTTAGCTTTGCCATATAAACATACCTACTAATTATTATTCAGTATTTTACATTTTGCTACAGAAAAATCCACAATATACTCAAGTCATATATACATTCAGTACATTTCCTGACATTTCAAAGGCATATATTACACTTTCTTGTGTCCAAGTTATCCAACTTTCAAGAAATACATTTCCAAAAACATGACTGTTAAACTCCTGTGACCATTTGCATAGTCCTCTTCCTGTTTATTCATGTCCAACACAGAAAGCTTGTTTAAACAATCCACTGTTTCTGCTTCAAACAAAATAATGTCCATTTTGTTATGTCCTGGGTTAAAACACAAAGGTTTGTCCTTCAGCAGCACCCCTGCTGATTTCAAGCTCCTTTCTTCTGTGATCCCACATGAAGAAAATGAAGAACAGCTTCTCATTTTAAGCACAGCTTTCTCTGTTCAAAAACTGCGCGCTGTTTTTCCCTGCTGCTCTAAAACCACGCCTCCGCTGGTTTGATACAGCCTTCCGTGTAGTATCAGGTTTCCCTTTTGCTGCGACATGACGCTCCAGACGCTTTACCCACGTCAGACGTAATCCACGCATTTGTAATCCAAGCCACTTGTTGATACAATGCAAAAGATAGCTGATCCGCTGCTGAGTGAAGAAGACTGTAAATGAAATATGATCCTCCTGCCTGTAGCCTTGATGAATAGACACAGAGCCTCCTGAAGATTATTTCTTTGCTCGATACAGCTCCTTGACAATCACTCCAGCAAGCTGTGGAAAATGAAATCCTTGTATCCAGCGTTGTTCACTTTTCAGCCTAGTAGCTGCCCAGTAGCCTCGGATTTTGCCAAGCCTGGCACCTCCGTTCCAGTTGCTTTCAAAACGAAAAATCCGTCTCTCTGTCCTGCATTTTTCAGTTGTGCTGCATTCCAAACCGCTGTTATCAGCACCAGCTCTAGCAACACTGCATTGCCTTCCAGTTAGTTTACAAACTGTTCTTACAAATAGTAAACATTTCTCTTAACCCTATAACTGCTGAATTTCTCCAAACTGCGTCTCTGGGCTTATCTGCCCATCAGATAACCATCAGATCCTAATCTCTGGGCCCATAACCGATGTGAGAGTTGGACTGACCCGGGTTCAAAAGCTCCCCTAGCCAATGACCCTCAGTCCCAGTCACGCAAGCGGAAGGAGGAGATAACAGCAGTTAATAAAGATTAAAGAGTTTATTTTAAGACCCAATTACATGGGATTAAGGCAATCAATGCATCTCTACTCACTACATCATTGCAGACTCAAATCCTATACCCCAGTGGTAAGGCTAGATGAAGTGAAGTCCAAGAACAATACACATGTCGTGTCGAGACGAGAAGAGAGAGTGAAGCTATCAGCAAGTGTGCCAGCTTATATACCGCAGACCCTGCACCTATAAATAGGATATTACTCACCCAGTAGTATAACCTATTCATCAACATGTTGATCCAACCTCTTCAAGGCTGCTGAGTCATGTCACCTCGAGACTATGTCTCGTGACCAAAGGCCTTGTATACTTGAACTCAAGTAACACCCACCAGGTCAGGTGATAATCCCGATGTCAGGTGGTAATCTCGCTCTGCCTATGCAAAACCCAACAAGCTCCAGAAGGTGGTGCTTGGGGAATACTGCTCGGCCCCGTGGACTTTCTGGTACGGAGTCCCACAGGGTTCAGTCTTATCTCTCATGCTATTCAACATCTACATGAAACCACTGAGCGGGGTCATCCAGAGTTTTGGAGTGCGTTGCCATCAGTACGCTGATGACACGCAGCTCTATTTCTCCTTTTCATCCTCAGCAGGTGAGGCTGTGGATGTGCTGAACCGGACCGGTGCCTGGCTGCAACAATGGACTGGATGAGGGCTAACAAACTGAGGCTCAATCCAGACAAGACTGAGATGCTGTTAGTGGGTGGTTCCTCTGACTGGATGGAGGCTGTTCAACCTGTTCTAGATGGGGTTGCACTCCCCTTGAAGGAGCAGGTTCATAGCTTAAGGGTTCTCTCTGAGCCATCTTTGTCACTTGAGGCTCAGGTTGCCAAAGTGGTATGGAGTGCCTTCTACCAGCTTTTGCCGGTGGCCAAGCTACGCCCCTCTGGACAGGGATAGCCTGGTTTCAGTAATCCATGCTCTAGTAATCTCCAAGTTCGATTACTGCAATGCACTCTACGTGGGGCTGCCTTTAAAGACGGTTCAGAAGCTGCAGCTTGCGCAAAATGCAGCAGCCAGTCTAATCACTGGGACCAAAAGGTCCTAACATATAACACCTGTTCTGGCCTGCTTGCACTGGCTGCCTATATGCTTCTATATGCCTGATTAAAGGTGCTGGTTTTGACCTATAAAGCCCTACACGGCTTGGGACCACAATACCTGATAGAACACCTTTCCCAACCACAATCTACCCAGACCTTACGTTCAACATCTGGGGCCTTTGTCCAACTGCCACCTCCACATGAGGCTTGGAGGGCAGTGACAAGGGGGAGGGCCTTTTCTGTGGTAGCCCCCCAACTGTGGAACAAGCTGAAGCTCCCCCCTGAGGCCCACCTGGCACCAACTCTATTATATTTTCAGCACCAGGTTAAGACTGCCCTCTACGTTGAGGCTTTTAATAATTAAATGGTTTATGGTGGGGTGGTACATTGTTTTTAGCAGTCGTATTTTATTAACTTGTTTTAGGGATTTTAAAAAATTGGTTTTAAAAAATTCATAATGTTTTTATTGTTTATATTTTTAACTGTTTTTTATTGTATTCTTTAAAAAATTGATTGTTGTACACCACCCAGAGAGCTTCGGCTATTGGGCAGTATAGAAAATGAATGAATGAATCAATCAATCAACATCTAGCATAGCAGAGAGAAAAATACGCACTACCACTTTTCTTTCTCTGTGTACTGAAGTTGTATGTGATAGGCAGAGAGAGGTTGGCAACTTGTTTTGGCCTACAACTCCCATGATCCCTCGCCATTGTCTATGCTGACTAGGGCCGATGGGAAATGTAGGCAAAAACATCTGGAGGACCACAGTTGCCCACCCATGTAACAGAGCATATCATCCAAATCTATTTTGGATGATATGCTGCTTTGATAATAAATCAAACACTATCCGGTTCTCATGAAGTTGTAGCATTTTGTGTTAGGTTTGCTTGACGCTTTAAAACATATATGTGAAGGACCAACACCCGGGTCCTCTGCGTGAGTTCGGCGCTTAACGGGTTAAGCGGCACTGAGCTACAGCCCATACAAGCGATTGAAATTGACTAGGAGGTTTGCGCAGCAAAAGGAAACTCCAGAGCAGTGATGGCGAACCTATGGCACGGGTGCCACAGCTGGCACGCAGGGACCTCTCCGTGGGCACTCGAGCCATTGGTCACCAGATCGCGAAAAGACCGTCCCCTTCTGCAAAACACTAATGATCTTGTTCTTTCTCACAGTGTGGAACGGAATGATTTTATTCTAGAATTCCTGTTACAGAATTCTTTTCTACATTGTTATCACATTTAAAAGATTTTGAAGAATGATGCACAGAGCATGGCTTGGATGTAAAGCCCTAACAGTTGACCTGAGTGCTGCATGTGTTGCTCTCAAACTAACGGAGTATGGGCCAAGGTTTGACAAATGATCAGCATGCATGCAATAGCAAAAATCACATTAATTGTGCAAAAGCATGCCCAATGCAAACTTTTACCTAATGCAGTGTTTGCAGTCCAAGACATAAAGTGTTTAAAATGTGTTAAGCACGTTTAGTTTTCTTGTTTATCTTGCTCATCCTAGTACAGGTTGACTTTTACTTTTACTAATCCGACACCTGTAGAAGCAGGGAAAGGACCCGGGGTAAATTGCCCCATACAATTTCAGTCTGGCAGTGGCATATAATCATATTACAAGTTGAGAATCCCTTATCCAAAAATACATGTGCCTAATTATTTAAAAAGTTTGTATAAATTCCCTTCAGGCTATGTGTACAATGTAGTACTATAATAATTTTTTGAGTTGATTTTTTTCCCAACAAAAAACTGTTTGTATCATTGAAAGCTCTGTTATTGTGTTTTTCTTTTAAGACAAAATATGTAAATTAGTTCGGACAACTGTATGAGTTGTTTTTCTAAAACTAAAACCTTGGTATTCAGGCGTACGTAATTGCAGTGTTGGCACTTTGAAATAAATAAGTTGGTTTTGTGTTGCAGTTTGGGCACTCGGGCTCAAAAAGGTTCGCCATCACTGCTCCAGAGCCCTTTGTATGACCATATAAGGCTTTTATTTACTACAAGTTAAATGGCACGGAACTAATAGCTTTCTAGGTATGCTACAACGTCAACATGACCTGACGTGATCTCCGAGTTTTATCAATGAATGGGTTCCCAGGCTAGCGTATTGAGGAAAGTCAGTTACCTTAGACCAGAGACTCTGCGCTGGTCAGTTTCATGCCTGGCTCCGGATCCGCCTGATCCGGGGAAGAGAACAGCTTATCCCAGCCACCACTGGGGATGAACTTGCTGAAGCGACCCGTGTTCCCAACAACCCCCAGAAGATGTGCACGGGGGTTTTCTACCCCACCTTTTCCCGCTCTCCCGCCCCCTGCCTGTCAGGTGGGCTTATCCCTGCCCCCTGTGTGGCAGGTGGGCTTATGCCTGCCCGGGAAAAGATGACACGTCTCCTGGTCCGGGGTGTACTTTACAGCTCATAGTGGCTGCCCTGTCTTCTTGATGGTCCACAACTCTCCTTTGTGGATTCTGACCGAGAACTTCTTTGTTGGTCTGCAGGTTTCGTCTGGCGGAGCCAACACCTCCAGTTCCCCTCCCACCCCCTGTGGAGAGGTTTATGCAGACAGAGCTTGGCAGGGAAATTGTGTGTGTGCATTGTGTTCATGTTCCGTTTACAGTTGGGCTTTCTCCACAATATACAGTAATACCTTGGATTGCAAGTAACTTGGTTTGAGAGAGTTTTGCAAGACAAGCAAATTTTTAAATATTTATTTAAATTTTTTTGACTTGATATACAAACGTCTTGCAATACAAGTACTGTAGTATGGCTTAAATTAAAAAACTCTGTACAAATTTTTTTGGGGGGATTTCGTTTTGATATAAGAGTGTTTTGGATTACAAGCATGTTTCCGGCTGGAACGGATTATGCTCTCAATCCAAGACATGACTGTACAGATTTCTGGCATGAAAAACGTAAAAACCTGTGTTGTAGATGAACAGTACAGCTTGAAGTTAAGATTTCCAAAGTGTTTAAATGGAATGTCAGCCTCTGGACTTTATGGAAGCTCATACCATTTGCTTGCTCCCACTCTGTCAGCTTCTACTGTTCTGCTTAATATAAAATAAGTGTAGCTGTTTTCAACCGGTAAATGTTAGAGCCACTCCAGATGTGTGGTACTACAATTCCCATCATCCACAGCCAGCAGGGTAAGACATTTGGAGGGCATCAGGTTGGGGGAGGCTGCGTTTGAGAGTATGAGTGGACTTAATATGTGAACATAACATTTTGACCTACAGTGTTCCTGAACCATTTTTCAAAAACAAGATCCAATGCTTATCTTTCCACCATTGGCTTGGGCACATGCAATAGTTTCTTCATTTCAATGGAACTCAGAATCAGTGAATGTTAATTACGGTAATCTATACACAAATTATGTTTTATATTATAATCCTGCAGACAGGGCCATTTTTTAATTTAATCATTTGTATAGCTGTTTAATTATTAATCGATCAATCAATATGATTAGGTCTCTCAGCTGAAGTGGAGCTTGCATGGTGGATCTCTGGATCAAAGCATAGATGTGCATGGCATCAAGACAGACAGAGCTTCAGAAAGCTTCCTTAAAATGAAAGGGGAGAAATAAAGATGTTGTGCTTCTGAATATGAAATAAAGTTTTAACATAGAAATTCTCAGCTGGTTGGCCACCAAAGGTAGCTATATTTTATATTTGGGCAAAAAAGTATAGGTCCCATACATCAGATTCTACTCAAAGCACAACATGAGCAAAATAATCCATCAAGCACAGTATGAGGTTCTCGAGGGAACTAATTCGGAGTTGAGCTAATACTGATTTATAGACTCATGCCTTTTTAAAAGTAACTATTGCTAAACGCACAACCATACATGTTAGTCCTACAATTCCCAGCATTCCCATGCTGGCCAGGGAATGCTGGGAATTGTAGGACTTTTTTTTTTGTCTAAACATGCATGGGATTGTGCCCTAAAGGTCTGAGTCTGAGGGGTGGAGAAAGGGAACTCCCCCTACATCAGCCTGGTCTCACCACAACCATGCTCCAGTTTAACATAACACATTGCATCCGCAGAGCCATTTGAAATGATTTCTATACCACCAGCCAGGAATTGTGTAAAGGAGAATGAATAATACAGGAAGCAGTCAGATTTGCCTCAGTAGGCAGAGGGAGACAGCTTTCCCAGGGGATTGTCAGTGCTGTCCCAGCTCAAATAACGATGCTCTTGTTTCTAGGGTGTACACATACTACCAACCAACACAGAGTCACTTACTGGATGCTAGGTTTGAAGGAAGGCATGTCTGTAATGTTTCGAATCAGCGCCGAGGGCAGATCTGAGAATCCAAACAGGTTGAATCTGTAGCCCCCATTTATATGCGCCATGCTAAACTACAAGGAAGATATGAACATCACAGTCTGCATACTATTCAGTGGCAGGGATTAGGCCTCAGGACTGCAGCCCATCCCCCCTCCAATGACCACCCAGAGATTGGCAGGTGATGGGGGCGGCAGCAAATAGGCTGGGTCACCTGGGTCACCACTGACATACCAGAGCCCACTGGGGCTGACACTGGTTGCCACAGAATCATTTCCTCTTACCAGTATATATATATATATATATATATATATACACGTACTCAGGAAGGCAGACAGATAGGCAAGTACGTGTTTACAGAGGCTCATTTTATTCTTTTTATTTTCAAATATATTATCCTTTAAAAAAAAATAATGGTGCTTATTCCCAAGGAAATCTGTTTCGCATCAGGGCAGCAGAAGCAAACTCCATTTTATTCCTGATGGTGCTATGATTTAAGTGAGTTTAAAATGCGAAACTGCACATGCTCAGAGTATTTCTTATCGGGGTTGGCAAACAGGTTTTTAAAAAATTTGCTTTAAGATATTAGAAAGGTAGAAGCAGTGTAAAGCATGGAATGTTGGGGAGGGTGTGAAAAGTGGAATGTTAATTGTGGGCTTCGTAACTGAAGTGATACACATACACATGGTCATCTAAAAGCAACTCACACACACACACTTATAGCACAATCCTATGCATGTTTACAGAGAGAGGAAATCCTACAGCTCCCAGCGTTCCCTAGCCAGCCATGCTGGCTGGAGCATGCTGGGAGTTGTAGGGCCTTTTTCTGTCTAAACATGCATAGAATTGCACCCTCAAGACCATTAAATCCAGGGTCTAAAATTACCTAGCTGCAGCACTGTCAAGAGTGATGGTCAGAATAAATATTATTATGAACCCTCCCTCCTCCTTTCCCTCTCCTACAGGTAAATATCTGTGTCCCATACATGTGGCCCTTTCCCTGCAGACACGTTCTCCTTTGAGAGGATCTTCATCATCCAATGGATCTTTTATGCACTTCAGATCCCAGGTTCCATCTCCATTATTGTCCTAGAGTCCATCCTCTGCATTCTTAGAACATAGGAAGCTGTCTTATACTAGATTAAATTATTTGTCCATACTCCACGGGTAGGCAACGTGGTGCCTGCAGGAACCAATGCACCCCCCCAACACTTTTCTTGGTTCCTGCCCAAGGTGCCCTACCACTCCCACTATAAAAAAGAAATTGACACATTTTCTTACCGGCATCTGGAAGTGCTGTAAAATAATAGGTTTCTGTTGGTGCTGAAAACTCTGGGTTCAAAGCAGTTGTTTAGTGTGTTGGGGCTCAGCCATCACTTCTGCCGTGTACTCAGTCTTTTGGGCAGGTTACTTGTCTCTTGCCACACCTCCCATGGCAGTCATTTCATGGTGGTGCCCATGAGTTTACCAAATTGCCAGATATGCCCACTGCCCAAAAGGTTGACTATTATCCCTGGTCTACTCGGATGGGCAACAGCTTTCCAGAGGATCAGGCAGAGGTCTTTCCCATCTCCTGCTACCTGATTCTTTTAAATTGGAGATGCCAAGGATTGAACCTGGGACCGTCTGTGTGCAAATCATGTCATCTACCACTGAGCCATGGTCCCTTCCCAAACTTGCATCAAATCTGCCCAGACCCTCTTGAGAAGTGCACATTTTGGGCGCTTCCCAACCTAGTATTTTGTGGGTGGAAAGTGCTCTGAATCAGAGTATTAGTCATACGCAATCAACACATTTAAGGTTTTGATACCTCACCCCCAACCAATTGCTGCTGGTCCACACAGGTAAGTAGGATCAGCAGATCAGCATAAGTGGCACAGCTACTGCCATACCTGCCCCCCCCCCCGCACAGTGGTACCTCAAGGCTTCCACAATGAAAAGTACTCTGTAGGACTTTCCGCTGTGATATATAGGTACTTCTTATTGTGGGGGCTTAGAGCTACCGTCACTCTTTTTGCAGCCATTACCGTGGCTACATGTGCTGATCCTGGCACTCCATCTTGAATAACAGCAATCAGCCCAAGGACTGGCACTCTAAAATTGGATTGTGTGGTCTGATTCAGAGGGCTGATCCTGTACTGCAGGGGTGGGTAACTTGTTGTCTTCCAAATGTTTTGGACTGCAACTCCCATCAGTCCTAGATAGCATAGCCAATGGTGAGGGATGATGGGAGTTGTAGGCCAAAACATCTGGAGGGCCATAATTTGTCCACTTCGGCTGTAGTAGCTAGACGTACCCCTTTTTTGGAGGTACCTTCTAGTTGCACTTTCTGATTCAGCACTACCATTGCTATTGGGAACCACATCTGCAAGTGGCTTTATTCTGCATTAGAGACCAAGGCAGAGGTAGCATGAGTTGGCTTCTAGGGCATCCCACAGAGTTCATTTCTGGCCCAAATCCAAATTGGATTGGGAGGAGAGGACTTCTCTACGTACCTGCCACCAGGAAGTACAGATTCCCACAGTGTTCAGCCTAGACAGGAACTGATCAGACACAAAGTGTCAGAATGAGAGGCAGGCGTGGAAGAATTAAGCATCATTTGCTTCAACTGCAAGTCAGGCATCTGCTATTGCACAGATGGACTATGATGATAATAAGTGAATATCATGAGAAGACGTTCCCCACTGAGTAGGCAGGCCATTTCTGTCAAGGGCTGCAGCCACAACTCACAAGTTAAACAGAGTTGTTCTTGTTTGGAACTTGGATGATCCACTGTAAATAGCACAGATGTCTTTCCCACTTTTGATTCCATAAGAATCAAGTCACCTTCCCCTGTACCCAATATTTTGACTTGCCCTAGACTGATGAGGGTTTGCAAAGTAACCCTCTCCTCATGGCACAAGTCAAGGGGAACACAGGAAGCTGCCTTCTACTGAGTCAGACCATTGGTTCATCTAGCCCAGTGTTGTCGACACTGACTGGCTCTCCAGGGTTTCAGGCAGGAAGATTTCCAGCCCTACTTGGAGATGCTCAGGATCAAACCTGGAACCTTCTCCAAGTCACAAAAGGGAACCAAGTCAGAGGCTTTTTTATTTCTACACACACACACACACACACACACGGAATTATTTATTCTGAAGAATGTAATAATACAATTTCACAATATATACAATGAACATTGGACTGTTTAAACAATAACAACAATTTCCTTACTTGCCAAGCTAATGTCAAAACATCCCCCAAAGGGAAAAGGGTTAAAATACATCTTGAACCTTTTCATTCCTATGTACAAAGAAGAGGCAGAGGCAAATATTTATGAGGTGCTGCAGCTTTTTGGGCTCGTAAGTAAATGCCTGCTTGTGAGGTCCATAGCACTTTTCAGAAGGGAAGTTGTCTATTCAGTCAATTTGTCCGGGAATCAGGGATTCATCTTCCCTTCATTTAGAGGTTAGACACTGTTGTTTTTCAGTTACATAACATAACAAATTCCTCTGACTGCACTGCGATTATTCTACATTGAAAGCAGCATACATGAGAAGAAAATGTTGTCCAGTCAAAGCTTGAGATGTATTCCCAGGAGTTCAGGATTATCCTGGGCTGACTGTGACAAGACAGAAAAATGCAGGCAGCCATGCTGACCATTAGGAGAAGAAAAAATCCATACAGGAACAGTATCACACTACCTTTACTAGGGCCCAATGCAAATCATGATTCAGCACTGCTTTGTGATTTTTAGTTGGTCCTTATAAAAAGCGTTGAAATATTATTCCAGTTTGGATTGTGTCAAGAAAAACATTTCCTGTACTAACAAATTACCACAAGAGGGCATACTGGTGGCCTGATTCTTTCAGAGCAGATTTTCGTCAGTGGATCCCAGTTTCTTTTGTTCACTAATAACAGTGTGCTCTCTCAAACTGTGTCCTATGGAGCCCATCTCTGCGTGTATGACAACACCCAGATTGTGGAGACAGACTGGGTAACCCAAAGATGATTTCCTGCCACCCTGCACTACTCGGATACAGCCCATCCGTTTATCAATGGCATCTTCACAGATGTACAACACATATCCTTATCATAACATGTTTATGCCATCTAGCAGTGATATTTCTAAGTAGAGACATAAAATGCAAGGTGGCTTGCCCAAGTTGACACTAGGAGTCTGTGACTGAACACAGACCAAACTCATCTTCTTTCAGTCCCAGTGCTTTTTTTCTGGAGAAAAGGGTACCGGAACTCTTGGATTACATTTCCTCGGGAGTAGATGGTGATTAAATTGTAATGCAATTAATAGAAGAAAAGGTGCTGGAACTCAGTTCCGGTGAGTTCCACCAGAAAAAAAAGCCCTGTTCAGTCCTAACTATTCTTTTTTTGAGCAGCCCAAGAGCTCTTTGTTTTTGTTTAGTCAGCAGGTAAGAGAGCAACAAGTAATCTAGGACTTGAGGGCCAAACTAAATGCCATGTTATTCATGTGTTTAGCCCTTGCGTGGTTGATTAAAAAAAAACAACATAGCAAGTTCATGGGGAGGAGAGCTGGACTGGGACCATGATCTGGGACGGGAGGGGGCAAGTTTTGGTCTACAACTCCCATCAGCTCTAGCCAGCACAGTCAACGGTGAGGGATGATGGGAGTTCTAAACTAGAACATCTGAAGGGCCACAAGTTGCCCACCCTTAGTCTGGGGGCAGGGGAGCTTTAACCCTTTGCCCCAGCCAGTTTGGCCCAGAGGGTCTGATGGCAGATGGGAGAAAGGCGGTGGGGGGGGATGATGATAGAATAAGGAAGGGGAGAAGAAAGGAAAAAGAGGTGAGGGAAGGGGGAAGGCCTGAGGTGGGAAAGAAGGGGACATATTGAAGCCAGTATGCAAAAAGACAGGGGAAAGGCCATAATGGCATGTGCGAGGCGGAAAGGCATGAGACATGGGGGGATCCCACGAAAGAGAGAGCACAAACAACCCCTGAGTTTATTTTCTGCTTTCTTTGCAGTAATGTTTTCACCTTGTGCTGTCAGCGAGTCATTACTCAGAGCCTGGCCAGCGATTGGCTGGCTAAAAATGCCTCTCTAATCTCTGGGCTGATCTTTACACACCCCTCCTCCCCATCTGCTGTGACCTTCCTTCCAATGTGCACAGGCTGAGAAAGAAAGAGAAGAATCCAGTATAGTTCCTCGCCAGGCAACTGGCATCCTATAAAGTGAGCCAGGCAGGCCACACTGCTAGCCACCTGACGGGCACTGGGACCTTGCTTTTCTGGCAGCAGCTGATGCTCTCTGCAACCCCTCCAGAAAGGTAGGTTGTGGGCTTCTCCCTGAAGAGCATCCTTATTTTGCCATCTGAGGGTTGTATTCACGTCTCGGCAGGCTGTTCACTCAGCCAGGTGGTCCAAGGCATTGCACTACATTTGCTGAGGTGGAGCCAGCCTTGGCAGGGATGTGTGTAGCTGTACGCTGCCTGCCAGTCAATCTGCTATGCTGATCTCAAGGTACGGGTGTTAGGCCTGTAATGTTCCCGTGGGACAATCTGGCATCAGGTGACTGCTGAGAATCATAACATAGCATATGCATACGGTCCTATTTCTAATTGCTGTGCTGCAGTCGCTCTGTTCGTGGGGCATTCGTGCTGGGACAGCACCACTTCAAGTAAGGATCTAGCTTTGGTTCCTATATGGCATAGTTTTTGTTTTGGGTTGTTTTGAGAATGGCTCTTATTTCACCACTTGAGTTTCAGTGCCTCCCTCCTAGCATGAGCAAAGAATTCATTAGATGCTACCTGGGTGAACAGAGACGCATCATTTATCGAAAAGCTTTTGAGCTCAGAATGAGGTTGATGGATGGGTTGTGTCTGTGAGGCACTGGGTAGTCTTCCGCTTAGTTCATATATAAAGCTGTTATCGATGTAGCATGTCATATATTTTGTGTGTAGACTGCAATGTGGGCAATAGTACCTTGATGGCACTATATAAAGCAGTGTTCTCCAACCTTGGGTGCCCAGATGTTTTTGGGCTACAACTCCCAGCATGCCCCAGCCAGCTATGCTGGCTGGGGCATGCTGGGAGTTGTAGCCCAAAAACATCTGGGGACCTAAGGTTGGAGAATACTGATATAAATAAAACAACAACAGAATATATTCAACACATGATATAGAATTATGATCTTGAAGCTCCACCTGTTTAATACCCAGATGCTACATGGTCCTTAGGGTACCATTTTGGATGCAACTGGGATTTGCTCTCTCCGACTGGAAATAGAAACAGAAAACTAGCACCATCCTAAGATCACGCTGACCCATAAGCTTTACAGAATCTATCTGGGTCTTCTTGGGTTTAGCTTTATACCTTTTTAAACTGCCAGCTGTTTCTAAGGCAGCTACAGAAAGGATAGGAAACAGATTAGAGCAGGCGTGCAGAACCTCTTTGAGCCCGAGGGCTGAATTCCGTTCTGGAGAAGCTCTCAGAGGCCATGTTCCAGTAGTGCATGGGGCCACAGGACCAGTATATTTTAGCTTAAAGCTCTTACTGCCAGTAACTAAGCCTTAGGAGAAGCATTTCAGCATTTTAGAATGGGGAAGAATGTGCAAAAGCTGGAAAACCACCAAATGATTGGTGGTTGGGGGGAAGGGTGCACAGCCTTCCCAAGAGCCCCAGAGATAAGGTGACCATATGTACTGGTTTTACCAGTACAGTATTGGTTTTTGGGACATTGTCCTGGTTAGTCGTGAGATGTAACCAGTACAGTTTAGGACTACAAAATCAAAAATTATTAATTTACCAAAAGATTGAGTACATCAAATCAATCCTTGATAAACCAGCCTAAATCAATTTTATTAATTTATCCTAGTTTTATTTTTATTTTACACAATGGTTCTTGTCGTTGGATCTCGGCAAGGGTCATTCCATGTAAAATCAACCAAAAAATGTACCTCACCATCTGCGATTTTTTAAAAACTGGCATAGTGGTAGACCAGCATGAGAAATGAATATACACCAAATTATAGGTCATTATACCTCATGGTTCAAAAATACAGTGTGCTCAAAAAATGCCCCAAACATGATTTTTCAGCGTTTGTGACTACACAAAAAGTATCATAACTTCCTTCAGAATTGACCTAGAAAGTAAATCATGGTGTCATATGAAATCTCTCGAACTACCATTTTATTTGATATGTAACATGAAGCATGCATGTGAAATAAAATATTCAAAGTCATAGTTTCTTTAATTTGACCTTGAATTCCAAAAAAAACCAAATGGGTTTTTTTTGCTGATTTTTTCCCTCAGATAACCCATGTTTACCTTGAGTATATGTACTGATTTCCAGAATGGGGTACCGAACAGTTCAGAAGATGTGAATGTTCTTATACATGCACAGTACTTCCCTACAATAACTTCACCCCCTTATACACACTTAAAACAGAATTTTTTTGGAGGGAAATTAAACTTAAGCCCACCCCCTCCCTTCCGAAGCCTTCAGGCTGAAACCAAACCAGGCATGGGTAGGCCTCAAACCTTCACAGAGATATATCTCTTTGGATGTCTACATTAAATCAAGCTTTATTCACAGATTCTGATAAGAAAGAAAAAGGCAGGCCTGAAGCCGTGACAAGTGCTCACCCCACTTCTGCTGCAATGTGTTCATGACTTTTCAAATTGTTGAATTCCTGCACACCATTTCTACAGGTAGCATAACTAAGATCTATTATTTCCCTGATGGTGCAGCAGCACAGTATAAAAACGGTAAAAACTTCAACAACTTAAGTAAGCATAAGTCAGATTTCGGTAACGATGCAGAATGGCACTTCTTTGCCACATCGCATGGAAAAGGGCCTTGTGATGGTTTGGGTGGCACTGTGAAAAAGTTAGCTGCTCGAGCAAGTTTGCAACATCCATATGAAAAACAAATCATGACCCCTCGTCAGCTCTTTGACTGGGCAAAGGAGAACATCACACAGGTTGCATTTCAATACACCACAAGTAAAGATTATGAACTGGAAGAAAAGCTTCTGAAATATTGCTTCGAGAATTCAAGACGATTCCTGGGAGTGGGACACAGAAAATTCACGCTGTAATTCCATTAACAAAACATACTGTTGCTACTAAAAGAAATTCATTTCAATGCGAATCCAGAAAAGAGACAGTGACTATTAAAGAAGGAGAACTGGAATTGCAAGAAATACGAGGATTTGTTACATGCGTTTATATCTCACAATGGTGGTTAGGTTGTGTTTTACAAACAGATGATCAGAGAGCAGAAGTGTTAGTGAGCTTTCTTCATCCAGCTGGACCAGCAAAATCATTTATGTATCCAGATAAACAAGATGTCCTATGGATACCATCTTCAGATGTTTTGACAAAAGCTGATCCTTGTTGCCCAACAGGGCACTTCTATACACTAACAGACAAAGAGTGTCAAGCAGCAACTTCAAGACTAGAAACTACTGTTATGAAAAGCTCCTTAATTTAGGACTTGTTAACAAAATGTTAGCAAGTAATATTTGAACTGCATAAAATCTGATCCGCATATATAAAAGTAAAATGGAAAATCTCATCTATGCACAATAATGGTTTTTCAAGCCCACATCTAAGTAAATCAAAATAACTATGCTAGTAAGAGTCCCATTTTGAAATCAAGTACATGTTTCCAGGGATGTTAAACGTTATTTAAAACAAAAGGAGTTTTTTTTGTCATTATTCAAGGTCAAACTTCTGTATATTTATTTGAAAAAAATAAAATGAACCTGTTTTCCCCAAGCATACTGGTGAGTACCTTTTTTAAAGTACATATTTTAAACCTCATTCTTCTGAAAACAATAGGCCCTGCAACTTATTTTTTAATAAGCAGAACAAGTTCACCAAATCTTAAGCAATTTGCTTTCAGTTGGAAATATTCTTTGATTGATTTCATACCAGAATGACCACCCAGAGGAAGTATCATTATTCTACACAAAATGTCAGAAATATGCTATTGTGAAGAAGAATACCTAATTCAGAGCTGCACAATTATGACAGGGTAGCTTGTACTTGTGCACAATGTTTTATTCAAAACCTAAGTGGTAATGCTTATTTTCTTAAGATTCGTACAGTGAGATAGCAATTCATATGAACTATGACGCATACACACAGAGCGCCCCAAAAGATGTAACTCGTTTTCTGTTAAGAACCCCATTTTGAAAATTGGTACATGTATTAAGCACTGTCAGATGAACTAATAAAACAAAAATCATGGAGAATTTTTTTTTAGTTTTTGCAGAATTCAAGGTCAAATTTTACTATTTGACCTTGAATATATATTTATTCCAAAAAACCACTTATGTTACATATCAAATGAAAGAGCATTTCAAAGGCTTTCCATCAACACCATGATTAACTTTCTAGGTTCTGTAGAACTGGAATTACTGTAATTTTAATGTTGTCCGACACACACAAATTAACATTTTTCTTCATATTTTTGATTGCCATATCTCCAAAAGCTTTTGTTCCAGAAGTCTAATTTTTGGAGCAGCTTATTTTCTCAGCAGACCAAACAAGTTCACCAAGTTTTTTCAAAATTGGTGACAGTCAGGTAAATTCATTGGTTGATTTTACATGGAATGACCCGCAATACTCGGCATTCAGCACACGCACTCTCACTATATTGTGGCCGCGGCGACTCTTCGATAATACTCCCACGCAGTACATACAGCCCGACCGTGGGAACTTGATGATGATGTCATCACACAGAGCCCGCCAAAATCGGCCAATTCGGTGTTAGCTTCGGACTATAAAAGGCCCTCCGCAGCACAAGACAGGCACCAGTGATCTGGCATCTTCAGACCGTGACACTGGCTGTCAGAGCTCCATGCTCTCTCGGTTACTCGAGCTTTTAGCTCCGCTGTTTTCATGGCACACCTCGCTGCTTCGCCAGGACTAGGCTGACCATACGTACCGTTTTAAAAGGGACAATCCCGTTTTTTTCATATTTCCTGACTGTCCCTTCTTTTTAATATAAATGTCAATTTTGTCCCATTTTTAGTAAACTAGTATATATAGTTTTTAATTTTTTGTAAAAAACTGAACGTGACTTGTTTATTTCTCATAAGACTCTCCGCGTTAAGAAACCTTGGGGGGGGGAGCCAAGCCCCATGTGGAGCTGCTCCCGTGCTCTCCTTAGCCCTTAGACAGGGCGACTACTACTGACATAGTCTAGAGCGCCGTGTGAGCCACACTGAAGAAAGGGAACTTCACGGCGATGGGCCAGAGCCCGGAGCCGTTGTCGTCTTGCTGCGGGGTAGCATCCCCCTGCGCAAGCCTGAAGGGGTAGAAATCAGACAGGGGCACAGCCCCCTTCGCCCGCAGCTGGAGCCAGCTGCCGAGTGCCAGCAGCACCATCCAGTCAGACAGGCCCTGCATTTCTCTGGCGGGTGCCGAACCCCGGGCAAGCAGGTGAGATGGCGGAGCTGACACATGGGTGGGTGGCAAGAGGCAGTGCGGGGACAGGCCAGGCAGCAGCGCGCCGGGTGGGAGCATGAAGACCCGGGCAGGCACCGAAGGGACACAGACCCCCCGCACGCTCTCCGGCAGGATCACGCCGGGACGCAAGACGGAGGTCTGCCGGTGGTGGCGATGGCGGAGGCAGCTGAGAGGAGACCTACATGCACACTGAGCCTCTCTGCATGGCGGCGAAGGGAGGGGACAGCGGCTCATTCACACAGCTCAGGGCATACATATTCATGCCCTGGTCAGCCAATTAGGACAGGACCAGAAGGAGGCGGGCCGTGGAGGTTAGGGGCGGGCTTAGGAGGATCAGCCTTTTCTTAAAGTGCTAAGAAGACTGGATGGGGAGAGCAAAACCGTGCAGCTCGCACTAAGGAGGAGGCGCAGTGTATGGCAGGCGGCCGGATGAGCAGGCGAGCTCAGGGCACATCGGACTGCAGGCAAAGCTAAGACACGCTTGTCGCTAGCGCAGCCGTTCTCAACCTCTGGATGCGTTGGACTATAACTCCCAGCATCCCCAACCACCCAGCTGGCTGGGGATGCTGGGAGTTGTAGTCCCACATATCTGGAGGGCACTAGGTTGGAGAAGGCTGTACTAAGGAGTTAGTTAGCCCTATTGAAGCCAGTGGGAGTCACTTTCCAGTACAAACCCCTATCAGATCCCTCTGCAAGCCACTGAGTGCTCTTTCCTTCTGGATTAATACACTGACTAGGTTCAGACAACATGATAACCCACACTCAGGGCTGAGTAAGGGTTGTCGTTGAACTGTGGGTTGTCATTGAACCGTGGGTTGTCGTCTGAACCCAGCTGAGATAAGAAACCATGGTGAACAACCCACATTTCACAGCCCAATAACAACCATGGGTTCTCTTTGTGGGTTGATTGTGGTTAAGAAGCCATGGCTTGTTAGTGCAGGTGGGTTCAGACAACACGATAACCCACGTTTCAGCAACAACCCACACTCAACCCATAGTCAACCCCTGAGTGTGGGTTATCATGTTGCTTGAACCCAGTCATTGCAGATAACCATCAGTCCCCACCATGGTCTTTAGGCCATTGTCCCCATGATCCACTCTGGCTGTGTGCAGGCCTAGCTGTGGGGTTACAGAGTGGCAAGGGAAAGGCGCTGTGTGTGTAGCCAGTGATAACTTCCTCCTTATTAGTACAGTACTACTTAATGGTAGTTCAGTACTAAATTTTGAAGTGCAGGCGCTCATCATTACAGCCCCAATGACCATACCCCAAGGACAACCCAAAATGCAGGCAGCTGTGTTGATCCATTATAGATAGATACCCCCAAAGAAAATCAGTCCATAGCATACTAGCTAATTTATTAGGATCAGCTAAAAAAAGTGCCAGAGCTCTGGGACCCAGTGTTCCCACTCCACTACACCATGGCTTCTTTATCAGAGGGGAGAGGGCCATTGCTCAATGGCAGAGCACCCATATTGCGTGCAAAAGGTTCTGGGTTTCATCCCTGGTATCTCCAGGTGAGACTGGGAAAGACTCCTGTGTAAACCCCTGGAGAGCCACTGCCACTGCCAATGAGCTAGATCAAGCATGGGGAACCTATGACCCTCCAGAACTTGTTGGACTACTGTGAAGGATTGAGGCCTACCCAGGCTTGAGTTAGGTTGAAGCCTGAAGGCCCAAATATCTCCTGATGGGAGAAGGCATTTGTGACTTTGGGGGTGCCACAAGGGCAAGGGCCACCCCCCTAACACTGCTACTTGTTGCTCGGTGCCCTTGATGGGGGGGATTGTTTTTCCCTGTCTAGGGCCTGAACATGTGCCTTGGAGGGGAGTCATGGGGCCAAGTGGGGGGTTCTGTGGGGGCCCCAATTAGTGTAGTGATGGGTAGAGGGAGATATGGCATTGGGAGGAGGACTAGCCAGGTAAGGGGAACACAGCCCAGACACTTAATGGCTGTGCCTTGTTCCGGTCCTCCTCGCACCCGCAGGTTTGGTGGTTGCCCTATCAGCCTCCCCTCGGGTCTCCGGATGCTGCTTCTAAATGCCAGATTGGTGCAAAATAAAACCTCCCTCATCCACGATTTAATAGTGGATGAGGCGGCCGATCTGGCATGCATTATCGAGACCTGGGTGGGAGAACATGGAGGAGTTAGTATCTTCCAGCTTTGCCCACCGGGGTACTTGGTGCAGCATCAGGGTAGACCTGAGGGCTGGGGAGGGGGGTTTGCCGTGGTCTATAGGAATTCTCTCTCCAGGCTCCCTGTCTGTCTGACTACTGGTCTGGAGTGTTTGCACCTTGTGTTGGGCCAGCGGGACAGATTAGGGGTTCTGTTGGTGTACCGCCCACCCCACTGCTCAACGGACTCCATTTCAGTCGGGGTTCAGTCCTGGTTTTAGCACAGAAACAGCTTTGGTCACCCTGTATGATGACCTATGCCGGGAGAGAGACAGGGGGAGTGCGACCCTGTTGATACTGCTGGATCTCTCGGCGGCTTTCGATACCATCAACCATGGTATCCTTCTGGAGTGGCTGTCTGAGTTGGGGGTGGGGGGCACTGCATTGCAGTGGTTCCGCTCCTACTTGGATGGCCAGCTCCAGAGGGTGGTGCTTGGGGAATGTTGCTCGGCCCCATGGACTCTCCAGTACGGGGTTCCTCAGGGGTTGGTCTTATCCCCCATGCTATTTAACATCTACATGAAACCACTGTGGGGTCATCCAGAGTTTTGGAGTGCGTTGCCATCAGTACGCTGATGACACTCAGCTCTATTTCTCCTTTTCATCTTCAGCAGGTGAGGTTGTGGATGTGTTGAACCGGTGCCTGGCTGCGACAATGGACTGTTCTGGATGGGATTGCACTCCCCTTGAAGGAGAAGGTTCACAGCTTGGGGGTGCTCCTGGAGCCATCTTTGTCACTTGAGGCTCAAGTGGCCTCAGTGGCAAGGAGTGCCTTCTACCAGCTCCGACTGGTGGCCCAGCTATGCCCCTATCTGGACAGGGATAACCTGGTCTCAGTAATCTATGCTCTGGTGATCTCTAAACTAGACTACTGCAATGGACTCTACGTGGGGCTGCCTTTGAAGACTGTTCGGAAGCTGCAGCTTGTGCAAAATGTGGCAGCCAGGCTTATTGCGGGGACCGGAAGGGCCTAGCACATTACACCGGTTCTGGCCCATTTGCACTGGCTGCCAATATGCTTCCGAGCCGAATTCAAGGTGCTGGTTCTAACCTAAAGCCCTACACAGCTTAGGACCACAATACCTGACGGAACGTCTCGTCTCTCCCAAGCGCAATCTACCCTGGACACTACACTCAACATCTGGGGCCCTCCTCCAACTGCCACCTCCAAGAGAGGTTCGGTTGGTAGCAACAAGGAGGAGAGCCTTCTCAGTGGTAGCCCCCCCCCCAATTATGGAATAAGCTCCCCACTGAGACCCACCTGGCACCAACCTTACTATCTTTTCGGCGCCAGGTTAAGACTTCCCTCTATGCCAAGGCATTCAATAGTTAAGAGCTCAAAATAGCACGGGGGGGAGGAATTGTCACTTGTAGACTTAGTTTTATTAACTTTTGGATTGTATTTTAAACTGTGCTTTTTAATTTGGTTTTTAATCTTTTTAACTATTTTGTATGTTTTTATTGTTGTTTTATGTACCGCCCCGAGAGCTTCGGCTGTGGGGCAGTATAGAAAATAAATAAATAAATAAATAAATAAATGTCCTGGTTTTAAATTTGAAAAAAATGGTCACCTTACCCAGAGGGATACAGGTTCTGTACCCCTGGATTAGAGGGAAGTGGACCATTTGGTGGGGTGTTTCCCCCAGTCTCCACTAGCAATCTTCCCAGGAGGAAAGTGTAGTCATAACTGTATTCCAGTTAGGTCTTTTAAATCTGTGCTCCCTCCTGAATATCAATAATTTGAAAAGGCATACAGAAGCCTCTCTTGTAATCTGCTTCAATCCTGCAAAACAAAATCAAAATTTTGTTGCTCGTCCTTCCCCTCCTCCTCCTAGAATCCGGCAATGCCGTGATTTATCTGGAATATCCGTGGACTCCTTCTCCCATGCTCTTACCCAGCTATCAGGCTGTATACCAGGACTAGTTATGGGACAGAGGAAAGTTGCTCTGGGAGCTAGCATAACAAGTGAGGAGGGAGTTATGGAGCCTGAAGAAGTAGAAGATCAGTCATCTGCTGGTGGGTCCTTGGACCCAAATATCCTGGCCCACCAATTTAATACAATAACTGAAGCTGCCCTTGAAGTGGTGGCACCATCTATAACTCGTCTGGTAACACAGCGTCATCCTCAGCCATGGATGCATGTAGAGTTGCGACTGGAGCGAGCCTCAGTCCGCCAGTTAGAGAGGCGATGGAAGCGGAATCCATCAGATGAACTGCGTCTGAATTTGAGATCTGCCCTTACTACTTATTATCGTCATGTAGATGAATCTCGGAAGGGTTATCTGCAAAGGAAGATTCAGTCCCAAGCCTCTACGCCACGTCAGCTATTTGCTACATTTAATACCTTATTGAATCCATCGGCTGGTTGTGATGAGAATCACGCAATTTGTGATCTTACAGCAAGCGACTTGGCTTCCTTTTTTTGTTCAGAAAGTGTCTACAATTGTAAATTCATTTTCACTGGATGGGTCTTCACCACCATTTTTGTCAGCAGGTTTGCCACAGCCTTCAGCTCAGTTTGCAGACCCGTCTCTTCAGACTGGGTTTGACTTTGTTCCAGTTACTGAGTCAACTGTGGCACAGTTTATTTCCTCTTCTCCTCCTACCTCGTGTCCTGCTGACCCTTTCCCGTCCTTTCTTTATTTGACGCTTTTACCTTTGTTTTTGCCTCATATAACTTATCTGGTGAATTCTTCACTTTCACTGGGTATTTTTCCGGAATGTTTCAAGCATGCTTCTGTACACCCCTTGTTAAAAAAGCCTAATTTAGACCCTTCAGCTTGTGTTAATTATCAGCCCTATTTCACTTCTTCCTTTTCTTTCTAAGATTTTAGAAAGTGTAGTTCTCTCCCAATTGATGGCTTATTTAATTAGATTTAATCTCCTAGATTCTTTTCAATTGGGGTTTCGTTCAGGCCACTCCACAGAAACAGCCTTAACTTATGTGATGAATGATATCTTAGTGGCGAAAGCTCAGCGTCAAACATCTGTGTTGATTCTGCTGGATCTTACGGCAGCTTTTGACACACTCAACCACCATATTCTGCTTTCAAGGTTGGCATCACTGGGAATCAGGTGCAATGCTTTATCTTGGTTTGGTTCCTTCCTTTCTAATCGCTCTTGTTCTGTTTTGTTTCAGGGTTCAGTTTCAGATGTTTTCCCATTATTAGTGGGAGTTCCACAGGGTTCAGTCTTGGGTCCTCTTCTTTTTTCATTGTATACTTGTCCTCTTGGACGTTTGGTTTCTGATCGGGGTTTTCAGTATCACACCTATGCAGATGATACACAGATATATTGAAGCTTTGCATCCATTGATACTGCAGTGTGGCAATCCGTGACGGAATGCCTGTCAGGCGTTTCCTCATGGATGACCACACATCATCTGAAACTGAACATGGATAAGACTGAAATTCTGGTATTTCAACCTGATCGTGTGTCAGCTCCCTTATTATGTCCTTCTTTGCATATCCAGGGCTCAGTTGTGGCCCTGGTTTCAGCTGCCAAGAGCCTTGGTGTTTTGCTGGATGATCGTTTGTCCTTGCGTCCTTTTATTAATAGGACTGCTAAGGCATGTAATTTTCACCTTTTGAACATTCGCAGGATTCGCAAGTTTTTGTCTCCTGAAACAGCCCATCTGCTTGTTCAGGCTTTGGTGGTATCCCGCTTGGACTATTGTAATAGCTTAATAGCTGGCTTGCCCTCTTCTGTGCTTCTTCCACTGGTTCTGGTTCAGAACAGCGCTGTTCGTGTTGTTCTGAACTTGCCCCGATACTCCCATATTACTATGGCCCGTAGGAATCTTCATTGGCTACCCATTCGGACTAGGGCCCAATTTAAATTATTGGTTCTTGCCTTCAAGGCTTTGCGCTCTAATGTTCCTCATTACTTATCATCTAGGCTTTCCTGGTATGTTCCTGGTAGGAATTTAAGATCAGTGGGCCAGGGATTATTAGCAGTCCCACCGACACACTCTGCCTTGTCAAGGCTGCGAACCTTTCAGGACCTGGTTCCACTTTTGTGGAACAGGCTTCCCATGGACCTCCGATTGGAGGAGGATCTTTCCCGCTTTCGAACGGGATTAAAGACTTATCTTTTTAGTCAGCCAGAATGAGTGGTTGGGCTAATGTGGTGGTTGCTGGGATTTGATACTGCATAGTAAGTGGTTGGTGTTGGTTATTTTATTGTATTGTTATGTTTACTGTATATGTTATTTGTCCCGCCCTTTGGTATAAGGGGCGTTATAAATAAACGTTTATTATTATTATTATTATTATTATTATTATTATTATTATAAAATCAAACCTGAACTGTTTTTAGAATGTAACTCCCTAAGTAACTGTAAAATTAGGTTCTACATTTTAACCAAATTTGTTTCCGTTCAAGGCTGGTTCAAATACTGCAATATTATCAGGTGCATATTATAGGCCTGTGTGCATTCTTCTCTGCACCCACTAAACCAGTTAACATGTGAAAAGCACATACATTCTCTAACATTGTGATCTGGTTCGCATGGCACAACAGCCCACCGTGGCTTAATTTAGCTGCGGGGGCTGTTGCATTGTGCAGGGCACCAAGGGCGGTGCCAGGGCCGGCACTACCGCTAGGCAAACTAGGCAGTTGCCTAGGGCGCGTGGCTGAAGAGGGTGCAGAAACGCTGTGCTCCTCTTCGCTGCCGCCGCCCCCCTACCACTGCTGGGCCGCCCCCCCTCACTGCCACTGCCGGGCTGCCGCCGGGCCGCCGCCACCCCGCTGCCACCCCCCCCGCTGGGCCGCCCCCCCCGCCGGGCTGCTGCCGCCGCCACCGTCGTCACCCCCCCGCCACCTACCTTCTCTGCGCCGCTTCCGGAGCCCCGCCCACGCTGTTTTGGCAGGAGGAACCAGGGCAACAGGGCTTAAACAGCCCTGTTGCCCTGGTTTCCCCGGCCAAAAAATAGAGCGCGGGGTCCTGTCGCGTCACTTCCTCGGAGGAGGAGGAGGTGGCGGCCAGGGCGGGAGGAAGGTAGGTGGCAGGGGGTGGCGGGGGTCCAGCGGCTGCGGGGGGGGCAAGGGGGGGCGGTCAAGGCGGTTAACAAGAAAAGCACCAAGGCTGGTTTTTTTGTTTTTCTTTGCTCCGGAGCCCCTCCACGGCACGAGAGTGGGGGCGCTAAATATAATATCGCCTAGGGCGCCAAACTGCCCTGCACCGGTCCTGGGTGGTGCTAGGTACCATAAAGATCCGGGGCTCAGGCCCACAGGACAAGAACATGCACAAATTTGCGTATGCTAATTTACATATACTCTGAAGTCTGTGTGTGTTTAAAGGAGCCTCAAACAACCCCTGCCACCTGGGTTTGTTCAGTGGGTTCATTCAGAGCCAGTGTGGCGTAGTGGTGAGAGTGTTGGACTGGGAGTCGGGAGATCTGGGTTCTAGTCCCCGCTCGGCCATGAAACTCACTGGGTGACTTTGGGCCAGTCACTGACTCTCAGCCTAACCTACCTCACAGGGTTGTTGTGAGGATAAAATGGAGAGGAGGAGGAGGAGGATTCTGCAAGCCGCCTTGGGTTCCTTGCAGGAAAAAAGGCGGGGTATAAATATAATAAATAAATAAATAAATAAATAAATAAGACAAACCAGGGTAAGCCAGGCACCCATGGGCACCATGCAAAAATGGTACCCGTTGCCGCCAGGCATGATGGGACAGCCCCCATGGGTAAATTGAGCTGCAGTGGGCTGTCGTGACATGTGAACAGGCCCTGTGTATTCTGCACCAGAAAGACAGGACCAAATGTGACTCCTTGGCACATTTCCAGAGTATACACGGAATGCTCTGGAATACAGAGTGTACATGACCCTGTTGTCTTTTGCTTATGGTTTTATTAGCATTTAAATGTGAACTTTTCTATGAACTGCTGTAGCCATGTGCAGATGTAACTTCCATTTTAAGTAAACAAAAATGCCACAGAGCACACAACTGAACAGAAAGAAAATATATTATCGAAAAATATCACGGTAGCCCCTCAGAAAGAGATATGTGTCGACTGGCCATGACAAGGAATAAACATATATATATATATATATATATATAACAGTGAAAAAACATGTTGTGACAAACAACATGAGATATAGTACGTAGTAGTAACAATGAAGACACCAGAATGCTGCAAGCATGTGCCAAAATATATAATATAAACAAACACAGCCAATCAACAATAGATGAAAAATATGTGACACAAAAAGTAAGCAGGTCAGTAACAATAAGTAAAACTACAGTAAACAAAGTATAAGCAAAGGCAAAATGAGAGAGGGGAAAACAATCTGAATGTAATGATTAACAGGTGACAAAATCAAAGCAAGGCTAACGATAAAGAAAAGAAGGACAAACAATGTTGGCAAATAATAACAGTAGATAAAACTACTATAAGCAGACTGTTATACAGGAATCCGGATTGTAAAGCCTGTTTCGTCATATGTGACTTCATCAGAACAAGTCTTCTTAAGGTCCCTGCTTACGAGTAATTACCCGGAAGGTAAAAAATAACATGGTTTCCATCTATAAAACTTATAGTTTGGACTGCACCCATGGACTGATATTTTTCGATAATATATTTTCTTTCTGTGCAGTTGTGTGCTCTGTGGCACTTTTGTTTACATATTATCCATTATCAGCTGCAGCCTTCACTGTCTTTGTGACTTCCATTTTAAGGTCTGAGCTATCCGTCTCCTTTACATGTTATTATTATTTTTTAATTAAGAAAAAATACTTGATTTTGCTCTAGTAAGTCCAAGTGCTTGTGTGCCTAAACCCCCACAATGCCTAGCTGTCTAGCCACATGTTACTGTGCTATCAGTCTACAGGAACTGGACATTTGGTGTGTTAAGTATTATGGGGACAAACAGGCTTTCAGTCTGTTCCTAATTACTCTTGGGCATAAATGGTTCAGTTGCCCACAGGCCAGGAATCTGTGGCTGGTGGTGGTTTTACCTTTTGGGGTTCAGGTATCAACATAAACACTGATGAACCTAGCCAAGATTTGGTATGCTGTAGGTCAAACCCAGCCTGTACTAGAGCAGAAGAAGCATAGTTACTTTACCTCGGCCAGCTGACTCTAGTATATAGATGGAGAAGAATGTTAAGGATGAATGAGCAAAAGCCTGTTCAATCTCATGACACAGAGTTCCAATTAGATATTTGGATATCTGGATCACCTCAGACTTGGAGGGTTTTATTGCACTCCAGTCATAATGAACTACTCCAAGAGATAAAACAGGACTTGGCTAGATGGACTTAATTAAATGTTTTGGAACCAGGAGACAATATCCTCTCTGTGTTCTGCCCTTTGAACAGCTTGACAATAATTGGGCAAAGGATGGAGTTGTTCCTGACCCATTTCCAGTCAGAAGTGTTCAGAAAAGATCAGCAGGCATTACTCTCAGTGTTATCCCTGGAGGCAAGGAGACTAACAGTTATGGTCAGTTTAGGTTCCCATCACGCACTGGGTGTTAACTGATATCCCTAATTGGAGTTTAGCATTATATCAGCTCCCCCTCTCACATTCACAAGCATCTGTTGTCTAGACTTCCCTGCCTCTACCCACCTTCTGAACATCCCTGCTTGGCCAGGACTGTAGTAGGGCACTCCATTGTTCATTAATGTTTAGCTCCAAGTCAGCAGTGGCCTTTATCACAGCCCCATCCTTACTGATACTTCCTGATATTTAATATCCCCAGGCTGACTCTAGGCCTCTCACCTACTAAAGTATCACAAATTGATAGCACACTCCCAGGTTCTAGTTGCAGCTTTTATTAGCATCCATCCAGGAGAGAACCCCCCCCCCCTACAAGAAACCATTAGCACCTATGCCTGCAGGGTAACTAAACTACCCTTTTTCACACCAGCGGTGCTGCCTGCAGCCTTTACCTGAGCTGCTGGCTATGTGCAGCAGAAGCTTAAGGGGGGTTGCTGAGGTCTCTTTTGTGCATCAGCAAAAGGCACAGATGTGCAAGCCAGACTGTGCAACTGAAAGTTTTGCTTTCTCTTCATCCAGACAGGTTTGTTACAGCATTAAATCTCTGATCCCATATGGGGATTCCCAATTGTCTGCCTGACTGAGTACTTTCAGATATAAACAAAATATTAAACAAACATCTAAAAAATGCATTTATCCCAAGTGATTCTAGATGTCACTGAACAATTGTAACAGAGGAAAAAATCCCTCCTAGAGGGCAACCAAGTTTGGTAAGAGATTGCAAGCTAATCTTTTAGCACTAACATTTGCTCTCATGTGTTGTCTTGGTGAACCCTGTGAACATACCTAAATTGGCCAAGGGTCTGCTTCCCACTTGAATCAGACACTCCATTCCACATTAACATTTCATTTCAGACAGCAGCCTTCAGCAGACACTGTGCGCATTGTTTCCTGCTAGTTAATATCCATTTTTTTACATGAGTAAAAACACCGATAATTCAAACCACAAGGAATCTCTGTGGCATGAAAGGATCATTTGTATGAAACATGTTAATGAATGCTATCATGATTCCCACTTACTATTTTTATGTCGCTTGCCTCCTTCTGCATGGGGCAGAGTGCAAGATCCTGACACGGTTTCAGCGCCATCATTCTGCTTCCCCATATACCTATCACATCTTCTCTCAGAAGGGGAGAACCGTAGGGAGGGGATGGTACTTCCATCTTGCTGGTGACATAGAGGACTGGGACTTTTCCTTTCAGTTCCCATTGGAAGAAAAAGTTCTCTTCTTATTACTGCCATTGGCTTGGCTCTGCCCTGCAAGAGGAATACAGAAAATTAGGAATGTGATTGTTTCTCAGAACAGGAAAGTGGTGAGACAGGAGTGCCTTCAATTGATCCTCTTTGGGATTGAGATCTTATAGTCCAGGTGAAGGAACTCGGTGAGCCTGGAGAAGAGAAGACTGAGGATACGGGGACATACATCATAGCACTCTTCAAATATCTGGAGGGCTTTCACATAGAAGCAGGTATGAGAATCTGAATTCTCATACCTGCTTCTATGTGAAAGCCCTCCAGATATTTGAAGAGTGCTATGATGTATGTCCCCGACCTGTATCCAGGGCCGGTGCTACCATTAGGCCAACTAGGCAGCTGCCTAGGGCACAGGGCTAAAGGGGGCGCCAGAAACACCTTGGGGAAAAAATACAGTGCTCTCAAGTGGGAAGGGGGGCGCTAAATATCTGATCTTGTCTAGGGCACCAAACTGCCTTGCACCAGTCCTGCCTGTATCAACACAACACCCAGAATATGGATCAGCACCCATGAAGCTTGAAAAAAGCCTGAAATGCATCATCTATTTTTAGACTATAGCTGGAACTGCAATAAAAGACTGGTGCCCTTGTATGCTAGGCATGACAAAAGGAATTATGGCATAGGCCAGCCTTCCCCAACCTGCTGCCCTCCAGATGTGTTTTTAAAAACTGACATTGCTGCAAGCCATGCTGATAATGTAATGGGTCAGTTTGCATGACACAATAGTCCATCATGGGTTAAGTTACCTTTGAGGAGTGGTGGCACAATGCTGGCCACCATTATGAATATGTGACCCCGGACCGGGGTTTGTCGTGTCATGTGAACCTGGCCAGCAGAGCTTATTTGACGGCTAAACAACCCTTGCATAACCCTACAACAGAATGTGGGTTTTGCGAGTGTTGTTTAGTCGGGTTCACATGACCCGACAACCCCCAGTCGGGGGTTGTGTATTCATAATATAGGCCGCAACTCCGTAAGGGTAAATTAACCCTTGATGGGCTGTCATATTGTGTGAATCAGGTCACTGTATAGTTAGGCCCCAAGTGGGAGACCAATGTGGGCTCAGGTTCTGGCTACATATGAACTGTAGAGGACCAGGAGACCTATAGGAGAGCTCCGCATTCCCAAAATAATCACAGTGCAACTGTGTTCTAAAGCCACTATGTTGCAGGCCAGGGTTATCACTTTTGTGGGAGGTTCTTAGCCACCTAGAGTGAGCTGCCATGATCACATTCTACTAAACCTCTCAGAGATTGCTGCTAAACCTTATCAGTGGCAGTAATTTTTGGCCTATACATAATCACATTGGAAAAGACTATAATCCTGGACTGAAAAGTCAAACTGTGGTGACTGGTTAAGTCCATAGACCAGCCTGCCCGAACCTCCCCCCCCCCAATGTTTTGGACTACAATTCCCACCATCTCTGGCCATTGGCCATTCTGGCTGGGGTGGAAGGGACCTAAAGTCAAAAACATCTGGAAGGCACCAGTTTGGGTAAGGCTAGATTAGGCAATTTCCATAACTGGTTCCTGTCCACCTCAGAGAGTGGCTGTACCACAAATTCCCTCAGGTTTGCCCAAATCTGGATGATCTGCATTGATGCCACTGCTAGTGCAGTTAGCTAATTTTAGACTCTGGACTTCAGTCTTGCAGGGTTGGGGGAGGCTCTTTATGTGATGATACTTACTTGAAAATGTGTTAAGCCAGCCCTGCTGCATTTGGAGTCTCTCCTCCTCCTTCTGCTGTGTAGTGCCCCGGACCTCTGCTCCAAAGTCCTGCCCTCACCGCACCTCCGTTTGCCGCATTCTACAAATATTTGATTTACAGTTTTGAATTAGCGCTTCATATACTTATATACATGCAATTATCAAAACAACCCCCCCTGTAGATTTTAGATATCTCCTGCTAAGAAGCACACATGTTTCTTATGTAACGTCATATAAAAATAGTGATACATATATTAATTCCTTCTGCACCAGGCAGCCACAGATGAATTCCTTTTCTCAGAATCTGCTGCCGTCATACCTCCTTTGCAAATTGTAGCTGCAAGTACTTTGATAACTGGATTAAGGAGAGCCTTGCCTGCCTACACTGCGGCTCCTGGCTCCTCTTCTCTTTTGTGTCCTCTGTGAAAATGCTAATTCAAACACAGCAGCTCTCCCAAAGTCTCTGGCAGCAAACTGATGCCAGGAGACTCTTCTCCTTCTTCCCCCTTCACTCCATCACCCCATTTAATAACAGAAGAACAATTGGATGTGTTAAAAACACTGCGACGCATCAGCCCTCCTCTCTTGTGCCTCCAGAAATAGGTTCTGTGGGGAGAGCATGTGACAATTTAGAGCCAAGGAAACTTGGAGGTTAGCACAGGTTTCTTGCCAAGCTAGCATGAGAGATTCCTGCTGCTGTTGACTGACCATGAGATTTTCAGTGTTAGCAACACACACGCAGGGACTGAGCCAAACCACAACATCTACACCTGGCTTGCACAACTTGTGACCACCAAGCTGAACATAGCCCATCAGTCATGTATGGCGGTCCACCAGAGGCTCAATAAGCCTCGTGTTATTGCGGGGCTGCAAGAACAACCACCTCACAGGACCATACATGGTTGCAAGGTGGCCTGTATTTGGCTTGGTGGGTCACAATTGTGCAGGCCTGGTCTAGGTTCAGAATCTCATCATTCAGGGTTTACAGTCTTGTACAGTGGGGATGGGCAGAAAGTAGCTCTCCAGATGTTTTGGACTTTGACTCCCAGCATTCCTGACAATTGGCCATGCCCAAACATCTGGAGATTTACCTTCTGCCCACCCCTGATGTAGAGGACGGTAGTGGTAGGGCTGGCCCAAGGCATTTTATTTATTTATTTATTTATTTATTATATTTATGAATCACCCATCTGGCCAGACATCCGGCCACTCTGAGCGATGTACAATCCAATAAAATACAAGGGGGGAGGGACACACACACAGTATAAATCATATTTAAAAGCAGCACAAAACTTTAAAATCCTAACCCACCCCATATTTCCGCCTGAAAAGCCACGTTTTTATGCCCGGTGGAAGCTAATCAAGGAAGGGACATGGCAGAGGTCACTGGGGAGAGAGTTCTATAAATTGGGGGCTGCCACAGAAAAGGCCCTCCTCCTAGTCCCCAACAGCCTGGTTTTCTCTGGCTGATGGGACAGGGAGAAGGCCGTCCGTGGCAGATCTTGTTGAGCAGCCTACTTGATGTTGCTGGAGGCGCTCCTTGAGATAAACTGGACCGGAGCCATAGAGGGTTTTAAAGGTCAACACCAACACCTTGAATTCGGCTCGGCAAACAACTGGTAGCCAGTGCAACTCTTTGAGCACTGGAGTGATGTGATCACGCCGACGGCAGCCTTTAACCAGGCGAGCTGCTGCATTCTGTACCAGCTGCAACTTCCGAACTGTCTTCCAGGGTAACCCCACGTAGAGCACATTACAGTAGTCTAGGCGAGAGGAGACCAAGGCATGAACCACTGATGGGAGCAGATGATTAGGAAGGTAGGGGCTCAGCTGCCGTATCAGATGGAGCTGATACAGCGCCGCCCGGCTCACAGCTGACACCTGAGCCTCCATGGACAGCTGGGAGTCTAGAATGACTCCCAAGCTGCGGACCTGGTCCTTCAGGGGTAGATGTACCCCATTCAGCACCAGGTCAACATCCCCTAACCTTCCCTTGTCTCCCACCAGAAGTACCTCGGTCTTGTCGGGGTTCAGTTTCAGCATGTTCCTTCCCATCCAGCCACCCACTGCCTCCAGGCACTTGGACAGGGTCTCAACGGCCAACCTCGGTGAAGACTTGAAGGAGAGGTAGAGCTGTATGTCATCCACATATTGATGACAGCGCACCCCAAACCTCCTGACTCAGGCAGAATAGGAAATGATGTGTGCGTTGTTCCCACTCCACCCGCTGGTCTAGGCACATAGTAGTAGTAGTAGTAGTAGTAGTAGTAGTAATAATAATAATAATAATAATAATAATAATAATAATAATTCTTACCCACCTCTCCATCTAGATCGAGGCGGGGAACAGCAAATAATATAAAATACATAGACTAAACAAAACACAATACATACTATTAAAACATCTTAAAAACATCATAAAAACATCATTAAATCATCTTAAAATATCTTAAAGGCTGGGCAAGTTATTTTGGCAGACAAACCCACATGCCTCTTCTTGGGAGTAAAAACAGAATATTAATACATCCAATAACTAAATTTTCTGCCCTTTCATGACGCCCAAAATCAGCTGCTTTACATTGCCTAATGGCAGAGCAGGATTGCCACTTTCTGGAAAGTATCAGGGAAAGGTCAAAAGTCAGGGAATGTCAGGGAAAGTCAGGGAAATTGTGATTAAGATATACTTGTGTAATGGATTTGTTGAGAGGGTGGCCGGGTGACCGGCCAGATGGGCGATTAATAAATATAAGAAATAAATGCCGCTGCAACTGCAAGAGGACAGTCTGCACTTGAGGCAGTTGGAGTAGAGAAGCGGCAGAATTCATGTGTAGTGTAATGATGCACACATATTCCATAATTTGGTTATATGATTTTGAAAATGTTTATTGGCTAATGGTTGTTAATGGTAAAACAGAATAAAATGAACCTGCATGTGATAGCATTATTTTATTATGGAGAAGCTGACTGGCTTCTTGCAACTGGTAATTTATGCATTCAAACAAACTGGAATCAGTTTCAGTTTATTTGAAGATGTGAATATTTTGACAGGGGTCAGCAAATTGTGGCTGGCTGGACTTAGTAGCCAGTCATTATTTCTTCTAGCCAGCTGTAAAGTCCAGTCCTACCACAGTTTGTCTCCCAGTCCCAGCAAGTGTAGCTGCCAAAAATGAACATTGTGGCACTTTACAAAACCTACTTTGCAAGTGCTGGAAAAAAGGGGGCGGGGTGTAGGAAGCACCCTTAGCAGCAGAATCTTTGGGGTGGGTGGGTTGGGAGTGCTCATGTGCCCATGGGCTGCACTCACTTTTCCAAATGTGGATAACCCAGCGGTACATGAGGTCCCACCGCCAAAACCAAAGATTATGCAGGAAAGGGTGTTTTGTGGGTCACCACCTCAGTTGCCTCCCCTTTCCAGCAGGATCCCCATGGGTTTTTTTGGGTGAGCACAAGTCCCAAGTGTCCTCTTAGTTTTGCCACTGAGCCCAATTTGCTAGCACCTTGGGGAGTGGCAAAACCTGGGGTGATTCCCAGTGCCGGGGGGTACACAAGTTTGACATTACTTTGACACATGTCAAACTGAACCTGTCACTAGGAATCCCCTCCAGTTTTGAAGGTTCCCCCGATGCTAGCAGTAGGGGGACACTTGCAAAACTGGGGGGGGGCACTAGAGACACCTGATCTCCCCCAAAGAAACCAGGGGATCACACTGCAAAAAGCAGGGGGGGGGAGCCCCTTTCTGCAAACCGAGATCTTCTGGGACTTGGCAAGGAGCTGACAGGTCCGGACCTGTCAAACCTGTCAGCTCCTCGTAAAGGGGGGGAATATCTGCAGTCTGAGGTAGGAACTGTACAGGGTCAGTGCCTGCTGGATTTGGCCAGCAGGCACCCACCCTGTCCAGTACCTAGCCCAGGGACTCCCTTGTGCTAACCCATCCTGCCCAATTTGTGCAAATTGGGCAGGTCGGGTTAAAAAAAACAATAATAAGGGCAATTATTTGCGCACATTATTGGTGCTTTTTAAAAAAACAAAACAACAGCAGGGGCAACCATGGGCAGCCCTCCAACGTACCACAGGGGGTCCTTGGAGGGGCACCTCATGGTTTCCCCCATGGGGATAGCAAAAGTGGACTTGACAAAGGTTTAAAAAAAGGTAAAACAAAACAAAACATGGCAAGCCTGAAACAGCTCATCATGGTGGGGATTGGGGGAAACCTTTGCCAACTGTTCCAAAGTGCCACTTGGGCACTTTTGGGGTGGCTGGCAATGGTGGCCGTCCGGTAGCCACTTGGCAAGAGTGGCAAGGTTTTTTTTGCTGCTCTAGCCAAGCAGCTCGCTTGTAGTCGGGATTGACCCACAATGGGGCAACCCTATGTGGGGCAAACAGACCCCCCTACACGCTATGGCTTGTCAGGGTGGCTTAGAACCCCAAAATAAGCCAGCCTGACAAAGCTGTCCTGGGTTCACGTGACATGACAACCCACCATGGCTTATATGCCATGGTGGGTTGTTGTGTCATGAAACCCAATCTCAATGTTTAAAGAAGCTCATATTGAAGCTCCTATCTTGAACAACAACAAAATACCTTTCAGTACTTGTGTAGTTTTAATCCATTTAATAAAACCATTATTTAATGCAATGTAACCCATGAATTCTTTTAACTTGAGGTTATTTTTGAATGGTGGTCAGGGAAATTGACAAAAGTTGGTCAGGGAAAGGGAAAATGAATTTTTAGTGGCAACCCTGTCTAAGAGCCAGCTCTAGCACATTATAGCACAGTGGCTGGGGGTATATATCTTCCTGTCCCCGTGCTCATTCTTTTTTATTTTCTTTTTTTAAAGACCCATAGCAAAGAACTCCGCACCAATTTGCAAGCTGATTTAGAAAATATATGAATAATGCATGATATGCACAATGCCAGGTTGTCTTTGTGGATGATCTGATCTACTGTGGTTGGATGCTAACCGTAAAGGTAATGATGGTGCCGTGATGGTGCCTTCTTTTTTCAGGACTGGGCTCTCTTCAGTGGAGAAGCATCTGTCTCCACTAGCCAAGGCATGATCCGATCCTCTTCAGCAACTTTCCCCTTGGCCTTGTTCCCCCAGAATGAAATGGGTGATTAATAGGCTGCTAGTACTGATGAAATTTCTCAGAGAGCCAGGATGGATTTAAACATAAAAGGATTTCAAATTGCTGGCACTTGGATCCTGCCTTGTGTTATGGGGAGCTATTGATTTTACTACACATGGGGGCAGACGGCAAAGGAAGATTTTTTTTTTTTAAGACACAGATGTGGACACATTGAAAGACAGTGGAACTGTTATCCACAATGAGAACGGATTCCAACCTACGGCAAATATAGCGTGTGTCCTGCCCTCCCTACCCCTGGAGCAGTGATATCAGGCCCGTGAACCTCTTTCATGTATCATAATCTCAGTCCTGGATTAGCCATTAAGCAATATAAGCACGTGCTTAGGGCACCAAGGGAAGGGGGGCACCACAGAGTACCAGAGTACCACAAATCTTTGCATTTGCATTTCCCCCCCTTATAACAGTTTTATTTAAAAAATGCATAAAACAGTGATGAAAATTTGTATTTCTTTCTGTTGCCCTAGTTATAAGTAAGTAATTGGCTTATATTGCTTGCTGCTATTTAGTGTTAAATAAATATAATAAAAAAAAACAGTCTATATTTAATATAGTTGTGTGTTCTGGCTGTTGTGACATGTATCACAATCACCAGCTGTGGCACATTGTTTACAAATGAAAGGAACAGAATGGCTGGTAAACAAGTTATGTTTTGTCTCCTACTTCCTGTGTGTTTCTCATGGGAAAAGTAGGTGTGAAAGAAATACGAGCTGGTCACGTGGTTTGTATGTTCTGATGACGTACTGACTTGTTGTTTTCTGTCTGTAGCCATTTTGGAGAGATGTGGAACTGTTCTTCTCTTCTTCAATCTCTTGTCTTCTGACTAGTGCTTGCTGGACTAAATGCAATCATGTAATGTCTTAGCTGAGGTGGAGTAAACACCTTGCTCCACTGGATTAAATGCTTGCTATGCATTATACTCTGCACATGGACTGTAACTAGGAGATGTATGCGCTCTGTAGAATATACTTGCTAAAGTAAATAAACAGGTAGAATAGACCTGTGGAGTTTACAGAGTTATTTCCTTATTACTGGAATCTGCAAACAGGAGGAAGCTGAGCTGGCTGACATCCGATACACTGGATGTGCTGCGCTGGGAGTGGGAGAGACAGATCTGAACTTCTGTGTGTGGATTTATGGGCGTCTGCACACGGGAATAGGATTTTAAATCTTCCATCTCACTCGAGCGAGGCACTCTGCTTTTCCTCCTGGGAGTAGGATCATACTTGCGTGGAAGCTGTACAAGTTGAGCTGACAGGCAACCAGATCAGAATCTGACCATGGAGTATGTGTCAGGCAAGCTTCTCTCTGAGTGGGAGAAACGGCAAGGGAAGAAAAGCAATGCTGGACGTAAATCAGCAGACAGCGCGGCTGACGTGGGGCACAACCAAGCTGGGGATCACAATAAGCTGGGAGTTACCCAGGCTACAGCTTTGAAAGTAAGGAAATGTTTTTCTTGTGAATCTACATCGCATCTTAAAAAAGACTATAATTTTAAGGGCAAGAAGAAGAAAAAACCCAAACAGGAAGCTACCAGTACACCTGAGGAGGCATTTAAAATGGGCAAAAGTTTAATTGCTAGGGTGGGAGTTTCTGATGGCAATCTTTGGATTTTGGATTCAGGTGCGAGTCATCACATGGCAAATTCTAGAGACATATTTCAATCTCTGGAAGAATGTGGGAATCAACACGTGGAATTAGCTAATGGAAAGCGAATCCAGGTGACAGCTGCAGGAACAATTGACTTTGCTACTTTGGGTCAGCAAAGGGCACTGTTTGTTCAAGAGCTGGATACAAACTTAATTAGTATTTCACAATTAGCTAATGATGATTATGAAATATGTTTTTCTGACAGCAACTGTGTAATTTCACATGAAGGGGTGATCTGTGCAAAAGGTGATTTGCAGAATTCTCTGTATGTTATAAATCCATTTGTAACACATAATGAGAGGGCAAAGTATGCAAATTGTAAACCCCATGACAATTGTGTGCATATTTTCCATAAATGTTTCGGGCATGCCAATTACAGGAGCATCGAGAAGATGCCGGGTCTGTGTGAGGGTATGAAAATGAAACCTTGTTCTAAGTATGTGGAATGTGAAGTATGCAGTACAGCAAAGTCACACAGATCTAACATTCAGAAACACAGTGATAGAGTTAGCACAAGAATCTTTGAGCTGGTACACTCTGATGTTGCTGGACCATTTGAAAATAGCTATGGGGGAAACAGGTACTACATGACTCTGATTGATGATTATTCTCGATTTTGTTTTGTTTATCTTCTGCAGCATAAGTCTCAGGTTCAAGAGAGATTTGAATTATTTGTTAAATGGGCTGGGAACAGATATAAACAATATCCAATAGGAGAATTACTCTCAGATGGTGGGGGAGAGTACATGAGTACAAAGTTCAAGAAATTCTTGGAAAGTGAGGGCATTGGGCACAGAGTCACGCCCCAAAACTCACATGGTGTAGCTGACAGTCAAAACAGAACACTCCAGGAAATGATGAGGGCTCAATTAGCTGACTCACAGGTGGGAAACCGTTTCTGGGGGGATGCACTGTCAAATGCCAATTACCTGCTGAACAGGTTACCAAATACCACAATTGGGAAAACTCCATATGAAATGTTTCATGGGAGGAAACCGAAGATAGCACACGTGCACATTTTTGGGTGTAAATGTTTTGTTCATATACAGGCTCAAAACAGAACAAAGCTATCTCCAAGAAGCTTTGAATGTTTTCTGCTGGGGTATGATGCACAAACAAAAGGGTACAGGTTGTGGTCACCACACCACAACAAGGTAATTCTGAGCAGGGATGTGATTTTTCACGAGCAAACAAATGAACAGAAATAGCTGGTGGAATTGCCAATGCATGCAATGTCTGAAACACAGCAGGATGCTTCTGGGACAGAACAAGCCACTGGGCAGATATCTGGGGAGCAGGAGGGAGGTGAACAATCTCTTAGGCGTTCAACCCGAGAACGCAAAACACCTGTTAGATATCAGGATGAATTCCAAAGTGGGAAAACTGTTGTACATAAAGCTCTCAAAATAGCTTTAGAACCACAGAGTTTTGAGGAAATTCAAAGCATGGAACCAAAAGTGAAGAATGATTGGTTTGAGGCCATGCAGGATGAAATCAATGCAATGCATGAAAACAACACATGGAGTCTAGTATCTTTGCCTGTGGGGCGCAAAGCCATCACCTGTAAATGGGTGTACAAGGTGAAGACAAATCACCAGGGGCAGGTGGAGAGATACAGAGCAAGGCTCGTTGCAAGGGGGTTTGCACAAAAACATGGGGTAGATTTTGATTCCGTGTTTGCACCAACAACAAGGTATGCAACTGTCAGACTGTTGTTGAAATTGGCAGCACAAAGAAAAATGATGGCATTTCATTTTGATGTAAAAACTGCTTTTTTATATGGTGAATTACAAGAAGAAATCTACATGCAGCAACCAAAAGGTTTTGTAGAAAATCCCAGTCTTGTATGTTGTCTGAACAAGTCCATATATGGGTTAAAGCAGGCAGCTCGATGCTGGAACCAGAAACTAGACAGAGTTTTGATTAGTTTGGGATTCAAACAAAGCAAGGCTGATCACTGTCTGTATACAAATCACACAGAACAGGGAACCTGGGTGTATTTGTTGGTCTTTGTTGATGATATATTGCTGGTGACACAATCAGTAAGTCAAAAAGACAAAATTGCACAAGAATTGCAAGCACACTTTGAACTGAAAGATCTAGGTTTGGTACAACACTATCTTGGAATGCAATTATCTCAAGATGAGGAAGGTTCTTTCATGGTTGAACAAAGTGGAAAAATTCAGAAATTGCTGGAAATTCATGGGTTGGAGAATTGTAACCCAGTTACCACTCCAATGACTCTTGAATATCAGAAACACACAGATAACAATGAATTTGAAGATATTGGAAAATATCAGAGTGTTATTGGAAGCTTGCTATATTTGGCAAATGTGAGTAGGCCAGACATCAGCAATGCTGTAAACATACTTAGCAGGAAAACGCAAAATCCTTCTATGTATGATTGGTTAGCTGTGAAACGTGTGTTAAGGTATTTAAAAGGTACCATGAATTGCAAACTGAAATTGTCATCACACACAGAGGGAGATTTTTGTGTGTGCACTGATGCTGATTGGGGATCTGCTACAGATAGGAAGTCCACAAGTGGGACTGTGCTCATGTATGACCAAAGTTTAATTGAATGGTATACACGAAAACAATCTTGTGTTGCTATATCTAGTGCAGAATCTGAATTCATCAGTTTATCTCAGGCATGTAATGAGATTGAGTGGTTCAAACAATTGTTTGCTGATATGCACATACCAGTAGACAAGGCTGTTACAATTTTTGAGGACAACCAAGCTTGCATTAGCATGGCTCTCCATGAAAAAAGTAGGCCAAGAACCAAACACATTGATGTTCGTTACTCTCATGTAAAGGACTGTGTGCAAAAAGGGTGGGTAACACTCAAGTACTGTGCAACAGAGGATATGGTGGCAGATCTTTTCACAAAACCATTGCCTATAGTAAGACACAGGAAACTAATGACGGCACTATGCCTCATTGAGTAAATGTAAACAAGATGTATCACAGCTTGTGGGGGGATGTTGTGACATGTATCACAATCACCAGCTGTGGCACATTGTTTACAAATGAAAGGAACAGAATGGCTGGTAAACAAGTTATGTTTTGTCTCCTACTTCCTGTGTGTTTCTCATGGGAAAAGTAGGTGTGAAAGAAATACGAGCTGGTCACGTGGTTTGTATGTTCTGATGACGTACTGACTTGTTGTTTTCTGTCTGTAGCCATTTTGGAGAGATGTGGAACTGTTCTTCTCTTCTTCAATCTCTTGTCTTCTGACTAGTGCTTGCTGGACTAAATGCAATCATGTAATGTCTTAGCTGAGGTGGAGTAAACACCTTGCTCCACTGGATTAAATGCTTGCTATGCATTATACTCTGCACATGGACTGTAACTAGGAGATGTATGCTCTGTAGAATATACTTGCTAAAGTAAATAAACAGGTAGAATAGACCTGTGGAGTTTACAGAGTTATTTCCTTATTACTGGAATCTGCAAACAGGAGGAAGCTGAGCTGGCTGACATCCGATACGCTGGATGTGCTGCGCTGGGAGTGGGAGAGACAGATCTGAACTTCTGTGTGTGGATTTATGGGCGTCTGCACATGGGAATAGGATTTTAAATCTTCCATCTCACTCGAGCGAGGCGCTCTGCTTTTCCTCACGCGCCTTCACTGGCGTGGGTGTGGGGTGGCCTTGAAGAAAACTGAGTTTTTAATGTCTTATTTCACCTTCAGCATTGAGTCTTAATGTCTCTCCAGCTAAGCAATGGAAGGGCCGAGGGGGCAACATTATTGGGCTGTGCTTCGGGCATCAGCTGGCCTTAATCTGGCCCTGCATAATCTCCTACCTCCCCACAATATCAGAGCCACCATTTTAGGGCCAGCATCAAGGTTGGCCAGCAGGGGCCTGTGAAGGAGGCTAATCTTACACCAACCCTGCAGGGCAGGCCACAGTCCCAATGTTCCCTGGACTGGCACACACCTCCCAAGGTCCCATACACCAAACTGGTGTAGCAGCCCCAACCTTTAAAAAAGGAACACACGCCAAGATTAAGTTGGAGACTTTATTAAAAGTAAAAATAACAAATTAGTCAGTGTAGGGTCTCCAAGTGTCCAATATAAGTAAAATAATCCCTTATAAGAAAGGGCTAAAAGAAGGTAAGGGAAAAGGGGTGAGGTAATTGTTGTGAGGAAAAGGGAATGGGAATAAAAAGGGACTCTAAAAGAATATATAAACAAACCCCAAGAGTCTGCAGGAACAAAGCAAGTCAAACCAGGCCTAGCTTTTCTTAGCTACCCTGTCAGAGTGGCATACCTGCCCAGATGGAACTTCCCAGCATCCACGCCCAACGGAAGAACCCTGAAGCCTTTTCCCTTAGCTCCTTTATTGCCCCCAGGGTCCATTTTCCCGCCCAGCGTTCACCAATCCTGTCTTCCTAACTGTCGAAAGAGGGCCCCCCGCCCTTTCTCAGCTGTAGACACTTTCTCATGACTTCATCCCAATTAACGTCTGACCTTGCTTCTCAGCTCTGCAGCTCACCCTTATCTCCCAGGTGCTCCCAAACACCCTCCCAGTACATTCCAAAAGACTAAAGTGAAAATCCGTTAGCTAAACAGCAATGAGGGGGGAAGGGATATCTAACAGGGTTTCTCTACAGTCTCAGCTACTACAAGTCCCACAGTCTCAGCTACTACAAGTCCCATCTTCACAGGGCCCACCGACTAAAAGCCCTCTGGAGTTGCTCCTCCTCTTCACCCTTGCAACCTGCTTGTTCACTTGCCTGTCGCTCTGGCCCAGTCAGTGGTGGTTGTTAGAAGGAGAAGGAGTAGATGCGCTGCCTACTTGCCCATTGGCTCTGCCTGTCAAGCAAACAAGTGGTTGCAATGATGAGAAAGAGGATGAGATTAGCAGCTGGTGAGATGGCAGTGCTAAGCAAAGGTGTCCATTGAGGGTGTCTTGCCCAAGGGCCCTCAAAAACCAGGAGCTGGCACTGCACCATTTATATGGATCCATTTTCATTAAACTCCATAGGAGTCTTCAGATGAACACCATCACATGTTGAGGTGGGAGCAGGATCGCCCCTACAAACAATGCCGCTCTCAGACCAATGTGCCCACTCACCATACACCCTGTGGCCACATCTTCAGCATTACGGAGAAAGGGGCCCTACATATGTACAATTGTACACATCAAGGGCTCCTCCACCTGATTGGAAACCCTGATTGGCCTTTTTGAGAGTGGTCCTGCAGTGCACAGAAGAGGTTTTTGAAGAATTTGTTAGCTACACTTGTGCTAAATTACTAACTCCCTGTATCATCAGCTTTTGTTTTGAAACCATGTTGCTAGTGCTTGTGATAGCCAAGAAAGTCCTAAAATCATGACTCAGAAAGGTTCAAAATTAAAGGCAAATAAACAACCTATTTGAGACAGGAAAAGCTGATATATGCTTCTCATGATCTGTATTTTAAAGCTTGAGGTGGAATTACAGTTTTGCTTGTTGGAAACCCAATAGTTCTGTTTGCTGGTATACAAAGAGAAATGTTTTGTACACTATGTTAATAATTACATGAAAAACCAAAGCTGGAGACAGTTGTAACTAACTTACAGCACAATCCTATGACCATCTACTCAAAAGTAAGCCCGATTGAGTTCAATGGGGCTTACTCCTGGGTGAATATGTATAAGATTGGAACCTTAATGCTTCCACAGTAATCTGGACAATTGTTATGGGGAAAGGATGGAGAGAGGGGGAGAAATGGAAGCAATTTGCTCCATTTTTATAATTGGAACATATAACTCCGGACTTATACAGTCCCATAGTTACCTTTCAATTTGAAAATAATTGCAAACTTCTCAAGGCCAATGTTGCTCAACAACAACAACAACAACAACAAAAACAACAACATAGGAAAAATACATACATATATAAAAACCATACATTAGAGAAGTTACATGGATTCTAACAATATAAATAGCTGTTAACAATTTGTGTATGGTTAGGAGGATTGCATTATTTATTAGAATAGAGACAACAAGATATAGGTTAAAAAGTGTTGTAGCTTTCCGTATACATTGTTAACATTGTAGAAAATAGTTAGCACCCTATTACCAAGAACATTTTCAGCTACACAAACATATAACAGAATTGAAAAACATTAAAATATAAATCAATAGAAAAGTTATGAGCATATGAAGTGTACAGGCATGAGTACTATGGTTGTGCCATGGGTACAGGTCCTATGCACATACAGTTGTAGTAGACCCTTTGCTGAATGTGCAGTGATCAAAGGGTAGGGCCAGCAGACATGCAGAGAGTAGAATGTGGCCAGTCGTCATGATTCTGCTGCCCCTCTGTGTGTTGAGTCTATGTGTGGAGGATACCGTGAAAACAGGGATTACCAAGTGAAGTCCATGTGAAATGGTGGATTGTACTTAAAGTAAGCAGATGCAAAGGAGGACAACGCTTCTGTACTTTTATTAGGTATTTGTTTGTTTTAAAGCATTTTTACCCCAGTCTTCAACCAAAAAGGGTTTCAGAGCAGCTTACAATCTACTATATAAAAGTGAATGTTTGTCCGTTTGTTTGTACGTACGTACGTGGGTCCGCGTCGTGGGGGTTCGCGTCGCATTGTCTCCTACCCGGTTGGACGGATCCGCCCCAAACTTGGCACGCATACTCCCCATCACCCAAGAACAAAGACTGGCGGGTTAAAACCTCCAAAAAACCCTCGCCGCGCTGGTACAGCCCAAAATAGATGAGAGCCAATGGCGTCGCTTGGAATGTTCGCAGGGGCCACTCAGGAGCGGTTATGCAAATAGCTCCAACGGCATTTAGAATGCTGATATGCACTGCCTCAGGGGCCCAATCAGCAGCAGATATGCAAATCCCTCCTATGTCCAAACAGAATGTTCATATGAACTGCAGCCGGGGCCTACACAAGGGTGGGGGTGGGGGAATTTCGAAGAAACAGTGCCTATAGGAAAACGATGACCCGGGCAACGCCATTGTGTACTTCTGGGGGGGGGCACACAGGGATTTCATTGTGTGGTCCTGCAGGGGGGGTGCAGGGAATTCATTGTTGTGCGGTCCCGGGGGAGGGGGGAAGCGGGGATTTGATTGCGTAGTCCCGGGGGGGGAGCAGGGATTTCATTGTGTGGTCCTGGGGGGGGGGGCAGGAATTCATTGTTGCATAGTCCCAGTGGGAGGGGAAGCAGGGATTTGATTGCATAGTCCCGGGGGGGACACACACACAGGGATTTCATTGTGTGGTTCTGGGGGGGGGGGGAACAGGAATTTCATTGTTGCATAGTCCTGGGGGGGAGGGAAAGCAGGGATTTCATTGTGTAGTACTGGGAGGGGGCACAGGGAATTCATTGTTGTGCAGTCCCGGGGGAGGGGGGAAGCAGGGATTTGATTGCGTAGTCCCGGGGGGGAAAGCAGGGATTTCATTCTGTGGTCCCGGGGGGGGCAGGAATTCATTGTTGCATAGTCCCAGGGGGGAGAGGAAGCAGGGATTTGATTGCGTAGTCCCGGGGGGAGGGGGACACAGGGATTTCATTGTGTAGTCCTGGGGGACACACACACAAGGATTTCATTGTTGCATTGTCCTGGGGGGGGGGGAAGCAGGGATTTCATTGTGTAGTACGGGGGGGGGGACCAGGGAATTCATTGTTGCATAGTCCCGGGGGGGGGGGGAACACACAAGGATTTCATTGTTGCATTGTCCCGGGGAGGAGGGAAGCAGGGATTTCATTGTGTAGTACTGGGGGGGACCAGGGAATTCATTGTTGCATAGTCCGGGGGGGGGGAAACACACAAGGATTTCATTGTTGCATTGTCCCGGGTGGGGGGAAGCAGGGATTTCATTGTGTAGTACCGGGGGGGGGGGAGGGCACAGGGAATTCATTGTTGTGCAGTCCCGGGGGAGGGGGGAAGCAGGGATTTGATTGCATAGTCCCGGGGGGGGAGCAGGGATTTGATTGTGTGGTCCTGGGGGGGCGGGAATTAATTGTTGCATAGTCCCAGGGGGGAGGGGAAGCAGGGATTTGATTGCGTAGTCCCGGGGGGAGGGGGACACAGGGATTTCATTGTGTAGTACTGGTGGGGAGGGAAACAGGGAATTCATTATTGCATAGTCCCGGGGAGGGGGGAAGCTGGAATTTCGTGTAGTCATGGGGGGAAGCAGGGATTTCATCGTGCAGTCCTGGGGGGGGGGGGAGCAGGGATTTCACAGCGGACAGCTACCTTAAGGAATTTCGAACAAATAGTGCCTATAGAAAAATGACGACCCATGCAACGCCGGGTAAAAAAAAGCTAGTAAAACAATAAAAATAAGACTGTCCCTGTCAGCAGGCTTACAATCTAAAACACTTGACACAAAAAGTTAAAGGATGCGGAGGGAAGAAGAAAACAAGCAAACCAAGGCACCAGTTCTTAGATCAGCATAGGGGGAATTTGGAATGTATATAGAAGAGAGGAATTAAGCAGGCACAGTTCTTCTATACAACTATTTAATACAGGATCTATGTCTTTATTTGCACCTATTCAGCCTAATCCTAAATGATATAGTATCTAACAATGTATTCACATATTAATATGTTACAGAAGTTCGTGTTCCCCCCTTTCCATTTAAGAGTTATAACCATAAAAAACAACCACCAAAGAGTTGTAAGAATTAGAATCATAAATGTTATTATAAGCTATCACATGTGATATATGAACACTGCAGAGAAGCTATAATGTTAATTAATTAAAATGATTAATTTTAATACGAGGATATAGAATGTGAACAACAATTTCCCCATCAGCACATCAGGGAAAATGCATCCTCCAATGAAATAAATACCGGTACCTTTAAAATTAGAGAGACTTGCAGAACAGAGCTTTTGTCTGTCTCACTAATGCCAAGTGGATGCAAAATGCAAGCCTGGCAGGGTTTTGCACTCAGTGGCACAAATAACTGTACATACCACAGGTCCCCAGAACTGAACCCCCTTCTGAATTAACAAGGCTGAGATCTTGAGAAAGCAACACGTCCTTTTTCCCAGCCTCACAAACAGCATCTTCCACAAAGCTTCATGCAGCTTGCCAGAAAACTGAGCCCTTCATGTCAGGGACCATGCCCCTTCCCTGGAAAGAGTTCCGGAGGATGCCCGAAGGGCTGGAAATTAGCAAACAAAAGGCAAATTGTTTTCGTGGAACTAAGCTGGGTTTCCGGGTGGCACCTGCACAATGCCACAGCCTTTCACAATGATTTGCTTTCTGAGCAAGCAACTGCAGAGGGCCCAATTATTCTGTGCTTCTAATTAAGGACACAAATAGCCTAGCCTCTGCATTCTCCTAGGAAGTGGCGGGAAAGGGTGTCTGGGACCGGCAGCTTGCTGAACACATCCCTCGTTAAAAAGATGGAGCGAAGCATAGAGGCAAGAGCTCCCAGCTGTTTCTGGACGACATAAAGTGCAGCCACAGGTTACTTTAGAAAGCAGAAAGGTGTGGTATTAGAGCAGGGCTCTCCAACCTTGGGTCCCCAGATGTTGCTGGACTACAGCTCACAGAATCCCTTGCCATTAGCCATGCTGGCTGGGTATGCTGGGAGCTGTAGGCCAGCAACATCTGGGGAACCAAGGTTGGAGAGCCCTGTATTAGAGGGATCCCATCATGACTCTGCCAGGGCCGGCCATCCCATGAAGCAGGGTAAAGTGACCTGCTGTAGGCAGCACCATAGATGCCTACAGGCATCTGATGCCTACAGCAGGCATCTGATGCCTACAGCAGGCAATAGATAAAGGTAGGATCTGAAGTCTGAATAGTACAGCAAAACTTTTTAAAGTGTTGGTCCAAGCGGGTGAGTTTGCATATGCCATTTGGGCTCTGCTTCAGGAAGCAAAATGTGTTGGGTCGGCACTGGACATTGCTTTGGTCCCTGGGCAGATGGCAGTGCCACAGTCTGCCATATAAATCCCATGTGTTGGCTCTGGGCTAGAGCTGTGAGGCTGTGGGGGATCCCATCCCATCGTAATACAGTTGGGCATGAACATGAAGCCAATGCAAAACTTGCCCGTATGGAAAGAAAAAAACCCAAACTCCTGTGCAAAGAAGCCTTAGGCTCAAACTAAACATGGCACACAATCGTGTGTATTTCTCATCTTAAAAAAAAAAAAAAAGTAACCAAAAGGCTGTGAGTCTGAGCAGAGAAACAGCAGGCAGAAGGAGCTACTTAAGCTTCTCCCCTCTAGCAATTTTTCCACTTAGAATTGCCCTCCAGTATTTTTCCCAATGGGTGGAAAAGCAGCTTGGACAGTTATTTTGAACAGAAAAAAAATGGCCAGAGGGAAAAGGGTTAGCCATCTGTCAGTACCTCAGCTCAAACGCACAGTCTCCTGAGGCTGCTTTTGATTTTTGAAAAACGTTGTGAGATACACTTGGGCTGCAATCTTGAGCACACTTACTTGAGAGCAAGTCCAATTGAACTCAAATTAATGTACATTTAAGTAGACATGTCTAGGATTGTACTGTAGGAGTCAGGTCTAGCTTGTTCTTGAGGCTGCAAACCTAGGCATACTTACCTGGGAGGAAGTCCCATTAAATTCAGTGGGACCAACTTCCAAGTAGACATGCTGCATGAATTGCATGAATTGCACTTTGAGAGTACATTTCCCTCTCCCATTCACTTTTGCTAGCTAACTAAGGCCTTTACTGACCTGCAGGAGAAAGAACCTTGCACACCAAGAGAAATGTATGCAAACATTACCATTAATCAGAATCATTTATGGTGATGGGAGAGGAGTAGCTACCAATTATAACACAGCTATTTTAAAACCCTGTTTCACACTCAGTAGCATTTGGACTTGGACCTGAAAGTGCCAAGTGTGAATGAGCATGTAGCCACATGCTGTTAGATTTGCAGTCATTTCTCAATAATGGCTCTTAACAGAGAAGACTGCTTTCATTATCACTTCTATATGGCACCTGCATAATGGGGTGCTTATCTAAGCCAGGGGTTTAGAGAGGTTACATTTGCCCAGATGGTCATGTCAGGTTGTCCTGCCCCAAAGATGCTGGTTTTACACTGGTTTTATAAATGTAGAAATTATTCAGACCTGAAACCCAAACCAGCATGCTCAAATGAAAAGCTTGTCTAGGAAAAGTCAGGTAGCAATAACAAGAAACCCTCATTATTTATGACCTTTGAGCATGGGGAAGCTGAGCTCTCTCATACTGATGAATTCATCTGTAAGTTAAACCAGTACAAAAGATTCAGTCTAGCGTATGCACACACAGCAGTTATACCAATGCCTGCATTATGCAATTCTCTATAGTACCAAAGGAGGGTGTTTTCCCCATTCCCAAGTCCCCTGAGAGGTAGAAAGTTCTGTGATACTCCTTTGATGGGATATCTTCTTACTTCCTGCCTGGGCCCAGTTGCTGCTGATGGAAGCAGAATGGGTGGGAGAAAAAATACCTGTAGCTGGCACTGGTGGCCTATCTCAAAATGAGAAATCCAGTGAGACAGCCTCTCTTTGAGCTCTTCAGGAAGGTTTTTGATGAAAAAGGGAAGGGAAGAGATGCCATAAGAACAAAGGAAGGGGGGGTGGGATAACCCCACCTATTAAAAGTGAGAAGGAACAAAAGGATTTTTAAATTTTATTTTAGCAAGGTACAGAAAGAATCATGGAAGGTAGAGACAGGAAATCATGGGTAAAGCCATTTCTCTCTTCTGTTCCCAGCCTGGGAGTGAATTATTACCGTATCTATCTGCATCTACACTGACTCTCCTGGCGAAAAGGGGAATCTAGGAAACAAGAAGGCAGATGAAGGGCGCTGAAGACAGAGTGCCCCACTGTGCTTCATTAGGGAGTCAAATGTGCTCTTTAGAAGAAAGATGAGACTGTGCCTGAGACAGGGAGAGAGCTGCAAGGGACCTGGTTTACATTCTCAGAGCAACTTGATCTTAGTCCTCCTGAACAACAACACAACCCTTCTTAGGCAAACCACATCATTATTGCAACCACTTCTTCTGAGGGCAAGTCCCATCCCTCAGGCCTGTTAGTGGCTTTAGATTTCCTCTCCTGATTAGCTAACTATAGAAAAGCATGGGAGAATTTGCTAAAGCACCCCTTAGAATAAAAATGTACCGTAATTGCTCTAATTCTAATCTTTAGTCAAGCATCACCCCGCTATGGATCCCAGCTATAGAATTCTACATTAGTCCTCCCACTTGCATAGCACATCCAGTGCAATGAGGGTAGGACCGTATAGTACTTATGGCACTAGGCTTGGGACGGATGCATTGCAAACAGCTTTTCTGCCACTGACTTGTTTAACCTTCAGCAAATCATTCGGGACTAGTGAATTTTGAGTTGGAAAATTTTCTGGATTTTTACCTATGCAAATTAGGTTACTGGCTGCCATAACAATATGGAGATGAAATGTTCTCCAGCATATTACCCCTTTTCATCCACGCAGATCCTCCAGGGACAGCAGCTACTTTCACATCCTCTCACACATGCAAGATCCCCCCTCCACACACACAACATGAGTTGCTGTTTGCTGAATTGATTAGCATACATGAATGTAAATGAATTGACATTATTGCTGTGACGAGGCTGCAGTAGATCCACTTGGCAGATAGCTTCATCTTGTCTTGCTCTGGAGAGCACTGTAAGAGGCACCTTACAGACGTTTTACTCATACACATACACGGGGCTCCTCCTGCAAACCAGTTCCCAATTCCAAGCCTTCTCACAACTACCCATTAATTCCACTGGGGCCTGGATTCCTGCAGGGACTAGGCACAGAAAGCATCCCAGGAATAGGCTCAGTGGGTAGGATGCTGCAGGAGGCACCAAGAATGATATTTTAATACTGAGCCAATTGGATCGTGATGATGGGTGTGGGTTATGCACAAGTGATGTGTATCACTCTTCTCATGGGGATAGAATGTGCTGTAATTATTAATCGCATTCAGATACCAGTAATAGAGAGTTCTTCTGCTTTTCCAAGGTGGTTTGTGTTCAACTGTGTGCGCGCGTGCATGCTCTGCCCTTCTTTGCGTATCATTTGTTCTTTTGACTCTCGGTTTTAGCCCTCACCACCTTTATTTTCCGGGGATTTATTTTGTGGCAGGCACCACTTCCGTGTGGGTAAGAGAATTCAGTTCTTGTTGGTTTATCCAAGTTTGCACAAGCGAACCCAAAGAGTCCCGTCAGAGAGGGGCCAATGTTGTTAGGGCCGCTCAGGAAGCAGCAGCAGCCTGGCTGAGATCATCTCTTACAATCTTGCAGAGGAAACGGCGCCAGAGAGTTGAGCCCTCGGGGAGGGGGAGGGGCTCGCCCTGGATCCTGGGATGGGATGTGGGGACGAGGGTCCAGGCGGCCAAAATGTCTTCCCGGCCGGCCAAGATGTTTAGAGGTCTTGTTGAGACCTGCGCACGTACAGTCCCTGCCACGCTCGTGTCCAGACATGTCACTCGGGGGAGCATCGTCACACGTGTCTCAAGCTTGCCTGTAGTCACGCGCGCACGCGCGTGTCGCGGCAGCGGGAGGAGGGGAGGGCTGTGCCGGGTTTACAGCGCGCTCGGGTACGCTCGGTCTGGGCAAGCCCCCCGCTGTGCCTGGAGAGGGCTTGGGTGTGCGCGCGCACCCGGGGTGGCGGGCGGGGCGCGAAGAGCCGGAGCGCGGGCTGGAGAGAGGAGGGGGACGTCGGTGCCGGCGGGCAGGATGCGCTGAGCATTACCCCGTTGCCATAGAAACCAGCAGAAGGAGGTGGGCGGCGGGTCAGAGGAGGAGGGGTGGGGAGCGGGAACGGTTTGCCCGCAGTCCTCGCGAAGCTGCTGGTTTAGTCGCAGCGGCTTCGCCAGAGGAAGGCGAACGGCACCACCAGCCCGCTTGGCGCGATTCAGGTGGGATTGGAGGAGAGGAATTCACGCCGCCGCTCTGGCTCCCCGTGCTACCTCGAGGGGTCTCGGAGCCTTCGGGGGCGGTCCTGCTACGCCTCCCACTAGAAGCACCGGCCTGAGCTACGCAGGTAAGCCCTTCTCCCACCCGCCCCCACCCCGCTGCAAAATAAATAATTAAATAAAACAAAAACAGCTCGGGGCTCATCTTCTGCATCCCCCTCCCTGTCCGACCCTGCTGCAGCGGCGCGGCGCGTGGTGGCATTTGGAGCAAAAGCCCTCCTATTTCTGGCTGCAGCTGGAACAGGGGCGGGGAGTACAACGGATACACTGGCGAGCAGTTCGCTGGCCCCTTTCCGCACAAGTCGGGACCATGGGCTCCAAGGAGCAGCTGCTACACTTCGTTGTCCTAGAGGTGCTTTGGCAGGAACCTGCCCGTGTGCTTCTCTCCCCCCCACCCCCCCATTTCCGACTGGTATTACACCTGGCTGTGTTGCACTGCGTGCAGTGGGGAGGTGCGCTGCTGTGACAAGAGCCTGGCCTGGGGTTGAGTTGTGGGCATGCGGCTGGCACCTGGTGAGCTGGTCGCAGGAAATGAGAGGCGGGTGTAGGAAGGACTCTTGGCTGAATTGGCCTGCGGCTGGCAATCCCCACTTTGATTGATTGCATTGCTGCAGGATAGCCTGACTTTGGGCAAAAGGGTGAACTACATGACCCTGCTGGGTTGATGAGGATGAGCACGCACTGCAGGGATACCGACCTTTCAGTCTTCGACTGTCTGCACCATTCTCTTTTAAGGGAGGATTGTGCTTCCTGGGTTGTTTTTGTTTTGTTTTTTTAAGTGAGGGATTGTAGGATCCCCTCATACGCCTCCTCAGTTGGTGGTGCAAAAGCTTCTCAAAGTGGGGGAGGGTATTCTCTTTAGTCTCTTTTTTAATTCAAAGAAGGAATGCTGGAACCATTTTGGGGAAGGGAAGAGCCATCATCCCTTGCCCCATATCTGATACACCATCAGACTGCTTATCAGATGTAGCCCTTTTGAAACTTGCCATCACCAGACCAGCCAATGGGAATTAGCAGCAGCCAGCAGGGGATAGGGCAAGGCCTCCATCTAGGGTCCATAATGTTACTGTATATGTCTGTAGTGCAAGACCATTCCCTATTACAACAGAAGACAGATCTGCAAAGAGAAGCAAGTATGGTGGACACTTCCTAAATTCGTCCTTTCAGCTATGTCCATCTTTCTGTACCTAAGCCACATATCTCCCCCTCCTCCTCATAGTATAACAAGTTGCTGGGGTGGAGAGAGGGAGCCCTATGATCAAAGTGAACAGACCTGCACCTCACTCCTGTAGAACAGCTATGGGAGCTCTGTCCTGTGACTGAAGAGAAACCAGGAAGATGCAGGCTTGATCACAGCTTTAGAAGACGGGTCAATGGAGAGGCAGATGGAGTAGGAGTATCAGTCAGGCTTTATTCCTAGATGTCTAACTTGAGACCAAAGGCATCCTGTGTATGCCCATGTCTTCTTGCAGAGCTGATTCACAGAGCCATCAGGCTGCTAGAAATGACTTAAAATAATGTGGGATTGCTCTATCTGCCAGCCTAATCACAAACAGGATCAGGGGGTTGTTCGTGGAGACCTCTTAAAAAGCGGAGTCTGCATGTGGTGGGATTGGTGCATGACCATGGTCACCATGGGATGGGAGTCAACGCAGCAGCCACATCCAGCTGCCATTATATGCCCAGGTGGTCAGGGAAATTGACCCTTAGTTGTCCTCAAACCTCCTCTAATAATAGAATCCTCCTGGATCTTTTAGGGTGCAATCCTATGCAAGTTTAGACAGAAAAAAGGCCTACAGTGCCCAGCATGGCCCAGCCAGCATAGCTGGCTGGGCCATGCTGGGCATTGTAGGCGTTTTTTTCTGTCTAAACTTGCATAGGATTGCACCTTTAGTCACGGAAGCCTATAATTCCTGCCCCCTCCCTTTAGAAAAACTTGTATCAACTTACCAAGCCATGATTATCTCAAGTGCTTCATTGTCTTCTTTAATACATACCACATACACCATTTTGAGCATAATATCATCTGACTTTGCCTGCAGCTTTGGCTACATTCTCCAAAGTATCCTGTTTTTCTGTGGCTCTCTTCTGCATCAAATCCAAATTATTTGCTCCTTTTCTTCTTACTCTTCTTTCTCAAATCCCCTTTATATTACCATGTATTTTCTGAACAATCTATACATGAACCCTTGTTGTGGCAAACTGCCTCCCCCCATTCTGTCCCAGTCTATAAGATTTTACAAAATGACAAGACTAAATGGTATGAGTGCAAATTAGAACTGATCAGTAGGATTTCAGTGGCACAAGTGGCAGTCTCAAGACCTCTTTGCATCACAAAGATGCTAAATCTTGTCTAGTCCTATATTTGAATTAATGTGACAGTCTCAGTGCACTGTATCCTCTTCTGTCTTGTCACTGTCTCCTTTCATTTGCCTGGAAATATCCAAATATCTTAAGTATCTGATCTCAGGCATGCTTTTGTAGGCAGGGACCTGGTATATCTGTACAGCATCATGTACATTTGGAAAACAGGACAGAACGTGGAGATGATAAAAGTTCAGAGATCATTCTAGTTTTCCTCTGTATGTAGCTAATATTCTCCCCATCTCCAAAGAGGGTTTGGGGAGGGGATTGCATGCATGCAGACAACATTCCTTCCAAATACTGCAGCGAGTGTATGTGCAAATACAGGCTCCAATGAGATCACAGTGTTCTCACCTGCATCTATGGGTTTTTTATTTTTAAGGCTGAAGTGTTTTTAGAACAAGCTTCAGCCCGATGTCTTGTATGTACTAAATGAGACCTGCCATCAAGAAGCAGTCACCTGGAACATGGATGCAATGACTATACTTGCTTGTGAAGCCCTGATACTCCCATGGTTCACTGGATAATAAGAGTGTGTGGATGGCATTTGTTTACTTCTTTGGGCAGCATAACTAGCCTCCCAGAATGACAGGTATACCATAGGCCAGGGGTAGGCAACCTGATGCCCTCCACGTGTTTTGCACTACAACTCCCATAGTCTCTGACCATTGGCCATGGCAGCTGGAGCTCATGTGAGTGGTAGTCCAAAATATCTGGGGGGCACCAGGTTGTCTACCCCTGCCATAGGTACTCCTACTCTGCTAAATAAATATGTAAATCAAAAATAAATTGGAATATGTGCTCAGAATCTTACAACCTAAAACTGTTTGCAGCATTCCAAGATAATTTTGTTCTCCAGAAAAGAGGGGAAATGCAGGGAGAGAGGGTTTAGTGGAAAGCTGCAGGTGTTGCACTAGGTTTGCATTGAATTCATTTAGTATAACAGATGCTGAAAAACAAAAGATTAGCTTAAAAAACAAAAACAAAATCAGCATTTTCTCCCCAAATTGTAGGCTTTTAAAATCTACTCTCTTCACATTTGGAAATTGTTGGTGTTTCTCTAATAATGTGGCAAACCTGTCGCTGCTGAGCACCAAAACACTGCCAAGTACCAAAAAAGACAACACACAATTATGACAGTTGGATGTCCTGCAGTTGTGGGCTGATGGCTTCTATTACGTACAGTGAGTCAATTGTATAGCACTTCCAAGTGATCAAAGCACTTCATATGCATAATCTAGTTGTAATTCTTACAATAACCCTGAAAAAGAACTCAGTATTACTGTCCCCCATATTGCAGGTGGGAGAACTGAGGCTGAGAGTGAATTATTTGCCTGAGGCCCATCTCGTGATTTTACATCAGAAGTGAGATTTGAACTGAGAATTTCCTGATTCATAGCTCAGTATCTTAGCCATTATGCTACACCAGCTCATAATGACAGTGATGCAAATGCAAATGAAATAAAGGCATAAGAATATATAACCAGAGTTGTGCGAATTCTGCAGTTCTCTGCAAGTGCAGTATTTGGAATTGGATGCATACTTCAGCACTTTGAGAGCTTCCCTTTTTAAAAACAAATTCTTGAACTTGTATTGCTGCTAAGATTAAAAAAGAAACCTGAAAGTTTATGGGCAAGGCCTGATGACATCTCAGAAGCATAAAGGGAATCAGTAGGATTTTGAAGCATCAGGGAGGCCTGGCTTCAGTGCCCTACATAACATTTTGTTCTTCTCCATGACCTGCCAAAGCTACAAAACGAACATGTATGCTTGGTACGTATTCTTGATGGAGATTGCAGAAGCTGGCTTTTCTTAATACAAGATTTGGGGAAGGCTGTAGCGGATAGAGGCTTGGACTGGGGAGAGCCAGGTTCAAATCCCTGCTCAGACAAGACACAAAATTGGTTGATCTTGGGCCAATCACTATCTCTCAGCCTAACCTACTTCACAGGGTTGTAATGAGGGTAAAAAAGGAGATACACAATGCATACTGTCCTTAGCTCATTGGAAGAAATAATGGGATTAAAATGTCATAATAAATGTGTAGGATCTTGAAGACAGCTCTAGATTCAAAATGAACTAGACTTATCCATCGTTTTGATAGATCTATCTATGAATTTGAGGATAGGTCTATCAGTGGCTGTTGACCATGATGGCTAAATGGAGCCTCCTGCTTGAGAGGCAGATACCTCTAAATACTGGTTGTTTGGGGGCAAGCAATAGGGGACAGTTGTTGCCTTTAGTCCCATTTCTTGACCTTATGGAAACTTTGGAAAAAGCATGCTGGACTAGATGACCCTTGGTCTGATCCAGCAGAGCCCATATTATGTTTGTGATAGCAATGAGCACAGACAAGTGCTAATTCTAGCTTGAAATATTAGTAGCAACCTATCTACATTCACACACAAAAAAGCCAGAGTTATCTTAAAGCAGCCTCTCAAAAACTTGGTTCCTGGATGTTGTTGGTCTACAGTGCCCCCCATCCCTGACCATTGGCCATGATGGCTAGCGATGATGGGATTTGTAGTCCAACATCATTGGGAGACCCCAGGTTGGAAAAGGCTGGTTAACTCATCTTTGATGGAAAAATCTAATGGGAGAGGCCATAGCTCAGTGGTAGAGCACATGCTTTGCATGCAGAAGGTCCCAAGTTCAATCCCTGGTATCTCCAGGTACGGTTGGAAAAACTACTGCCTGAAACCCAGGAGAGCTGCTGCCAGTCAGTGTCGGCAATACTGGGCTAGATGGACCAGGAATCTGACTGTATAAGGCAGCTTCCTATATTCCTATGGCTTATGCACCTGTTAATAATTGTGTACTTACCCACCAAAGGTTGACCAATTTTAGAGCGTTAAGATCTGTAATGTTCTTAGTATGTACTGTTCATATTGGGAGAATTCCAATACAGGGAATTGTGCGTGAGGCTATTTGATGAAGCTGCACTTAAGGATGGTTAGTGTGTTCTAAGAGGAGCATAACTCAAAGCATACAATCCAGAGCGAGTATAAAACCTCTATAGACTGTGGAGAAACCTGCTAGAACTACAGTCCCTTCTAGTGTAGTCTATTATGTTACTCCATTTTTCTATATTATAGTCTGTTTTTCTAGGGCTATTTGGTTGTGGAGGGAAAAAGATTGGACTGCTTGTTAAGAGCAGACAGGTTTTTACAAACCTCCCCAATAATCCTTTTTTGCAGTTAAAACACACACACAGGAGCTCATATTCCTTATCTGAACATTCCCCCATTCCCCAGTGATAGTTTCTTCCTACAATTCATCTGAATGTCCCTGGCAAATAGAGAACCATAAATCGTTTTGGCTCAGCTGGACCTTTATACAGCCAATCAAAAGTACCCCAACAATTCTTGTGAGAGAATAGATGGGGCAAAAGGGGCATCAATGGAGGAGCAATCACTGGCTGCGGCTAGTTACCCACGATGGGTTGTAGTGTCATGCGAACCAGGTAAAAGTTAATCAGTAAGTTACTTGTTTTAAAATGAGCCCCTAGAGGTCCTGGTATGCCATATAATATTCAGATGTACTAATAAGAATCTCTGTCTTGAAGTGCTACAGTAAAGACAGGGAAGAAAAATATCCTAATTCTATAGAAGGGGATTGAAGGTCCCCCATTCAGAGAGTCAGTAGAGAACATGAAAATCATTGATCAAGCCCTTTTTCAGATCTGGACTCAGGCCATTTGGTCAGTATCAGTCAGAATACTTGCACCAGAACACAGATGAATGAATCACTGGCTACCCGGTTTCCAGCAGGCCCAAATCTGGGAAAACCCAAAGCTAAAAACCCGTTGGATGAATGAGGTTAACCCTTCAGGATGTGCCAAGCAGCTGTGGTTTTAGGGAGCTGTGTGGCTGTTCTTAGGCAAAACTTTAGGCCCAGTTTTGGCAAGTAATTTTTCCAGGGCCTGAAGAAATAGGAAGTTAAATTGTGGCTGCTAGGCAATTGCTGCTGCAGCTGGATAGTCTACCCAAGCATCTCTGTGTTAACCTGATCCAGGTTAATCAATCCAGAACACCCAAATTGCGCAGGGCAGATCTGAACAATGGCTATTTGGAGCTAGCTTTTGTGCTCATTTTTCTATGTTATTAGCAACTTTTCTGTTTAATACATCTGGTGTCCTTCACTCGATATAGTTGGTATAGTCCAGTGAATAAAGACAAGACTTGAAATCAGTGGATAGTCTTGGGCAAGATTATCTCTGTAATCACAGGCAGTATGCCTCTCTTTATGCCAGCTGCTGGGGAACATGAGCAAGAAGGTGCTGTTGCCCTCATGTCCTGCCTGTGGACTTCCCATAGGCATCTGGTTGGTCACTGTGGGAAGAGAATGCTGGGCTAGATAGGTCATTGGTCTAATCCAGCACAGCTCTTCTTATGTTTTTAAGATCCCTCAGCTTCAGTTTTTTCTTCTGTGAAATCAAAATTTCACTGAGTTACCTCAAAGGATTGTTGTGAAGTACACATGTTCATCATTCTTATTTTTTTGATGATGAAATTCAGGACAAACCAACAGGACAACCCTTCTCATGTATCCATTTAGGCAAAATAGTTAATTTCTAGTGCTGCTTTTTTTTTTTTTTTTTAATAGCGATGCTGCTCAAATATTTAAGGAGGCCCCATAACTTCTATTTTCTATTTCCTGCTATATGATCCTTCTTTTTCCACAACATTCTGGGTGAGTTCACATGCTCATCTATGCTGCAAAATTTTCCCTTTCCTGCCATGCATATAAAGACCAGGGCCAGCCCTCCCATGAGGCAGGGTGAATCTCTCGACTCAGGCAGTGAACTGGAAGGAACAGTGAATTGTGCACACAACCCACCCTACCAGGACAGGCTGTTTCCTCCAGCGGGTGCTCCAGAGAGCCCCGCTAGCTGCCCTCTTCTGTTTTGCTCTGAGATGATCCAAAGAGCAAACAGAGGATGGGCGGCTGCTCTCAGCCAACCACCCTCTGGCTCACGCTGAGAATCCTCTCAGCACAAGCCAGAGGGTTGGCTCTTCAGAGAGCTGGGCAGGCCTAAATGCCTGGCTCTGAGGGGGTCCTCCCTCAGAGCCATGCCTGACTGGAGAAGTGTCCTAAGAGATCACCTGTGCTGTGCTCCTGGGACACTTCATCTGGAGCAGCCACCTGGTCCTCTGTATTAGTCAGAGCTAATAGAAGACGAGCGGCTGCTCCAAAGGAGAAGTGTCCCGGGAGATCGCCTGCAGTACAAGCACTCTCACTGGATACCTCTCCAGGCAATGCATGACTCTTGAGAGGAAGGACCCACTCAGAGCCAGGCATTTGGGATGATGCGAAGGCAAAGTAGGTAGATGAGGTGGGGATGAATGGGCATGCATTGACAGGAGCAGCAGCTGCAACAACAGCTGCAAGGGATGAGGGGGTTGCATTTGGGGTGGGAGGGGTGGGTGCCCATGTGGGAAGGGGTGGGCACATTCAGGAAGGGGTGGGGGTGGGGGCGGTGCAGCAGTGTGGCGTGCCTTCCCACCTCAGGCTGCAGGAGAGCTTGTGCCAGCTGTGGCAAGGACACATGCAACCATTTACAGTCTTTGCCTCTAACACATTTAGCAGCACTGTGCCATTTAGCAGTTTGATGTCACTAAACCTGTTAGTGGAAATGAGAAGAAATGGCTGGTGCCCTCCCATATATGCCTGGTGAGAAATACCATGCATATGAAAAACTGCAGACTTTTGTATGATGATGTGTGAACCTTCTCACATTGATCTAATTATCCTAGCTGAGAGCTGGACCCAGCTATTGCTGCTTTTTGCATTCTAACCAAATGGCTAATCCTCAATTAATTCAGAGAGTTCCTTCTTTTACAGATTTTTTTTTTTTAATGGAATACATTTATATACCGCTTTTCTGCCACAGTATTCAGTGTGGGTTTCGATTTAAAATAATGGCTTATAATCTAAGAGACAGGATGCAAAAGGAAAAGGGTCAGTGAAGGAAGAGGAAAATAAGCAAATTCAGGAACCATTTCTTTTTAATAATGGGCCCAGAGATAAGGCATGATTACTCTGTCAGCCCCCATGACAAAGGGGGCTGGTTTTAAGTCATTTCCATTGATTCTGGGAAAAGTTCAAAGCAGGGAGTAACTGAAACCCGCTCAAGTTCAAAGCAGGGAGTAACTGAAACCCGCTAACATGGTTAGCCATAGGAGATACCATGGAGGCAACCAGTTCATCAGCAAAGTTGGCATGTCTTGCTATGCTGGTGATAACTTAGCACTAGGAAACAAGAGTTAGTGCTGCAGTCCTACGCTCAGTGACCAGTAATGTATATAGAATTTTGCTATAAAGTTCACAATTCAAAAGAAGGATGTTGTAGTCTAGTTTTGTGTAACCATGTTTTAGAACTGCGTTGCATCCACATACTTTATATTTCTCAAGACATAATCTTTGTTTTCTTTCTTAAAAATTGTGTTTTAAGTGCTGCACATATCTATTGAACATGGACAATCTGGTTATCTTAAGGTTGGAACTAGACCTCATGTTCCCCTTGCAACATGAATGTGGAAGCTGGGGGCACTTTCTAGGGAGAATCAGCGGATAGGAAGGAGTGCTTAGGAGTGCTCCCCTGAAAATTCCTTCCCCAGGAGTTCTTAATTTTTTCCTCCAGCCAGACTCTGAAACCAGAAGTGAGCCTGACTGTGGGCAAAAAACAGCTGGGGGGCGGGGGGGATGAGATGAAACACATTTTACAGATGTGAGTCAGCAAGCACAGGAAGGATTAAGCATCTCTCTCTCCCATCAATCCTTCCCTGCAAGTATTCCTTAGCCCCCACATTTTTGTTATCTCAGGAAAAGCAACTAGAACCAAACATTTTCAAAATAGCCAGTTCTGCTTTAAAGATGCATTCAAATGGAAGCTTCCCCCAAGGTGATTTAGCTCTGTAGCACTAAGCCAAGAGTAAATGCTCCACATGCAAGAGGTATAATCTGTGGTTCTGTATCACAGTCATTATTTTGGCTCCTGCCACCTGTGCTGATCCTCTAGCCTTGGTCCCATTGCTAAAAACATGTATCATTAGGGAAAAAAATGTTTTCTGGTTATGTGGGCTTCTATGTATAATCAGGACAGTCTCTAAATATTTCCTCAGTTCAGAGATCATGTCAAAACTATATGTTGGGGAAGTTTAACTATGGTTTGGTGTGATGTTTGGTATGGCAAGCCTTGGTTTATGATTGGCCAGCACACCAGAATCAGAAACCATGGTTTGGTAAGTTAGTTTGCAAACTATGGTTTGGCATGATTTTTTGGCAAACCATAAATGTTCCTAATTCAGAGGCCACTGCACCTAGAAATTGCAATACTGAGCAGACGGAAAATGAATGCAGGCAAGCAACTCTAAACTATGGTTTGCCTGCGTGTTTGGAAACTCAAACCATGTTTTGGTGTGATGTCTGAATTGAGCAATTTTGTCTCATATATAAAGTTCCAGATATAGTCAACAGTGGGAACAGCGCTGGATTTTAAGATGGAATTTCACCCAGGGTGGCCGGGTGACCAGCCAGATGGAAGTTTTGTTGACACTTGGGTTAATTGAAAACATGTTTATGAAAATCTGCTACTCGATCATTGTGGCAGTTTCCTGAGCTTTGGTTGGACTGTTACATCTAGATCAAAACTCAGAATGTGTGAGTTTTCATTCTCTCAGAGGTGGCTCATTTAATATCGTCTACATCAGCCTTTTCCAACCTGGTGCCCTCCAGATGTTTTGGACTATAACTCCCAGCATTCCTGACCATTGGCCATGCTGGCTGGGGCAGATGGGAGTTGAAGTCCAAAACACCTGGAGGGCACCAGGTTGAGGGAGGCTGATATAAGTTCTTAAATGGATGAGGATTTCTTAAGGTCTCACCAAAAATCAAATGGAATTTAGAAACATCTTCCTTGCAACTGATATGATTCTTAAGTGCCGCAGTATCAGGCATAGTAGTACATGTTATATTCACTTTCCCCTGTTTAAAAAAATAAATAAGGTATTAGAGATTCATTATGAATACTCTCCCTAGAATAGGAAATCCCTTCCTGTTTTTTCCTCTAGCCATACAGCAACATACATAATTCTTTCCTAGAAGTAGGTATCTTCTCTCTAGCCAGCTACGGTATGTGGATCCAGACTGTTCATTTTGCAGCTCTGCCTATGGCCCCTCAAATCAAGGAGCCAGTCCCTTGTCTTTTTATTTTTTTTACTCTGCTGTAGCACAAACTGGCTTTTGCCCTAGCAAACCCCAGATGACTAAAAGGTTAATGGCTGTAGAATCCCACTGCTTTGAGAGAACAGAGCTCTCAGCAAAATTCACTAGCCGTTTCTGTAGCTGTCAGTAGATGCTGCAGTCATATCACTTACCAGGCACTAAAAGCTGAAATCAGACACTGGGTGAGAGGCTGCTCTTGCGTCCCACACCCAAGTGGAATGTTCTGCAACCTGACCATAGACAAGACAGATGTGAAATAATTCTATGGGATCTTGCAGGTCAGTTCCACAGTGGATAGTGAATGTTCTATGCTTTGTGGTATAAAAGCACAAGACCTGAACCCCAGCTCTGAAATACAACTTGACTTTCAGGCATAACAATTGCTGTTGTTCAGATACCTTTGCCGTTAATGACTATAAACTTGGGCAAAACCACCCTGCTTCTGTTCTCCCAACCACTCTCCTCCAAGCAGGGAAGCAGCTGCTCAGTAGCAAAGTCCACCTTTCATCCAGACAGGGAAAGCATTGCAACTCAGTGGCTACTCTCAATCTTCCCATTCAGTGACATGATCCAATCAATGGGCACTGGCCTGGGCTGGGGAGAGGAGGTTTCCCTACCCAGCTCCTCTCAATCAGCTTTTGTTCCCCACCATGCTTGGTTTTTTTACAGAGTGAATAAGTAAAATAGAGTGTCAGGTCAGATGGAATCTAGAAATAGTCATATCTGCAACTGCACTACAAAGCGCAGAATCTTGTTCTGTGATGTAGAGCCCTGAGAATCTCAAATTTCAGTTTTAATAAGTGCCCTGCTTTCATATTTAGCCATACAACAACATGCATATCTCCTTCCTGGGAGTGTGTACTTTCCCTCCAGCCAGCCCAGTGGTTCCAGGCTGTTCCTTTTCCAGCTCTGGCTGTGCTCCCTTAAATTAAGAACCAGTCCTGTAGCACTTTTTTTCTTTTTTCTTTTTAAAGCTCTGCTATAACAACCTCTACTTTTGCCCTTAGCAAAGCCTTAAGTCTGCTAGAAGGTTTACGACTGTTGAATTCCTTTTATTTGAGACAAGAGTCTCGATGAGAGAAGACAAATGTCATATTATGACAGCAATGACATCTCCCAGTGTACCCTGTGCAACTGCCTTAGGGACCTCAAGCAGGGATCTTCTATGACTAAGTGCCAGAGATTTTCCCCTCACTGGCTTTCCTATTGCAACACACCTCTTGTCTACATCTCTCACCAGCCCCGACACCCCCAGAATGGGTGACTCATATCATGTGCAATACAGGCAATACAAAGGTCCTGTACCAGAATGTATTTGGGTAGGAGCTTTGCCTCCTTTATAATGAACTGAAGTCAGAGGCACCGCTATATCTATAGGCAGGAAGATACTGTAGGCTTTAAAGGAATTGGGAACTGAAGGAGAAGCCGCAATGGAGCAAGAACTTTTCTTCTCGATGCTCAGAAACTTGCCCCACCAACATCCACTCATGGATGGCACTTTGAAGCCATCCTACATTGAACATGAGCCAGGCTTGTCTAAATCGTACCTTCTCTTGCCATAAGGACATTTAGCTGCATGTATAAGCTCCTGCATGGCCTGCAGTGCAGTTGGGACTCAGGAATGCAAAAACAGGCAAAGTAGATGCACTCTAAGGCCAAACTAAATGTGAAGGGTGTAGTGACGTGTTTTAGGAAGCTGCTTTATAGAAGGCCAGACTATTTAACCCAGAATTGTCTGCTCTGGCTGGCACTGGCTCTCTGAGGTCTCAGGCAGAGGCCTTTCACATCACCTGCTACCTGGTCCCAACTGGAGAACCCAGGGGCCTGCATGCAAAGCATTTGCACTATCCATACAGGCATATGGTTCTTACCCAACACAGCTATTTAGGAATGTATCTGCTATAGTCAAATATATTTGTTTATTATTTATTTATTATATTTTACCCCGCCTTTTTTCCTTCAAGGAACCCAAGGCGGCTTACATAATCGTCCTCCTCTCCATTTTATCCTCACAACAACCCTGTGAGGTAGGTTAGGCTGAGAGTCAGTGACTGGCCCAAAGTCACCCAGTGAGTTTCATGGCGGGAGGGGGGTGTTTCTTGGTTTGTTGTTGTTGTTTTTTAACACAAAATGGAGCATGCAGGTGTGAGGAATGAACTCTACCCTCACTTGCCTCTCTCAAGTAACAGAGCACAGTGAGGTAAGGCCAGGGGAGGGCTTCACTCCTCTCACCTGCATTCTCCTTTGCAGGTAAAAATAAATAAATACCACCACCCCTTTATATGTGAACAGGACATATAGATGCATAAATAAATGTGACTTCCCACACAACCAGTTTGGCTCTTAGAGACCATGCTTATAAGATGGTGCTTATAAGAGCTGCTTATAATGTACATTCTGGGGCAAAGCAATCCTGCTCCACTCAGTAGCTTTCCTAAAGACAACATTCAGATGAGAGGCATACAAGCAGCTTCAGTTATGGTCCTCGTGATCCTTTCCTGACTCCATTCTTCAAAAGTCTCCTGCTCAATAACCATGGTAGGGGAGCAAACACCTTCCATCTCCCTCTCTTCTTCCTTCCACTGGACAAGCCACAGGCTTTCTTTCAATGCAGCATCCACTATAATTATTTTCCCACCAGTTCTTGCTAGCTACCTGCTTGTCCTTGGAGTGGTGCTTGTCCTTGGAGTGGAAACTGATACCCAAATGAGCTCTAGATGACATCAATTATATTGGTAAGCTGCTTTGGTTGAATGGAAAAAGTAATGAGAAGATTTCACTTATCCTAGTTGAGTTGAACAGGAGTGAACCAGTGGGGCCTTCCAGATGTTTTGCACTATAATGCCCATCAGCCCCAGCCACCATGGCCAAAGGTCAGGGATTATATTAGTTGTAGTCCCAAAGAAGGGTACCAGGTTGCCTACCTCACACACACTTACATTACAAATGTACTCATTTTTATACCAGTTTAACTGTCACAGCTTCATTCATAGAATCATAGAAAAGTAGAGTTGGAAGGGGCCTACAAGGCCATCGAGTCCAACCCCCTGCTCAATGCAGGAATCCAGGTCAAAGCATCCCCGACAGATGGCTGTCCAGCCGCACCTTGAATGCCTCCAGAGTGAGAGAGCTCACCACCTCCCTATATATTTAGGGAATACTAGGAGCTATAGTTCTGTGAAGGAGGTGGTTAGAGATCTTTGCTAGATCTATCTATCTGTTTATCTGTGGAATTGTAATTTGGTGAGGGTGCTGAGTAGCAGCAGAGTACTCTAGCAAAGATCTCCAACCACTGACCTCACAGCTCCTTGTTTTCTCTAGGGAGAGTATAAATTATTATCAACCTAGATATTTGCTCTAAGACAAGAATAAGGTCTGCTGCAGGGGAGTAACCATTGAAAAGATAAAATGTGCCAACTTTGCTTAAATGCAGTTCAACCCAAACTTCTCAGGAGGAAAGAATTGTGTTTACTAGGCTGTTCACATGGTGGAGATGCTCTTTAGGTTACAGACCATGTTCTTTTTATATTTAATAAGAGGAAAGCCCTCTGTCTTCAGGGTAGCTGAGATTGGCCATACATCATCTCTGATTTCATCAACCCTCTCAGGAGAGGCAGGAATCTGATCCTATATTTAACAGAAGCCCCACCCCCAGGGGCCATTTCCTTAACAGCAGATGGATCTGTGCTTGATTTAATGCTTCTGAACTATAATGGGTGAGAGGAGACAGGGACAGTGGAGATAATTGCACCATTCCAGCACAGCTGCATTATTGTTCCTCCCTTAGTCCAGTGCCAGGAGTTGAAGAAAGAATCAATGAAGAGGAGAGCATGGGGGCTTATCTGTCTTCTGTGGGCTTTCTTCAAGTAGACCTTGGACTCTGTATTAAGAGGGAGAACTGCAGGAGGGGCAGATCTAGCATCACCATAGGCATCTGCTGTTCCAAAACATTCCATGAACAGGAAAGCTCAGATTAAGGCTGTGTATGGATGTACATGGAAATAAGAGTGAGTGCAATGTGGTGGTGGTTATTTGCTGAGGGGCAAATTTTACTTCCTTCCACCTTCACTCATCTAGTACATCACAACACAGGCTCCAGACTGAAAGCTGATTGTCCTGCCATGCTTCTGGCAGGCTACCTGCTTTGTGTTTTCGTTGTTGTCTTTTGTCAAGTACCTGCATGGTTATCTGATCAAATGTTTGATTGACATTTTAAAAAATGTTTGCTTGTTTTTTTAAAAACAAGCTTTGAAATATGTTCCATTGGGGGCAGAGGGAGAGGGAGGTGGCTTTGTGACCTATACAAGAGCCTTCCAGTCGGTATTGTGCACAGCCTTGCTCCCAGAAAAGGAGAAGTTGCTTTATGGTTGACACAACTACTACTCAGTTGTCACTGTGCAAATCTGGCCTCTGCTCAAACAAGGAGAAAAGATTCCCCCTCAGCATGATTGAAGTGTGAAGATAAGTACATGCCTCAGAACTGCATTTCTACAATGGGCTTGTTGCTGAAATTATGTACATCTGTTCACATCACAAGGGTGTTTCCCCCCCCCCCCTCATAATAGGGTATGGCTGGCAGCCCTCAGAGCCTCATAATAGGGCAATATGTGAATATTGCCAAGAGTATCATTTATTCTTGGACCTTTCATAGGGATCATCCATAGTGCCTGATTATTCTTTGTAATCCAAACACCAATGACCTGTACATGGTATGATGAGTCTTGCAAAGTCTTGAACACGGGATGCTATTTTCAGTGCATGATAACAGTTGGACTAAATAAACCAGTGGTTCTCCCCATTCCCTGGGCTGCTTCTAGATGAGCATTTATTGTGGAATTGCCATGGCTTGTTCACTCACAATTGATGGGGGGTCTACCCAACATCACCATCTGTTTGCAATCTGCCCATATTTTCCCTGTGCTCATTCCATCTTTTTTCTAACAGCAGAAAGTCTGACTTTTTTTTTTTTGAGAAGGATGGAATCTCCATAGAGGTAGTTGCTCCTGGTGTTACTGTTCCATCTTTTTAAAGAGATGTGGTTATGATGTGGGCAATGACCTACTGGGGATGTGAACCTACCACAGCATGTGCAATATAATCTTGGCGACGGGGTGACATTTTTATCACGCCTTTAAAAATATATATATTTTAAGTAGTGCCCTTTCTGAGTATATTTCTTTTAAAAATATTTAAATAATAGCAAAATATCATTTAAATAGTGTTATAGCCAGTGTGGCGTAGTGGTTAGAGTGTTGGACTGGGACTCGGGAGATCTGGGTTCAAATCCCCGCTCAGCCATGAAACTCACTGGGTGACTTTGGGCCAGTCACTGACTCTCAGCCTAACCTACCTCACAGGGTTGTTGTGAGGGTAAAATGGGGAGGAGGAGGATGATTATGTAAGCCGCCTTGGGTTCCTTTCAGGAAAAAAGGCGGGGTATAAATATAATAAATAAATAAATAAATAGTACTATATCCCTATGATGTCATATATGATGGGGGGGGGCTTTTCATTCACCACCATTTTAGCAAGGTAATTAATGATGGAAACCAGAAAGAGATTATTTTTTTTTTTTAAATAGCCTTATACAGCTGCAGTGCTATACCCCTATAATATTATAATTTACTTAAAGAAAAAAGAAGATGATAGCATTTTAGGGGTATATCACTATATTTCTATAATGCTAATTTAAAAATGATTAAATGCACAATCCTATGCATGTTTAGACAGAAAACGTCCTATAACTCCCAGTATTCCCCAGCAAGCATGTCTGGCTGGAGAATGCTGGGAGTTGTAAGACTTTTTTCTGTCTAAATATGCATAGGATTGCATCCTAAAATGCCTTGTGCGAGAGACTGTGGCTCAGTGGGGTAGAGCACCTGCTTTGCATGCACAAGAGATCCCAGGTTCAATTCCTGGCATCTCCCAGTAGGGCTGGCAAAACTCCAGCTGGCAACCCTGGAAAGCTGCTGCCCGTCAGTGTTGACAATACTGGGCTAGGTGGACCAGTGGTTTGGCTCAGCATATGGCAACTTCATATGTTCCTGTGTACCTTTCTGGTCACCACCACTAACCATGTTGATAAAATGGCAGTGACTGGAAAAGGATCATAGTGATATGGTAATATAACACTCTTTCATTTAAGTGGCTTCGGTATTCTCATATTTTCTTAACAGTTTTTTTTGTGGTAAGAAAAATGATGGAGGAAACTAAGAAAACACAGGAGGTTTACAAATGGAAAACTACAATGTCTGGACCCCTCTTAAAAGTTCTGTGGATGAGTCAGGTTGATTGCACAATAAAAGCCTCTCTGTAAAAACCCTAAAAAAATTTAACAGATGATAAAAATGACACCAACTGCAAAGAGAATAGTGAATGTGTGCTGAGCTGTGATAGGTTCACCTGACCAAGAGGTCAGTGCTCAGATCAAGACCACAGACCTTTAAAAAGATGGAAGGGCACTTGTGTGGAAGGAACATATTTGGATATACATTATCAACATCTCCTGATAGTGTGGAAAGTCAACTGCAATTCAACTTACAGCAGAAGAGCAGTGATTGATTAGCCCTAGGAACCATCTGTCTGGAAGCACCCTGGAGTCTTCTCATGCACATATCAACTTCAGATATACATATTTATTTTTCTTAAATGCAGAAGGGGGAGTCTTCTCTATCATGGTAACAGAGCCACCATCACATCCACTACAGCAGGGCTCTCCAACCTTGAGTCCTCAGATGTTGCTGGACTACAGTTCCCAGAATCCCTTGCCATTAGCCATGCTGGCTGGGTATGCTGGGAGCTGCAGACCAGCAACATCTGGGGATCCAAGGTTGGAGAGCCCTGCACTACAGGCTCTAACATAAATCTCTAACATAGAATCCATATCCATACAGGCATATATTAAGATATTCACTTGCGTAAAGCAAAGCTACAAACGACAAAGATGTTTGTCCCAGTATTGCTACCTGCTGTGCGATATTAAAGGCATGTTTGAGAGCTTTAAAGGCATCTACTCTCATACACCTTCATAAAAAACACTGTTGCCATGCCAGCAAAGATATCCTGCCCAGAGCACTCTTTTCCCCTTTCCCATCTACCCCATAAGCCACTGATATTCTCATATAACATAAGAACGTAAGAAGAGCTGTGCTGGATCAGACCAAAGCCGTATCTAGTCCAGAATTCTGTTTACATAGTGGCCAACCAGATATTTATTGGAAGTTGACAAGCAGGACATATGTGCAATAGCACCCTCCTGCTCATGTTCCCCAGCAACTGGTATAGAGAAGCATATTGCCTCTGATACTGGAGGTAATATATAGCCATCATGACTGGTTGCCAGTGATAGCCTTATTCTCCATGAATTTGTCTAATCCCATTTTAAAGCTTGTCCAAGTTGGTGGTCTTCACTACATCTTGTGGTAGCAAATTCTGTAGTTAAACTATGCATTAAGCTACCCAGCACAACCCTAAGATCCCTTTCCTAAGGCAGTCACCACCAGCATAGACCCCATCATCATATATGTGACATTAGGATTTTCTGCCCCAATACACATAACTTTACACTTGCTTACATTGAACTACACTTGCCATTTTAATGCCCATTCCCAGAGTTAGGAGAGATCCTTTCGGAGCTCTTCACAGTCCCTTTTTGTTTTAACCACCCTAAATAATTTGATGTTGTCAGCAAACGTGGCCACCTCACTGCTCACCCCTAACTCCAAATCATTTATGAACAAGCTGAAAGTACTGATCCCAATCAGGTCATTGGGGGACCCCACTGTTTACATCACTCCATTGTGAAAACTGTCTAGTTATTCCTACTGTCTACTTTCTGTTCTTTAACCAGTTACCTATCCACAAGAGGACCTCTCCTCTTACTCCATGACTGCTAAGTTTTTTCAGGAGCCTTTGGTAAGGGATTTTGTCAAAAGCCTTTTGGAAGTCCAAGAGCAGTATCCAACTGTGTCATTCCATTAGAGCAGATCATGTTGCACTAGTGGAAACTAGATTCTGAACTATGCACAAGAGAAGAACCCAACCAAAGTTACGTTTGCACAAGTGTGGTTGCACAAGAGGTTGTGCATTATGCTTGTGCAACCCATTGTACAATCAGTTGTGCATAACTCTTGTGCAACCCATTGTGTAACCGGTTGCACAAGTATAATGGGCAACCGCTTGCACAACAGAAAGATTCAGCAGAGCTCTGCTAGCGCTATTTGAGTTTGCAGAATGATACTGTTGCATACTGCCTCAAGTAAACAGTGTCTACTGGATTACCCCATCCATATGTTTTTCAGCACTCTCAAAGAACTCTAAAAGATTATTGAGACATAACTTACCTTTGCAGAAGTCATGTTGATTCTTCCTCAGCAATACTTACCCTTCAGTATGCTTGGTAGTTTTATGTATAATGATGTTTTACACCAATTTACCTGGAAAAGACATTAAGCTAACTGGCTGTAATTTCTTGGATCCCTTTTAAAAAAATGGTTTTCCATTGGCCACTCTCCAGTCTTCTGGTACAGAGGCCGATCTTAGCGACATGTTACATATTTTTGTTAGAAGATCAGCAATTTCAAATTTGAGTTCTTTAAGAATTTGCAGATGGATACCATCTGGACCTGGAGGTGTGTTTGCTTTTGTCAATAAACTCTAGAATTTCATCTCTTGCCACCACTAATTGTCTCAGTTCTTCTGACTTCATTCCTGAAAATATCAGTTTAGGCACAGGAATTTACCCTATATCTTCTGCAGTAAAGACAAATGCAGTCTGTGATCTCTTTATCCTCCTTTAATACTCCTTTAACTCTGTGGTCATTCAGTAGTCCAACTGCCTCCCTAGCCAGTTTCCTGCGTCTGATGTATTTTTTAAAATTATTGTTGGTTATCATGTTGTTAATGATATACTTCTCAAAATCCTTTTTTTTTTTACATCCTGTACTGTCTTTTTGCATTTCCTTTGTGCAAGTTTGTGTTCCTTTTTGTTCTCCTTGTTTGGGCAAGACTTTCCATTTCTGAAGGAAGCCTTCTTTTCTCTAATAGCTTCCTTGACACTGCATGTTAACCATACAGATTGGACTTTGTGCCACCTTTCATGACCTGTGGTATGCATTCTAGGTGAGCTAGAAGGGAATAGTCACACGAGTCTTTTGCTCCTGAGATATATCTAAGGAACAGCTAGTGCACTTTGCTCCACATTCCACATAGAATCACTGCTTGGTGACCTCAGGTTTGGTTGCCCAATTAAAGAGGAAGTCCCTTCACTGCAATGCTTTGTGCAATGTCTGAATAGACATAATGCAGAACATTGCCCACTTCTTCTTAGGCATAGTTCCACTGGCTGGAAAGAACATAATAGTCCAGCATCCCACTTCCCACAGTAGCCAACCTGATACTTCAACTGCCATGCTGGCTGGGGAAGATGGGAATTGTAGTCCAACCCATCTAGAAGGCGCCAGGTGGGGGAAGACTGCAATCAGGGCTAATAGCCATAGATAGACCTGTCCTCCATGAATTTATCTAATACCCTTTTATGGCTATTTAAGCTAGTGGTGATCACCACATCTTATGGAAGTTAATTCCATAAATTAATTATGTATTGTGTGACGAAGCATATGGAAAGGCTTCAGGCTGCCATTTCAAGAGGTACATTTTGGAGCTCACCCTCCCTCCTCCTGTACTGCCAGATCTACTTGTGAGTGAGCAATCCATCCTAGCATTTCATACGGCAGGTAATTCTGCTGCTGCATTTTGATTGCACACCTGCAAATAAGAATGTTCCAGGAGGAGAAGAGATGGATAGACTGTTTCTGCTCCCAGCACAGAATCCTATTGTGCAAACATAGTACCAAAAAGTTCCTATTGTGAAAAAATGTATGGCATAAATTGTCAGAGGTGTCCCTGCATGCTACTATGCAGTGCAGGATGTGGCTCTGGCATGGCTGTCATTTCTTTTATGCATCCGAGCCTCTTTGGGGTGGGGAGGGTCATGTATCCCTCCCCGCTACTTTGCCTCCATTCTATAGGTTGTTGATTGGCTGATACAGTTTTTACTGCAATCAAAAAGGCTTGTTGTGCTTTTAGCTCTTCCTGCTCCTGTCAGAGAGTGTTCTATCAGCTTTATCTCCGATTAGAGCACTTCTGAAGCACTCAGTCAGCATTGGACACTTTATCTGTGATTAATAACCTTTTCCTAGGACAGTCCTATTTTGATGGACTATATTATCTTGTCTGATAGGTTATGTGCAGCAGGCTACAGTAACAACAAGGAGACCGTGGCATCTAACCCACTTTGGGAAGAGATGAGAGATTTGGCATGGAAGCATATATTTCATGTATGGTGGACATACATCATTCAGGAGAGAGCGACTAACCCTGTGTCATTAGGTCTCTGCAGGCCAAGGGTTTCCCATTTGCACCACTATTTCCTATGTAGAGATTTGAGTTCCTATGGAATCTCCCACCGCACCAGAGCAGCCAGAGAACATCCCTCAATCCCTGCCTTCCATCCCCAGCTTGCAACTTCCTGCTATGCTCTATCACCCATATAAAAACCACGCTGATGATCTGAGAACATCAGGCACCTGCATTTCCGTCTCTAGGAGACATGCCCAATTCTGGCCAAACACTGCCACAAAGTTCTGAGGCATCAGACAGCCAGGTGAGGAAACTGGTGTATCTGTATATCCATTTTTGACACATCTAATGGAGAACTAGAATCAGATTGTGAGGAGAAATTCTAGAATGTGTCTAAAAGCATAACTGGCTGAGGACCCTTCCAGGGAAAGTTAGAGCTGGTTCATACATGCATGTACATCACTTGATAACTTAAGAGCAATGGGAGTATTCTCCCTAGATATATTAATTCCAATCCAGCAGTAATAGTTTGGTAATAAATATAATGGGGGAGAATGGAAATCTCAGAGTGTGGATGTGGGGTAATTTCCTGTCCTAATTGCTCTCACTTTTCCTAGGCCCGTACAAAGCAACGGAGTGGTGAAATTGGTTAATGCCATTCCGAAGGGAAATTTTAAAATGAAATAAAACGTTCTTAAATGGAGGAGCATTGCTGAGAGGGAGCGAGCCTTGCACTGTTGTGCTGTGGTTGTTTTTTTAAAGGCTACATCCATGGATGCTTTCATATGCTTAAAAGTATTTATAATGTTTTTTCCTAAAATTATTTTTATTATTTAAGCACAGATAGAATAATTTAGTTTCCCTCCTGTATTTATAATTTGAGAAAGTGGATAAAGAGCCTTTTCCCCACTCCCATAATAGTAGATGCCAGGGTCATCCCATGAAGCTGAATGGTGGGAGATTCAGGACATATAAAAGGAAGTATGTCTTGACACAGTGGCCTGGTTCACACAATCACAGTGGCTGAAACAAGCCACCGTGACTTGTTGCGGCTGCTGCATGTGCCGGCTGGATTTCCCTGAGTACCCACACCAGCGCAGCTTGCCGTGTCATCTGAACTCAGGCAGCATGGCTTGTTTGGGGTGGGCAGCAACCTTCAAATAACCCAGCAACAGCCATGACGATGCAGGCAGTTAGGGAAATCTGGCTGGCATGCTCAGCAGCAGCAACAAGCCACAATGGCTTGTTTCAGCTGCCATGATTATGCATACCAGGTCACAGCACAGTTAAACTATGGAATTCACTACCAGAAGGTGTTGTGATGGCCACTAACTTGGATGGCTTTGGAAGGAGATTAGACAAAATCATGGAGGATACAGCTGTCAATGACTACTAGTCAGGAAGACTATCTATTACCTCCGTATCAAGGGCAGTATGCCTCTATATACCAGTTACTGGGGAACACAAGCAGTAGGGAGCTATTGCAGCTCAAGTCCTAGTGAGCTTCCCTTCAGGCAGCTGGTTGGCTTCTGTGTGAACAGCATGCTGAACTAGAAAGGCCTTTGGTCTGATCCAGCATGGCTCAGAAATGTGCAAAACAAGTTTCACTGGAGACCATGGTGGGTCAGGGGAGAAAACGTGTTTATCAAGAACAATAGCAGTTCTGTCTACAATGCTGCTTCCAATTCTCTAAAAAGCTATTGTCTGTACTCAGTATTTCACATATTATTTGATGGCTCAGCTGACTTTATAAGCAACTGATTGAAAATTATTGTGCTTAAAGTGATATCAAGCAGTACAAATCGCTGTCTGTGGTGCTTGGTCTGGTGTTTGATCTGTGATGACAGTTTCCACACAAGCAGATCATCATGTGATGTGATGCTCTTTGAGTGATGAACAAGCATCTGTGAACTCCCCTTTGGTTTTGAGCTGTGTTAGGTATGCAGACAGGCATTAAAGGAAAGGATCCTGTGATGCTGTATGTTTAAAAATAAGGATTGTTTTGTTAGAAATTATCTGTTCAGGCTATGAAGATGATGCAAAAGAGCAAAGAAAGACATTAAAAAGACCCTGGGGGAGGCGGTTGTCAAAGATAGAGCAGATGGTCACACAGCTACACACCTGATCTGAACCAGCTCCTTGGAACTGCTACAACATTGCAATAGATGGAGCAAGCCAAGGTTCTCACTTACCCTTGTTGTAGACTCTGTATTGGGTCAAGATTTACCTTCCCTGTACAGTTTTTCACATCTACCCATTTACAAAGTCCAGATCACAACACCCTGTAGAACTATTTCATAAAATCCACATACAGGCCCTATCTGTATTTCAGGAATCAGTGGAATAGATGTTGCTCCTGATTTTCTGAGTTACCTGGTTTCAGCAAGCATGCAATCTTTTGTTTGTTTGCTTAATACAGTTATATAACCCACTTCTCCACCAAGTTGACTGAGGTGGGTTACAAAAACATAAAAGCACAAACACATAATAATTTTTTTAAAAACCCTAAAAATAAGAACTTCCAGCAGCAGGTAGCAATCCATTAAAACCACAACAAAAATGAAAAATCAAGGAATTTAAAGCAGCAACGATAGAACACAAAATGACAGGTTAAAATACTGAATTAACAGGTAAATTCACCAGATAAATAAATACATATCTGGTCTAAATAAATAAATAAATATCTGGTCTGCTCACCAGATAAATGAAACTAGGGAGGGCATTCCACCAATGGGGTGTCACCATAGGGAAGGCCCATCCCCTGACCACCAAATCATAGGAGGTGGGGTAACCCAGGGAAGGGTCTTACTAGATAATCTTATTTCATATGGGCATAGGCAGCCCTTAATAAAACCTGGTTCCAGGTCATGTAGCACTTTAATGGTTAAGAACAGCGCCTTGAATTGTGCTCAGATGTGCATGGGAGGCCAGTGGGTCTGTCTCAACACTGGTCAGCCCCACATACAACACATTGCAGCAGTGAAGCCTGGAAGTCACTAGGGCACTGATAACTGTAAGATATTTGTCTTCTTACAAATATCCCGATCCTCGAACATCAGAGGGGCACCTGGTTGTGGAAGGTTGATCTAAAGAGAGTATATAAAGCCACAAAAGAGAGGATGGCACCAAACACTAACACAAAATAGACTATTAGAGTTGCAGAGAAGATTTATTGATCCTCAGAAATGTCCACAGTCCCAATGTATTTTGGATTATGCTCCCCTTCTTCAGGATAATATCTTTTTAAAAAATCATTAAAATTATTTTAATGGCGGCAGGAATCTCCCCATGACCACATGGAAGGGTGGTGGTAGAGGGAGACATTGCTAATAATAATGCTCATCTTGTACATAGTTATAAAAATCTTCCTCCATTTTAGAAGCCATTGAAAACTTCCAAAAATATTTACATCAAGACAACTTAACAAATAATAAAATGCAGACTAAGAAAGCATCAGGGCAACCATATTGTGCTACAGAGGATTAACTATCTCCTATCACCATACTTTTCTTGGAAAGTCACATACACCTTATTAGAGAGTATGCAGGAGATTCAGGACAGACAAAATGAAGCACTTCTTCACACAGTGCATAGTTAATCTATGGAATTCACTGTCACCAGCCCAATGATGGCAATTAGCTGAATAGCACTTATTCTATGGCCACTAGACAGTGTCTAGACGGCCATAGGATTTTTTGCATTCTCAGCTATGAGGTAGGAAAATTGCTCCAGCCTTGTAGCTGGGGATCCGTGCTCGGATCCCCCCCCCCCGCCCAGCTGGCGTGGAAAGAACCGCACTGGCTAATTCTCCAAGGTCGTAAGAGTGATCTCAGAGAAGGGGTTTAAGGGGCGTTCCAGGGGGCTTAAAAAGGGGTGGACAAATTTATGGAGGATTGGGCTATCAGTGGATATAAGTCATGGTGGCTACATGCTACCCTCAGGTTCAGAGGCAATATACCTCTGACCAGGAATTGCTGGTGACCAACAGTGGGAGAGAACTATTGCCCTCATGTCATGCTTGTGGGCTTCCCAGAGACATCTGGTTGACCACTGTGGGAAACAGGGTGCTGAATGAACCTTTGGTCTGATCCAGAAAGCCCTTCTTATATCACATTTCCACATAAAACATATTCAGAATTAGACTTGGATTGGACAGCCCTTCAAATAGTGGACAATAAAATAGGACAGCGGACCAACCTGAACCTGAGTCTTCTCAGTCTTGTCCAACAGTATAACCACTACACCACATTGGCTCTATTAGTGTCAGAAGGTCTTGCTTCATTTCACCCTCTGCCTATCAAGTCAGCACTCTGATGATCTATCTAGCCTACAATTCCAGAAAAAAGCTTATCACTCTGTTTACTAGTTTTCAAAATAGCCAAGAAAAGCAGGTTTTCACTGGTCTGAGAAAACTCTAGAGTGCCTAATACTCTCTGCCTTCCCTTCCTCATTCATGGTAGCCTCCTCCACCTTAATTTCTTCCCTGAAGTGGCAGGTGAAAATGACAAGATTGCACACACACATCCATACCCTCTTGTTATCAATCAGCTGTTTTCCTTTTTTTTCACCCAGCCAGTGAGCTGATGTGGAGTGGTTTGAAAGGGCTGTGTCTCTAATTGCAAGTGTCAAAGAGAGTTTCACATGAAAGGAATAGCTTCTCCAGATTGTTCTTCAAAAAAGGAGGAAAGGGCCCAGATAGAAGAACAACCATGAGAACTAATTGTTGACTTTTTCACCCTGTTCCACTCAACATCTCAACAACACTGGTAGTAAGAGGAATTGATGGGATCTCAGCTCAAGCTTTTATGTGTCACAGAAACAGCAAAACACATAGTCTCTGAGTTCTCGTATCTATGAGACACATACAGTCTTATCCTTGTTCCATCTTCTTATGCATATCTCTCTCCCAGTGGACTGTCTCATTGTGTTCATAAGCAGGATCCCAAAGAATAAATGGCTTTTATCAATTACTAATTCTTGAACATATAGCATTTCTTTCATCCCCCCCCCTTTTCTTTCTTTCTTTTTTTCTTTTTATATACAAATGCCTTGTTTTGGAAAGACAAAATGGTGCATTTGTGGATTTGGAGAACATTGGTTATTGGGTGGATTAAAAATATAATATATAAATTAAATAAAATAAAAACAAGCTCCTTTTATAAACAGATGATATTTGCACTCTGCTTTCCAGTGTTTTCAGGTCCTCTGGAGAGGCTGTCTTGAGGGCAACCTTGGAGAAAGATTAGGACTAAAAAATCAGATGGTGGTCACTCTGGACATGACTTTGCCCCAATATTTCAGTGCCATGGATTCCCACTGTACCTCCAGGAGCCACGAAGTGTGGTGCCAGATGTCTGTATTTGGGCTTGTGATAAAAGATCAGGTTCTTAGCTCCTAATTATAGTCAATAGTCTTGTTAAATCAGCAGGAAGTAATCCCAAAGTCTACAGGATATAATGTGCTATGGTTGACATCTTGTAGCTCAGTGGTGGGCAGAAAGTAGATTTCCAGATGCATTGAACTCCTAGCATTCCTGACCATTGCTGAAAGGGGCTTCTGGGAATTGAAGTCCAAAACATCTGGGGATCTACCTTCTGCCCACCCCTGTTTTAGCTTACACAAGCCCCTTTAGTTTAGCCTGTAGGCTTTGTGTGTAGAAATCTGTGCAGTGCAAGCTTATGTATGTTTGTTTCCTAAGAATTAAGTACCACTGTGTTCAGTGGGGCTTACTCTCAGGTAAATGTGCCTTTTTCTAAGACTATCCAAACTTTGTCACTGTGCATCAAGAAGAAAATAGTTTGAAACCCCTCCATGTTGCCTGTTCTAAGAGAAACATGTGATGAGAAGGCAATGAGCAAGGTTTAACAATGAAGGAAAAAATCACCAGGCACATGACAGAGTTCAGAGTAATCAACTCCTCAATATGACCATGATCAGAGAGCATGTATGGACTTTAACACAATCTTGTCTATTAGCGCAGGATCTCCTGTTTCACTCCTGTACAACCCAATCTTATGGCTACATTCTTTTGTTACACTTTGCCTATGGAAACTACATCTTCTAGTAGACATATGAAACCATCCATTCACGTATTAATATCTATACAAAAGCTTGGATACCATTCACCATGTGTACATGGTTCTCACAGATTGGCACAGTAGAGCACCCCATACTTCATGATTGCACTAAGGCTGTAATCATCCTTGCTGCTTTCTATGATGTGGGTGTTTGCAAGTGCAGGCAGGCACATGTGCAGTGTGAAATGCGGTAAGTCATCAGAGTGCTCTTTCACTGCCTTAGTATCCAGATTGCTAGAAGAAGCGGAGAATATTCAGTCCACCCCCTGACAGCATAGAAGATGTGGCTGCCTACTGAAAAGGCCCCAAAATGAGCATCTTTAATCCCGCCTCCTTCCATACCCAGCTGAAGGAGCCATGTCAGGGGACAAGGAGCAGGCTATTCAACAGCTAGTTTGCAGAGCAATGCTGGCAGCAAAAGAGATTCCACCCGTATTCTCCTTTGTAATAACAGCTTACCGGTAGTCAATATTACAAATTTACACACAAAAAAAATCTGAACCCAATTTTTTTGCAACACCACTTCTAAATTGTCAATTTTGTTACTGTGTGTGTGTGTGCGTGTGCGTGTGCGTGTGCGCGCGCGTGTGTGCTTGCACCCAGCCACACTGGAATGTTATTTATTGACATAGAGCTATCAGCACACATGGCACTTTCTGAGTACAAGGAACAGGTCCCTGCCCCAAGGAGTTTACCATCTAAACCTCAACATGGGAAACAACAGAGGATGAGAAATGAAGTGGAGGCAAGGGTAAACGGGAAGAATATCCCATTATTTCAGTTACATGTATTTTTTATTAGTTACTACAGGCTCATTCACAGTAGGTTGGGGGAACTTTACAGGGTTGTGCCAAAGTCTTAACAGAAATGTGAGTTTTGAGGAGGTTTTTGAAGAAAGAGAGAGAGAGGTAGTCTGGGCGATAGCACACAGATATTTTAGGAGGCAGTTTGAAACGTAAGGACATCTGTGGCATTTTGTTTTTTCTTGCATCAAGCCTAGGGGTTTCTTGCAAAGTCCAGATATGTTGAATAGAAAAGCAGATTGTCCCAATTAAACTCTCAGAGGGCAGGATCTAGGTTGCAGGCAGTATTCTTGTTCACACACTAATAGGTACCATCAAGATCAATAAAGGTTTATTCTTTGTTGTGTTAACTACAACACACCAGCAGAACTACTTTTCTGGAAGAGAGAGAGAGAGATTTTAAGCTGATTAATTGTTGCTCTTTAGTTGTTATTGTTTAACAGGTTTAAATTATTATCCTAATGAATGAATGAATGAATGTTTGGCAGTGAGTGAGCACACAGGTCTGCATGTCTAGAGAATTTAGCATGCCAGTTAACATGGCTTCATATATTGTAGGAAGTGGCAATTGCCAGGTGTGCAAGTTCTGCCTTTGAACATTATAGTAGAAGCAGGTAAACTTGGTGCTACTTGCACATCTCTTCAGGGTGGCAGTGGGAGGGGTGAAGCAAGAGCTCCAGGCACTGTGCAAGTTCCCTTTCAGACATCACAGTAGATTCAAGAGAGCTGGATGCATTCGAGTTACTTATACATCTAGCTCTTGCTGCCTCTTATATAGTGCAATCCTATACGTGTCTACTCAGAAGTAAGCCCTATTGAGTTTGATGGGACTTACTCCCAGGTAAGTGAGCATAGGATTACAGCCATAATGTTTAAAACAGTGGAAGACCAACAACCTGGTCTTCTGCGCGGGTTCAATGCTAGGGGGGTAGCGAGTCCTGGGGGCGGGCCTTCTCTGAGATCCCCAGCGACTATCACCCTTAGCCCCGAACAAAGGGATAACTTATAGCCACAAAAGTATCTTTCAGAAAACAAGTTTATTTACAAAATTACCTTCACAAACCCAGACACACGCCAGCAATACAGCTTATCAGTACGGTACAAAGTAGCAAGCAAGAAGTCTCAAGGCCACCATGATTTCAGGGCTCTCAGCTAGTCCGTTCAGCTCGGGTCCCGGCAGAGGCCCGGTCAACTGCACGCTGCTAGCTGGGTTCCCGGCGGAGGCCCGGTCTACCCAAGCGGCTAGCTGGGTTCCCGGCGGAGGCCCGGTCTACCCAAGCGGCTAGCTGGGTTCCCGGCGGAGGCCCGGTCTACCCAAGCGGCTAGCTGGGTTCCCGGCGGAGGCCTGGTCTACCCAAGCGGCTTGTTAGTGATTTCAGCTTGGTTTCCCGGGGGGTCCGGTCAACCCAAGCGACCAGTGATTTCAGCTAGCTGGAGCGCGCCGGGTTCTGCTACCCGGGGTTGCCGATCCTTCGTTCCCTTACCCCAGGCATGGGGCAAGATTGCTGAGCAGATCCAACAACCCAGTTCCCTTGTGCAGGGTGTTTTATACCTTGGTGTTTCAGGTAGCCCCTCCCTCCGTGATCAGGTGGGTTGACACGCTCCCTGAGGGGCGGCCTTTTGGGTCAGGTGAGGTGACGCCTTCCCCCCATGGGATGGGGTCCCTTTGAAGCCACTTGCTTAATGGTCCCATCCTGTGGTGTTGAGTGGCCCTTTCTTATGGGTGCCGAAGTGTCTGCTCTGGAGAGGTATTCAAGTCTTATGTAGATGGGGCTGATATGCGAGAGCATTGACAAACCTGGTGATGCTTCCTGCCTTCCCCCCTGGGGTGATTCTATGCAGATGTTGTTTGTCCCCTTTGGCATCTGTGGAGACTGGCTGTCTCCCCCCCCCCCCCCCCCCCGGTCTCCTTCCCCCCTCCTTGGTGAGTGTGTGTGTGTCAGGCAGGGGGCTTAGGTTGGCTTTCTCCACAAAAACCACCATCCATTGTAATCTGGGACTGCATCATTATCTCTAGGAGCGCACAGACTTCCTTTCTTCATCTATATTTAAGTGCAGATTATTGCCTTATCAGAAACAGGATTCTCTATTCTCAGGGCATGATGAAGGCAAGTGGCGAGATGCTCTTGCCTCTCTCCAGAATGAATGGAAATCTGTTTGGGGTGGACCATTGCTTCATAAGGGACTGGTTGTTTGCATCAGAGAGAGCGCCCTGACACAAAGGAAAAAAACAGGACCCTTTACAGCACAGCTTCTCTTTAAAGTATTTTTCAGGACAATATTAAGGTTATTGCAAGGCAGCCTTCCCCAAGCTGGTGCCCTCCAGATGGACATGCTGGCTGGGGATGATGGGGATGATATAGTCCCAACGCGTCTGGAGGGCGCCATTTTGGGGAAGGCTGCTGCGGGGCATGACAAATGAGATTGAGGTTACGGTAATACACACACACACACACACACACACACACACACACACGGGATCTCCAGTTACCAGATCTCCAATTTAAGAAGTACCAAGCAGTTGGATACTGCAACAGTATTATACTTGGCTTTTCTGTCCTTCATCTGTACCCCTTTGTAGCTATACCAGTTTTCCTTGCTTTCTCTTGCTCTGCTGACAGTGATAAAGCCATATTTTCAGTGGGTTTCTGAAATGCTATCTATCCTCTGCAAACTGTTTGCTGTCTCAGCAACTGTTTATTGATTAGTGGACTGCTCCTGGCACTTCTTTGCCAGAAACAGCCTCCCCTTGCCTAGTTGCTGCATAAGGTTGGCTCCTTGTGCTAAGACCCAATCAGATCATAGCTCCTTGTGCTAGGACCCACTTTTGGGGGGCATGCATTGCAAAACAAAAAACAAAGGCATGGAAGCATTGCCTGGCATGAGCAAAAAAAAAAAAAGCAAAACGTGTAATTAGAGCCAGCCTGACCCTAATGCAGTATTTCTTGGTCTAACAGAAGAGCAGATAGCTATCTCATGAGAAGAAAACCAACCAATGCTTTCAAATGTGGATTAATTTATGCAAATAATTAAAGTATTGAGTCACAATTTATGTATACATGCATTTCATTTGCACACATTCTGTGAGTCAATCTTGTAACCAACTGAATGCTAAAACCCAGCAAGAATGACAGTGCTGTTTCCACAGTTGGTGCAACAAAGAAAATGGAAGGGGGGAAAAAGAAGCCAGCAAATAATCCATATCCCTTATTGCAATGCCATTTTAGTTCTATCTTGCCCCTTCCCAAAGGTTCTTGTCAAAATATTTAAAGCCAAAAGCATGAAATCATTCTAAATAATGGACCATCCAGATTTTTAAAAAGAAAGAAAGAAAGCTAAAATCACATTAATCCCAGTTCTAGCTTAATCCTAGCTGCCAGAAGCCGGGCAAGAGTTTTAACAGGGGAATCTATTTTGAATTGAATAAGTAATGGATGTCACTAGCGATATAGGCAATGCCAATTTACTCACACACACATGAGCTGATACAGAGGGAAAGGGCATGTTAATCCCCCAAACTACAGTGTAAATGGACAAGGGTACTGTCAAAGTTCTTACTTTATGTTGCTCACTCCCCTGGTTAAGCCAAGAACTAGGGTAATGGGACCATTTCAAACATGTCTATTCTGGTGTGTTATTTAGAGTTGGTTTTATGCTTTTGGCTTTAGACATTTTGCAAACAAAACAAAAACAAACACTGGAATTGCTAGCTATTCTGGCAGCCAGATGAGAAAAATTCGCTATACACAGTCAGGAAAAGCCAGCAGACTATGGCAGCTGAATGGCAGAGGGAGGGAGGGACAAGCCCTATAAATATCAGGGCCACTGAGATCCCAGGGATGGCATGAGCCAGTGCTGCTAACAGGATTTACAGCCCCTGGAACATATGTGGGTAAATGCTTTAGGCCTCTAGCATACAGAGTACAACTGATCCCAAAGACAGGGAAGGGTTTCTAAAGGACATTTGTCACTTGTGCATAATTAATATATAGACAATTGCCACACCATCATGTGACTCTAAATACAAATCAAGCCACTTAAATAGAAGGAACTAAAAGTAAAGGATACCAATCAGTCCTTGGGCAGCTGCTAGGGTCCCACCTCCGCAGCAGGGACCACTAACGCCTACCCACTAACGTCTACCCTAGCCCCCACCCCATTAAAAATTTTCTGGTGTTCTGATTAGTGTCAAATGGATGGCTCTAGCTGCTGTTTTAATTTTACATTGGGGGATCTAAAATTGCAGCTAGACCCAGAAGCTCAGTGCTGGTCGGAGCAGTGCCCTGCAACCAGGGACCACCAATGGTGGAGGGAGCCCACCAGAAGGCACTCTGCCCAGGGCCCCTTCAACCCTGGAGCTGGCCCTGCAATCAATCTTCCACTTTTTCAAAACAGGCAAGGCTTTTCTATAGTCTGACTCAGGCAATGTACTAACTGGGAAACTAGATAAACAAAAGCTACAAGCTGTTGAGTGTTAGGGTCTATTTATATCATTCCAGAAATAAAATTTAAAAATTGATTCCATGACTCATGAGACTGTACTTATGTGATGGGGTCTTCAGGTGGAAGGATCAGTAGACCCACGTAAGTTTCTGTGCTGGCTTCAGATGAATCAGGGGTGCACAACCCGTGACCTGAGGGCTACATGTGGTCCCCAAGGCCATAATTGTAGCCTCCAAGGGTGTCCTCACACCCACTCTGCCAAATTCCCTCCCCCAGCCATCCTGATATAGATTGTTCTTCCACGCTGGTAGCAGCAACAAGGAATGAGCGATCTGTATCAGGATCACTAGGGGAACAGGTGGAGAGAAGGCTTTCCACTCCCTCCTCCAGTGATCCTCATACAGACTGCTCTTTCTTCACTGGAAAGAGCAAAGTGTATCAGAATAGCTGGGATGTATGTGTGCATGCCCCTGAGCCAGCATCACGTGGCCCTCAGCACCAAAAGGGTGGTGCACCCCTGAGATAAATTAGGCATGCACCCTTTTTCTGGATCTTCTCACACTTCCATGTTAATAGTGCCAGGAATGCATGAAACTACTATCTGAAATCATGCACTCCTTCTTCAGGCGCAGAAAATAATAGTCCCAGTTAACACTTAATTTGGGTGATCAAATTTGTTTCATCAACTTTGTCAACATCAGTTGATGAAACAACTGTTTCATCAACTTTCATCAACATCAACCAAATTTGTTTCATCAACTTATGAAACAAATTTGGGGGCTCACTCCTTGCAAGCCGGAAATAAGTAATTAAGAAGAACACAGTGCCTGTTGTGTGCTGTCCTGGTGCCAGGTAAGCCCATTCCATGCTGTGCTCCTGCTGTAATGGTCCAGAGAATATTCAGGTAAGCAGCTCAACCCCTGGCATAGGGAAGAGGCAAGCCCTATGCAGGCAGGGTTCCTGATTGCAGCCACTGTTCAACTAAACACACTTGCAAACCCCTCTGGAGACCTTTGCATTCAACGTGCGGAGGTCTGTGAGCTAGCCAGGCATGCGGGGCACTTGGGGGCAGCGCATGTGTGCTCGCACAGGTCCCATTCCATTTGCCCTTATGCGTGATGCACAGGAGTGCCTGCATAATGCTGTAGAGACTGCTGCTATCAGATGAGCTTGAATGGTTTATTTTACAAACCCTGGGACACTGCTTATCAAAGATTAACATTAAATTACCGTTTCCACAAGGTCCGGAAACAACTAATAACAGGACATAAACTAACAACAAAGAAGAGGATCAATTAATATGTAAATCACCGTCAGGATAGGCAAGGAGAATATATTTTAATGCATTATGTTACTCCTTTTTATTCTCTTCTTACTAAATACTGATTTGCTCTCTTACACACACATTTACACACCTGCAGGCTTATCCATCCTCATCATCAGGCGATCACTCGTGACCGAGTAAGATTGTCTTCCGGGATAAAAGGAGGAAATTCTAAAGAAGATTGTGTAGACTCTAGCAATGGGTCCGTAAGTGACTGTGGAGGCCAATTCTAGATCCACACAGCTTCCCACAGTGAGGACACAGGTTACCAGATAGAAGATGGTCCTGTAAAGGATTCATTTGACGTGCTTTTCGCTTAGCACGTTTCTCCCTTTCACCTTGCACTCGGCTTCTTCAAAGTCCATGGAACCTTTGTGAAAGGCCAACCTCCATTTAGATCGTTCATGGGCCAGAGCTTCCCAGTTTTCGATGTTTATATTGCATTTTTTTAGATTAGCCTTATGAACATCTTTAAACCTCTTATATTGACCACCGATATTCCGCTTTCCATCCTTGAGTTGGGAGTAAAGTAACTGCTTTGGGAGGCGGCAGTCAGGCATTCGAACAACATGACCGGTCCACTGAAGTTGGCGTTGAAGGATCATTTTTTCAATGCTAGTAGTCTTTGCTTCTTCCAGTACACTGACATTTGTTCGCCTATCTTCCCAAGTAATTTGCAGGATTTTCCGGAGGCAACGTTGATGAAACCTTTCAAGGAGGTGGAAGTGACGTTTATAGATAGTCCATGTTTCGCAGGCATACAATAAAGTTGGTAATACAATGGCTTCATAAACCAGTGTTTTGGTCTTCTTACAAATATCCCGATCCTCGAACACTCTATGTTTCATTCGAGAAAATGCGGCACTTGCGGAGCTCAGACGATGCTGGATTTCACTGTCGATGTTAGCTGTAACAGAAAGATAGCTGCCAAGATAGAGAAAATGATCGACATTTTCCAGTATTGTCCCGCCAAGCTGGATAGATGGCATCACCAAAGGGTTGGCTTGCACTTGCTGATGAAGCACTTTGGTTTTTTTGATGTTAAGTGAGAGACCAAGTTTTTCGTATGCTTCTGCAAAAGCATTTAGGATAGTTTGGAGATCGTCCTCTGAATGTGCGGAGACCACATTATCATCAGCATACTGAAGTTCCACAACGGAGGTTGTAATTACCTTACTTTTTGCTTTCAGCCTGCTGAGATTAAAAAGCTTTCCATCTGTTCGATATATAATTCCCACACCGGTGGGAAGTTTCCCCTTGACAAGATGTAAAACCATGGCGATGACCATCCTACACTGTCAGCCAATATTGGTAGGCCTGGTTTAAAGACCCTGCCTCTCCTGTTCAGTTTCCAGCTACTTTGATAGTGCTAACTGCCAATCAAAACTTATGGCCAACGTTGTGCCACTCACTACTCCAGGATAACTGAAAAAGACTTTGATTCCTCTAGTTTGTTTACAGTTGTTTCAACTGAAATTTGTACTTCTCTTTCTCTCTCCCTCTCTCTCTCTCTCTCTCTCTCTCTGTCTTCCCTGTTGCTCTCCTATTCCTACAGCTCCAATATTTCCTATTTCCTTAACCAGAATATCTCATAAGATCAACGACTATGTATTTGTTGGTTCCCCAGAAACTGAAGATCTGATACACTTATCTATGGGTGTGTCCTTTATATGCATTACCGTGTTCAAAATTTCTTGGGAGTATTATATCTGAGTTGCAATCTGAATCTGCTTTAAGAAATACATGTTACATAAGACGTAACCTAAGTTTTTATTCAGCAAAAACTTTTGTTTCATGTTTATTGGACACCACAACATCTTTTTAATAAGGGTTTGTCTAAGTCAGCTAACTGTTGGACGTGTAATGCTGTGAACGCTTCATTTACCCATATGTTTTGGCAATGTCCTGTGGCTGCTTCTTTATGGGTAGAGGTTATAGTATGGATAAACCTGGTATTAGAATGCTCTTTAATATTTACTGATGCACACATTCTTTTAAATTATTTACCTGCTGTATGGAATCTATCACAAGGACAACGCATGTGGATTTTCTGTGCCCTCTTGACAGCTAAAAGACTGATATTACAACACTGGAAAGATAAACGCTCACCTCCTATAACACAGTGGATTGAGGACCTAATAATGCCTTCAACATTTGAGCAGGTGGTATTCAGATGCCACCTGCAGATGGATAAATATATGGATATTTGGTCTGCTTTTTCTGAAATGTATGCATAACCATTTTTACTGATAGTTGTATTACTACATACGGTACTTATGGATACTTACAGAGATACATTTCATACACATTTACTGTAAGTGATTCATTTTAATTTCTGGAAGAAAATTGTATTTTTAAAATATGGTTTTGTTTTTGTTTCAGTGTAATTCACATTTTAAAAAAAGAAATACATGTTACATGCTATCTGATCAAGGTAGTCAAGTGAACCAGCAAGTTGTGTGTGAGACCTCCCCACTGTGATTCAAACCCGAAGCTTTACTATGGTCAAATCCTGACGCTGCCACCACCTGTGACCTCTGCTCACCACCACCTGTCAGACCCCACCTCCACACTCTCTTAATCTCCTCCGCTGCCACCAACCCCTCCAGGGTAACTCATTCAGACCACTCCCTTTATGTTTTTAAAAGGAAAACAAGTTTATTTATTTACAATTAAGGGCAGGGAAATAGATTATGTTAATAGGTTCTAAGCGTTGACATATCTCTCTCTCTCTCTCTCTCTCTCTCTCTCCAGACTTCTCTCAGACTCCTCTCAGCTCTCAGACAACCCTCACTCCCACTCTCTCCAGACTCCCCTCCAACTCCTTCAGATCACTTCCACAGCTCTTCAGTCTCTCTCTCTCTCTCTCTCTCTCTCTCTCTCTCTCTCTCCAGACTCCCCCCCCAAAAAACTCCCTTCAGACCACTCTTGAACAGCACCACCCACTGTTTATATAACACAGGCTTCACCCCCCTCTCACTTAGCCAATCAGCAGACATCTCAACATTCCACACTCCTCTCACACTCCCCCCTCCCCTCACATACTTATAGCTATAACGCTTTGCCCATGGGCAGGGGTATGACATTGTGCTTTTTGCCTTGTCGGCCATCAATTAACTGAAAATATGATTCTTTGTTGTAAAGGCCTTACATGTATTTTAGTTCAGATTTATTAAGCTCCTTTTTATCTTTTAAATTACTCCAATGTTTTATTCCTGTTATACATTTTGTACATGTATAACATATACATGTTAATGTATATGTATTTTATTAATGGCCTCCAGCTTGCAAATAAATGACATTGGTTATTCCAAGATCCACAGTTGGGCAGTGCCTTTCCTGGGGCCAGCCAGGTATGTAGAGAATTGTGGGCAAGCTTTCAGAATCTCTAAACCTCTTCCTCTGGAGATCTCAAAGGTTTGTCTACAGTTTTGTGCCTGTTTGGTTGGTTCTGGGAGGGGTATTTCCTGACTGTGGGTTTTCAAATTTTCTTTATTTTATATATTTTATTTCCTTAACTGCCATGGAATTCTATTGCTTAACACGTGTAGCTCACCACTATTTGAGTTTGGTTCTACTATTGTTTCCGCTATAAAAGTAACCTGGCAGCATACAATTGGTAGATATGCCATGTTTCCCTGAATTGGGATCAAGCTCTTGTGGAGGTAGAGTCACAAAAGAGGGCTTTTGAAATGTGCAAACTGTGTGTGTAACTGGGCATGACTGGTTGGAGATGTGCATTTCGATGCAGATCATAAAATGCATCCCATTGAAAGATCAGAATATGCATCTCATTGAAAGTAATCCCATCCACATTCCAGTGCCCATCCGCATGTGGATCCAGAACTAGATGTCCATCTTCACTGCATCACATTCAGTGGGATGTGCATTCAGATGAGCATCCAAATGCACATCCCTATTAAACAGACCACCTTCTGCTCCAACTATTCAAATAGGCTCATCTGGATTGGGGGAGGGAGAATTAGCCGCCCAATTGACTTGGCAACATTTCCTCCTTTCCCAGACCTTGCAAAGTTTCTCACTCTTTCACAAAGTGGTGTGAAAATAATTGAAAAGTGAGGGAGGAGAAGGAGCACAATTCATAAGGGGGGAAATATTAATGAAATATGACCTCCCCACTCCTGTTTTGGTCTGAGCACCAAGAGGGCACGCTGGTAGAATACGAGTAGCGATCTTCAGTTAAAAGGAGGAGCAGGGACACCAGTAGTAGCTGGTTGCTTTCAGATGGAAGGCGCCTAGTGCCACCTACCGATGAAGACAGATTTTCTGTGGCAAGAAAAAAGATGGAAGAAGTTGTGGGAAAATACAGGAGGATTACAAATGGAAGACGTTGTCATCCCCCCCCCCCATAAAATTCCATGAATGAATCAGAGCAACAGCAGGATAAAAGCCTAGTCTCTGGAAGCACCTTCCGTGATGTGATGATGCCTGCAATTCTCATCCTCTACCACCAGGTGGCAGACAGCTGAGGCAAATGGATAAATAGCATTCAAGAAGGAGAGATGGACAAGTCTATAAAAGGTGCCATGCTCAGCATGTGTTGGTGCGGGAAGGGCAGTTGTGCAGCTTGGGCTGGACCTGAGGCCAAGATCCAGGGCCCCACAGTCCAGTCCAGCCCAGCCCAGCCCAGCCCAGCCCAGCCCAGCCCCCCCCCCACAAATGACCACTGAGAGAGCGTCATGTGATGGGAACAATAGCAACCAGGCCTGTGATCAGCGGCGGGTCTGGTATTTATTTATTTATTTATTTCATTTTTTTTGCCGCCCAATAGCCGAAGCTCTGGGCGGTTTACAGCAATTAACAAGGCAGTCCCTGCCCGCAGGCTTACAATCTAAAAAGACACGACACACAAGGACGGTGGAATGGCCCTGCGCTCTCTCTCATCTGCTTCAGTACAACCTGCTGGAATGGCTGCTGGTGGTGACAGTTGAGGGAGGAGGAGCCGTCATGAGGGCGGCCTTTCAGCAGGGCAGGGGCCCACTGGGGCTGACGCTGCTCACCACAGCATCCTTTCCTCTTATTTCTAGAAACAATTTGTAGTTGGGATAGCTGGCTGGGCATGTACGTGGTTACAGATGCTCATGTTATTATTTTTATTTTAAATATATATCATCCTATTTTACAACAAAATGGTGCTTATTCCCAAGTAAATGTTTTACTGAGGAATAATGACAGCACAACAATACATGATCAGGGCAGCAGAAGCAAACTCCATTTTATTCCTGTAGTCATGGTGGTGCTATGATTTCAGATCGTTTTAACATGCGAAACTGCACGTGCTTTTGTAAGATCAGGGTTGGCAAACAGGGTTTTTGGTTTTTTGCTCTAACATCAGGAATGTAGAAGCAGCTGTAAAGCACTGAATGGCGTTGAGGGGGAAGAAGAGAAATGTTAGTGGTGTGCTTCACAATGGAAGTAATACACATGGCCATTCAAAGTGGCTCTTGTGAGACCATTAAGTCCAGGGTCTAAAATTATCTAGCTGCACCACCAGTGGTGGCAAGGCTTTAGTAGTCTGTGACTTCTTTTTTTTTTTTCTTTAACGGGAAAGAAAACTTGCTAAAAAGAACTGGAAAAATTGAGTTTGGGAGGGAAAATTAGGAGTGCTGCCTTATCATGTGCTGGTTTATGTGTCTTGTGCATGCTTACATATGTATGCATAGCAGCATATAGTGAGATAGTTCCTGATGGTGAGGTAATTCTGCAGTTTTTTGCAGCCATGTTGTTAATACCTTTCAGCCTTGTCACTCACATGCCTTCTGATTTCTGCTTCTGCTTGGTGCAAATAAGAAAGTATGTAGATCTGTGCTTATCTCCAGGACTCATGTAACAGTATGTGCGAGCAGTTCCATCATGTGCTGCCCTGGTTGAATGTAGGAACATCATTGTTCAGGCTTCAGTGCTCTGTAAGCCTGCATGTATACTTCTCTATGTGATTGATGTATATTTGAATGCCCACGTTGTTGTGTACAGGTCTATTTATTTTATTCATTTATGTACAGCATTTTTACCCTGACCAGCCAAAAAAGGCTCCCAGAAGAGCTTACAAAGATTACAAAGTCTATGAGATGTCATGCTTTACAGCGATTGTTGGGTGTCTATTCCCTGTGCATGTTGCGGTTGTTTCCTTCTTACTTTGATCCCAGCTGTGTTGTTCGTAGCGACAGCTGCCTGCATATGTTGTGTTGTGCATGTGCAGCGGCATCGGTTGCTGTGTTTGTGTGCGCACACACATTGCCAAGTGAATGTGCACACTCTGTGAGCAGGTGCACGCCTGCACACAGCTGTGTCCCTGTGTCAACATGTGAAGGATATACAGTCAGGCTTTTATTTATAAGGCTGGCTTGGATTGCTAGGTTCCTGAGTTATATCACTAAATCCCTTCGAGGTGCTATTAGTTCCACTGCAGTGAGCTCTAGAAGCCGGCCCCCGCAACAAGCTCAGAAGCTGCAGTAACCCTTTCAGCACAGAATCCAGAAGGCTGGAGCCATGTGTCAGTCAGGCCTATCAAACTAAAAGCCCCTCCCACCCCCACCCCCAACACACTAGCAAACACAGAGAGCTCCTGCCCCGAAGCTAGAATAATAGAAATGCTGCGCATTAATGGATAATATTCTATGCTTGTTCAGAACAAGCATTCCATGACTTCTGCTTGGACTGGGAGGCGCGGTGCCTGCTTTTGGCTCCTGAAGGATTGGCTCAGTAAAGGAGTGGCTGTAGCTCAGTGGCAGAGCACCTGCTTTGCATGCAGAAGGTCCCAGGTTCAATCCCCGACATCTCCAGGTAGGGCTAGGATTTGTGCCTGAAACCCTGGAGTGACGCTGCTGCCCATCAGTGCCAACAATACTGGGCTAGATGGACCTGTGGTCTGACTCAGTATAAGGCCCCTTGTCACCTCCAAGCTGAATTGCATAGTACCTTAGGACTGTCCCCTAGACTGCATCCAGCAGTCAGTGCCACAGTGCTCTGGAATCTGGATGCGCTGGTGTTTCCCTTCTAAGTGCTGCTTTTATCCAATGCAGTCTTCATTTGTTCACCTTCTAGGATCTCTGCCTTCCCCCCCCCCTTTTTTTGCCTTGCTGAGGGGCTCATGGACAAACAGCTGATTTCTAGGGCGAGCACATTTTATAACAAGAACCATATAAAATCAGCCTTCCCCAACCTAGTACTCTAAACTCTTATCATCCCCAGCCAGAATGACCAATGGACAGGGATGCTGGGAGTTGTAGTCCAAAATATCTGGAGGGCACCAGGTTGGGGAAGGCTGATAGAAAATAAATTTAGGAGGTTTTGTTTGCCTTTTTAAAAAAATACCACAGAATCCTGTGCCCAATTCACAGATGAAATAATTGAAGCATGGAGTTGATTCGCCACACATGGAGAATTATTACTTCCGCTAATAGATCATATGGCCTTCTTTAGCCTGATATATTTTCCAAGAAATGGGTTTTAATTTAGACATAGTAAGTTCTGATCTGGAACATCAGAGAGCCAGTGTGGTGTAGTGGTTAGAGTGCTGGACTGGGACTCAAGAGATCCAGGTTCTAGTCCCCGCTTGGCCATGAAGCACACTGGGTGACTTTGGGACAGTCACTGACTCTCAGCCTAACCTACCTCACAGAGTTGTTGTGAGGATAAATTGGAGAGAAGTACTATGTAAGTCACCTTGGGTTCTTTGCAAGAGGAAAAAAAAAAGGTGGGATATAAATGTAATAAAACAACAACAACAACAACAACATGTTATAGCATTCATTACACCAGTTCCATGAGCAAAATTCACCTAAAAGATGTCTTTAACATGTCACACAAACACACAAAGCTATTCTGATTCTACATTTCACTTAAAAATCTGCAAAATACTGCACATAAATAGAGTGACTAGACCCAATAGAGGTCAGGGGTCCTGTACCTTTAATAGTTACTGTATATGCAAAAAAAGGAATTTTGGCAATTACAGTTTGCCCTGTCACAGTGCTGCCAGACTAAGAAAAGCTGATCTACCAAAATTCCTTCTTCTGCCTAACTGCTAAAACCACAGGGCAGGAGCCTTGCCCTCTATTCTCACCTAGGCACTGACTATGTGCCTCTTCTTCCTTCCCTAATCTTCCTTAACAGCCCTGCCTCCATTTGTCTGTTCCTTTGGATGCTACTGAAGGCTTAAACAGCATGGCCTTCTCATGGGACTCTCTGGGGATCCTGTTTTTCTGAAAATCAGAACAGATTAGGTTGAAATGCCTACAGCTTGCTCCCCATGGTTCCCATCCCAGAGCAGGAACCGGGGACATACACCATGGCATAAATAAACATCAGTTGGAGCATGATCTCCAGGCTAAGCATTGTGCCGCCCTTCTCAAAGGTGTTTTGCCTTACAGCCTGGGCTAGCTGTGCTTCATCCCAGACTGACAGCAGGCATATCATTCCATTACATAATGAACCCCTAGAATTGAGCAGGCTTTAAGGACTGTTGGTTATAGAACATCTAGGAATAGATGTATCCTAATGGTATGGGAATGTGGGGCGAGGGTTACATCTGTCTGAGCTGCGATGCACATTATCTCTTTTCTCTCTCTCTTTTTTTTCTCGAGGCCCAGAGAATGTGCTTTTCAATTCCAAACACTTCCTGCTGCCTGAATTTAATTTGTCTCTGGATTTACTGCAGACAGAGACAGGAGAAGGCAGGTTGAGACTGCAGAGGGAAAGGCAGACAGAGCTCAGACACAGCATGGAGGAGGGCATGCTTTGGTTTCCTAAGAGAGCAATGGGAGTGTTGTTTACTCGTATTCCCAGCTTCCTTCATTACTTCCCCAGCCATGCATCATCCCCAAGGAGATTCTTAGAACTGGTACCCATCATTTGCTGCAGCTTCTTCTTTTACTTGATATTGGTGGGCTGCTGATCATGTGAGCATATATGTTGACAGTCAGCAGTGTCGTGGTAACATTTTGAAGTGTAGGCACTCATCGTGACAGTCCCGATATCCACACCTCCAAAGAGAGGCCAAAAATGCAGGCTGCTGTGTTGATCCATATAAAGTAGCCATTTCTAGCAGTTTTCAACTCCACGGAAACAGGTCTTTGGTAAAGTTAATGGGTCTTAATTGCCCATTCAAGACTGAGCCACCCCCCAGAATACTTCACATTGCAAGATGGCTTGCAGTATACTGGTGCTGGGAAAATCCATTTCACCCAGCTGTTGTGAGGATTACAGCTAAACTCAGAAGGAACAGGAAAGCCTGAGGGGGGTGGCAGATGACATCATCTTCCCTGCTAATCAAAAAGTCCCAGCGGGTCAATCCTGCAAGCCCTGGCTCCACTACAACACTGTTGACGGCAACCACCAGCAACCTGTGACGCTGACCTGGATGTGACTGCCTTACATGACAGCCACCTCAAAGAGCTTGTTTACAGAATCACTGACCTAGCCTGAGAAGACAATGTTTTAACATGTGTCAGCCTCCATTAATGTATATATACAAGGTTAAAAGTACAAGAGTCACAAAATAATTAAGGGCTCTTTCTTTTCCTTGCTTGTGCTTTCTCAAGAGTGATTTGTATCCTGAGAGGAAAAGAAAGATGCAGAGATTCCTGAGCAGAGGGAAAGGGAGTTTCACACTTTCCCCTACATATGCTGCATCGGGCAAAAACCCCATTAGCGTAGCTAACTGGAACATACTCTGCAGTGGGCTCTCATTTTCTAGAGCTCTGAGGTCTCGCTAGTGCAGGTAAAGAGCAGGAGTTCTCCTCTACCCGCAATACCAGCCTTCCCCAACCTGGTGCCCTCCAGATACGTTGAAAGACAACTCCCATCATCCCCAACCAGCATGATGAATGGCTGCAATGCTGTATGTTATGGGGCTGGGTTTGTTTCCTTCTGATTTGACAATACTATTGAGGATTCAAGGCAAGATGCCTTAAAGCAGGAGTAGACAACGGGGTGCCTGTGGGCACCAGTGTGCCCCCAGACACCTTTCTTGGCACCCACCAAGGTGGCCTAGCCTTCCCAGGTTTTTGTGGGCTTTTTTTTTTTTTTAATTAACACATTTTCTTCCTGGCAGCTGAGATTGCTGTGAAATAGGGTTCTGCTGGTGCTGAAAACTGGATTAAAAAGAGTTGTTTAGTATGTTGGGGCTTACACCCCAGCTCTGTGTTGCACTCAGTCTTTTAGGCAGGTTTACTCCCATGGCAGCCATTTTGTGGTAGTGCCCAGGGCAGTTTCTCAAATTGCAAATGTGCCCACGGCCCAAAAGGTTCCCTACTTCAAGGAAGACACCAGAGATGAGGTGCCAGTTGCACCAGCTTTTCTCAGTAAATATCTAGAATGTATTGTGTGAAGCATTACTGGTGCAGACATCAGACAAGACCCCGTGGGGGCATGTACGATGTGCTGAAGGCTGCCGCCGCCGCCACCACCACCATGGTTTACTCTGCATCAACAACCTGCATATGGGGAAAAGTGTGTCACATTCTGCCCATGCACAATTTCTGTGGTATCAAAATAATATTTCTAATGCTTCTTCATAAAACATTTATTCTTCAGCAGATAGCCGGAGAAAATCAGAACAAATTCTTTGGTTTTCACTTTAAGCTTCAAGTAGTGCTTTAAAATATGACATGCTGGCATTTATCTTCTTTTATGCCTAGAACTTGTTGATAAGCTAAAAGACCTTCTGCCCCTGAAGTGCTTGTTCCAGGAAGAGATAATGCAAACTCATATGACTGTCCTATTATGTCCTAATAGAAATTTATCTGGAGGAAGAAGGCGGGGGGAGCAAACCTGGACAGCTAGCCATGAATCACAAGTAAAACTTACACTTTTAAGAAACCTAGGAGCCCTTCCCAATATGAGACAAATAAATGAAAAGGGGGGCCATCCTAGAAAAATCAAAATTGACTCATATATGGCACTGCTAGATATGCTCCTCCCACTAGATTAAAGTGGAGCATATTCTCCCATTTGTATTTTAATCCCCCTTCCCTGTCCTGCAGTAATAGGCAATGGGTTGGATCCAGACTTAGTCATACTTTGAGTAGACCCATTGGAATAAATGGATTTACTTTAAGCATGACCAAGTCTGGACTGAACCCCATGTATTCGCAGTGGGAACCATTTAGCAGCTGATTAGGAGCAAATAGCTTATTTCTCAACTAGTCATGAAGTCTAAAGTTCCATTGATGCAGCTCATAGAGATATTGATTGCTATGAGGGCATTGATCCAAATTAGGAGGTTAGACCTGGAGGCCGTTTGTAAATGTACTGAGAGTAGAACATCAAGGCTTAAATATACAGGCTGGGTTCTTCAGATAAGCAGAAGCAAATTGGTAGAGGATAAGCTTTGCAGTTGAGTCTTCTGCCTGCCTGTATCCAAAGTTTGACCTTTCTCTTTTCTTCTTCCTTCCTTGCAGTGCATGAGGTCTGGTGCTACCTGCAGAGTGGCTGAACATTTGGCAATTGACAACAAGGGCCACAAATCATGTCAGGCTCCTACGATGAGTCTGCGACATCTGCTGAAGAAATAACTGACAGCTTCTGGGAGGTAAGAGCCCTGCTCTCTGTACAGCAGGGGTGCAGAACCTCCAGACCATGGGCTGAATCTGGCCCGGCCGCAGAGGCTCTGCATTCAGCCTGTGGAGGCTTGCACCACCTCCGTGGGGCCTGCCCCCACAAGCACCACCCCTATCAGGGGTTGTGGAGGATGAATGGAGAGGAATTCCTATGGAGATTCGTCCATGTTGCTGCTTTGCTGCACCCAGGGCTTCCTTAACGAGGAAAGCCCATGTGGAGTGAAGCTGGGGCAGAGCTGGCTGAGTCCATTTCAGTCCTCCAATAGCATCATCCTCTGATGTTATATGGCACACAGAGGGCTGGGAGGGGGATCATCCCCCCCCCCCCGCTGGTTCTGCACCCCTGCTGTACAGCATGCCACACATACGTATCTTCTGAAGAAATACTGGCTAAGGAGAGGAGCAGCCTAATACAGTCCCTTGAAGGTCCAGTCAAAGCTTCCCTGTTAGCTTCATGCAAATGAGCTTTCTGATTGGTGGTGCTGGTTGACCCAGCAAGAAACCCCATGGTTCTAGGGAAGGGAAGACGTCTGCTGTCATATGAAGGGCTCTCAATAGCGATGCCATGGATTTAGCAGGGGAGAAGATATGAACCTTCTGGAACCAAATGGACTTAATCATACAGGGCATCTGAAGCTTTCCCCTTCAGAACAGAAGTTCTCAAACTGTGGTCCACTTAGGCCTGTGAAAATATGCAAGGCAGGATGATTGCTGAACATGACCTGAGGCTAAAGCAGACAGATATTGCACCCAGCTTCACAGAACTTTGCTCATAAAAACAGGCACATCCATCTCATTCAAACAAGGCTACAGTTATTAAAATATGAGTCATGTATGTGTGTTGAGTTGTAGAACAAAAAAAAAAGTTTATTAAGTGGTCCACCAAGACTCCACAGGAGTTTTCAAGTGGCTGGCAAGGGATGGGAGGGGTTTGAGAGCTGCTGTGCTAAAAGGTGCTCTCCCAACAACTCAGGTAGGTTTCTTTTAGTACTTAATTTCTAAAACAAGAGATCAATCAGCTTCATTTGTCTTCAGTGATGCTGTCAGGTTGCCAAATCTGACTGGCTGGTTCGCACTATGACATCATCACATTCACTAAGTGATCCCTGATTGACTGGGATCATTGTAGCAAATGGTAAGCACCAGCACAAATTTTGTCCTGGTATTTACAAATACAACAAATTTGCAAATACAACAAATAAAAAAATATCTATGAAATATCCATTCTTGCTATTGCAGAGTGGGATTCGGAGTTAGACCAGGAGTGGGGAACCAGTGGCTCTCCAGACTACAAGTCCCACCATCCCTGACCATACTGGCTTAGGCTGATTGAAGCTGGAGTCCAACAACTTATGGAGGGCCACAAGTTGCCCACCCCTGCCTTGGAAGTCTTCAGGGCGAGACTCAGACTCAGTGGCAAAGAGGTGCAAACCACCACATTTTCATCCACTGATCTTTTTAAATTGAAATGCCCCACTCCCCCACTGCATACTTCATGAACAATTAATCCCCCCCCCCCGAACATAAGAAGAGCCGTGCTGTATCAGACCAAGGGTCCATCTAGTCCAGCATTCTGTTCACACAGTGGCCAACCAGCTGCCCACGGGATCCCACAAGCAGGACTTGAGTGCAACAGCACCCACCCACCCATGTTCCCCGGTAACTGGTGTACATAGTGATACTGCCTCTGATACTTGAGGTAGCATCTAGCTAATCAAGACCAGTTGCCATTGATAGCCTTCTCCAGGAATTTGTCCAATCCCCTTTTAAAGCCCTCTAGATTGGTCTGGTTGCTCTGAGCCAAGCTGGCCTCCAGGATCCTTCCTGGGTCTACAGCTAGTTACTTTCCCCAGGCAGCTCTTTGTGTGTCTGGCAGGTGGGGAACTACAAACGGACAGTGAAACGGATCGATGATGGATATCGCCTGTGCAATGACCTGATGAACTGTGTCCATGAGCGAGCGAAGATCGAGAAGGCGTATGCCCAGCAGCTGGTAGACTGGTCCAAGCGGTGGAGGCAGTTAATAGACAAAGGTATTTCTCAGTGTTTGTCATGTTTCCCAGTACTGGGATGGAGGATGGGGCCGGGAGAGTTGAGAACTGCAGTTTGCAAGATAGTATCAGCTTCCCCTTCTTGATTCAAGCTGTGTACTGTGGAGGAAGAATGTCTCCCCAGGAATTTCTTCAGATTAATTATTTTCATTTATAGTAAAAGGGAAGTTAGGGGCTTTATTAACTTGCTGTTGCTGCCCTATAGTGGAAGCTTCCAAGTCCCCATTGAGACAGGAGCCTGGACACCCCCGGACAATTACTTGTTTATTTTGAAATGTATTCTTTCCAGGTAAACTTTTGGCCCAAGAGTTTACAATCAACAATATAAATTAGAGGAATACTGCTACATTCAACTTATTAAACCATTCATAAAAATGATTCGGAGCAACAGTAAAACCTCATGGGTGTCATAAACTCAACAAAAATTTTAAAACATCCCTTCTCTTTTGTAGTTTGATCAGTTGCTGCATTAGTTGTGTGCTCATGCTAATGCAGGGCCAGCACCAGCACCAGCACCGTGATATCCTGTTCTATATAATGGAAGGCAGGAAGTGTAAACTTGCTGTGATACAATAGGCCAAAGTAAACATGAAGAGGGATATCTGTGATTGGGATCTCTCATGGGTGTTTGGATTAGCAGTCCCATGCAGCTACTTTGAAGATTAAGGAAGTGGTGCAGGGGGAGGGGTGCTTAACCTCCCCCCAGTGCCACTTCCCCAATCTTCAAAGCAGCCACATGGGGTTGTTGATTAAACAAACCCATTGGAGATCCTGATCTTCCGCAGTGTGGCCCTCATACTCCTGTTTATTGGTTTAAAAAACCTATGGGGGTGATATGTACTCTAGTGCTGGAGAGGGGGAGTGCACAGTTTGCACAGAATTACATTAAAAATAAAGGAAAATGTCCACAAAATGCCAGGGCATGTATGGGAGAGGGGTTGCCTTGCTGATAAGGTGGCTGGATCCCCTGCAACAACAAATAACAATGGCGAAGTCTGGAACTAGAGTGTCTCGATATTCTCCCAAGCTCTGCCATGGCATGCTTCCCAGTTCTCTGCCACAGCTTTCCTACCAGTAAAATGGGAAAGGGGATAGTGCCTCATCTTGTGGCTGTGTATAGTCTGTAAGGGAAGGACAGGCTGTTATTTCAGGATGCCCAATGGTCACCCCAGCCTTGCTGGTGCTCTCGGTGCATAGGCCCACAGTACGGCAGTTTGGAGAAAGCGTGGATGGCCATAATGACAGAGGCGGACAAGGTGAGCGAGCTGCATCAGGAAGTGAAGAATAGCTTGTTGAATGACGACTTCGAGAAGGTGAAGAACTGGCAGAAGGATGCCTTCCACAAACAGATCATAGGAGGCTTCAAGGAGGCCAAGGAAGCAGAGGATGGTTTTCGGAAAGCACAGAAACCTTGGGCCAAGAAGATGAAGGAGGTAGGAAGGGCTGGAGGAGGAGAGGAGGGCAGAGTGCCCTTGTAGTCCTTCAGTACGTCAGTAGTTTTAGGGAGGAAAGAAGCCCAACAGTTTCCTTGGGCAGCGGTTGAGATAACATTCCCATTGCAACTCCAGGGTGCTTCCAGACGAGGTTTTTACTCTGCAATTGCCCTGCCTCATTCATGGAATTTCACAGGGGCTCTAGACAATCATGTCTTCCAGGCATAACCTTCCCATGTTTTCCCACCACTTCTTCCATCCTTTTCCTTACCAAAGAGAATCTGTTAAGGAAAAAAAGACAGCTGCACAATGCCTTCTTGATTGGTGATGCTAGGAGCCCTCCATCTGGAAGCACCCACAGAATCAGAGCATGGGATATGGGCAGGGATCTCTTGTCTCTTAAGAGAACCAAGTGATACCTGTAGGATAATATGAAGGACACCAGGTGCAGCATGGAAAGAGAATATTATGCATTGTGTCCACAGTATCTGTTGAGTCCCACCTTCATGATTTAGGTCATTCCTTCAGAGACCTAGCTGGATCTCAGTGTGTCTGAGAGACATCCCCATACACAAAGAGATCCCCGTGAAGTAATAATTATAAATGTATAAATCTATCTGGCTGTGCTCATGTTGCTATGAGCTACATATTTTGACTTTGTGCTATCTGGTGATCTTCTCAGAATCCTGACACCCAGAGCTTTCATTATTAAAAGAAGTTTGTAGCCTTCATTGTTGCAGAAAAAACATTAAAATGTACAGATATGGATAAATTGAGATGTGCAAACTATGCAGTTTGTGCAGTTTACTACAGTAGCCAAATTGAGGGTTCTAGATACATATGTTGGGTTCTTATTTTTTAAAGCATAGATCATAAGCTTTACTAGGTAGTCGAGGATTTGTAAGGGGGGATTCTCTGTTTGAGGCAATGGAGGGGATTGTTAGCTGCAGTCTTAATGCAGAGACTTCAAAAGTGATTGGGGTTTGGAACCTTGCACTGAGCCTGGCTTCCTTTCCTTCTGTCTCAACTCAAACCAGCTGGAAGCAGCCAAGAAATCGTATCACCTGGCATGCAAAGAGGAGAAGCTTGCTATGACTCGGGAAGCCAACAGCAAAGCTGAGCAGTCCATCACCTCAGACCAGCAGAGGAAACTGCAAGACAAGGTGGATAAGTGCAAGCAGGATGTGCAAAAGGTAGGAGTGACTTCCACCAAGAGAACAGACAAATCCACTCATGGAAACATAGGAAGCTGCCTTGTACTGAGTGAGAGCATTGGTCCACCTAGCCCAGTATTGTCAACACTGACTGGCAGCAACTCTCCAGGGTTTCAAGCAGGAGTTTTTCCAGCCCTACCTGGAGGTGCCAGGAATTGAACCTGAGACCTTCTGCATGCAAAACATGTGCTGTACCACTGAGCCATGGCCCCTACCCATGCACACTCATCCACAGCTCATCTGTCCTTTCATGCAAACAAGCAACAATCCAGTGTTGTCCAGTCCAGTGGACAAGCAACAATCCAGTCTTCAGACAACCATTACACATGGAAATGTGTATGCATGAGAAGTAGAGCCATCTTCACATGTAGATATAGGTGCAAACATAAATATAGATATCAAATGTACAAAATTCTTTTACAATAGGTGCATACATTTTGTACACAAACATAAATTACCTTCCTCATACACTTACCGCATTTTTCGCTCCATAAGACGCACCGGACCATAAGACACACTTACTGTATGGTACAAAAAAAAATTAAAAAAAAAAAAATCAGCTGAGAGGTGGGGGCTTCCCCCACCCCACCCAGGAGTCCTCCGCTCTTCCGGACCAGCAGAGGAAAGTAAAAAATAAATAAGTAAATAATTTTTTTTTTTTTACTATATTCACTCCATAGGACGCACAGACATTTCCACCTAGTTTTTTTGGGGGGGTAAAGTGCGTCTTATGGAGCGAAAAATACTGTACCCCTCCTTACAGAAAATATCCTTTATCACACTTCTGTCTACACACACATCCTTCCTCTGTTATGTGCCCAGACCCACCCTCTGACAATTTACTCTCATACTAATGTGTACAGTTCACAACATTCTCACGTATATACTCTTACATATCCTTATGCATCCAGTCATGTACAATCCTATTCATATTTGCACTTGCACCATTGTGCACTCAGATTTCCTTACACACATCAGGTGTGCTCCCCTTTTCTAGGTCATATAATCTGGGTGTAACTAGCAGAGCAGTGTAGTATCAGGTGTACGTGTACCTGAATTGCCACTGCTTCTACCACCACCCCACCCGTCCTTGTGACAAACCAGCCCTTTAGTTGTTGAAATGGCATTACTCTCAGTAGCACAAGGAGAGAAAAAAAATCAAAGGAGCTGGACCTACTCCTTTTTCTAGACTGTGGACCTTCTTGACCTACTGGAATGGTTTCCATTTGCTTACCTTCTCCCCAATTCTTTTTCTGTTACATCAGTGGACAACTATAGTTGAAAGGGACAGCAAAGGCCAAGATCTTGGGGTTCTCTTCACTGAAAATACAGTTGCTAGTTCCTATCCCAGAGACAGTGCCTCCCTGTTGTTTTTATGGTTTCAGGACAGTGAAAAATTATGTGGGGCAGCAGTTCTCCTCACTCTTCTGCCTCTCCCCACTGCTATGAGGCAAAACTGGTGCCATGCTTGCTACAGGCAGGAGAGGAAGGGCAGGCAAATAAACAGGTGCAATACAGGGACTGGAAAATAATTCATCCATAAGGCCTTACTGCCCCAGTACTGAAAATGCAGTTCTGAGCGCTGTCTCCAGGCAAAGAACTGACTACTCGAAGTGCAAATCGGCATGATGTTACTTTGTAGGCTGCCCCCTCCCTCTACATGTACCCACCAAGTCTTCTAATTGCTGCTGCATAGCTATGGGCAGATCCCACTCTTGCATCCAGTTTGTTTTCTTGAGAGGAATGTTATTTGTCAACCACTTGTATGGATTTTTAAAAACCTTTATTTTTATTTTTTAAAGAGCTCACAGTTTAACTCAGAGAAATCACACTGGAGGACAGGAGCAATCTGAGCCAACTAGAGGAAGTTCAGGAAAAGAAGTTAATAAGAGTAGCGTGAGAGAGAAATAAAAAGGAGGACATAGACATATACAGTTTTCAGTTGTTAATGCTCTCCAGATTTACTGTTGTTATTATTAACAAGTTATTGGAATTATTAGTGAATAAGGTTTACTGTTTGTAATTTAAGCCGTACTACAGTACTTGTATTGCAAGACGTCGCTTGTATATCAAGTCAAAAATTTTTAAATAAATATTTAAAAATTTGCTTGTCTTGCAAAATGCTCTCAAACCAAGTTACTTGCAATCCAAGGTATTACTGTAATTATTTACAGTTCCTTGATATCAACTGTATCTGCTTCTTCCATGTGTCTGAAGTTGAACTACTTTCCAAACCAGGTCTTGACACTGTCACAACTTCACACATGACAACTGTGATTACTGAGGAGTCCAGAGTTAACTTGGGACATCCATTCCCATCTATTTCTGTACCAAGCTTCATCAACAATATTTGCCTCTCTTCAGTGCAATGCCTACACTGATGTCCAGAAGTTTTCAGTATAGATGGCTACAGCTGACAGTAAAACTAATTTTAATTCAGCACTGACCTGGAATAAGGCCATAATGCAGACACATCCTTAAGGCCTGCAATCTTATGCATATTTATTTGGGAGTAAGCCCTATATACTTCAGTGGGACTTGCATTAAGTAAACATGCATAGGATTGCTCTATACATGATGTAGGTCAATATTACTACATTGAAAACAGTGAAACTAGACATGTTTAAGCACACTGAATATCTGGCCCAGAAAATCTGTCTAGGCCAAGGGTGAGCAGAAGGTAGACCTTTTTGGTCCATCTCCCAGCATTCCTGACCATTGACCATGCTGGCAGGGGTATATTGGAGTTGAAGTCCAAAACATCTGGAAATCTACCTTCTGCCCACACCTGATCTAGGTGAGTCATACTGGCTTGGAGAGCTTAATCTTAGCCTTCTGTTGCACCTGCAGACCCAGGAGAAGTATGAGAAGGTGGTGGAGGACCTGAGTAAGTGCACCCCACAGTACATGGAGAGTATGGAGCAGGTCTTTGAGCAATGCCAGCAGTTTGAAGAGAAGAGGCTCAACTTCCTGAAGGAGGTGCTGTTAGATATCAAGCGGCACCTGAACCTGGCAGAGAACAGCAGGTATACCACCTTCCATTGAAATTCTGCAGTAGCAGAGTGGGAACCTCTCTGCTGAGAGGGATGCTCCTTTAGTGAGTACTGGGAGCCATCTCCCAGCCTCATCACCTCCCCTTCCATTCAGTTGTCCCTGAGTATGTCTGTATGGGAGCTTCTCTTCCACTTACTTCAACATCACATGATAACAGATCTGCCACGGACAGCCTTCTCCTTGTCCCATCAGCCAGAGAAACCAGGCTGGTGGGGACTAGGAGGAGGGCCTTTTCTGTGGCAGTCCCCAATTTATGGAACTTTCTCCCCAGTGATCTCTGCCATGCCCCTTCCTTGATTAGCTTCCATCGGGCATAAAAACGTGGCTTTTCAGGCGGGAATATGGGGTGGGTTAGGATTTTAAAGTTTTGTGCTGCTTTTAAATATGACTTATACTGTGTGTGTGTCCCTCCCCCTTGTATTTTATTGGATTGTACATCGCTCAGAGTGGCCGGATGTCTGGCCAGATGGGCGATTCATAAATATAATAAATAAATAAATAAATAAAAGCCGCCTTGAGTTCCTTGCAGGAAAAAGGAATATATTACATTTATAAATGTAATAAATAAATAAACTATGGGGAAAATGTGCCCCCAAAGAATATACAGTGTAGTGCAAGAGAACCCCACACTGACATTGCACCTTGGGTCATGCAGATCGGGCAGCCTGCACTAGCTGTTTTCATCTCTGTCTGCCATACCATTTGACAGCAGAACCAATTACTGAGGTGGGTGGGCTTTCGCTCACTGGAGGTCTTCAAGGAAAGGCTGGACAGCCATCTGTTCGGGATGCTCTAGTCCTGAGTCAAGCGAGGGATTGAACTAAAATGGCCTACTAATCCTCCTCCAACTCTATGGATCTACGATGCATGTGGGCAGGCAAAGGACTCAACTTAGGGCATGTTTGGCTTGCAGAGATTGGGTGCACTCAGTCTGAGCTAAAAGAAAAAAGTGGCCCATGAAGATGGTGCCCAAGTCTGGAATTGGCTACATTCCAGAAAGTGCTAGGGTCCAGCAGCTCAGACCTGGATCATTCCTTTGGCCATAAGCCATATCAACACAAGCCACAAAATGAAGTGGTGAAATCATTACATGGTAGGTGATTTAACCACTTCAGACTGCAGGTGGAATACCTGCTACCCATCAGCAGGGAGGACCCTCCTTGGAAGTAGAAAACTAGCACGTCTGAGAGAAACATTCTAACCCAATCTTCCCTGTGCTAATTTTCTACTTGCGGAGTTTTGTTTTGTTTTGACGTGTGTGTTTTGTTTTGTTTTTACACAGGGGAGTATTTTGTGATCCCCACTTGTGGTCTGAAGTGGTACAGTCCATTCTACCATTTTAGCCCCATTTCATCCTGCTGCATGGGTAGATCCAGTCATAGAGGGAAACTGAAGAGAGAAGTGTTGGCATTCACAGTGTTTGTTAACAAGCTTCCAGTGCATTGTACAAGGCAGCAGGAGACATTGTTCCCATTCATCTATAGATGTAAATCCATGCATGATCACAAAATAGCCAGTGCAATATCTGAACATGTATACATACCCTTAATGGTCTGTATGTCAGGAAATTGTTGTCTGAAACACTTAAAGAGTTCTGTTAAATTGTATTAGCAATTGCAGTACTTATTCGTGATACCTGCAGTGCGCCTGGCATTTTCCAAACAAATGCCCTGCTGCATTCCCTGAGCTACAAGCAAATAATAAAAGAGCTACAAGCAAATAATATCTTGAGGGCTACCCCACTCCCACTTGGCAGTGGGAAAACATGGGAGGGTTACAAGTAGAGGACAACGGCATGACATCGTATGGCCCCTCTCTATAATTCTGTGAATGAGGCAGCTGGGAATCGCACAATAAAAGCCTCATCCTGAAGCGCCCTTTTTACTTTAAGCAGGGGAGTGACAAATGTTGGGCAGATGTATGTGTGCCGCTGGTGCCCCCTTGTGTTTGATTAGAACAATCTTGAGTGTGAATTTCCTGTTTTATAAAATCTTGGGTGAGGAATTTGTGGCTCTGCAGATGTTGCTGGACTCCCAACTCCCATCAGCCCCAATAGCATGGTCAGTGGCCAGGAGTGTTGGGGTTGGAGTCCAGCAACATCTGGAGGGTCAGAGATTCCCCACCCCTTGATTAGGAACATAGGAAGCTGCCTTATACCAAGTCAAATCATTGGTCCATCTAGCTCAGTATTCTCTACACTGACTGGCAGATGCTCTTCAGGGTCCAGGCAGGAATCTTTCCCAACTCTACCTGGGGATGCCGGGGTTTGAGCCTAGGACCGTCTGCATGCAAAGCATGTACTCTACCATTGAGCTATGCCCCCCCCCCCCCGGCTGGTGGTTTCCTGCGTTAGTCATGTCTAGTTTTGAGAGAAATGTGTTTATTTATATGTCTGTTTATAACATGCAGCTATTCTAAAGTCTACCGTGAGCTGGAGCAGACCATCCGCATAGCCGATGCGCAGGAGGACCTTCGTTGGTTCCGCAACACTAGTGGCCCAGGGATGCCTATGAACTGGCCACAACTAGAGGTAAGAAGCTGTGCCTGCAGGCTGTAGTGTGTAGATTCAACAGCTACTAGTCATGATGATCTGTCTGGTTGCTAATCATGATGGCTATCTGGAACCTCAGTGTTCAGAGAGGCAGTATGCCACTAATAAATACCAGTTGCTGGGGAGCAATCACCAGAGGGAGCTTTTGCCTTTAGGCCCTGCTTGTGGTGGTCCCAGAGGCATCTGGTGGGCTACAGCAGGAAAGAGGATGCTGGACTAGATGGCCCATTAGTCTGATCCAGCAGGGCTCTTATTATATTGTTATGACTGGAATCAGGGCATTGCCCAAATGGGGCTTAGGAGAAGAAACTCAGCGCAGAGCTGCTGTTATGAGATCAGTGGCATGTTTCTTTGTCTGCAGGAGTGGAATCCAGATGCAGCACAAACGATAACCAGGAGAGAGAAACCTAAAAAGAATGAAGGAGGCAACACATCCAATGCCAGCGGGGGTGGGGAGGCTACAGCACAAGCAGGGGACCGTGGCAGGTGAGTATGCCAAGCATCCTCTAGTATGATCCCCGTACGGTGCAATATTTATACCGGAAGGAATAGGAGGGTTTGTGCATAATGTCTAATGGCAGCAGAATGCCATTATAAGCTGTTGTCTCTAGTGTGGGACATGTCTGAATACTTTTACACTGTAATACCAGTTCTCATGGCACCATGTTGCATTGTCAGTGTGAGCAGCTATGAACGTGGCCAAGCCTATGCTGCAGAGTGGTCAGATGATGAGGGCGGCAACACCTACAACTCCAGTGAAGCCAATGGCGGTGCCAACTCCTTTGAGGAAGAGCCTGCTGGGAAAGGCGTGCGCGTACGAGCTCTGTATGATTACGATGGGCAGGAGCAGGATGAACTGAGTTTCAAAGCAGGTATGGCATAAAACATGGTAAGCTATGGTGGCTAAGAAGTAATGAGGCCTTCTGTCCCTGTGGAGAGCGAAGACCAGAAGCTCTCTTTCAGATCTTTCAGAGATTTCCTCCCGAGAATGGATGCATTGCGATAGGGCTTTTCAGCTCACACGTGTCCCAGCAACTGCCAGTTCTAAAAATACTTGGGACTACAGCAAAATTCAGGAATGGCAAAGAGTTCTTCCCTTTTTCCTTATTAAAATCCTAATGCCAGCTTACAAAGTTCGAGTCCCTTATACTTATTGGCAGGTGGAAACTATTCTCTTAATTGTAGTGGTAGCTATAATGATAAAATGTGTTGTTCAGAGGGTACTTAAACAAATTCCTAACATCAGTTAGAATGCTTGCAATACCCTATTCTTTGAGCTGCCCCCCTTAAAACAGGGGTGCACAATCTTTTCTAGGGCGGCATCAGGTGTCTGCTGCAGTGGTGGAGGCCACACATACAGACACACACCACTCACAGATTCTCAAACTATTCACACCACACTCACCCCAGCAGCAACAGATCTTGGTCCTGCAGCAAAAGCATCTGTTCCATCAAGGTATTGAAGCCCCCTCCCCTCCCCTCCCCTCCCACCCCAACCTGATCAGTAAAGAAAAGATCAGGTTAACTGTTGTAAACCGCCCAGAGAGCTTCGGCTATTGGGCGGTATAAATATGTATTAAATAAATAAAGAGAGAGAGAGAGAGAGGAAAACATGCTGTAGGAATGGGCTCTCTGGTTCCTGCCATAGAAGTCTCAATCCTAGAGTATTCCCAGAGCACCCTGTGAGGCTGGCAGGAACCTTCCAGCACTGCTTCCAGGGACACTCTAGAAGTGAGGCTTCTAGGGCAGGAACCATAGAGCTTTTCTAGAATGCTTTCCTTCCACCGTTTTCTTAGCAGCAGCAGATGCTGGGGATCAGACAAGGCTTGCAGGGGTGCCCTTTTTGTATCCCTGCCTTAAAAGGATGAGAGGTTGCTGTTATTCCTGCTAGCAGTTTCACTGATACAGACACTGGCCATGATTTCCTTGATCTCAAAGGTTTGATGTAGGATATTCCTGCAGCCTAGTTATCATTTAACACAGTGTACGTGTAAGCACTTAGGGCCAAACTAAAAGTTCTGCTAATCACACACAGCAGATTCCAATGGAGATCTTTTTTTCTTTTTTTAACCCTCCTGTGGGAGGGTGGAATTTCAGGTTGAAAACGAAATGGGGGTAAGCGTAAATCTCTCCCACAAAACGTCACAGTCTTGATCCAAATCGAACCCACATGTGCTTACGCTAAAGTAAGTAAGCCACTTAGCATAACATTTAGTTTGGCCTTCTGTAAGTTAGTTGTCTAAAGCATCCTGCCAAGCTGCAAGACAACACATCAGGTGCAGATATATGGTGGTAAACCGTGTGTAATAAGCCCCAACATTTTATTTTTTAATGAAAAACAGCCATGCGAGGCTGAATTTGAGGAGTGGCATAGGGAAGATGCTTTACCCTTTCGTCACTGATCATTTTCATGCTCAGAATCATACTCATCGTTGCTTTTCCCCATATAGGTTTGCATATGTGTCACAAGGATAAATACGCATCTGGAACTCTACAGGGGGGAAATGCACTGGAATGCAGGATTCTGAATAGAAAAAATGCCCCATGGAGAAAGGTTACACACCCACTCATTTGTGCAATTTGGCCCTTACTCTGATAGAGGGATGGTATCACATGTTGGTTAACAATGAATCCCAATTTCTAATTTGTTGTTACTGTTCTAGGTGATGAATTAACCAAATTAGGTGAAGAAGATGAACAAGGGTGGTGCAAAGGGCGCCTAGACAACGGGCAACTTGGTCTTTATCCAGCTAACTACGTGGAATCTATCTAGTTCTGTCACGTTCTCACTGCTGTCAGAAAAACAAACAAACCCTCTGTCATCCCCCATCTCTCTATGCCAGCCAAGTAGCCATCTTGCCGTCCAGTCACTCACTCAGCACAGTTAGAAATCTAAACATATTTTCCAATCAATCTTTTATTTTTTTAATAGCCACCTCTGAAGAGTATTTTGTGATCGCTTTAATCTTTTTTTTCTTTTTTTGAGATAATAAGATATAAAAGGTCGACACTGACTACAGAGGGCTTGTTCTGTTAGTGAAAGCCAATACCTCAAGCCTTTAAAGCCTAACCAATGAGGCTTCTGATTGGTTGGTTTTTAAGCATAATGTGTTGATGAGCCACATTCCAATTGGCTTGAACTATTTGAAACTTCTGGCACTTAAGCTACTGGGGCCAATCCAATTCACCCTCTGAATAGAATGAAGCAAGTAATAATAAGGAGGAAATGAAGTATACCCTCATTGATTTGTTATTCCTCTCTACCCCTTTCTGTATTTTCTTTCTTGTCTTTTCCTGTTTTGAAAAGGAAAACACAGATACTCTTTGCCTTCTTCAAGAAGCCCCAGTGCTGTAATATTCTTGTGCTGTAATATTCTACCCTCCAGCTAATCACTCAGAACCATTAACTGAAGGTGTATGCAATGAATTAAAGGGTTCACTCCACAGAGCCCTGAGATTCCATTTCCCCTATGAGAATGAAGCACATTATGGCTTCTCATTCTGACTTGAGACACACAGAGGCTCTGAGATCAAGATGGGCACCCTATGCAAATCATTAAAGTGTACCTCAATAGCTCCTTTCTCCCGGCTTCTCTTGAGGAATTGGGCTGCAGTACTGGGGACCTGATCAGATAGTGTTGGGGCAGATGCATCTCTTTAATACACAAGCATAACACAGATGTCTCTGCTGTTTTCAGTCTGAGAGATGTCTACTGAGGCAGGAGAGAGATGAGATGCAAAGCTGTCAGTCAGACAGACCACTGGGCTTTGACAGAGAAATGCATTTATTGCAATATGGTCCCAAAAACCTTATTTTAAACTGAAGATGTGTCAGTTTTACATTCCTAAACAACGTTGCCTGTTAAGGTGCTGTGGTTGGTTGGAATGCTGCTGAAAGCATGTCTTTGAATGGAATCCAAGCCAAGGAGTATGTTTCATGAACCATCCAGAAGTTGGCTGGTAATGCTATAGAGTGAACTGGAGCAGGAAGCAGGGCTAAGTGCCCAAACTGGGGTGTTGAAGATGCATCTCCATATCAAATGGAGCAGGAGAACCATCAGCTTATATAATGCATAATAAAGGAAGCATGCAGTTGTCAATGTGGCATCATGATGCAGCGCGTGTCATAGAAGGCATTCACTAGATCACGTGGGTTTGTAATAGATGTCAGTGCCAGTGCCAGACAAAGGTTATCCTAAAGGTAGTGGGAAGAAGAGCCCAGTTAGATTTCTATGCATATTTGCTATGTACAGAAATGGGCAGCAGAATTCACGCATGGATTTTGAACATAGTTCCAGAGCCCGAGATACAACCAGGTGAGTGAAGGAGAGCAGAAATGTAGATAGACCACTGAGAAACACTGCTTATAGGGTGAGATGCTATGTCCCTTTTCCAGGTTGAATTAATAGATTGCTAAGAGGCATTTTCATCATGGGATCCTGAATAAAGCAAAAAATCAATTCTGACACTTCTTCCTATTTGAGCAGGTATCCTAGCTGACACACAGAAACGTAAGAAAGGAGCTTAAGAGCCAGCATTCTTTTGCTTAAGTCCTAATTTTCCTGGCCTTGGAGTGAACACAAATTCTTTGAACTAAGGACAGTATCTATGGATGCCCAGAGGTTAGATAGTTAAATGGAAACCCAAACCCTTAAAGATCTGTGTCAGTGGTGGATCTTTGTTTGGCTTACTCCATTCACCAAAATTATTCTGTGTTTATATTGGAGACCAGAATTGGGTTCTTTGGGATAGCTTGTACCTGAAAGATGCAAGAAAATTGTAAGGGGTAGGCATATTCCTAGACCAAATGGAAGTTGCATTTTCCCCTCACCTTTCACTATTCAGATCCCTGACAATTGCCTCAAGAGAAACTTTGTTCTGCAGTGGAAGAAGCTATCATAGGAAAATTAGCATAGGATGACAAAACCATCAAAGAGTCCTGTGGCACCTTAAAGACTAACAGACTTATTATGACATAAGCTTTTGTAGCCTACTGCCCACTTAATCAGATGGAAGGATGACCATTTCTCTCAGTCTTCACCATGTTTGGCCAAATATATCTTCGTGGAATCCAAATATCGTTAAGCTTCAGGAACCTTTTCCCCCCCTTTTGCTAGAAAATAGGAACTTTCACTATTTTTAAGTGCCCCAGTGTGCTCAGTGAGATGTTCCAGAAAGCCCTTGTTCTAGCTGAGAACAAAGCATGAGCTTGAGCTCCAAAAGGTTAACCATCTTACTACCTATATGTAGGCCAACAGTACCGTCCATTGAGAAGGTCTGCCACAAAAAGCCCATTGGGTGCAGCTTCAATTGATTTCAGTGGGTTTGTGCAAGAGAACTTCCCAGTGGGTTGTGCCCTAAGACATTTATGAGTTTTGTCTCGCTGTTGAGCATCAAGCATTTGCCAAAATGTTGAGAAAAGAAATCCCAGCATTTTCGGGCTGTAAGTAGTTTTGGAAGTGTCCCTATTACCAGAGAAAGACCAACAGTTCTATACAGGTGGATTCAGTCTTGAACCCAAAGTTATTTCTTCAGAGTCGTGGAACAGATTGTTCAGAAATGTCAGGAGCAGTGCAGATGTCTCCAGTCAGAGTAACTAACTTGTCATATCCCATGGAAATAACAATAATAATAATTGGATAGATTATTATTCTTAATTACAACATGTTTCTTTACGCACTGATTGCTGGTCTGAGTTAACTGTTCCCACTTGAAGGACGGGGAAGCAGAAACCAGTGGGTTGCATCTAATGTAATGGCTCCATGAAAGAAAGGAGGATTGCACACACTGAAGGGATCTTTCAATTAACAGAAGCACATTCTGTTCATGGGGCAATTCTGTTAGATGCAACCCAGTATAAAAATTGGGAGTAATTCTTTTAAAAATAATTACAGCATATGACCAAAAGGGAAGTAAAATAGTAGATAGTGACACTACCAGCGAAGCAGAATTAGATGTACTCACTTTAAGGCAGGGCTGTTGAACCTGTGGTCCTCCAGATGTTTGGCTACAATTTCATCCCTCCCTGACCATTGGCCATGCTGGCTTGGTCTGATGGGAATTGGAGCCCAACAACATCTGGAGGGGCACAGGTTCCCCACCTCTGTTTTAAGGGGGAAAGTATGATTTAAATAATCTTTGAGAAAATTGGTGTCCCCCCAAAAAAACCAAGCGCAAAGACATTCCTTCTAAGCTGTTTATTCAGGAATTGTTTGATAAGTGGGTTGTTGTTTTTTAAACAAGCCTTTGAGTACTTGTCCGTTTTTCTCCAAGAGGAAGGAAGCTGGAATAATCACCATCTATTTCTCCTTGTATTTTTACCTTCTTAGTCTTCCTTACTATGGGGGAAATTATCTTCCCCTTTGCTCAAAAATATGGTTCCCTAACCTTTCTTGTCTGAGAAACTAAAAAAGCTAATGGTGGAATAATTTAGGGTGAAATCTCGACAGCCCTGTTCCTAGTCCCTTTTCTCCACAATAGCACAATATCCCTTGTATAAATGATGCATATCATCAATGCTGCACATCAGCTGTGCTTGTCCCATTTCTGGTTGACATATTTTGAACCGATGGAATCCTATGGCTCCATCATCCAGCTACCTCCCTTTGACTAATCTTTTTCTTTCACTTATCCCACTTCAGAGAGCTCATTACATTTGCTTCTGTTTTCCAGAAGTCTCTTTTTCGATGTCTGGTGACAGGCTGCAGCACATTTTTAATAACATTCCTTTTGTTAAGAGTGCCCTTTTACATCTGATTCATCCTCCTGGGAACCCACAGGTGCTTATGGCTAGTGCAGTTTTATCTAGTTGATGTTTCTCTTCTCATGATATGAGTCCCAAAGTCTTTCCTTGGTTGCCACTAGTCAGCCTCTTCCACAACAATCCCTCAGCTTCTTTATAAATATCTACTATCTTGCCTGCTCCACTGCAACCTGTTTATCTTACAAATTATTGGACCCAGTGACCAAGTGTTGTTCCTGAATGAATCAAACATGCTGCACACTGGATAATGTAGACAAGATTTTTCCGACCAACTATTTTTTTGTTTTGTTAAGTTAAGAAAAGAAAAAAAGAGGAATGCTGTCTCAGCAATGCACCTGTTTTTTGTACATTGATCGTGTAATTTAAAACTAAAAGAGATTGACTGTATTACTGTATAAAAAAAAAGATGACTGATCTATGTAAATGTTATATGGATTTTAATTCTTGTTTGATTCTTGTACTCTTAATATCTCCTGATGTAGATGTAGCTGTCATGTTTACAAGATGAGCTTTATTGCTGGAATTGATCAGGCCACTGGGGTGAACAAGAGGATAGTTCTGATTTTTAGAGTGGTGGCTAACTGATGCTGAACTTCCTGTCTAAATTCCAACTCAAGACTCAGTTTGGCTTCCAACCCAAATCTGATACTAAGATAGGCCTGATACTCTAGCCTATCTGACAGTTGGATTATATGTCTCAAAGTGTGACAAAGCTCTGTTTTCTTTTTGTCATGCTCAAAATATTTTGAATAGACCCATTTGGATCTAACATGGATAGTGGATCTTTGGGTAGAATGACAGCAGTTGTCACATTAGGCACCATTCTCCAACTTGTCTTGCTCTGCATAGAAAGCCCTGGATTTGGACTTCCCCCTTTGCTAGGGGACTACAGTAATACCTTGGATTGCAAATAACATGGTCTGAGAGCGTTTTGCAAGACTAATTTGACTTGATAAACGAGCAAGGTCTTGCAAGACACCACTCGCCTCGAGCGGGCATAGCGGGCTGAAATCGGCCCCACTCACGCCCACCAGAGACTCGCTTTGATATAAGAGTGTTTTGGATTACAAGCACGTTTCTGGAACGAATTATGCTCTCAATCCAAGGTATTACTGTAGATAGAAGGTGCAGAACTAAGAATTAAGATGCAAAAGGGAAGTTGATGATGTGTTTTGTTAATGATAGAGGAAGAAGCAGAATTTACAAAAAGCCTTGATACTGACAGAAAGAATTTCCCACTGCAATAAGCCTCCTCCTCCACCACCTTTGTACCACCACCAAAGTATTAAAGATGAAAACATGACCCAGAAATGTGGGCTCCCCCAACCCCAGTCCTTGGCCAGAAGAAAACAGAGTTGTGCTTATTAAAAGAGTTGTTTATTGACATTCTAAGGACCGATTCTCACACCCATCATTGGAATGGTAGTTGTGTTGATTTCTGGACTGTCAACGATGCACATGGAGGCAGTTGCGTAGAGGCTGACACACTCAGAACTCTGTATGTATTGACTTTTAGCATGCTGATCACAGAGTGGCTTTTTTAAGCACCTGCGACAGGATGCTCAAAGCCACTGTAAATTATTTTCAAACCCTCAACCTTCACCTGGCTACCTCCATGTAATGAAATGAGTGGCCTGAAATGCAGTATGCATAGTGGAAGTGCTCCCTAGAATCTGTTACAAGGCTGCTCTATTCATCATGTGCCCCAAGGGCCAGAAAGTGTATTCCAGGTCCAAAGAAAAGAGGGGGAGAAAATCTATGGCCACTTTGTTGATTCCTTCCAATTAAAGCCTTGTGGGACTAGGGAAGAATGTGTTAAGCTAAAGACTTATTATTGTCAGCAAAGCTACATACTATCAGATGGAGAGTAATGTATCTGTGTCATGCCGGTCTGCCTCTTCTTCCATAAAGAGCAAAAACTATACTTAAGAAATACAATAATAAAAGGATTATTTTATTCATGCACAGTGTGTTGAGCCATGTTACTGTTGGCGCAGATTATGGGGAGGTATCTTCTCTCATAGCGCAAGAAATGCAAACTCAGCTTGGGGTGACGAGGTGCAGAAGAGAATAGTATTCCTATACCTTTAACAGCTATGTAGAAGAAGGAATTTTAGCAGGTGCAGTTGGATGCCTCAAGGGTGACAGTGGTATGAAAAGCTGTATCTGCCAACGTTCCCTCTTTTACACATCTATTAAGTACAGGAGACCTCTATTGCATTGAGTCACACAGTTCCAAGAGAGCTGACAGCATATACCAGCCTGCCCCAACCTGGCACCCTCCAGATGTGTTGGACTACAACCCCCATAATTATCAGCCAGCCTGGGATGGCTGGGGATGGTGGGAATTGTAGTCCCAGGGTGGGTAGGCTTGTGAGTTATGCTTTGGGTGTGTGTTTTTTAATAGAACTCTAATATCCCCCAACCAGAGCCTAGTGCAAAAGACATACTTAGAATTAAAGTGTTATGAGCCCAAGAACTTGTTTTGAGTACCAGAATTGAATGGAGCTCACAGTCCTTCCACACACAAAAACCCAAGTATATCTCATTTGTGTAGCACAATTTGGGGCTTTTGTTGCTACTACGGTATTGTTAAACAATTGTGAGTCAGAAATCCTTCCTAATCTACTGCAAATTACCCAGAGATCTACCAGAAGATCCAGATTTATGTTTTGTCTCTGTTGTAATCCAACACATCTGGAGGGCACTCGGTTGGGGAAGGCTGGTGTATACTAACTCTTGAGGCAGAAGGTCCAGTTGTACATACTAGCTCATATTTACAGTTCCTACCAAAATTTCACCTAAAAAGTATTTCAAAGCAAAACATCTGAAGAACCTTGAGGTAAGCCAGTGGTTGTGTTAAAATTGGTGACATTTCTCAGGGGGATTAGACAGTTTGTCTCTACATTTCACCTAAAATGAAACCTGAGGCAATATAGGAGGTTCTTCCGCAACAACCAAAATTTTTTTCTAAGATTAGCACAATTATTTCAGGAAGGTTTTCACAATTACATTTGTGTGTACACACATGCTTCAGAAGGTGATGTCATTCTTCTCATCAGTAAGATCCGCCAATGGATATGAGGCATCTAAAGTGGAAGAGCATGATCTTCCAGTAGTGACTACTAGTGGTTCACTGGGTATTGGAACAGGCTGAATGGTGTGTTGGAAGAAACATTGGAAAGGTTTCACAGCTGCATTAACTGAAGGAGAGCAAATTAAACCATCTGGGTTTCCTTTGGCATTTTATATTTGGTGCAAGAATCTTCTGGGACAGCAATGGTTTTCTACAGATGCTTCTTCTCAATACTGTACTACAAACAGGTATTTACACTCCCAACTTTTATTGTGCACCCAGAGTCCATAGTGCACACATGATTAGGCACACATGCACAAGAAGTGAAACTCACTGATAAATCTCTCACCATCACCAAACTCCTCCATTGTAAGTATTATTTACTGCAACAGGAAAAAAGGAAAAGCAGGTGCTTGGGGGGGCGGTTATGGCCCACAATAGTCACAACGTTCAGTTCTGTTTAAGCATTTATTATACTCACCAGCTCCTCCAATCTGTTCATCTCTAGTTTACAAACAGGAGCAATATCTATTCTGTATATCTCCATTACACAGAAAATAACCTCAAGGAGCATGTCTGATTTTTTTATATACAAAAGAGACACCACCCTCTCCTTAAATATAAATTTGTCCACAAACCAAGGAAAAGGCAGTCACCAAAATAGGCAGCTATTTGGAATCTTGTTTTTAAGTATAGGCTAGTCCCTAATTTTGCCAGAGAGCTTCTTTGACAAGGCAGAGGGGTTGGGCAGACCAAAGTTCTATGCCCACCCTGAAAATAACCCACTGCCAAGTCCCACTGCTCAACCGTACTCTTCTTTTGCCGTGGGAATTGGCAGTTGAAGGGCCAAGTAGCATCATTCAGGGGCATACAGACATCTGCTCCAGAGTGAATTGCATTAATTTGCCCTTTCCTAAAAACCTGAACACCAACATCTGAGAGAGTTGAAAGGCATATATGAGGTCTATGCTAAAGTGTAAGATTGTACCCTCCACCCAACAGCATGGAAAATTAAAACACGTGTTTCATACCCATGATGTGATCTCTCTAAGAGTTCTATTACTGAAAGGATTTGGCTATCTGTGAGGTTAAGAGTCTAGCTTTACTTTAAAAAAAAAAAAAAATAGATGGGGCAACTTCACCCTTTCCATTTCTGCCTATCATGGAACTCTAAAATGTACAATGGACCTTCCAAGTAAGAAGCTGACAACTCCAGACACTTGGTTAGAACTAGCAGTTCCAAGTAATGTTTGGCAAACAGTTGGTCTGGTGCTTTGAGAAAGCACTTACTTCAGATCCAAAGAATGTCCACACAAGGCTTAATCATTTGCATTATACCACACATGTTCTAAGACAGACAGACACACACACACACACACACACACACACTGTGTGTGTGGGGGGGGATGAGAATTTACTATGTAGGAAGTAACCCTCTGCTCACATTCCCTTCTGGATATTTATTTCAGAATTCTCCTGTCTCATATTGTGCTTTCTCTGTGCTGTTAAGAGCAACCTATCCTTCAGTGGCCCTGACAGATTTTTCAGTGAGTTCTGGTGCAAGTGAAACAAATACATTATTTGCATAGGATCGAGGAAGGGCCGCACACAAATCAGCTATTTTCTCTCTCTCCCCCCTCAATTGGCAGTGTGAGAGTCATAGCATGCATGAAATATCCATGTTTGCCTTCATCTGGCCCATCAGTCAGAGTCACTGCCTTACAAAGTGCACACAGTTGGCCTACCTTGGCACAGACCATTTTGCAGGCAGGGGGGGTGAGAGTATCTAAGTGACAGAGGGAGAGATTCATGTGAAGTCACCCTGTGAGGCTGGGAGGTGATCTCCAGTTCTCAGCATTAGCTACTCCACCACCAGCACCACAATCTGCAGCACACTTCCAGAAAGTCAACAGTGAAGGCACTAATGCTTTGTTCTTGTGATGGCTGTCATCCCCCAAGGACCAGCATATCATTCCATGGTCCGGGTACTGCTAGTACACCACAGCAAACCGTATGGTTGCCAGCACAATGTTTCATGCAACCTAGCCGTGACTCTGCTTTTCTCAGCTGTACCCAACAGATGCTGAGCCAGTTGGCCTCTGCAGGCATGCAGGTGCCACCGTGTTCTAGCCTTGGGTCAACGTGAGCCCTGGCAGGAGGCTGCTGTACACGATCCTATTGTCTTTCTTCTCAAGCAAGGCTCATTCACACACTGAGAAGGGGTGACTCTGTCCTTCTGCTAACAATACCTTGAAACAGTCACTACTCTCATTCATTGCCTAGATGAGGAAGTGTTTGGTTCACTAACACCAAACCTGGATAGACTTTCCAGGCTGCTCCCTTGAGATAAGCTACCATCAAGCTCTCAATCAACATAGACACCCCACACACACATAATGTCAGCCAGATTCTAAACTCTTGCTTTCTCCTGGGGTGCAGAACCTCTTTTGGTCTGAGGGCTCTGACATTCCATTTCAGAGAAGCTCGGGGGGGGGGGTACATTCCAGTGGTAGGTGGGGCCAAAGGGGCAGGCCAAAAAACCCAAAATACCAGCATATTTTAGCTGAAAGCTCTCACTGCCAGTAACTAAGCCTTAGGAGAAGCATTTTAACCTTTTAGAATGTGGAAAAACTGCACAAAAGATGGAAAATCAGCAAATGATCGGTGGGGGGAAGGGGTGGGGTCAGGGGAAGGGGGCCTGAGATTCTGCACCCCTGGCTTACACCATTATACTGAAACTCAATTACTCCTAGTGTATGTCCAGTATCAAACCCCAAACATGTCCAATATCAAACCCCAAACCATTGTACCAAATATTAAAAGGTAGAGTGGGGAATTAGAAGGTCACTCAGATTGCACACCCACCCACGCACCAATGGCAAATTTACCAAAACTGTTTTCTTGATTCACAGTATGCCCTTGAGAATTTTTTCCTGCTTGTTAAGTGGAAAGCAAAAGAAGGTTAGGGGGTGCTGGAGCATTTAGACAGCTTATACGACTGCTGTGCAACATTACAGGACATGGAGCAATACAGTACTGGAGACTGGGCCACAGCGGGCCAGCAAGTCCTTCCCAATCTCATTTATTGCAAGGCCTGGTTCATGTGAGATCTTTTCTGGTTCTGTAAGAGATTTGTCCTACAGCTGAGATTGCTTCTTTAACCACAGTATTCTTAAAAGAAGCCACATATCCTGGTTAGATTCTGAGTCTCTACATCACCACCATTCTCCCTCCCACCCCACCAGTTTCCCACCTTCTCTTGGCTCCCCATAGCATGCAGCTGGAGATTTTATTTATGAAAGATTTCCTATACACAAAACCATGGACCCCCAAATGAAATGTATGTACTTCATTTCATGGCAGTTAATTCCTCTTTGCCATTTTACTTTGACGATAAAAGTTTATTTGTTTCCCTGTTCCCCATACACAATCAGGGCACACGGAAATCTTTGAAGTTCGCAGAAACATCCAGTGGGTTGCCAGCCTCTTGTCCATCCCTTGACTTCATCTCTGTTAAAGTTATTATATTGCAGAGGATAAGGGGTGCTATGCTTCCAGATGTCCTCCAGGCCGTGAAGTAGTTGGTGATTTTGAATTTGTTCCATCTACTCTGCTCTTCAGACAGGGTGTACAAACTGGTACACCAGCCGCTGGGAGATGTCTGGTTTCCTGATGATCCCTTTTTTATAATATTGACGGATGGAGCGGCTCAGCTTGTCGTAGTTCATGGCAGGCCGGTTCTTCCGGATTCCCCACAGACGAGCCACCTGGGCAGAATCTTCGATCTTAAATATACCTAGAAAGTAAACACAAGAAATAACAAGGCCAAATATGTATCTGCTTTAACCACAATCTGCCTACAATCTACCCAAAATCAACCTCCAGGCACTATTACAATGCCTTGAATCAAAAGAGTGATTCATTCAAAAGACAGCTTGTTTAATAATAATTTTTTTTTTTTAAGCCAGGGGGAAAGCTTACAAAGAACCATAAGGACCAAATGCTGCAAGGGTGCTTCAGGCAGTGAAAGGCACGATGGTAACAGCACATATTGGAATTAGGAGCAATATCAGGCAGAGATCCCGCCCCACTGCTTTTATATGCCAGGATGGTAGAGCTACCTACCACGCAACAAACATTTGAGCAATGAGGCTTCTTCTTTCATAAACAGAACCTGGAGATGAAGGCCTATTCTCCAAACCAGGAAGATACTTTGAATTTCTAAGGAGGAGTCAACAACACTCACCTTTCTCCTTATTAAGCCAACGAATGAAGCGTCCATAGTTATGGGGCTTCAGCAGAAGCTCTTTCAGAAACTGCCATAGGTGAATGGGTTGGCCTGAGCAGGATGAATCCACCTCACTGTCTGTCCAGTTCTCTTCACTCCCTATAAGCAAATGAGCACCAGACGCAGTTAATTATCAGAAAACCCAAATTCCCATGGCCGGGAGGGGCATTTTAGCCCATCTTAGATTGGTGTGCCAGCTGTGCCCACTGCTGGAGAAGATAGATTGGACCACTGCAATGCACTTTGCATAGGACACTTTACCTTTGAAAAGTGTCCAGAAACCTCAGGTGGTGGTGCAGAATGTGGTAGCTTGTTGTTTTATCAGAACTGGCCCAATACATTTTGCTGCCTGAGATGGCACTCCAAATGACCCACCCAGGTCAAGGTGCATGGTACCCAAGGCCAACCAAGTTATTTTACCACCTCCCTTTGGCAGTAAAAATACAACAATATTAATTCAATAACTAATAATTTGTTGCCATTTCATGACACCCCAAATCAGCTGCCTGAGGCAGGGACATCCCAGTGTTTTATGCTGCCTGAGGTAGGGCTGGCCCTGTTTTATACTGTGTGTTCCTTTTTTAAAAAAAAATTGTTGTAAGCCTTCTTGAAGTGGAGTAGAAATATTTTAATAAATATCCTTCTGATCTCTATAGGACTGTATGTGCACATTTTCCTCTTTTTGCCCAACTGCAACCAGACAATATAAGTAGAACTAACTAAAGAATGGCTGCTACTAGTAGTAGTAGTAGCATTAGCAACAGCAGACATTTTTAATAGTAGAAGTAGCACGATTCATTTGAATAGTGTCTAGGAACGCTACTTATTTTATGGCAGCCTTCCCCAACATGGCATCCTCCTGACATGTTGGACTATAAATCCCAGCATCCCCAGCCATCGTTGCTGGTGATGATGGGAGTTGTAGTCCAACACATCTGGAGGGCGCCAGGTTGGGGAAGTCTAGTTTATTGCAACCCTTCATCTGTATTCCAATAATTTCCCTGTTTCCATTCTTCCCACCACTTGGGGGGGGGGGGCCTTTGGCTATTGCGGGCAAGGGTAAGCTCACCACAGTAAAGCATCTCTCCAGGGGCAGTTTTCTCTTTCATCCAGGCAGCTGGAAGGCAAGCACAAATGTCAAAGGATGGTCTAGTGGCCTCTGACAGACCCAGTTTTCCCACTCTCGAAGTCTATTCAAGAAAGCTATTCCCTCATAGAACTAGAAGAAGCAAAAGACCAATTCCCTGCTGAGTGATAGTTCCATCTACCCTCCCACCTTTCCACCACAGTTTGACTTTCAGAACTGACCCAACCCAAAGACTTGCTGTGCCATCAGGTTGAATGCTGGCATAATATCACCAAACATGCCAGTAAACCAATGGAAGAAGTAAATTCATCAGCACAAATTATTTCCCTTTCTCTGTATTCTTGGTTCCCAGGAAGATTTTGGAGGTGCCCAGATAGGGTAGGAGAATGGCAGCAAGAACAAGACTCTGCTGGCTGCTGCCCAGGGTGCAAGTAGTTCTTCAGAAACAAGTATTTTGGCTGTGCCATGTCTGCCAGCTCTGTCACTAGATACCTGACTTCCAAATGTCCAGGTGAGCATGCAAGACGTCACCACATGCTGGGGACCGCTGACGGAACTGCTCCTCAGACATGGCACACAGGTCTTTTCCAGAGAGGTCCTGGAATGATTTCCCAATCTGGGGCAACCGGTACTGGTGTTCCGTCCATAAGATCCACTTCTGGACATTTCCTGGACTCCAGTCTTCTGGGTCTACAAAAGAAGCAACAAGATATATTCCAGAAACAGTGCACAGTGCATATGTTGCAGATACAGTGCCTCAGTTATCATTCCTCTTCAAAGCAAATGCTTTAAGGGAGCTGGGAGTGCTCCAAGTGACCAGCAATGGGAGAGGAGAACTTCCCCGTCTTCTGGTTTGCATATGGTTCTCCTCATTGTCCAGTGCATTATACACAGCTAGTGAGAGCTCTTCTCCCAACTCCTTCTGCTATAGCTTTTGATGTGTGATTGGTTACAGCACCAGGTACTGGGTTGTAGCCAATGTTAGCCCTACTTATAGTAGACCCATTGAATTGATTGGGACGTAAGTTAGACTAACACTGGATATAACCTAGCGTCTTTGATACTATGGTGTGACCTGAGCTACCACTTCCTTTGGTATATAGCACTTGTTTATATCAAACCAAGACCCTGAGCCACTGGAAGAGCAGTAATAAAAGGCATCAGTGACTATGATCGTGATGATGAGCATTATGACCACACAGGACCGGGTATAATCAAATTAACTCCCACTCAGCGCTACAGTTCTGCCTTTCATTGAAAGCCCCAAGACAGCAGGAAACAAGGAAGTCTTCAGCAGCTTCCTTAGGAGTTCTATCAAGTGAACATGAATAGCTTCAAAGGGAGTGGGAACAGAAACAACTCACTGTTGACTAGGAGAGTATACCCAGCAGTTACAGGGCCCTTGTACAATATGCTGATCATCCATTCCCAGACACATCTGTGATCCTCCTCACATGGAGGGAGAGGACAATGACTGAGAAGCTCCGCCATGATGGTGTTTGTGCATATGTCATTTGGATTTGTGTTGCCATCTTGTCTAATATGTCTATTGTTCTGGGAAAGGCTGTATGGGCAAGAGTCTCATGGCAGCTAGGAGCAAAAGGATCCTGATGCTAGGCTACCTAGCTTTATTATTATTTCACCAGCCCCGCTGATAGGCTTCCCTCATGAAGACTCCTCCTCCTCCAGTTAGCAGCAGCAGCCATTCCAGCAGGCTGTAACAAAGGGTGGTGAGAGAGGAAGCAGGGCTGAAAAACTACTTCATTTTTTCCTCTTCCCTCCTCAACCCTTTCCCCTTATGTGCTGTGTCTTTTTAGAGCAGGGGTTCTCAACCAGGGGGGAATTTTAGGGTTTCAGCAGGGGGGAATTGGGACCACAGACTCAAACTGCTGGAATACTGATCTTTCTACAAATTACAATTCTACAGATTGTACATAATCTACAGGACAGCACACCTTATTGTACGGCACAGATTAAGTCAGACAATCTTGGAAAGGGGGGAATGACATTCTGACATATGGTGAAGAGGGTGCATGGGGCAAAAAAGGTTGAGAACCACTGTTTTAGAGTGTAAGCCTGCAATAGGGATCTAAAGCCTTGGTGGGAAACCTGGACCAATCAGGGAAGCACCCTCCCCTCAAAGTAGATGACAGACAGACAGATAGTTCAACAGCAACTGGAGGGACCCCGGTTGGGGAAGGCTGGTTTTAAGTCTTTAATGGCTTACCCCAAAATAGTTAATTTTTGCCCTTCCTAACTTTCATACTTTTCCACTCCTTTGTTTTAGCAACAAGCCAGTTTCTTTCATCCTTCTAATCGTGGGTCTATTGCCTCTTTTAAGAAATTTCAGCTCTCATAAAGTTAAGCTTGTAGAGCAGCCTTCCCTAACCTGGTGCCCTCCAGATGTATTGAACTACAACTCCCAGGATTCCCAACCATTGGCAATGCTGGCTGGGGCTGTTGGGAACAGAAATCCAAAACCTGCAGCATAGATGTTTACAACAGGAGGTGGACACTGCACAGACCACAGGAGGAGACACAGGATTGCTTGACCAGCTCAGCAGTGTATTTCCCCTTGGCGCATGCATATAGAACTTTACAGTGGGAAACTCCATTCCATTCTGCAGCCACAGAATCACTGCTGCCAAGTGTAATCAGAAACGTTCCCTTTTTAAAAACCTGATCATCAAAGGGTGGGGTGTGTTTCTTAGACAAACAAACATGCTAGCACCAGCTAATCCGAGTTTATTTTCTCTCTCAATTTTTTTTCCCATCGAAGAAATGTCATGGCTGTATTTGGTTAATTTGTTTAAATTACTCCAACATTAATTTTATGCTGGGAAGACAGGACTGAAAAGCTCTTGTAGCCCAACTACTGACTCTTATTGTGGAATCTCTCTTCTAGCACATTCTGAAAACTTCCTTTAAATCCTAAAATCTCAGCTTCTCAGCTTAAAAATGCAAGCTTCTACCTCTTATGACAGCAGATAAATGTTTAATAGATGTGGTACGTCCTATTACAAGGACTAGACAAATGTCTGTACAAAGATCCCAAAATGACCACGTCTGTGCTTTTGTGAAGCTCCCATTCACTCAAATGGGACTTATTATTGTGCTGCCCTCTCTAGCTTCCGGCATCTACCACATTAAGCATTTCTTAGAAAGGCAACATACAAGTTTTATACATCCATAATATACCATAACGTACCCATTTACTGAAGCCCAACATTCCCCCTGCCATTCAGCAAAAGTGAGGAAAACAGAGATACAGTCATATACAAATCTGTTAATGAAGGGAATTTATGAAACTTTGTATAACTTGCAGGATTTGGGTTTTCTGATCTCAGAATATTTTAGATCACAATTCTTAGTCTTTAGATTAATGGAATTTGCGCCAAGTCTCTTGCTTCATCCACAGCATTCTGTTCCCTGTTGCATGGGCCAAATGGCAAGACTAATAAGTACTGAAGTCAACAGGGGCTTGACTTTTCATCGATTTTAATAGACTTTAGATACTGAAGATAAATGCATAATTAAACAGAGCAGGTACCACACAGGCCATTCTGCCAGCATATATCTCCCTTCTGCCTGATACTACTTGAAGACTGCTTCAAGCCCTTGTTGAAAGCAAGAAGGCCTATTCCATGCATTCTCACACTAACCCCAGTAAAGTTTGGGCTCATGCCCTTTGGGATTATTCTGCGCCATCAGTGTACATGGTACTTTACACAGGCAACAAAAACAGTCGTCTGGCAGTAGTCTGAGACCCACCAATGGTAGACAGACGATACTTGTCTGCTGCCAGTGAATTCCCATCAGCACCTAGGAATTAGCTCAGCAGCCACACCATCACTCTGCAAGGTAAACATTCCCCTTTTGTGGGCTAAGTGCTCCCAAATATGTGTCCCCAACAATAAAAGAACAGTGCGCTGGAGGTACTCACCAGCAGCAATGTTGAGGAGTTTGCAAGCCGTTTCAATGTCCTTGAGCACTTCGCCCACCACCATGCTCTGCACCTGCTCCAGGGAGTGCTCCTCCAGATGAAGACTGGCTTGGTAGTCCATACCAGGCGTGAGGCTCAAGCCCTGGCTGTCAATGATAGGGCACTGTTCAGGTTCTTTCGGCACTTCTGTCCTGCCCCCTTGGCTGTTGGATGGTTGACTTTCGCCCAGACCCTTGGGGACCCAGCTGCTGTCGTCAGGGTAGAGCATATCAAAGTACTGCAGGCAGAAGGTGGGCAGGGTTTGCTCGGGGGTGGCTGGGGGGCTGGGGCTGTCAAGGGACCTCCAGCTCTGGCTGTCAGGGTCTTGAGCAATGGGTAGTTTCTCCAGACCAGAAAACAGCACAGGATCCTGAAGGCCGACCTGGCTGTGCGACAGAACAGTCAGGCCCTGGCTAGCACTGCCCATCACTCTGCACAGGTTTGTCCCCAGATCTGTCATCAAAGAAAGGGAGAAGGAAGGAAGGGGGGTGGAAACACATGCACCAGTCAGGAGGGATGGTTTGATAGTAATTTCTGCATTTCTGCCCAGTGATCAGGCACAATGGAGGAAAGCTAAGCCTGTTAAAGGAAAAGAAACCACCAAAGAGTCACTCTGTGGCCAAAGAGACCCCTAGATGAAAATAGGTTAAATAGCTCTTCATGGGCCCAGGCAACTCTTCTCTTCTGGGTCATTGGGCAATAAGAGGGCAGGGGAAGGAATCCTGTCAGTAAGGGTGAGGGGATAATCGAATGCAGAAGAGAGGGAGAGTTGCCCATGGTTAGGATCAGGTGATAACTTTCTGGAGGGGGAGAGCAAATCTCTCTGGTTTCCCAAGAAAAAGGATGGACCAAAATCTTTAATCCGATGAACCTATCATCAAACGACACTTGTGGAGAAAGGGCATCTCCAACACAACATAGACAGAAAATGAGAAATGAGCTCCAAATATATTTGGGGCAGAATTCTGAACATTCAGAGTTGAGGGTCTATATGCAGAAATGCTTGGGGGGGGGCTGTTTTCTTTCCCTTTGGTGCATGAATGTTCCTATTTGTTGTGTGCAAGGTCTGCACACTGCCTCTCACAGCAGCACCTTTGTTGCTGGGCCAGCTCATTTTCTATGTACTCAAAAGTTCAATATCTCATACCTGAACCAATGGCGATTGTTCCTCCCAAAGAGTCCATTCACTGTTATTTTCTTCTTATCAGATGTGATTACGTTAAATGTTATGGGTATCTATTTGATATAATCTGTGATATAACTAGCCATGAGGGAGAGAGAGATAACTAGCCTCTGATTTTATTCTTTTAGGGTTCTTTGGAGGCTGTGTGCTTCATCTTAACCAAATGTAGGGCAACTCCTGCTTATGTGAATATTTACACATGTTAAATTGCCCAGTGACTAGAACTGGGGCTAAACTAACATTTTAAAATATCAGTGGGGTGGAACGCACAGTTGACAACTTTTGCAAGCAAATGTTGGCTGCTCACATAGTATACAGACCAGCACCCCTCACTGCCTTCTTTTGGCCAGCCATTGTTTTCCCAGTTTCCCAGAATATCAGTGGAAGTCATTAACAGAACTGCATTCAAACACATATGGCGGAAGTAATGTTTTCAGAAAATTAAAAACATAAGAAGAGCCATGCTGGATCAGACCACGGGTCCATATAGTCCAGCATTCTGTTCATGCAGTGGCCAACCAGCTGCACACAGGAAACTCACAAGCAGGACATGAGCGCAACAGTATCCTCCAACCCAAGTTCCCCAGCAAATTCTCTTATCTATATTAGGCAAGATGTCAGAATACAGCCCTTTCAAAGTTTGGGACTGTATTTGAAAAGAAAACCATTTTCATAAACACCAGCTATATAGACAACAACCAGCTTGCTCCACATAGCCTGTTGCTTTGCCTACCAAGATTAAAGGGACCAGGTGCAGGTAGAACAGTTCTATATCTCTGTAGCTTGACTCATTGTCTTCATAAGGTTTGGTGAGATATCAAAGAATCCCATTTCTTCTTTGAAAAATCATCCAAGTAGTCCTACTCAAGCAGATGTATAAATAAGGGTGGAGTGCATCTCCGTGGTGTAAGTTCCCACATGCATGTGATGAAAATCTATGCTGGGTGGTTATATGCATGAATTAATTGGAACCATTTCACTTGAAGTAGATGTGAAGATATGCTGAGCCTAGTAGATCAAAGCCACTAGGATTTCTCTATGGGCAGAAGTTAGGCCAAGAAGGCACATAAGATCAGGAAAGCTATTTCAGAGTTCACAAGTCAAGCTACTTAAGAGCTCAAACACTACTCCCTATGACGTGGGTGGCAGCATGGTCATTTTTTCATATCCCTAAATTTCCCCTGTGTAACTGATAGAATCATAGAATCATAGAATCATAGAAAAGTAGAGTTGGAAGGGGCCTACAAGGCCATCAAGTCCAACCCCCTGCTCAATGCAGGAATCCAGGTCAAAGCATCCCCGACAGATGGCTGTCCAGCCGCACCTTGAATGCCTCCAGATTGGGAGAGCCCACCACCTCCCTAGGTAGTTGATTCCATTGTCTTATTGCTCTGACAGTCAGGAATTTTTCCCCTGATGTTTAGGTGGAATCTAGATAGAGAAGGATATAAACCTGGAAGTGTTGCATTTCCAAAAACTGGTTACATTATCCAAGATGGAGGATATTTTCTACCATGAGGCTCACTTATTCAGCATAGTTTTAATGGTTGCTCCATAGCATCCTGGCATTTAAATCTATACATCTATATTTGCATATCACTGAGTTATCCAAAAAGCATGTAAACTCAACAGTAAAGATGTGGTAAAGTGGACACTCCTCCATAAAAGATTCAAGCAGTCATGATGACTGCTATGTGTGTATTCAAGGGGTTGCCAACATAGAGTGTCCTTGTTTACTACAATGACCTGGTTTGCATGTCATGCTAAGTCATGGTGGGTTATTATTGTGGGTGGTACCGTGGTTCCAGGGTGGCTTAGCATGGTGTCTGAACCCAGAGTGGCTTTTCCATCACGGGTTATTTTTCACAAACACGCCACCTGGAAAACCCATAGTTTATAGTACGGTTGCTTAGGGTTGTTTCTTCTCAGGGTGGCGGCTCGTTGTGATGTCCGAACCCAGAAGGGCGATTTAATCATGGGATGTTGACAACAGCTAGAGAGCCACCTGGCAAGAACAGCAACCCACACCCACCCACCCGCTGCTGTTCCTCACAATCTTGTTAGTGCTGCCACCATTCTCCCTCATCCCTTCTCAGCACCCTCCACCTCAGGATGGATTTTAAATACGTATGTATTTTTTTCATACATACCTTGAAGAAAGGAGACTGGAGAGTGGCCAGAACATGTTTGCAATTTTAAAATTTTAATTTTAATTATTGGTCTTGAGCAAGCATTCAGGAGTGAATGTCCACTGCTAGGAATTTTGCATACTTTCCTGCTCCAGTTTACTGCTCTGCCGGGAAATTTGCATATTTTTAGCTATCTGCCTCACTTGTGCAGAAAATTGTGCATCTTTACCCTCTCAGTCCCTTTTCTACCTGTTGAAATTTGCATATATTTAGATCCCACTCACTGTTCTGTAACCTTCACATACATCTGACAGCTAGCAAGGGAGACCAGTGGAGGGAAGCGACAAGCACAAAAGGTGTGAGAGGAGCTGAAAGTGGCTGGCAGTTGGAGGAGAGAAGGAGCTTTAGGGGGTGGGTGTTATTACTTCATTAGAACTTGAAGCAGCCTTTATAAAAAATGGTGTTCCTTAGCAAAGGAAGCACAGAAGCAGAGGATGAAATTGACAACGAGATTGACAAGAGGGGGGATATCAGGAAGCTTGGCTAAATGGCAGACAGGAGGTCTTGCAAACTTGTGCAAGACCCTGAAAAACCTTCTTTAAAAAAAAAGAAAAAAAGTGAACATGTTGCCATATCCATAAGGGCTCAGAAAATGATTTCTTTTTTGCAATCTGATGCAGGAGCGGGGAGAGAGTTCCACCCAGAGAAGTGCCAAAGTGGAGGATGAAATTGACAAAGACATTGACAAGGGGGGGGGATATGAGTATGCTCAGTAATTCTATTAATTCTCCACTTGCTGAAACAGACAGTTCGGGTTTGAATTTATTTATTTATTTTTTAATTCAGTCTGTGCAAGAGAATGTATTTTTTGGTATCTAAGGTACCAGAGACAAGCAAGGTTCACACGTTTAGATGACCAGAGTGGATACACAACATGATGCGAACTAGACTAGAGTTTGGCTTTGATCCTAAATACACCTACCTAACGTGTAACATCAACTGGATTTATTTCCAAGTAAACATGGTTAGGATTGGAATAGCAAGGTTCTGGCAAAATACCTTCACATCACATTCACAACCCTTCTGGGGGCTTGTAATTCCAGTATTAGAAGTGCAGAACTGAGATTAGGTAAATGAACCAGGATCTCATAGAAAGCCGGTGGCAACTGGGGGAACTGAACCCAGATCCCTTGAATCCCAAACTATTGAAGGATCCACATTTTGCATAGCACAATTTCTCTCTCAGAACAGGCCTGTATGTCTGTTCAGCTTGAAACCAGGGAGACAGGTGACATCTGATGAATTCTTCATCCATAACCCTTTTAAACCCTGAAATTGTGATTTGAAGGAACCTTCCAGCTTGTATTTCTTTTAATCCATGCTTTAAAACATCACATCCATCTGTCTTTGGTACAGAGAGGCCTCGACTCAACAGAGAAAGGGGATGAGCCTGCTGGATTTCCATAGCAACCTTTGGAACTGTCACTAACCAAACAGAAAGCCTGGCTGTTCCCTGAGGCTTTGCAGGTGGGTGGGGGAAACTTCTGAAATGAGAGTGCAGTTAAAGGCTGCTGTTGGGGCCAGGATGCCCAACATATGCACGCTGGAGGAGTCTATAGCTCATAAGTGCTCTTCTTTTTATGAGTATCATGTCCCAAATAAGGTTAGTAACTCACTTCTCTCTCTGTCTCTCCCTGTCTCAAAAAACTGAAGAATTTTCATGTGGAGTTCTAGAAATTGGCTACTACAAAGCACAACAGTGACCAAACCCAGCATACAGCAATGGCCATAGCAATTGTAGCATAGTTGTGTCAGAAATCTCAAACCACCACCTGCCAATCAGTGGCTACTCTCCAATATTCCATCATTTAAATCAAAGTATAGGTCCTGGCTCTTAAGATTGCCCAGAGGGCTTTGGCTATTGGGCAGTATAAATTAATGAATGAATTAATTAAGAGCTCCAACATACCAACAATGTGCAGAAAGAGAGAATTTCATGCAAACCTATCTAAGGCTACAATCCTAGACACACTTACCTGGAGTAAGCCAAATTTAATTCAGTGAGACTTTTGAGTAGATATGCATAGGATTGCACTGAAAGTAAACCACTGTAAAGTTAGCACACAGCAGACACCCAGCCTAGGACCTGGAATTCAATAGTTTATTTCCCCTGGGGTTGTTTAACCCTCAAATAACTCATGGTGGCCAGGTTCACATGACACAGGAACCCTCCGATCGCCCTGATTGGAGGTTGCATATTCAAAATGTTGCCCAGCATGCAACATTTAAACAAACCCAGAAGAGCCTGGTGTGTCATGGAAACTGGGTCTCTGTGTAATATTCCCAGTGGGCTAGAGAGGTTGCCATGGGGAGAAGAGGGTGGGGAAGTCTACTTCTGCCAGCACAGTTGATCCAGCATAAATCTGGATCTAGCCCCAGAATAACCTCCGGATCATGACGATCAAAGGCTAGATCAGCCTTCCCCAACATGGTGCTCTCCAGATGTTTTGAACTGCAACTCCCGTTAGACCCAGCCAGCATGGCCAATAGCCAGGGAAGGAAGATGAGAGTTATAGTCCAAAACATCCAGAGGGCACTCATTGTGGACGGCTGAGACAAACTTTAGAAATATCTCCGCAGACACGCTTGGGAAAAATGGGGATGGTGAGCTTCAGAAAGACCTCCTCCCTCTATTTTCACTCTCTTGAGGCTTCCATTTCACTTTGGCAAGATAGGGATGAATGGCCCAGTCATCAAGGGGGTGTTGGGAGTGTGGGCAAGAGACGTGTCCTTGGCTCACGCCTGCAATCACATCAGGACAACTGACAGCATCTGGCCCCCTTCAGTACAGTATCTGCGCCATGGTTCAGATTCCTGGGAATCGTAACTCTCATTTAAAAACATCAGTGAAGGAATCCCTAGAGACTGTGAAGCCCTTCTAGCCAAGTAAATGTACCCTTTGTGAAGGGGTTTTATTTGCAGAAGGGTTTTGTACAGTACGTTACTATCTTCACTCCCTCCAATGTGCCAAAAAAATTCATTTCCTTGCAGCTGTTCACCACAGGTTTCTGCCCAAGGGCTGGACCCATATTTGCTCCTCCAAGTGAATGGTATATGGTAAATAAGAGGTAATTAAATCTCACTAGTTGCTGCAAGACAGAGACCTATTATCCCTGATTGGCCAATGAAAGACAACTGTAAGAGGGAACCTTAGAGTTTGATTTGTTCTTAAAACAATCTAGGAACACACATTCCTGCTTCTTATCACACAGAGTGGCCTGACATCTCTAATTTGCTCTTACAAAGATTTCCTAGTTAGCCCTGGGAGGGATAATTAAAACAAATTAAAAACTCATGTGGATCTGCACAGCTACAACTGAAGTCAAGATATGGCCCTCTTATGTTCCAGATTTAGAAAGTGGGACACAGAGCAAGTAAACGGATTTGCCTGAGGTGACTCAAACACATGAATGCTGGAACTGTTAAAAATGCAGGAGGTTCCAGACTTCAGTCATGTACTCTGACTGACCATTGTGTAATGCTATCTTTTTCATGACAACATGTTATAACTTGAAAATTATAATTAAAAATGAATCCTTACAGCTAAATTAAAATCCATAGCCAAGTTAAAATTCAACTGACTTTTTAAAAATTGAGTATTTGATCAAGTAAAAAAGGGGGGGTGTTTCATAAATCTGGAAAACAATACTAATCAAAGCACAAGTTAAGAAGCTGACATTTTAAAAGTCATATTGCTGCCATAAATCTTTGGATGTTTGGCTCTTCTTGCAAAAAGTTATACAAGAACATCTTAACCTCTGCAAAGCAAGCACTCAGTTCATTCTTTGCATAAACACTACAAAGTTTTGACTCAGATTGGCTGACACAGGACAACACTTTTTTTTTTTTGGTGGACCTGACTCTAGTCAGTGTCCTGCATCTTTTCCGCCCTTTCCTGAGACTCTTGGTGCACAGGAAGGTGGAAAAGTGTGACCCACCCCTTATACAGGAGCATGGAGGCTTCCTTTTAAAATGGGGTTTTTGACAGGGCTAAGGTTTTTGACAGGGACATACGCATATAAATATGTATACATCCCTGTCAAAAAAAACCTCTGGGTAGCCCTGTCAAAACCCCATTTTAAAAGGAAGTCTGAGTTTTCACAGCTAGCTGTCAGAACTCTGTGCTCCTGTAAAAGGGGTGGCTCACACTTTTCCACCTACCTGAGCACCTAGAGTCTTAGGAAAGGGTGGGAAAAATACAGAACACTGACCAGAGTCAGATCCAACCAAAAAAACTGGATGACCTATGCTCACAAAGGGGGTGATCTACTGGCCACCCACTTTCACAAGCAAAGATCACTCACAGCTTTGCTTTCCCTTGACAGCTTGCCTTTTGACAGCTGTCAGGATAAAGCAAAGTTAAAAAAAAATAACCCTATTTGCAGCTCCTCTAGATCAATGTCCATGGTTGGTGTCTGCTGCACTTTGACAGCAGACACCTCCCAGGACATTACCCAAGCAAGGCTTCCCATTTTGGACTTGTGCAAGTGCATACCTCCACACTTGTGCAAGTCCAACTAAATATTTTTTTTAAATATTTACAAAAATATTTGCACACACTGGGAGCGCAAAAAAAATATTAGATGGTGAACCAGTGAAAGCCCCTCCAATGTGCCACTTGGGCACTTTGGAGGGGCTGTGTCACTGGCTGTCAACTTGGAGATTGCGAAAAGTGATCTCCCCCCCAAAAAAAAGTGAAAAGGGGGAGGGTGGAAAGCCACGGTGAGTGAAAAAGGGCTTGTGGTCAGTAAGAGGGACACCGAACCAGGGAGGGTTGCTCCACCATGCTGCTAGGGCATCAGTGGGTCAGCTTTCACTGGCAGTGGCCTGGGCAAGCTCAGCTGAGCAGCAAAGGGTGTTTGCCACTCCCCTGGACCCATGATGGGGTCAGTCACCCAGTTTTGGATGCCACGACAACCCATTGTGGGTCCAACTATGCCTAGTACAAGCCATGGGTTGTCAGGGTGGCTTGTTACCCACGAACAAGCCACCCTGTGGGAAGCAGTCCAGGAGGTTCACACAACATGACAACCCACCATGCCTTGTCACCCATGATGGGTTATTGTGTCATGCGAACCCAGTCACAGTATAATTTTGAATAGCAAGGTATTTCACAGTGCCCACAAATCAGAAAAGATAGCTACCCAGGGGATTGGTTAACTCTATGGCTTCAATTAAGACTGGCGGCTGTGACCTTTGGAGAATTCCCAGTGAAAATACAAACTGCTGATATATATTTAGAATCATAGAATCATAGAAAGTTGTCCTATGCCAGGTCAGACTATTTATCTATCTAGTTTAGTATTTTTTACTCAGACTGTGAGTATTTCTCCAGGGTCTCAAGCGGAGTTTTTTGTCATCCCCTGCTACCTGATCCTTTTAACTTGACATGCCAGGAATCGAACTGGGGGCCTTTCACATGCAAATCATGTGCTCTGTCACTGAGTGAAGGTCCCTCTACTTTGAATAGTTGTTAGAACTAGTGTCAGAGATACCACTTTCCATGGATTAGAAGCCACAGATATGGCTTCCCAAATATGTAGAATCTACTTCTGACACAATTTCTGACAACTCTGATCCTTCAAACTTCCTTAATCTGCCAAATTGTTGGGTTTATCTCTCCCACATCCATTCCCTCTGGATGACATCAACAAGAGCTGACACACATTTTGATCAACTGGATATCTTGACTGCCTTATAAAAGCAGACCATCCATGGAAGCATTTGAGTGTGAAATTGCTCACAGATGTGACCGAACCCACTGGGTTATATCAGAAAAAAGTAGCAGGAACTCAGTATTTTTGGTCCTTTGAAATCAGCATGGATGCACATTTCATCTTGCATAATAGAGAAAATAGAGAACAATGTCAAAACCAGACTAAAAGAAAATGGATGCCTTCAATCAAATGCTCATGAAAAGTACTGGCATAGATCTTCTTTTTCATAATCAAATTGATGCATTGCTAAGTAAAATGTGGTCAATGCTAAGTAAAATGCCTCAGGGCACAGGCATGGGGAGGGAGAGGACACTTTACCCAGGTCCAGATGTTCATGGAAGCCCAGCCTGGGCTCCAAGTTCCTTACCATGAAGGGTGGCGGGATTGAGGCTAAATTGTAGGTCATGCTTAGGTTGTTTGTGCACAATTGTTTCCCTGTATCTGTGTATCTATATGGGTTGTGCAGATCTTATGAGATCTTGTAAGATATGCTGGAGCTATCCTGAATCTGTGTTGGAACAGAACAAATTATGATCTGAGCAGTGACCTGTTGCCTAAGGCCCAGAGAAAGGGAGAGAGTGCTTGTACAGGAAACTCTAGGATTTGTAGTCTGAGAGACAGTGAAAATTGTGCCTCCTTATGTAACATGCTCTGGCAACTCCCATAATTCCCTAGTTCTTGTTGACAGTTCCTAAGCACAGGCAGGAGAAGCCAACAGGGTGTTAAAACAGGAAGGAGGCACAAACACAAAGATCCCAGGGACAGCAGGAGTCTGTGCTGCAGAACATAACATAAGAGCCATGTGGAATCGGACCAAAGGCCTATCTAATCCAGCATTCTGTTCATACAGTGGCCAACCAGAAGCCTACAAGCAAGATATGAGTACAACAGCACAGACACTCACTTGTGTTCCCTAGCAACTGGAATACAGAGGCATACTGCCTCTGATACTGAAGGTAATATATAGCCATCATGACTAGTAGTCATCAATAGCCTTATCCTCCATGAATTTGTTTAATCCCCTTTTAAAGCCATCCAAGTTGGTGGCCATCACTCATCTTGTGGTAGCAAATCCCATAATTTAACTATGCAATGTGTGAAGAAGTACTTCCTTTTATCTGTCCTGAATCCCCCACCATTCAGCTTCATGGGATGACCCCAGGTATTCTGAGAGAGGGAGAAATTATGAACATTTGTGAACATTCTAAATAAGTTATGCCTATGGTCTACAGAGTGCATAGAAGAACTAACAGTAGATATCAGGGGCAGGGAACAGGGTCTAAAGAGCACTTGTGTCTCTTGTGCACAATTATTATACATACAGGCCAAAAGCCATGCTGGATCAGATGAAGGGTCCATCTAGTCCAGCATTCTGTTCATAAAGTGGCCAACCAGCTGCCCACAGGATCCCACAAGCAGGACATGAGTGCAACAGCACCCTCCCACCCATGTTCACCAGCAACTGGAGTACATAGGCATACTGCCTCTGATACTGGAGGTAGCATATAGCCATCAGGACTAGTAGCCATTGATAGCCTTCTCCTCCATTAATTTGTCCAATCCCCTTTTAAAGCTGTCCAAATTGGTGGCCATCACTATATCTTGTGGAAGTGAATTCCATGGCCTTGCCATGCTGCAGAGTGAAGTGATGTGCTTCAGATGAAGGCTGAATTGGTGACTGAATGGTGCAGCAAGACTTTTAAAAGTGCTGGTCCTGACATTGGAGTGGGTGACATTTGGGCTCTGTTTCAGGCAACAAAATGTCTTGGGCCAGAACTGTTGCCATGGTATGGTTACAATTACAAATCAGACAGCAAAAAATTGGTAAGGAGCTTAAGCAAAGGGAGTTAAAGAAGATAAATGCCATTAATCAATCTTCCAGCTTTCCAAAACAGGCAAAGAAGCCCATGTTACAAGTTTGCACTGGGCCCAGAGAAATGGCCATGCCTTGCCTTACCTTCCATGAGCAACACTACAGTAATGATGCAAACAGGGATGAATACCTCCAACAACAGCGGCCCCTCACATTCATTGCAGAACCCTCTTTGAAAGTGGATTATGTGCAAGCAGTGATTGCTGGCACATGTAAGCCACTCTAATTTTATTATAAGCCGCCTGATCATGTATTTGAAAGTTGTGGTATAAAGATGAAAGATAGATAGATAGATAGATAGATAGATAGATGCTAAAATGCAATGTCATGGCTGAATGCATTAAGGAAGAAAGGAGATCATCCATGTCAAATGGAAAGGTTGTAAATGGAAGAGGATTTTCTCAAGCACTTGATTTGCAGGGAAAATAAGTTTTGCACAGACAATGCCTATGCCCATAGTCAGATGCCCAGTGCATGTAAATTAACAGAACCCCATGAACTCCCACTGCAATGCACCAGTTCATAGGTTAGATGCTTGCTGCTTAGACCAGCCTTCCCCAACTTGGTGCCCTCCAGATGTGTTGGGTTAGAAGTCTCCCCCAGGCACCAGTTTGGAGAAGGCTGGCTTAGACCAATAGCACTGAGTGATAAAGGGACTTTAAAGTAACAAGACCTTGGACTTTACAACACACTGGGCTCCAAAGTAGTTACTGCAGTTCAATAATAGAATCATTATGAGTAGGTCCCTGAAAGTAATATCACAAGGTTATACTTATTATAAGAGGTAGGGAAAATATTGGGGTTTGACAGGAAAGGGATAAAGATATTGTATCATAATGGCAATGCAATGTGCATGTCAATGGCCTGCCCATACCATGAGTATGGTATGCTGTTCTTCTCACTCCAAAAAGAAAGAAAGAAAAGAAAAGAAATTAATAAATACTGAATAAAGCAAAGAAAGGGACATCAAGCATTAGCGCATACAGATTACCTTACATAATAGCAGAGGCTAAAGTACGGTAGATTAGGACTGTAGCAGCATTGTACTTAAGCCCTTGCCACCATAAGTGACAAGGAATTGAGTGCCGATAAGCACATGGAATTCCATGCAGGTGAGTGAGCATGCTGGCAGAGGAGGGACAGAGTGCGCTCCATCCCTCTTCTGAGCCCAGCATAGAAATCAAGCAGGCTGCTTGAGGGGGCAAGCCATCTCCACCAGTTCTGCAGTGCAGAACTGCAGCAGTCTACTAGAGGAGGGACAGAGCCTCTTGGTCTCTCCTCTGCCAGCCCCCAGCAGGCTAGTAATCTTGATTTGTTTGTTTGTTTGTTTTTTGTTTGTATGCTTTTTCAGGATAGTGACTTTTGTGAGCTTATTTGCAAAGATGGACTTCAGTTAGAAGAAGAGATGCTCAAGGGGAGAAATTAATGACAGTGATAGTGATAACTCTATAATGCATGTTTTGGGGAAAGTGAGCAGGGAATGACTGGGTTCAGCACAATAACCCACACTCCAGGGGTTGAAATGTGGGTTATCATGTTGTCTGAACCCAGCTGTGCTAATAAGCCATGGCCTGTTAACCACAAACAGCCCACAAAGAGGACCCATGGTTTGTTGTTGGATTGTGAACTGTGGGTTGTTCACCATGGTTTGTTATCTCGACTGGGTTCTGACAACACGATAACCCACATTTCAACAACCCACAGCTCAATGAGAACCCACACTCAACCCATACTCAACCCTTGAGTGTGGGTTATCATATTGTCTGAACCCAGTCAATTAGTATTTAGCTGTTTAGTATTTTGCCTATGTTTTCAAACTGTGTTCTGGCAGATGCTGGGGTTCCTTAGAGAAGCTCATCAGGGATTCCACAAGGAGAAGACCAGTAATGATGGACAAAGACCCATGAAAGATAGCTTGCCCATTTCTACCAATCTGCCCTTTCTGGGTGCAGCCTAAGGGGAATGTTGGGTGTGCAGACACATTCATAACTCATGTGTGGGGATACTAAAGAACAAGAAGCCTGGTCAAAGATCTAAGTGTGTGTCCTAGCCTAAATGATGGCCCAGAATCCTCAACAATGCTCAGTGGTGCTTTGGCAGGTAAGTCAATGTGGGAAACATTTCCTGGTGGTGAATCATTTGAAAACCATTTAGGCAAGGGGCTGTAGCTCGGTGGCAGAGCACATGTTTTCCATGAGGAAGGTCCCACATTCAATACCTGGCATCTCCAGTTAAAAGGATCAGGATCAGTCTGACCTGGTAAAAGACAACTTTCTATGCAACTAGACAAAGGGACCTTTGTGCTTAATGTAGTCTATAATACCAGTGTAAAACAAAGGCTAGTTTCAATATTTAGTTTTGCTTCTGCACTCTATCCCATATTAACAACATTAACATGTGATATAAATAGCACAAGAGAGGCTCAAAAAAGAGACACTTTTTTGTGTCACATAGGAAAGCACCCAGTGAAGTTAAGAGGTACCAAGGGTTTTGTTTTGCTTTTAAATCCCCCCCCCGAGATACAAATATTTAAGGAACTCGTGTCCACAGAATAGTAACATAGTAAGCATAGATTTCAAACAAGGACTAGGCAGATGGCTAGCCACCGTCTTCTTGCACAAGATGTCTTAAAATAGACTGTCAGAAGTTGAAAGTGATCAACAAGGATGGGTTTGCACATAACACTAACCCATGGTTTATTTAATCCATGGTTAACCCATGGCAGATGATCGAACAAACCATGGTTTGTTTGCTCATTCCCTGGGTTGTTTGTTTCCCTCCTCCTTCGTACACTCTGTCCCTGTATCCCAAATCCCTTTACAGTGTTGTAGTACTGGCATGCAGAGTGGCTGGGATTTTTTTTTTACCATTCTTGCCTGCCGCCTCTATAGACTGGCAAAACAACCCATGAAGAGCTCACGGTTCTGGGTTCATATGTAACAAGAACCCATGGTTTAAACAACCTGAAGTTCACAACTCAACAACAAACCATGGTTTGTCTTTCTGAGTTGTTCGTGGTTAAGAAACCATGGTTTGTTAGTGCAGCTCAGTTTGTACATCACAACAATCCAGAAGTCAACAACCCATGGGTAAAATAAACCATGTGTTAGCGTTATGTGTGAACCAGGACAAAGTCTCTACTAGTGCTCTGAGCAATTACATTTCCCCTTAAGCAGCCTGTGTCAGACTGAATATACTGGACTAAATGGATGACCCAGGAAAAGTATTCCTATAGATAGCGTTTGCAGAAGTCATCAAACATATTCTGACATTTTCACACCCACCCCATTCTGTGGGTTGATCTGTGGATTGATTACTGGCGTAGCACAAGGAAGAGGCCCATTTGGGGATGGTCATATTTTTGGCAATATGGGTTTGGACTTGGAAGCTTGTTTGTATCAACATGTAATTCATTTGTCCTGCAAAGGCTGTGCATCTTTTCCAGTGAGACATCTGTGAAGACTGACGCTCTAAAGGCCAGGGACTGTGCCAGGGACAGTGGCAGCTGCTCAGAAAACTCTTTTTGTTTGTTTGTTGGTAATGCTTCAGAAACTAGGAATCCCCATGGGGTGCTTGTGCCTCTAGGTTTCCCAGAGAGATGTTGCCCAGCTCCAAACCTCTAGTTTATTTGCTCTGGATTAGATTAAGGCTTTTAACAAATCAGCCCTGAATCCGGCCCCCATGTGGCTTCCAGGACAAAAGGGAATCTGGTAACAGCTTGCAAGGCCTGAGCCCCAAGAAAACCCTTTGCCAAATTATGACAGTGGGGAGTTGCTTGGAAGTGGGATTAGATCATACTCCTGCCTTGACCACAAGCAAAGGAGATAACAAAGAAGACAGGATGACAGACATTTTGTGGGCTTGACGTCAACAGAGCTGCAGCTGCCTGCTGGCCTCTCCCTGTCACACACCACACTCAGCCCCTCTTATGTCCTGGTCAGAAAAACACAAGCCAAAAAACCATCTGCAACATCAGGATTTCAAGCAGGGCACACTGACACAGATCAGAATTATAGAACATTCTACACATAAAGCCTAAGAAGGCTTTCGACTGGGTGTGCAGCCAAATTACTTTCCCAGTATAGCGGACTTTGCAGTTTTGGATCCCAATGCCAATATAATCTGCAGGGTTTTGTGTCTGAATTCTTACACCAGATAGAGTTTATGTTTGCTATGCCCCAGCTACATTAGCTATGAATTTGGTTATCCTTGTTAAGCAACTGGGGAAAGGAAGCACTATATTTATATTTCAGATCACAGAAATCTATCTGTTGTCAGGAGGAAGGGATGAGCCCCACTCTTTAAAGCGGTGGCAGCCAATGCATGGCACATGTTGTGAACACCTCGAGTGAAAGGGCAGTAGGGAGTTTGTGGCATTCCTGGACAGGACTTGCTGGCTTGATTGCAGCATGAAATTGCATCTGCACTGTTGCCTGCTTCTCCTGAACTTCACTGCTCTATGCTCAGCTCCCCAGGTTGCTAGCTCAGAGGCAAAATACACCAAGGGAGGGGTCGTAGCTCAGTAGTATAGCACATGTTTTGCACGCAGAAGGTCCCAGGTTCAATCCCCGGCATGTCCAGGTATGGCTAGGGGGAAAAATCCTGTCTGAAACCCTGGAGAGCTACTGCCAATCAGTGTTGACAATACTGGGTTATATGGACCAATGGTGACTCAGTACAAGGCAGCTTTCTATGTACTATATCTTACATCCTATGTCCTAAGGTACCAGGGGATGGAGTTCTTTAGCATGCAGTAAAGTGGCACCATCAAATTGACCTAGTGTGGGGGTAAAATATATAGATTTCATAGATCATAGAGTTGGAAGGAGCCTACAAGGCTATTGAGTCCAACCCCTTGCTCAATGCAGGAAACTAGAGGAGGGGTCTCCCATCCAAGTAATAACCAGGCTTGACCCTGCTTAGCTTTCCACACTCAAGACAAGCTGAGCCAGCATAAGCCACAGGCCTGTATTATCATTACATGTTACGGTATATCCTCAGTAAGTATCCATGCTCTTGAAGCCAGAACAAGCATGTGAACTAAAGGAGCTGCTTAAATGTTACCCAAGAGACCTGAAGGTGACCTGTTGACCCTAAGGACTTAACAGTCATGGTAGAAAGAAGGTCATATTGGCATAGAAATCCATCATACCTGGCCTTTACTTTTCCACACCAATCACATGCATGCTGATGCCATTCTGAGAAACCAAGTGCCTGGGAAAGAGAACCTGGCCAGGAGGAGAACCTCTAGGCTGTGGGAGTGAAAAGCCTGAGTAATCTTCTGACAAAATGTGCTGTACTCTAAGGGTGGGGACCTTTGTTTGGCTTTCTCTGGCTTTGGCACACAGACTGGTTGTTGCCTTTATGGGATAGGCAGAGAACTGTTTACTTGGAGAAGCTGTTCCAAACAAGGAGGAGATTCACTGGAACAAGGAAAGAGTGATTGTCTGAAGCAAAGAAGGAAAAGCTAGCTGTTCTCTCACAACCCCTTTTCCACCCCATCCCATCATGCATTGATGACATCAGACCTCAGCTTTCAACAGGTCAACCCAGAAACCATATTAGCTGACCAAATTCCTCCTGCTGCATCTAAGTAGGAATCTGAGATTCCATGTGTAAGCCATGGAGGACCCCAGGTCCTTTAGGCACATTGTGTACATTTTACTTCCTCGCTGCAATTTTTCTCTCCTTTTTCTTCCCATAAACATTTACTCCCGTTTGTAAACCCTCCTTTATTTTTCCCCAAACCCCATTAAAATTTCCCACCATTGGTCTCCTTTTCATACATACATTCTTTTCCGCCCCTCAAACATTTTTTCCTCAGTCTTCTCTTTTTCATGCACTTAGGGTTGTGATAACATCAATCCTGTTAATCTTAATGATTTAAGGAGGAACAATGGGTGGGCTGGCTTTGAATCTGCAATACCAATGCATGTTGCAGGTGAGTGTTGAAATTTTATTTCTTCTTCTCCGCGCTCATATTAATGTTTCAAAGGCCAGCAGCTTGCAGAGGCAGTCTAATTGTTTGGGGCTTAAGCAAACAGTGGTTAATTGTGGAACAGGTGTAGGATTTATTTATTTATTTATTGCTACTTCCTCATTGTCAGTCCCAGCACCTTGGAGAGAGCATGAGACTAAAGTTTTAATCATGCGTCAAAGGGCAGTTTGAGAGATTTGGCCCAAATTTGTATATCAAAGGAACTAGACTAGACCACCTTGAACCAAAAAGGTGCAGATTAAAGTGGTTTTGGACCAACTGGGCTCTGCCTGGCAGACAACCAGTCTCCAGCATTGTACATCTGCATTTCAGCTAAATTCTGCAATTTGGATGTGTGTATTTTACAGTTGCACTACATCAGCCTTCCCCAACCTGGTACCCTCCAGATGTTTTGTCTTACAACACCTGGCATTCCTGACTATTTGCCATGCTGGCTGGGGCTGATGGGAGTTGTAGTCCAAAACATCTGTAGGGGCACCAGGTTGGGCAAACACATACATGGAGTTTGGTATCCGATGCAGAGTTCAACATCCTGAAAATCTCACCTTTCATTTTGTAAGAAAGCAAATTTCTGGTCTTTATGAGTGCGGAGGCAGGCTTGAAAGCATGTGGACAATGCCTGCTGAAATCTCAGTAGCTATAGTGGGAAGAGCTGACTGAGCTTCCAGGGACGAGGATGTGATGCTGCTTCAATGCCTTGTGTAACACCTCACCATTCCCAACAGTTAGAAGAGGCATAATAAAGGGAGAAAAACAAAGTAATATGTAGACATTTTTTTAGTTTCCATAATTTATGCAGCTCATATTATACTTGTATTGGTGCAGAATTATTATAAATAGCACAACACCTGGATATCAGTTCTGCTCACTGTCCCTCTCTTTAAAAAACCTTCTAGGAGTGCAGTCCTATGCATGTTTAGACTGGAAAAAGTCCTACAACTCCAGGATGGCTGGCTGTGGAATGCTGGGAGTTGCAGGACTTTTTCTGTCTGAACATGCATAGGATTTTGCCCTAAGTGGTCAAACAGCAAGAAATTCCCTAGAATATCCCAAGTAAATTCTTTTCACACTGTGTTTTTAATACTTGTAGCCCTCCAACAGCTAGGGATGACTAGAACTGATCTATATTCCTGATGCAACTTTAAGATTGGCTGTTATCAAACATCTCATTCATACAGGCAGCTTCTTATTGATTCATGATTTTGGATTATGCCTTAATAAGAAAGACGCAAGTAGGATTTCACCATCAGCATAGACCTTATTGTTGACTTTTGTGACAAAAGGCACAATAGAAGAAGCAAGGATGTTGTGAAATTACTCCTGGCTGTTTCCTTAAAGGAAATATGCAAAGAACATGTATGAAATGGGTCCTAGGTCTCACTGGCAAGGATGCTGCTCAGAAGGCTCAGGAACATGTACACACAATGGTAATTATGCCCTTTAACAAACATCTCCAACATATTCTTTCTCCAGAGATCACAGTGACCCAACCAGGAACCAAGAATGTTGATTTGTTAATATTGCAAGCTTGAACAAAATATACCCCATCTTAACCCATTCTCTCATTCAATTCAGCCAAAAATAGATAGGAAAAATAAAGCTTTTCCACCACTGGTGAAAGCAGCCAAGTAATAAAAGGGATTATGGGATGAGTACCCATAAATGCCTAAAAGCAAACAATTGCCAAACTATAAGCTCATTCCACACTGTAGGATTTGACAGCAGCTAACTAGCAGCATTTTCACTTAATTTCTTCACACTGCAGTGAGACTGCTGACTTGAACAAAATATACCCCAGATGCAATCCCATGCTGCAATCAAGCCAGCAAGTCCTGTCCAGAAATGCCACAAACTCCCTACTGCCCTTTCACTCGAGGTGTTCACATGTGCCATACATTGGCTGCCACCGCTTTAAAGAGTGGGGTTCATCCCTTCCTCCTGACAACAGATAGATTTCTGTGATCTGAAATATAAATATAGTCCTTCCTTTCCCCAGTTGCTTAACAGGGTGACTGGGGAAGTATAGCCAAATTCATAGCTAATGTAGCTGGAGCATAGCAAACACAAACTCTTTCTGGTGTAAGAATTCAGACACAAAACCCTGCAGATTATATTGGCATTGGGATCCAAAACTGCAAAGTCCGCTATACTGGGAAAGTAGTTTAGCTGCACCCAGTCAAAAGCCTTCTTAGGCTTTATGTGTAGAATGTTCTATAATTCTGATCTGTGTCAAACTACATGACAAATATCACTTCTAGTTAGCCCCTCCAAAAAGTTGGTGTCAGGGTGAAGGGTTCTAGCCTAGCTCTTTCCCTGACATGCTGATTTACCATATGCAAGGAATTGTTTTATATGGAGGGGCATTCAACCTGGGAACATCTACCTGCAGTCTGAAGAGGTTCAGGCCTGACACAGCTTTACCACCATCATGAGACTTATTCCCCAGTCATGGCTTGAAGCTCCTCACCAGAAAATCTATACAATCACATACATCCACAATCAAGTTGCTGACTTCTGAGGTTTGCAGCATCATGCTAACTTCTGAAATAACCCACTGTTACCTTGAAGGCAAGAGGTCTTAAACTTCAGAAGTTCTACCCCAGGTAAGAACTTTCCCAGAATCTTCTTATCCTCCTCTCTTTCTTCTTTGCTTAGTATTCTCCCCCAAGGAACCTTGTTTATTTATTTATTTATTTATTACATTTATACCCCACCTTTTTCCTGCAAGGAACCCAAGGCGGCTTACATAATCCTCCTCCTCCTCTCCATTTTATCCTCACAACAACCCTGTGAGGTAGGTTAGGCTGAGAGTCAGTGACTGGCCCAAAGTCACCCAGTGAGTTTCATGGCCGAGCGGGGATTTGAACCCGGATCTCCCGAGTCCCAGTCCAACACTCTCACCACTACGCCACACACCTTTTTGGCCTAATACAGGGGAGGGGAGCCTGTAGTGTTCCAGACATTGTTAAACTCCCATCAGCCCCAGCTAGCATGGCCAGTGGGCAGGGATGGTGGGAGTTTTAGCCCAACAACATCTGGAAGGCCATAGATTCCCTACACCATGTCTAACACCAAATCCCACTCCTCTATTTATAATACCTGGCTGGAAAATTTGGTAGTAAGAGGAATAGAAAAAAGAATGATAGGTCAGATGACTACTCTTTTCTCATTTCATTTCATTTTTGTCTCTCACTGCCTGATATGAATCTTTATGTGGTCCCTTTATGTGTACTCTTCCCTCCATTGTGCATAGCAAAAGGAAACAGAAAAGGGCCTTTTGATGTAAGGTGGGTAGCAACAAGAGACCAGGCCTTTCCACTTTCCAGTCTGGTGCCTCTGTAACTTCCTCTCTTTGCCCTTCCACCCACCTCCCTCCTAGATGACTTTTAGGAAATGTTTTAAAATTCTGTTATTCTTTTCCCTTTTTGGCTAAGTCCCAGTATATATATATATATATAACAGTATGTATATTTTATATATAAATAAAATATCCATCAGGGAGGCAAGCAGCGGCTCTCTGGCTTCCATGTTTGCTCAAGGGCAGCACCACATAAAGCACATTACAGTAGTCAGGACTGGCCCAGCTATTAGGAAAAGTGAGGCGGTCACTCAGGAAGCAGATGCTGGGAGGCTACAACAAGGTGTTGGAGAACAGAGCTGTATGCCAAGCAGCCTATTTTGTGCCCCTAAGCTAGCCTGTTGCCTTCAGGTGCAGTGGCAGATGCTGTTCTAATGCCATTGTCGAAGAACATAGGAAGCTGCTTTATACTGAGTCAGACTGTTGGCCCATCTATCCCAGTGTTGTCAACACTGACTGACAGCAGCTCTCCAGGGTTTTAGGCAGGGATTTTTCCAACCCTCCTTGGAGATGCTGGGGATCGAACCTGGCACCTTCTGCATGCAAAGCATGCAAAGCCATGGCCCCTGAATCTGAAGAAAGATTCAGCTGCCTGTCCAGTCAGTTTTCGTACATGGAACAGGAGCAGTCTGTTTTTAATTCTTTGCCTCAGGGAACAAAATATCTTGGACCAGTCCTGACCGTAGTCATTTATAGAAGTTAAAAAAGCATGGATAAGCATAGCAAAATCTCTTCTCTCCAGGAAGAGTCAGAAATGCACAGCAAAGACTGTGGATGAAAGGCAGCCCTTGCCGCCACCACCACTACCAAAGGAAGATCCACCCAAACTCTCTGGACCTGTTCAGATGGAGAAATAGCTACCCCACCTATCACTGATCACAAAGACCCTTCTGGGGCACTGAGATTTTCCATCAGCGTCCCCTTCATTTTCTGATTGAATTCAGATTGTCTGGAGGGTGAATTCATTTTACACTGTGTAGCTGGTCAGATTTAGGCCTAGTCACCAGACAGCATTTTCAAATGTCATAATGAAACCCAGTTTTGGCAATCTGTCATTCTTTATTCTGTTTTCAGCAGAGTCCAGATTGTGACACTGAAAGCAGAGAATAAAGCCTGCCCCAAACAATGAGCCTATTAATTAAACTTAATTCCACAGGTAAATAGGTTGGCTTCACCTGAATTGCATGGCAGAACTCTATAAGTAAACATATGCAAATAGATAGCACTGTTCAAAGCAAAGAAGAAGGAAGCTCAGGGAGTTTGTATGAATACACCCATGTTCTCAGTCTACTGGTGACATAAAACCTTGTAGTATCTTCTTCAGGTTTTCTTACCTTAGTTTGATCTATGCTGGGCACAAAACCAATGCAGCCTGACCCCAGAAATCTGTGATGTTCCAAAGCCAGACTGCCAGTTTGTGTATGGCACAACATGAGACACATAGAGAAGAGGGAGTTTTGAAAGATACCCGCCTGAAGAAATGTAAGCCTACTTGTGTTTATTTATTTTTCAAAATGTTTATAGCACCCTTCAGCCATGCTTTCAGGGTGATTTACACAAGACAAAGAAGAGCAGACCAAGGCATTTTGCTACCTACACTGGATACAATATATTGAGATGGATAGGTTAAAATTTATAGCAGCCCTGTCGATCATCAAATCAGCAAAACTCTCACCTTAAACATGTATTACGTCCCATCCCCCCCGAATTCTGAGTCATCCTCTTCCTGCAGGTCACAGATTTTACCTCACACTAGGCCTAACTTCCTAATTGGACTATAGCTTCTTGAGTAATTCAAACCCAGTGCTTGATCAGAACATGGGGTCATGTTTTCACTAGCCATGCACTAGATACGAAACTGGTGTGGCTGTTCCCGCTGCCCATGGTTAGATTTACTATTGTCAAAAATGTCCATCAGCTTACTCTGCCAATGTGGGGAAAGAAGCTGATAGATATTGGCCCCAGGCACCCCCTCACACTCCAAGTCCAGTATGGACTTGGAAGATACTTTGGTGTCACTAGAACCAAATAAAGCTAAGAAACTGGGAACTGGAGATAGTTAGTCAAGGCTGCCAGAATGCCTGGTTATCTCTGGAACTTCCATATTTCTGTGAGGACATCTTAATAAGAGTAGATTTCTAGAGTGAGTATTTACTGTTGTCATTAAGTTGTGGGCGCCCCTTAACTCACCAGTCCATTTAAAGGACTCACACCTGTGCTTTTAGGATGGTGTTGAACTCAGGCTCTAAGTCAGAAAGGAGAACATTATTTTGGTTGTCAGATTGTTTCAAAGACCAGGCTTTCACCATCTCCAAAAATTTTTACTATTACTTACTTAGTACCAATGATATGTGAGAATTTAGACAGACATAGAGAGAGGTTTCGTTTTTGTTTTTTAAACCCATACATACTCCCACTGATCTAGTGATAATCTTGGCCAGACTTCCCCAACCTGGTGCCCTCCAGATGTTTTGTACTACATTTCCCAGCATTCCTGACCATTGGCCATGCTGGCTGGGGCTGAGGGGAGATGAATTCCAAAATATGTGGAGGGCACCTAGTTGGGAGAAGGCTGGCTTGGGCCAATAGGTGTGCACCTTTAAGAAGCTGAACACTTTCCTCACGATCGAAAATCAGCATTGTGAGATCTGTTTCATTATCACTGTGAATTCATATAACTTACGACATATGCCACCCTTACGATCAGAGTCTCTCATAATTGGTTAAAACTGTGTGGGGTGCATGCCCGATCTAATCCAATCTCACAGAAGCCTTTGAGAACTGTCCCTGGTACTGATCCACAACTTTTCAGAGCAAACCAAATCATCCTCATCAAACAGAGTGGGTGATTCCCCACTCTGCTTGAAAAAAATGTCCATCAGGAAGGAAGACAAGCTTTAGGCTTGTGAAATGAGGCTGAACCATGAAATAGATTATTGTGTTCAAACCTTAAAATCACCCACATCGGACCTGCTTCTCTTCTTCCAGATGGCAGGCACACTGTGCCTCAGGGCTGTCATTAATCCTCCACACGTGACTAAGGATCCAACACTGGGCCTTTTAAATTAGTAGATTTAATACTTGTGAGGACCTACTCTTCTTGTTATTTCTTTAGGTTCAGGTTCAAGTTGCTCACAATTACCAAAACAACTTTCAAGTGAATGAATCCCTGAAAGCTTGCAGCATCCCACCAATGGAGGGCATCCCAATAGTAACACTGTAGCTCAACTCCCCCTTTTTGAGACAGGTGGCAGCATTGTCCCCATTTTGTAGATGGGGAACTGAAAGTGATGGAGCCAAACTTGCAAGGGTGGTAGAGGAGAAGAAGATGGAGCTGCGGGGCTTCCAAATTCTTGTTTTTACATGTCCCCAAAGAATCGCACAGCCTTGTTTGTGTTTAAAGCATAGGCTTGATGTCTCTTCAGCTCTGTGACCCAATGGGTGGCGAAGCATTGCTGCTACCATCGCATAGCATGAAAGTTGCTCATTGTGCACAGGATCCCACCTGTGTAAGTTTTACTTACTTTCTACACACTTGACAGCAGCAATCAGCTACTCAACCTGATATTGATTCCAGTACAGATGCACTGTGAACTATACTGTTCATACTGCAGTTTATCAGTATTGTTTACCGCACAGTATGCATTGTGCTGAAAATTATACAAAGAACCTGGACATCATTCTTACAGTCAGCAGTGCTATACTATGCAAATACAAGGAACATACAACCCGCTTTATTTACAAGAATAACCCTGAAAGGGGCAACACACCATTTCCTTCACTGATCCACTTGTGTGTTCCTTTCATCATAGCTGCTTTCCCCCCCATTATTATTATTATTATTATTATTATTATTATTATTGAGAGCTTTTAATATGGAGAATATTTTTTCTCATACTTTCCATAGCAACCAAGAAGAGGGGTCCTTATTCATATGCCCTTTTTACAGATTAAGAACTGAGAGTGAGAGAGTGTGTGGCTTGCCTAAGGCTATCCAGTTTGTCCATGGCTAAGGGGGGGGGGTTAAAGCTTTGATCTTCCAAGTTGATTACCAATGAGAGAGAGAGAGAGAGAGATATCTTTTGATGCCAGAACCGTTTTTACTGGCAATATTGCAAATTTGTTCACAAGTATATGGAAATATTATCTGGAAAGAAGCAAACATACTTTTTCTATTGTAAATATATCTAGAGAGATGTTCCAGTCAAATATGTCTGGGATCATCCCTTCAGTGTTCTCACCTTCATTTCTCCCCAGTACTTCATCCTCAATCCTCAATTGGACACTCATTTTCCCTCCAAGGAAATCCCCTAAATTAGCCATCTTCAACAAAGGATCACTATGAATTTGGAGGAAAGGGCAGGTTGTCTCAGTTCTTCAATCCCCCCGTTAGATCAGAGAAGTAAGTGGAAGCCAACATCCACGGATTTATCTGGATCAGTGCTGCTGAGATGCATGGGTGATGGCACCCCCTATTCTGAGCTGGCTTTGATGTTCATATCCCTCTGTGCATAGGTCTCTGTGTCCCAGGGTCAGACTGCTCTCTCTCTACCTGCACTCTATTGATTCCCACTGAGATGGGAACAGTGCAGGGAGTGGTCCAGGTGTTGGCCAAGCACAAAGCTGTGCATGTCCTAGCTGAGCAGCAGAGCTTGATGTTCCCCTCAAGATGGTGAGAAGCCCCTATTTATAAATCATCTTCCCTCTCCTGGGTAGTCGCTCACCCCACAAGGAATCCTGCACCCATGAGAAATGGTCGCCAAGGGATTTGGCAGGTGAGATGTCATTTGTGTTTCACTAACCAGGCATAACCACACACACACACACACACACCAAGCATAATGTCAATTTGCCTTTGGCTCAGGAGTGGAGGAGCTATGGGGAGCAGCCTGGAGAAACAACTGATCTGGGGGAGAACGAAGAATGCAGTATACAGAATGGTCTTTATAGACTTATCCCAGTCCCTGGCATTCTCATTTTAGTTATCACAGTTACATATCAGTTATTTATAAGGCCCACACTATTTTGTTCCACATGTGCTAATACAGTCTTCCCAAGCTGCTGATCCCCAGTAATCTACACATTGGACTGTGGAAATCCTGGCATCAGTGCCACTAGCTCAATAGACATCAGTGCCACTAGTCCTCATGGAAGAAAATATGCAAAACTCCCATAAAACAATATAACATTTCCACTCCCACCCCCCACCTTGGTATGGTTTCTTGCTTCTTCGTGCTAATGCTCTGAGCCAGGATGTTTCTGTGTGGACAAGCTCTGCAGGAGAGTTCACACATGCATCACTTGATGACTTTAACATCAAGCAATGATTTCCAGGGATGAAATGGCCATTCCAGATCCAATATACAGAATATTCATATCACACTGCATTTTCTCAAACACAATGCTTTTCGATCAAGGCAATTCACACTTTCAGCTCTTAGTCCTAGAACATCAAGTGATGAAGACATATATGTGAATCAGACCTAAGGCTCTGATCCTCCAAGAACTCCATGGACACAATTGCAAACTGCTTGCGGGGGGGGGGAGTAAAAGCACTTTGAAGACCAGGCTATTTGCCTTCCCCAGTCAATAACCTTAACTGTTTTTACATTTTAATCCCTCCCAAATATATATTGCCATACCCAATTTCAAATATACATAAACTGAGCCACAAAAAGGTTTAAGCCATTGGCCACACTGCTAGCATTGAACCCAACACCCTTGTGTTCCAGTTCCCTTCTCTAAGGGCATATCCCTGCCATCATTTCCTGTAGGCCCAACATGGGAAGAAGTAAAAGCAGGAGTTGCAGGACAGATCCTTCCTGCCTAAAGAGAAACAATGGGGTACAGGAGGAATCTGTTCCAATACTACTCCTTTGACAGGACAGGAAGCTACACCAGGATTGTATTCTGCTAGCTTTGTAGATCAGTGCAGCACCTATGTGCACCACAGTGCAGATTGCACAGGTCAGTACTGTATTGGCACAAAGCCAGTGGCCTGCAGATTTGTGCTAATACTAACTCAGCCCAATTGGAAGTATTTTCAAATACATAGTTATACTGCATCAGCGAAGCAGTAGTTATGGATAACCAACTCACTTGTAAAGGTTGCTGAAAATCTTGAAGATATTTCAGTAGGCAGGTTCACATGTCATGCTAAGCCACCCTGCAAATAAGCCACAGTGGGTGGGTGGTTGCTGAACAACCCACGATACGCCCAACAGATGATCGGGCTTACTGTGGGTTGTTCTCCCTCTCCTTTCCCCTCAGTCTTCCAGCTGGCTCCAGCATGTATCAAAGTGTACCTTGTGACAGAATCCCTCTTGTCTTCCCCTCCTTTCCCTGCTCTAATCACTACCCCTTTTCATTCACTGCTGTCTTTAAATTTCATTTTTGGAGCCTCAAAGAAGTGCAGTTGGGGGGGTCATATTTTTTATGTTTTTGGCCCCTGAAAATTGCACCATCATCATCATCATCATCATCATCATCAATTGGTCTTTCTCAAGTGCACTCTTACAACTGTCCAAAATGTGTAGCCTTTCCTTGTCAAATTCCTTGTCTGTTTCAGTTGTCAAAGGGAACACCAAGGGAAGTAGGTAACGGACAAGGAAATTGACAAGACAAGACTGCATATAGGATAATTTGGATACAGTTGCCAGGGTCCATTTGTCAAGTTGTCAATTGAAAAGCACAGAAAACAGGGAAAACAGCAGGAGAAGTAGGTGCACCAAAAGGGGGTTAGGCAACAATATCTCCCACTTAGCAATGTCATTCTCCCAATTTTAAGTGATGAACTGACAGCTCTCAGTGTCCTCCACCTTTTCAACACTTCCCTGAGTCTCCAGCTACTCCAGAAAAGAGAGAGATTGATGCCCTAGCCCTTTTGCGCCTCCTTTTCAGAGCACCTACTGCTGTGATTACTGCAATTCCCTGAGAGTTAAAAAAAAAAAAAACAACACCACAGAAATATGCACAAATTTAATGGCTGGGAAATGGAGGGGGAATTTGCAGCAGTTTAAGGGTTGGGAAGTAAATGGAGGGAAAATTTGCACACCTGTAGTAACTGCTCCGAAAAGGAGTGATGAAATGGGGGAGGGGAGTTATTATCTCCCCTTTCTGGAGTAGCTGGAGACTCGGGGAAGTGGAAGACACCAAACAGTGTCAGCAACACTTAAAAGCAAGAGGATTACATTGCTGAGGGAGAGATCTTGCCCCCCCCTTTTGGTGCACCTTCTTTTGCTGCTTCCCCCCTCTTTACCAGTGCTTTTCCATTGACAGTTTGGCAATTGGTCCCTGGCAACGGTGCGCAAATTAGCCTATATGCAGTCTCGCCTTGTCAATCTGTTACCTACTCCACTTCACCACTTCCTGAGATCACTGAAACAGACAAGGAAACTGACCAGGCAAGACTACATGTATCGGACAGCACTTGCGCACTTGCGCACTTGCAAAAGATCAGCAAAAAATATCATTTAAAAAAATTACGAATACAGTTGTTCAATTTTCTGGGACCTTTTTCTTAAGGTGGCATACCAGTGATGATTGCGCCAAAGTGCTGCTTGGACATCAGTGGAGGGGCAGTCACTGATGGCAGCATGGGCGAGATTGCTAAGAGTGGCAGGGATTTAAGGAGAGTACAAAAAGGCCAGCATAACTGGAAAACCTTAAACATCATTGCTCATCTAGAATGGGACCTACGCATTGCTACCCACAGAGAGATGGCCCTGGATTAATAAAGGAGTGGAGAGGTCTGCTTCCTAAATATATCAGTTAAAAACATTCACACTTACCCTTTAGGTGCTCAGAGAGATGTGTCGGCTATCAGAAGCAGCATCAATCCAGTAAAGTGGTTAGGAAAATGCTCCTGCCAATCTTAAATGCCTCCACTGGGCATGGAGGGGTCATAGACAAGAGGGCAGGGCAGCCAAGACTTGGTTAAGGCAGTCAAATAACCAGGTCTGGGGTTTATCCCTGCATCCGAAATGGAAGTGCAGTTTGCAAGGGTGCTCAAAGACACATCAAACCTCCTGGGAGGGAAAAATGCCACCCAAAGTGTCTGCCACTGGCTGTGGAACGAATACAGGCCACTACGCTGGTCTCAGAAGATCTGTGTGATGGGGGATGAATATGTGAAGAAATGCATTCAGTGAACAGGCATCTAACTCTAGTTATGCACCAGGGGTAGCCCTGCAGCTGAACACCAGGAATGCAATGTGTTCAGGAAAAGCCTCCTTTCCCCATTATATCTAATTCCTTCCTTATTTACCTGAACAAACAAGCTCTGTGCTTACCTCAGTCGAGGTGTTTAAATATCCCAGCCTACAGTTAACCCTTTAATATGTGATAATCCCACATACAAATCAAACAAACCCTCATGACCCAGCAAAGCTGCCATCTCCCTCTCTCTCTCTCTCTCTCTCTCTCTCCCCTCTCCCCCCTTAGTTGTGCCAAACCCCAGCTGGACCAACAGCTCTTTGTGCCCAGCACTGCCACAAAGAATGAACTGACTAGGGTGCCTGTAGACCAGCTTTGGGATCTCCTCAGTGTATATACATGAAACCACAGCTCTATCTCTCCTTTCAATCAAATCCAGGTGAGGCAGTGGCTGTTCTGAATCAGTGCCTGGGCATGGTAATGCACTGGATGAGGACCAGTAAACTGAGACTCAATCCAGACAAGATGGAGGTACTGTTAGTGGGTGGATCGCCTGCCCGGATGAGTGATATTCAACCTGTTCTGGAGGGGTTTCCACTTCCCCTAAAGGATCAGGTCCATAGTTTGGGGGGTGCTCTTGGATCCGGCATTGTCACTAGAGGCACAGGTGGACTCAGTGGCATGGAGCACCTTTTATCACCTTATCTGGACAGAGATAGCCTAGCTACAGTTATCCATACTCTGGTCACCTCTAATCTGGATTGCTGCAGTGTGCTAGTGTGCTATATGTGTGGCTGCCTTTAAAAACGGTCTGAAAACTCCAGCTGGTCCAAAATAGTGCAGCGAGTTAACAGGGACTGGCCAATGTGATCATACTAGGCTAGTACTTTCCCATCTGCACTGGATGCCAGTCCATTTCCAGGCCTGATTCTAAATGCAGGTATTAACGTTCAAATTCCTAAATGGCTTGGGCCCAGGTTACCTGAAGCATCGTCTCCTCTCATATATACCTACCCAGACCCTAAGATCGTCCTCAGCGATCCTTCTCTGGGAGCCCCTGCCAAAGGAAATGAGGTGGGTGGCTACTAGTAGATGGCTTTTGCTGTTGTGGCAGCCCAGTTGTGGAATGAGCTCCTCGGAGTGGCTCGCCTGGCACCTACACTGTGGTCTTTGCGGTGACAGGTGATCTTATTTTCCTAGGCATTTTAGTCTTTCGGTTTCTGATTGCTTTAAAATCTGTTACTGTATTTTAAATCTTTGCACTGCCAGGTTTTATGTTGGTGTTATAGTTCTAAAGTTTTATATTATATTTTTTCGTGTTGTATTTTATGGTTTTAATTGTGAACTGCCCAGAGAGCTCCAGCTACTGGGTGGTATAGAAATGTAATAAATAAATAAAAATAAAATATACACCACGTCATTTCATTTCATTTATTTCATTTCTATAACGCCCCACAGCCGAAGCTCTCTGGGCAGTTCACAACAGTTTGTACATAAAAACAACAATAAAAACATACAAAATAGTTAAAAAGATTAAAAACCAAATTTAAAAGCACAGTTTAAAATAACAATCCGAAAGTTAATAAAACTAAGCCTACAGGTGACAACCCCCCCCCCCCGTCAAACCCAATTACAAGTTCCTGTACAATCATTAGTCCTGTATTACTGAACCTGTGGGGCAGGCCCAACCACCAACATACCTGCCACCCTGGGTGCCTCCACTGGTCCTATTCACTTGCTGGTTGTGGTGGCTGCCAAGACCCACAGCTGCAGTTACCATAATACTGTGCATGCATGTCTATGTGTGAATGTGCAGTATCAAAAGGAAACACATGGTGGCTGGGACAAGGGCAAGCAGGGAAGGGGTCAATGGGAGTAGGAAGGAGGGGGTGAGCATGAGGCAGAGATTTAGAGGGCTAGTAAGAGAGGACTGTGTGTCAACCATTGAGGAACAGGCTTCAGTGACCTATTGGTACTGACTGGTCAACACTGCATACAGGAAACACATTTTCCCCTGATTCTCTTGGACCTCTGTCTCTTCTCATTGGTCTTCTTATTATACAGCCATTAACAACTCTGCATGAATTACTTTTTTTGAGCAACACATGAAGACATGTGAATACCTAGACATCCCAGGGGGAAGCTGAGAACTCCTGTTACTAATGCTCTATGAGTTGGATCCAGTCCAAGTTAGTTGAATTTAGGTTCCATTGAAATAATTTATGGGACACGTTAGTCATGACATAACTTGCTCCATTAATTTCAATGGGAACTAAGTGGAACTAACTTAGTCTATACCCAACCCTCTCTCTCTCTGAACACTGCTGGTCCCTCCCCTGGAAAGAGAAACCACAGTGAATAATTCAAGATGTCACTTTTTGTTCACATGGTTCCTGAGGTATTTCACATTGGATTGAATCCAATGTTAGTCCTACTTAGAGTAGACTCGTTTAAATGAATGGGACAAAAGTTAGACTGACATTGGATACAGCCCACTCTCTTCTTTGTAAAACTAGACAATGTAAGCTACGCCCATGTTAATGGGATCTACTTCTTAAGAAATTTAAATTTGGACACAATCCAAATTTAAGAATTTGGATTGAATTTCGGGAGAAAACCTGGAGTGGAGTTTTGTATGGGAGCTCAGTGCTGGTACTGAAAACAAATTCTTTGGCTGAACATGTGCTCAAAGGTTCACTGGTCCTTAATTCTATGGGTTTGCTCCCCACCCCTTCTGAGACACTGATTTGCAGGTGGCTCCAGTTGGTGGACCTTGAGTTTCTAATTTGAAAAGTGGATCCCTCCAGCCCACAGTCTGCCTGCCCCTGCAATAGAGTTCAATAGGGCTTACTCCCAGGTAAGCAGATATAGGATGGCAACTTTAAGCATGTAACTTTAGCTGGACTGTACCCATAGTTTTTAATCAGTTTTATTTTAAATGAACAATCTATAAATCTTAAGGAAAAGATGTCCATGCCTACCTCCATTACCTGGAACCAACAAGCACTGAAACGCAATAAGAACTTCAAACAAGAAAGGTAAAGCTTTGAACTCACTTCTTGGCCTAAATAGCAACCTGCCAAAAAGCTGGAAGAACAATTAAAAATCACAAATCATGGAGATCAATGGTTAAGGTGCAGTGTTTGCTATTTGTTTTCTATAATGTCATGCTATGCAGTTAAAAATATATATAAATGTTGTGAATCTGGGGGAAAAAACAGAATAATGATACCAACCCATCATTTCCACTGGCTCAGCTTCCTGCTACTCCAAAGGAAAGGGTGTCCCCAAATTCAAGACCAATACAGCCCCCCAAAATGACACATGGCAACAGTCCTACATTATGTGCTGAAGCATAGGAACATAGGAATCTGTCTTATACTGAATCACACCATGGGTCCATCAAGCCCAGTACTGTCAGCACTGACTGGCAGTGGCTCCCCAGGGTTTCAGACAGGAGTTTTCCCAATCCCAACCCTACTTGGTGATGCAGGAGATTGAACCTGGAACATTCTGCATGCAAAGCATATGCTCTGCTACTGAGGTACAGCACCACCCCTTCACCAAAGGAGGAGGATGAGAAAACACACACACATACCTAAACCACCGTCTTATCCCAGACTTCCTCATGTCTGATGTATCGGCAAATTGTTTAGCATTTTTCAATCCTGTCAAAGAATTGGGAAGGACTTATGTTTAGTGATGCAATAAAAACTGAAGATTTGCCTAAAAACAAAACCTGAAAGGTTTGTTTATATACACTGCAAATTATTTTTAAAGTGATATGTTTTCTATTCAATATATTTATTCAATTATCCAAAAAGCCCCACAAAAAACCAAGCAGCTTAAGACCAGAGTTCAGGCTATCTCATGTTGCCTGACGCTCCACAAAGCCAGGAAACTGGAAGCTGAGGCTGATGCCTTAACAAACATGTCCTGTGATCAGTGATGATGTTGTGCAATGTCATGAATTGCACTTACTTACAACTTACTTACTCTCCAAGGACTGTTCCTTGGTCTTTCAAGCCCAAATCCAGATGGGGAGGATGAAGTGCCTTGGACCAGCAAAGATGCCCCATGTTGTCCTGGTCCTGTATTTATTTATTCATTTCATTTCATTTTTATACCGCCCAATAGCTGAAGCTCTCTGGGCGGTTTACAGCAATTAACAAGACAGTCCCTGCCCGCAGGCTTACAATCTAAAAAGACATGACACACAAGGAAAAGGAATGGGGAGGGAAGAAGGGGGAATATTAATGAATACTCCTGGCAGGGCTGGTGGAATGGCCCTGCGCTCCCTCTCTTCTCCCTCCTCTCAGCCTGCTGGAATGGCCGCTGTGGTGGCAGTAGAGGGAGGAGGAGCCGTCATGAGGGAGGCCTTTCAGCAGGGCTGGTGGAATGGCCCTGCGCTCCCTCTGTTCTCCCTCTGCACAGCCTGCTGGAATGGCTGGTGGTGGTATTGCCTTATGAAACATCTGTGCTTTACTGTACTGCTAGGAATCCTCCTGTGACTTGACCCATGCATGTCTGTTGCTTGTAAGCAAGCACAATTTGTGAAATTGCACGACATCATTATTGATCAAGTAAAAAGTACAAGTGTGACAATTTTCAGTACTTTTTAACTTTCTGTATCTCTGGCAATTTGTATTGAATCAGTTTGAATTATAGACCTCATCAGGTGGATTATGGATTCCAAGTTTCAAGTTATTAAGCAAACTTATGGTGGTTCCTGTGTTTCTCGTACAGCAAGGATGTGGGAGTGGGACCTTAAAAGCAGTAAGATTGTTACCAACTATTGAAGTATCTTTGTGTGTGTGTGTGTGTGTGTGTGTGTGTGAGAGAGAGAGAGAGAGAGAGAGAGAGAGAGACATGACATGGGATCCAAAAGCCTGTACAGAGGCAACCTAATTGATGTGGAAAGTTCTTCAGAGGTGCTGTGGGGTTAACAGCGCAACTCTATGCATGTTTACTTATAACTTAAGTCCACAGAGTTCAATGGGGCTTGCTCCCAAGGAAGTGTGCATAGGATCACAGCCTAAGAGGGTCTAAATAATTAGAGAAGAAGCCAGTAATAACCAATTTAGCACATTTCAGTAATTCAGACAGATGTTTGGTGGGAAAGCTGTGACATTGTGGCTGGACAGCTGAGCACCTGACTTGAAAATTAGGAATTATAAGGGCTATTCCTCATTCCAATATTATGTAATTTCTGTTACCTTATTCACTTTACAATTTACTTAATTTGTAAGATGAAATCGTTGGCAGCTCAAAACTCCTTAATTTGTAAGACTAGACCATATGCTAGAGGAAAAGATAGGAATCCATACAGGAGACACAGTTGTGAGCATTCTGTTAGCTAAAGCTCAGGCTTTTTCTCCAAGGATTCTGTGATGGATAGAGACTGCAGGATTCATTCATAAGTGGGATGGTACTATTGTGCTCAGGTCTTGCTTGTGGGCTTCCCATGGGCATCTGGTTGGCCACTGTGCAAACAGAATGCTGGACTAGGTAGGCCCTTGGTTTGATCCAGCACCGTTCTTCTCAGGTTCTTATGTTTTGGATCAGACCAGAACTCCATCTAGTTTGGCCTGGCATCAGCACTCGGCACGGTAGGGTAAATGCTGGGACCCGTGAGCCCCAGAGGGTCCACAACTACTGATGCTGCCTTCTCTTCAATATTTTATAAATTAGTTGTGTTTTTGTTTTGTTTTTACTTTTCTGGTTGCCTAGCAACCAAGGGCAAAGACTGTCATCATGCTTAATACACCTGGAAGCAAGGGGTCAAGAATAAATACCATCAAACAGGGATGAACAACAATTAACACAGCTAATGTACACAGAAGCACAAGTGAGCGACAGTCAACTCTTAAGAAAGCAGGGACACATTCCCCAAGTTTTGGAGACCAAAAAGTAGTAGTAGTAAAAACAGGCTGTTTGTTATCTGAAGACTCCACCGTTTATAAGCTATATTGTCATAGCCATTGCTACCATTTAGTGGATGCCTTGCTAACGTAACCACAGGAATAGTCTATAGCTGGAGTGGATTGAAAGAAAGAAGGGGAGGAGGCGGGGAGCTGAGGCAAAGATGCAGAGGAAGTGCAAAGCTCCCAAAGGATGGGAAGACGGAGAAAGCAGGGGCCAGGTGAATGGGGGAGGACAAAGCCATCTGGAAATAGATGTGTCCACCTGTGCCTACATTCCCACCATTGGGTGGGCATCCTGCTGGTAAATAAATAATAATCACATAAAGGTTGAAGCAATCACACCCACACGTGCAAGTGTATGCATATCCATTTAAACCATTGTGCATTTGCTTATGTAGATACAACACTGTTCTCCTGCTTTAAAATTATATATTTATTTCTCACATTTATAGACCCAGTTCGCACATCACAACAACCCAGGATTTTTTAAAACCCTGGGTTGCTGTGAATGAGCAAGGATGCTATCGCACACTGCCTGATCGCTCTCACTCTGAGCAGGAGCAGTTAAACAACCCAGGGACACTGCATCTTTAGGTTGCTTATCATAACCTGAGAATCTGGAGCTCTGGCTTGTTCCTCCCCCAACAAGCCAGATAAATACCGTATATACTCAAATATAAGTCTAGTTTTTCAGCACATTTTTTGTGCTGAAAAATGCCCCCTCGACTTATATGTGGGTCAGCGCCCCCCCAGGACCCCCACCGCCACCGCAAGGCACCGCCAGGCACCCCCCTCCACCCCCAGGACCCCTGCCGCCACCCCCAGACACCCCACCCCTACCCCCGTACCTGCACCCGCCGCCGCCGAAGCCCATCCCCCGCCGAAGCTGCGCCGCGCCGCAGCCCCCCCAGACACCCCCACGCCACCCCCAAACACCCCCACGCTACCCCCAGACACCCCCACGCCACCCCAGACACCCCCCCCACGCCACCCTACCTGCACCCGCCACCGAAGCCCCGTTGCCACCGAAAAGCCTCCCTGCCACAGAAGCCTCGCTCCCGCTGAAGCCCCTCCCCCGCCGAAGCCGCGCCGTGCCGCAGCTTCCCCAGACACCCCCACGCCACCCCCAAACACCCCCACACCACCCCCAAACACCCCCACGCCACCCCAGACACCCAACCCACACCCCCGTACCTGCACCCGCCGCTGCCGAAGCCCCTCCCCCGCCAAAGCTGCGCCATCGCCGCAGCCCCCCCAGACACCCCCATGCCACCCCCAAACACCCCCACGCCACCCCCAGACACCCCCACGCCACCCCAGACACACACCCCACGCCACCCTACCTGCACCCGCCACCGAAGCCCCGTTGCCACCGAAAAGCCTCCCTGCCGCCGAAGCCTCGCTCCCGCTGAAGCCCCTCCCCCGCCGAAGCCACGCCGCGCCGCAACTTCCCCAGACACCCCCACGCCACCCCCAAACACCCCCACGCCACCCCAGACACCCCACCCACACCCCCGTACCTGCACCTGCCGCCGCCGAAGCCCCTCCCCCGCTGAAGCCGCGCCGCAGCCCCCCAGACACCCCCACGCCACCCCCAGACATGCCCCGCCACCCCCCGTCACCGTACCTGCTCCCGCCGCCAAAGCCCCACTGCTGCCAACTTCCGCCGCCAACTTCCGCTGCCGAAGCCCCGGCGTGGCTTCGGCGGCAGCGGGTGCAGGTACGGGGGTGTGGGGTGTCTGGGGTGGCGTGGGGGTGTCTGGGGGTGGCATGGGGGTGTTTGGGGTGGCATGGGGGTGTTTGGGGTGGCATGAGGGTGTCTGGGGGGCTGCGGCGCGTCGCGGCTTCGGCGGGGGAGGGGCTTCGGCAGCGGCGGGTGCAGGTATGGGGGTGTGGGTGGGGTGTCTGGGGTGGCGTGGGGGTGTCTGGGGGTGGCGTGGGGGTGCTTGGGGGTGGCATGGGGGTGTCTGGGGGGGCTGCGGCGCGGCGCGGCTTCTTCACAAAACAGAGCGTTGCTGCACTTAGATGTAGCCATAGGCATCTGACCAAAAAGTAGAACTCCAAAAACCCAATCAAGAACCATGCAAATTTATGTCTTTTCCAATTCAGCAGCCCACTGTACTGCCAAATATCCCAAGCATGGTATAGATTCCCTCAAGCTTAAAAAGCATGTGGTTGTTTGACCTGTGCATTTTTAAGAAGACTACTGAATCTGAAAAAACATAAAACTGCACAGATTCATATGCACAAGTCCTTGCATCAATACTAGGGTCAAATGTGGGCATTAATGCAAATAATTAATCAAGGGAGTGCATTGTAATCCCTCCCTTATATATCTATAAGCACACAGCTACATGCTTAGTTCCACTACCCTCTTAATGTTAACCCTTTTCATGTTATATCAAGATTTATATTCTGCCTTATTGCCAAGGACTCAAGGTATTTAACATTAATAAATATAAAATCATGTGTGTGCATGGGGGGCGGGGCACTCATCAAGAACTAAGAACAGGAGAAAACAAAATACAAACAAAATAAAATGTAGTTGGGGAAAACTAATCCAGGAGGGGGAAACAAACCATAAAAGCAATTAAATGCCATAAAAAAACTTGAGAGAACTAGGAAAGATTTTAGGTTATGAAATTCCTTGGGACCCAGTAATTTTTCTTTTGAATTTTACTGAGGGGTCAGTAGTTCAGAAGCACAAGGAATTAGTGCCTTACATGTTTGCTGCTACTAGGATATTGTATCTGATGAACTGGAGATCTCAAACACTTCCCTCTGTGAAAGAGATTGGTATGATAAAATGTGGAACCTATCCATGATAGCTAAATTAACTCAAGGCACAATCCAATGCAAGTTTAGACAGAAAAAAATCCCTAAAACTTCCAGCATGCCCCAGCCAGCTATGCTGGCTGGGGCATACTGGGAATTGTAGGCCTTTTTTCTGTTTAAACTTACATAGGATTGTGCCCTCATTATAGTAGAGCAAAAGAAAATAGACAGAGATAGGATGCCTTTAAAGAAAAATAGAAACCTTTTCTTGATTATTGTAAAAAGAATTTGATATATCCCCAATATGAAATATTTTTCTCTAAATTCTTGTTGAAAGGTTTGTGTTAACAAATACGGTATATATTTTGTAATGTTCCCCCGCCGCCACCACCACCCCAGGTCATTCAAGTTTATTCTTATCTTCTTATGTACAAATTTATTCTGATGTGGAATGATATTCTGAGGATATTGGAAGGAAGAAGATTGTGGGTTTGTTTGCTTTGCTTTGTTTTGTTTTTTGCATACAGTATAACGTAATGAATAGGCATTATTTGCTTATTTTTAGCTACAGTTTTTAAAGTTTTTTTTAAAAAAAAACTAAAAAAAAACGTGAGAGAACGGGACAGATTTTGCCAGGGGCCTAAAATATAATGATGATGATGATGGCACCTTGTTAACATAACTCAGGAGACAGTTCAACAGTTGGACACTACCACCAAAAAGTCCCTCTAGTCTCAGACAGTGGAAGCAGCTGGAGAAGAGCCTCCTGACAAGCACTGGCTATCTAAGAACTCAGGTAACATCTTTCCCAGACCTGCTGCCTGAAATCCTAGTAACTGACTATGGCAGGGATTGAACCTGGGACCTTGTGCATGCAAAGTATGTACTCCACCACGGAGCAATGGCCATATTCACAGCAAATTGCTCCTAATCCTTGCTTCTTGCAGAATGCAATGAGTATTCCTAGAGCACAGCAATGACCTCAAAAGACCTTCCACGTTCATAGAAGGCTGGCTGAGGATTAAGCCAGATTTAGCGACTATCTCCAAGTCCAGAACGCTTCTCTGGAAGCTCTCCAATGTCTCTAGCGTGTCAGGGGTTCAACATGCCTTAAAACAAAAGCAATTAAATAGGCCACTGAGAAGAAAGCCCAAAAGGACAAGTGGTTTTCGAGAGGCTCCGGGGAACAACGGATCCCTAGGGAGGGCCCATAGCTCAATCATAGAGTGCATGCAGTGCTGCCTCCAGGTTTTGGGGGGCCATTGGGCAAGATACCCTCAGTGGGCACTCTTCACACCGTGGGCCCACCTTCTCCCTAACTCCTGCTGCCCATTTGCTTGCCTTCTCCCTCTAGGCCCCATTCATACGGCTGCCCATAGAGAAGCCAGTGTCAGCGGCTGCTCTTTCTCCTCACTACTGTTACTGCTTACTCACTCGGGGCCAAACTACTCGTTCTACTAATCACATTGGTGTGGCTGAGCCTGCTGTTTTTCTTTACTTTTGTGTAAATGCATACAGTTCAATAATTTTTACCAAATTTGCAAATTCCTCCATATTCAGGAGAAAAAGAACTTGAGATTTTTTTTTTTAAAAAAAGTGAATGTTGAAGAAAGCGAAACTGACAGATTCGTCCATCAATGCCCAGGGCTTTGTGTGCTTAGCTCTTAGAAGTCTGGATTTGTATCCCTGTGTATTCAACCATGTTAGTGCTTAATTAAGCTCACCACCGCTCTTTTCTGAGAGGCCCCTCATCTTTAACAGCTATATGGCAGACAGGTAAAACATGGTCTTCTCCATGCTATTAATAGCTGTACCTATTGAATTGGGCTGTTACGGGTGAGAATTTTGTTTCAGGTTTTTTTTTATAAGAACGTACAGAAGTTCTTCATATTTGGGAAAGAAAGAAATTGAGATTTCAAACATTCAAATGTGGGCGAAGGCGAAACTGATGGATTCACCCATCCCCACTCAGAGAGGGCAGGGACATGTTGAGTAGCGCCTGGGCTCATTGGTTTTCTGAGGAGCCTATGGCAATGAAATTCTTGGACAGATGGCTGGAGCAATGGTGAGTCCGATTGAATGCTAGTTATGACATACTCCGTGACAATGATGGCAGCGAAGAAATTATACGTCTCTGCTACCACCGCATCAGCACAACAACACCCAGCAGAATATCTTGGGTGGTGAAGGAGCTGATACATTCTAGGTTCCAGAGCATTGAAAGATCAACCCTCAATGACCCGTTATGAAATTTTACAAAACATTTTGCTGATAAAATCACTCATATGCATTATAGCTTGGACACCGCATTAAGGGCAACATTTGTGTGGGCAACTGAACCATCTGCTTATCTGATCTTGATGGATGAGTTTCCTCCTGTCCAGCCTGAGGATGCAGACAAGTTGCTTGGAGGAGCAAGACCAACCACCTACTTGTTGGACCCATGTCCATCCTGGATGATATGTTAAAACTTGCCAGAGGAGAGCTGGCCAGCTGGGTGGTAGTGATTGTAACTGCTTCCTTGCAGGAGGGTTATACCCTAGGTATATTTCTAGAAATGTTCAACCTGGAGATAAAAATACCATGTGAGTATGGCTTAATGTGGCTTTTGAAATAGTTATGCTATTTTTTACACTTTCTGGAGGATGTCATCAAGCATAGAGATCCAACAAACAGAGTGTGTTTGGATTTTTAGGAAAGCTTTTTGGCCATATACCTCACTGAAAACTCCTGAAGAAACATGGCAGCCATGGGATAAAAGGGACTAAGTATCAGTTAAGGGCAAGAAACAAATGATAGTGGGGAATGTAAATGGAGAGAGGCATACACCGAGATCTGACATTTACCTATGCAGTGGCTGATGTTTTTAACCAGAAAAATGTCAACTAAAATGACCGGGAAATAGGTCAACTTTGATACCAAAAAAAAAAAAAGGCTTAAACCAACCTTCCTCAACCTGGTGCCCTCCAGATGTGTTGGACTACAACTCCCAGCACCCCACAGCCAGCTTCCTGGTGATACAGATGGAAGTTTTGTGAATCACAGCAACTCTACCACCACCCCAGCCCTCTGTAGAGCCCACTGTGCTCCTTGGTACACTGGGGAGCTGTGGTCGATGAAACAGGCTGGGTGTTGGCTAGAGTGCAAATGGCATAAGACTCAAAGCGAAGATGACCGAGCAGTGCATAATCGTGCCTATTGCACAGCAGTGTGGGCAGCAAAGTGTTACTTTGCTGCCTCTATTGCATCCTTGAGGAGCTGTCCAGCAGAGCTCTTTCGGGTGGTCCAGGGGCTGTTAACACTCTCCCCAGCAAATGGGGTCCTGGCCCCCTCAAAGTCCCACTGTGACCTTTTTGCATCACACTTTGAGGACAAAAGAGCTAGTCTCCGCAGCAAACTTGACGCTGCCATCAGCGCAGCTCCAGTCGAGGTATCTGATGCCACCATCTGCCCGATTTTGTGGGGTCAATTTCAGTTGCTGCGGCCTGATGATGCGGACAAGGTGCTTGCAGCTTGTGACTGACGATGTGCCCTCTCGATCCTTGCCCTTCCTGGCTTATAAAAGCTAGCCGAGGGGGTTTGGCTGGGTGGGTCCAGGGAGTGGTAAATGCATCTCTACATGGAGGGGTGGTTCTTGCTGTCCTCAAGGAGGCAGTAGTGCACCCACTCCTGGAAAAAAAACACTCTGGACCCAACGGTATTTGATAACTTCCATCCAGTTGCAAATACCCCTTTCTTAAGGAAGGTTCTTGAGAGGGTTGTGGCAAAGCAACTGCAGGACTCTTGGATAATACTGATTATCTAGACCTATTCCAGTCTGGGACTGAATCAGCCTTGGTCGCCCTGATGGATGACCTTTATTGGGTGAAGGAAAGTGGGGGTGCAACCCTGTTAATTCTACTTGATCTCTCAGTGGCTTTCAATACCATCGACCATGGTATCCTTCTGGATTGACTTGGTGAGTTAGGAGGTGGGGGCACTGTGTTACAGTGGTTCTGGTCCTACCTGAGGGGTCGATTTCAGAGAGTAAGATTGGGTGACTATTCCTCAGAACATTGGCAACCCTTGGGTTCTACAGTGTACCATCTTGTCCCCAATGTTGTTTAACATCTACATGAAGCTGCTGGGAGCAGTCATTAGGGGATTTGGAACCAAGTGCCATCAGTATGCTGATGACACATAGCTCTATATCCCTGTGACAACTGAATCAGGAGAGGCTGTGCAAGTCCTAGATCAGTGCCTGAACTCAGTGATGGGCTGGATGAGGGCCAATAAACTGAGGCTGAATCCTGGCAAAATGGAAGTCCTGTGGGTGAGTGGTTCCTGAGTCTTGGAGATAGGCTCATTGCGTTCTGGATGGGGTTGCACTCCCTTTGAAAGATCAGGTTTGTAGTCTGGCGGTACTCCTAGAGCCATCATTGTCGCTGGAGTCCCAAGTGACTGCGGCGGCTCAGAGTGCCTTTTGCCATCTTTGATTGGTTCACCAGCTACGGCCTCTCCTGGACAAGGATAGCTTGGCCACAGTGATACAGACACTAGTAACCTCAAGACTGAATTACTGTAATGCGCTCTATGTGGGGCTGCCTTTAAGGTTGCTCCGGAAGCTGGAGCTAGTGCAGAATGATTATGCAGCAGCTCGGCTGTTGTCAGGAGCTGCCCCTTTTCAGCATGTAACTCCTTTGCTGAAGGAACTGCACTGGCTACCTATTCGCTACTGGGTCAGGTTTAAGGTTCTGGTACTTGTGTATAAAGTCCAAAACAACTTGGGACAAGGTTACCTGAGAGAGCGCCTCCTCCCGTACCAACCTGCCTAGTCACTGAGGTCATCAGATGGCATGCTCCTGGTGGTTCCTCATGGACCTTTGGCCCGATTGGAGTCCACCAGGAGAAGAGCCTTCAGTGTGGTGGCTCCATTTCTGTGGAACTCCCTGCCTCTGGAGGTCAGGCAGGCTCCAACATTGTGCTGCTTTCGGCGCCTGCTGAAGACCTCCTTGTTCCAGGAAGCCTTCTCTGCTGTCCAACCACCATTGTAATGTGTCTTTATTTTCAATGTATTGTTTTTGTTTCTTTTATCTGTTTTTATCTTTTTATTGTTCACCGCTCCGGAATCTACTTAGATATGGAGCGGTATACAAATACTATAAATAAATAAATAAATAAATAAGGCTGGCTTAAACAGTTGAGAGGGGAGGGGTTAGCCTAGTGCAGGGGAAGAAGTGACAGAGATTTATAACATCAAAAAAGTGATGTGGAGAAAGAAAGAAAACACATTTTTCATTCTCAAAACACATGAATGAAAAGAGAGTGAAATAGGGTCAACAGAAATAGGGATACGTGTTCAGGCAATACAGCCTATGAATGAGTTGCCACAGGATACTGCGGTGACTTCTAGCACAAATAACTTTTTGAAGATTTAGCTACTTAAATGGAGGATAGTTTATCAATGGCCATTATCCATGATCTCTGGAAACAAATCTTTCATTTTCAGAGTCATCATACCTCTGGTTACAAGATGCTGAGACCAAACAATAGAAAATGGATATTACTGTCTTCCCTTGTTCATGAATTTCTCTCAGGCAGCTGGCTGGCCTCAGCTGAAAGGTGTAACGCTGAGCTAGATGGACAGCTGATCTGCCACAATATGCTTACGTTTTTGTTTTTATTTCCTCTCTTAACCAGGTTCTTAATTTTCTCACAATAGTAGTATTCTACACCCTTTCCACACAGTTGACATAGGCCTAGTACAGCCAAGTAAAATTAGATCCCACTGTATTTCTCTAAAAACAAATTTCCTGTGCTGTCAAGCAAGATTGAACTTTCTGTCATCTGGAAAGACGGCAGATGATCTCTAGCCCCAAGCAGAGCAGATCAGTGGATTCCACTGAAAAAGCCAGTGTAGTACCAAGTAAATGCTGCTTTGTTATCAGAGCGGAAATGGGAAACTCTTGTTTGTTTTAGAATGTTAAAGTGCCACTTAGCAGCCCAAGACGTATACAGAGAAACTCCGTCCCCATCAACAGGTTGTGGTCGATCCAGGGGGGAAAGGTCCCCACTTTCTTCACTTGTTTCTTTCCAGTGGAAAGCCACAAGACAGATAAGCATACAATCAAAACACTGTTTGGCTACTAAAATTAAAGGATGCCTACACATTAAAGTTTCACAAGCATTGGCATAAGCACTCCATGTACATTCCCATGCTATCAATAACTTAAAGGGGTTTAAACCTCTTTTGAAATTCATAAATGTTATCTTATCAGAGAGGAACAATTTTCTCTAGATTGCCTCCTTTGTCACTGCGGGAAGGCTTTTTTCTTTTCTCATTTCCAGGCATGCTTTCTAATCCAAGTCAAGCTTTACACACGTGGCAGGAGGTGAGAGAGGGATGGGGCTTCTGTGCTTGAGCCAGGTAACTTTTATTAACTCCATGTTTGAAAGGATTAGATTGTTCTTCTAGTGATGCTCAGTGGAAAACAAGCATTCTGTATGCATTGCCATTGTTGGCTCTCACTATTGTCCCCATATGAACTGGCAGCACTCGATCTCTCACAATAGACTCCCAAATGATAAGGCAAGGTTGTTTTCTTCACTGGTCCCATCTGCCTCCATATGAGCTAAGACAGCATGCCTCTGTCCACCAAAGAATCAGGTTATGCCACCTATCTGTTTATCTATGCTGCTGTCCTGCTCCTGGGCCAGCAAGAGGAAAACACTGGCATACGTGCTGACTGATCCCTTTCTTTGGCAGAGGTGCCGAATGCGGCAGTTGGCAGACTCTTCTTTTTGGGAGCCCTTCCAGACAGCCCTCATTGCTTCCAAAAAGCCTGGGAGATCAGTCATGAGAGGACTACTGTGGAAGTAGCTAGGCCGGTGAGCAGGCTGATCACAAAGGCCACCTTTACTTGGTCAATTGGGAAGGCTTCTGGCTGGAGCTGCATATACAGTTGGCAATGTGCCAAGAAAGCTGAGAACTGGTCAGAAGCCCCATCAATTTTTTCAAGGGGTGCTACTGGGCACTTATGTCTCAGAGTAGGAGGTGGTGGAGGTGGTGTAGCCTGCAGTTGATTTAGCTGAGTCTGCAGGGTGGTTACTGCAGCAGCAAACTGAGCAACCTGGTCACTAGGGATCTGGTTCTCCTGTAACACAGCCTCCATTTGGCCCACTGGTGAAAAAGCAGGGGCTGCAAACAAACTGTCCTGCTCCTGGGCCAGTAAGTGCCCTGGTCAAGGCTGGGATAGTCTCAGGAATAACAAAGAGAGGAACCAGGCCAGGGTTATTGACGGGACTTCCAGTATAGGTAGCAGGAGGAGGCAGAGGCGAGGTCAAAGCAGCCTAGAGTTCAATCCACAGGAGTCAGCCGTACCAAGTGTCCAGGCCAGTCAGAGGTGTCCGAAAGAGTGGTCCAGGTGGGCAGCCGAGGGTCTAGCTGAGGGTCAAGTCCGGTATAGCAACACGAAGCAACAGAAAATAAAACGCTGTTGTTTGCAGCAGCAGGCTGGCTTCAGCTGGGCTAATTTATAGCTGGTCGCAAATCAGTACAGCTGGTTAATTAGGTCAGCGTGTTGCTTTTAAGGGAGGCCTCACGCTATGGCGTCCTTTTGAACTTTTGCTGCTTATGTCTGATCCTATGCTGTTCAGAGGGATGAATTGCCTCAGGCTCCGATTCCTGCATTTGGGGGAGTTCAGGGATGGCACAGGGATGGCTGTCAGCTGAAGCCTCCAGTTCCTCACCTGGCTCTGGCTGGAGCCTGTAGTGCTGGCTCTCCCTCTCCTCTTCTTCATCAGATGAATCCTCCTCCAGGTAGGACATGACAGCTGCAGTCACTGGGTGTGTTCACATGACATTTTAAGCCCACAGAGGCTCTGTAGCCTCTGTGAGCTTTAAGTTGCTCCAGGCCCCAGCTGTGCCCAACTAATGATTGGGGACAGCAGGGGTCCGGAGGCATTGCTTCTCCCCTCTTCCTCGCTCAGTCCTCCCACCGGTATCCCAGGGGACATCATGCGGGAGCACTGAGAGGAGTGGAGCAGAGATGACAGCAGCCCAAAATGCCCAATTGGCACTTTTGGCAGCTGTCATGAATGCCCCTCACTCTTTGTGGCACTGCCAGGGAGAATCAGGTCCCTCTCCCAACCCGACTAATGTCTCTCGCTAGTCAGGTTGGGAGAGGGACCTGATTCTTCCTGGCAGTGCCACAAACTGTCCCCTCTGCTGGGCTTATGTAGGAGTAATCCCAGCAGAAGGGAGCCTTTTAAATCGCCACTGGAGAAGCAGCTGCAAGCAGTGTGAAAGGGCCACTTGCGGCTGCTTCTCTGGCTACAATTTAAAATGCTCCCCTCTGCTGGGATTACTCTTACATAAACCCAGTGGAGGTGATGCTTCCCCCCACCCTTCTTTCCCCTTCTCCCTGGGCGCCGCTTCACAGCAGCTCCTGGGAAGAAGGGGAATGAGGGCGGGAGAAACGCCACTTGTGGGGTGGGAGGGGGGCTTATTCCCTTTGTCACTGGCACACACATGCACGCTGGTGACAGAGAGAATGCCCCCCTCCCCCCTCTTGCTTGGTGTGGCACCCACAGGGTTAAACCCGCCCTTGCTAGGAAGCGCTGCGATGGCGGCAGGGTCCGCCATGCGCCCTCTTCCCTCTCGAGAAGGGGGCGCAGGGCAGACACCAGTGCTGCTGCCACACGTCTCCTCTCCCCCGAGACCCAAGTGGGACATTGGCAGGAACGCGAGGGGAAGCCAATGACAGCCACGCCAAGTGCTGCTTGGGCACTTGGCTGGCTGCCATCGGCCAGAGCCCCTTGGTCAGAGTGGCAGCCCTTGTTTGCCGCTCTGGCCAAGGGGCTCTGTGTGTCTCTTTGGCTTGTAAGAGGGTTAGCATGCTGTCCGGGTTCGGATTACATGCTAACCTTACTAGAGGGACTAGGAAGAGGGCCTTCTCTGTGGCAGCCCCCACGTTATGGAACTCCCTCCCTAGTGACCTTTGCCATGCCCCCTCCAAGATTAGCTTCCGCCGTGCACTAAAAACATGGCTGTTCAGGTGGGAATATGGGGTGGGTTAGGATTTTAAAATAATTTTTATACTGTTTTAATTATCATATTTTATTGTATTGTTTTACTGTATTATTTTAATTGTACATCGCCCAGGGTGGCCGGGTGACTGGCCAGATGGGCGATTAATAAATATAATAAATAAATAAATAAATAAATAAATAAGCCCTAGCGCAAGCCATGGCTTAGAAGGGCAGTTAAGGAAACTCTCTTTAACCCCTCTGACTAATCCTTCCCAGGTTCGCATAACACACTGAACCTCAGTAGCAATTAACCTACTGAAGCTCAGCGTGTTGTGCGAACCCAGTCATAGTCCCCCTTCCCACTGGAGACAGGCGACATGTTTTGGGATTAAAATTAGGCCACAGGTTTACTCACCACGTTAAAAAAAGCAGCCTAAGAGGAGCCAATTCACATGACAACTTGTTTGCGTCAACATTAACAAAAATTGGTTGAATGTCTGATGTACTGAACTGGTGCATGCTTGGTATGTCCTGAAAAACAAAAACCTTTCTGTTTGAGAGCCAGTGTGGCGTAGTACGTAATTAGAGCAGAGTTCTCCAACCTTGGGTCCCCAGATGTTTTTGGCCTACAACTCCCAGCATGCCCCAGCTAGCATAGCTGGCTGGGGCATGCTGGGAGTTGTAGGCCAAAAACATCTGGGGGCCCAAGGTTGGAGAACACTGAATTAGAGTGTCGGACTGGGACTTGGGAGATCCGGGTTCTAGTCCCTACTCACCCATGAAGCTCACTGGGTGACTTTGGGCCAGTCACTGACTCTCAGCCTAACCTACCTCACAGGGTTGTTGTGAGGATCAAATGGAGAGGAAGAGGACCATGTTAGGCGCCTTGGGTTCCTTGCAGGAAAAAGGGCAGATATAAATATAATAAATAAACAAACAAACATGTTGTGATAAGGGCTTTCCATATTCACTCTAGCACCAAAATGCTGAGAAATGACAGCTGATAAAGGCCATGCCCTTAACAGATGTGTCATTTAGGCCATATGCATATGGTCTGGTATCCTATGCTGTGGTTAATCCCAGCTTTGCCACTGCCTTGGAGCTGGATGGCTGTCAGTGGCAGAATGGTGGGCCCAAGTCTCAGATTTGCCTGTTTGCTGGAATAGACACATGGAGTCTGTGCAACGGAAGCTACTGTTCCACATTACAAGTACCCAGCTGGCATCCAATACCATCTAAATAGAGTTGGAAGGGACCTTGAAGGTCATCTAGTTCAACCCCCTGCCACAGGTAAAGCATTTGAGAGCATATTTCCTTTTAGCCAATACTAACTATACCCACTTACCCAGGAGTAAGCCACATTAAACTCAACGAGTCTTACTTCTGAGTATATATGTATAGGATTGCACTATGAGGTAGTCACAAGTGTCTCAGATTCAAGCACAATCATCCTCTAAGCCACACTTTGGTTCAGCTTCTTAGTGAGTCCCTCTCTCTTGCCACTTTCCCCATTTCCCTTGCTTCTATGTCTTTGCATTTTTCTTCGAGTAGTCGGGGTAAGGAGAAGCCTTATTTTTAGGCTCTCAACTCCAAATTCTATTTTTGCAACTAAGCAAAAACCTTTAGACCAGAGGGTAGCCTATGCCCACTGTGAGTTCATCAACCAGAAAGCGAGGCCCAGAGTGTCCCCTCGACTCTGAAACAAGGCAAACATACTGGTTTCAACTGTTTCCATCTAGTTCGCCTGATACTCCTCTGATCTGTCCACTGTGCCCAGTGCTGGCCCACTCCCCCACGTCACCAGCACCTAGGCTCCCCTATATACCTGCTAAACCCTGCCTTGCCCTTTCCGGACTACCCTCCATGCTGCTTATGTGGCAACAGCTAATTCCCCTGCCTCCATCTTTATCTTTCTTAGGACTGTTAGAGCTAATATACTGGTCCATGTGCCTGGGGTTGATATATTAATAATTTGTCTCTTCTGTAAGATATCCCTGATAAAATAAAACTTGTAATATTTTCTCTAAACACTTGTTCTCAAGCCAACTGTCTCCTCTTAAAGAAGCCATTTCCCCTCTTTGTTGACGCATGGTTCATAGTCTGCTGCATGCAGTGGAGCAGCCAGGGCTGTACCGTGGGGCACGGATCCAGACTGTGGGGCATGGGTCCAGACCATGGGGTGTGGGTCCAGGGCCCCAGAGTCTGGTGGTCCCCTGGAGTCTGGAGGGCCCTCAAATGGCCCCTTGGACTCCCTCCCCTTCTAGCCCGACCCAGCCCCAGCACTCACAAAAAGAAGTGCCGCAACACCCAGCCAGGTGAGCCTGAAGGCCCTGTGGCACGCCATTTTAACAGTAAAGTTTTCTACTTACATTTTGAGTAGCAGAGATTTGAACCAATCAGACATTGCCTTTGGGGAACACAGCCAACTAGGGCACTGCAGTGACATAAAGACTGCCCCTTTGCCACTCCTGTGCCCTCATTGGCCATGGTACCCAAAAGGCAGTGTCTGATTGGTTGAGATCACTTCTACTCAAAACATAAGTTAAAAAGAACCCTTTACTGTTAAAATAGCATGCCAGGCTAGGAGGAGAAGGAGCTGCTGCCACTGCCAAATTGTTATTGTTTTTTTAAGGCGGGAAGAAAGACTGGGTGGTAGCAGTGGTGGCAGCAGGGGGGAGGTGGGGGTGGTAGTAGTGGCAGGAAGGCTGGTAGTGGAAGGGGCCCCTTGGGAAAGGAACTTGCCCAGAGTCCCTTCAAAGCTAGTTGCACCCTTGGCTGACCCTGGAAAAGATCTCTAATCGCATATTTGTCATGACATGAGAACATATTCAAGTTCACATTTTTGTGTGAACAAGGACGCATGAAACATGTTGCTCCAGCAAGCAGCCCTACCAACAGGTCAAATTACGAAAAGGGAATTTCAACTAACTTAGGAAAGCAACTTCCCTGACAGTAAGAGCATAGTCTTCCATACCGGGAACATACCCATAATCCATCGGCTCTCACTTTGTTCAATGCAGAGTCCTGATTCCCCTGCCTCCGCAACTGCAAGCTACTTTAAGCTGCTCTTAAAGGGGCCATTCCATGGGCAAAATTGCAGCTAAGCTTGCTGTTTTAGCTGCAATTTTGCCCATAGCATGGCCCCTTTAAGAGTTGCTCAGTGCTTAGGCTCGAACAGCCACAGGATCTCCACAGAGAGACAGACAGTGCTAAGCTGGGAGGAGGGCCAGGCGAGGGTGTGTGCACGCGCATGCTCTACCTGCTGAAAAGGAGGTGGAGGCTGTACCCTCTGGCCTGGACCAAGGGAGAGGTGAATGAGGGAATTTAACACATGATTCCTATCTTTATATTGCCAAAGATTTTATTTCCTAACAGAGCTGACTCTGTGCCTCTAACAGGTGAGATACAGTGTCAGAAGGAAATGCAAAAAACTTCCCCTTCTCTCTGAAGCTCCATGTTTGGGGGTGTGGGGTGTTTGAGTAAGCTTCACCTGTTGAATTTGTGCCAATCCTGACAATTTTAAAACTAAAAGAAAGAAATTGCCCTGCAAGCACTGACCCCACCCCCATGAAAAACACCAGATATCAACAATTAAGGCTTTAAGTAAGGTTAATTTTTTTTTACAAAAACCACTTATAAAATATTATAAAATAATATATAATATGATAATGTAATAATTATAATATATAAGATATTATATAATAATATAATTCTAGAAAAGTCATCCTAGTACTGGCACTGCTGCTGCTACCTCTTCTTCTAGCAAGGAACAGCATTTCACAATTATCCCTCAATTACAGGATACTTCTTCACACAATGCATAATCAATTTGCTGCCCAAGATGTGATGGTCAGTGTTGTAGATTGCTTTAAAACATTGAGCTTCGGTGTTTAATACTGGATATATGTGCTCAATGCAAGATATATGAATTGTGGGAAGGAAAAATATTTATTAACCTCTAATCATGAATTTTAAAAAAAGAATACAGGTTGAATATTTTGTCCCAGAATACATTTACATTTAAGGCATACCCTTTCTTCTTCTTCATCATCATCATCATCATCATCATCATCATCATCATCATCATCATCATCTAGGCCTTCTGAGTCTTTTAACAAAGCATAATCAATACCGGTAGCCCTCCTTGACAACTTATTACTGAATTTACCTAAATCTAATAGTGTGATTCAATTGTACACTTACTTGGGAGTAAGCCCTATTGAATTCCATGGGACATACTTGTGAGTGATCATGCCTAGGATTGTGCTGTAAGGCAGCAGTATTCTGGCCACTTCCTTGAGAGTAAAGCCCCATTGAAAGAAGTGGCAGTAGCTTCTGGATGAACATTTATATAGCATCAGGCTGTAAAACTAGACTTTGCTCCTATTGGAACTCCAGGAATAGTGATGGTCAGAGACTTATAATGGGCAGCTTCTCATGAATTTATTCTGAAGACTGACACAATTTGTGCTCTTAAAAGGCTTGTGCTCTGAACTTGGCTGTCAAAAATTAACCTCCAGATTGCCTTATTCAACCCATAAGTCTAACAGACAAAAGGAAGGACATCTTCATGCAAACCAAGTCCCTGCATACACTTAAGCAACCTGGGTTTGTATATAGGGACTGGGCTTGCATCTTCTCGTAAGAGAAGGTGTTCATGCTTCCTCTCTGTGCTAGGTTAAGACCATAAGACCGTAAAAAGAGCCTTACCGGAAAGGCCTATCTGGTCCAGCATCCTGTTTCCCACATTGACCAACCAGATGTTCTGGAAAGCTCTCAAGCAGGACATGAGGGTAACAGTATGCTCCCACTCATGTTCCCCAGCAACTGGTATTCAGAGGCATGGTGTCTCCAATCCTGGAGGTGCTATGTAGCCATCATGACTAATCCACTGATAGCCTTATCAGTAATATAATGCCTTGAGAAGGGAAACTAGATACTAACCTCCATGAATTTGTCTACTCCAAGTTGGCAGCCATCGCTCCATCTTGTGGCAGTGAATTCCACAGTTTAACTATGCACTATGCAAAGGAATACTTCATTTTGTTTGTCCCAAATGTGCCACCATTTAGTTTTAGTGGATAAAACTAGTGCAGAGCAGTAAATAAGTGAAAGGGGCCAGACAGTAAAGCAGTGCTCTGGCAGGCGGACACCTGAAGTGGCAGGAGTCGGGACAAGCGCTGCTGCACAGTCAGCAGCAACAGAGGAGGTAAGACAGTAGCCTTGAATGGGCCAGTATAGGGAAGGACTCCTCCTGTGTGTGTCCCCTCTTTCCCCCCTCTTCTTACCTTCTTGGCTCTGTTACTGTCTGTGCACTTTCTACTGATTGCTGCTGCTTACATCGGAAGTGCAGGAATATCAGAACCATTTAAAGTAATCAGGTTGTCCTTTCATTTCCACTCTAAAGAATGGGTATAAACTTCCTGTAATGATTGGTGTGTGCGTTTTTAGCAGTTCTGTTTGTGCATGCACTTTTCTCTGTGCCAAATGTGGTCAATATTTGGTTCATATAAAACGGGTGGGAATTGCGTGGTCCTCTAGATGTTGTTGGACTGCAGCTCCCAGCATTCCTCACCATTGGCTCTGCTGGTGATGGCAGCTGGGAGTTGCAGTCCAACAACATCTGGAGGGCTGCACAATTCTCATCCCTGCCATTAAAAGTACGAGTTTGCTTTGAGGCTATCTTTTTCCTGCTCTTTCCAAATCCACAACTGATGCATTATGTAACTTGGACTTTTGTTTCTAAATGTTGCAGAGTGCTTTCCTTTGGTATAAAACATGAAACAGGCTCCCTGGTGACACACTGAAAATAAGTGGCAGTAACTCCTTTGCTTGTGTTGTGTTGTTCCAGTTCAAGCAGGGGGTTGGACTAGATGGCCTTTGAAGTACCTTCCAACTCAATAATTCTGCTGAGATAGATGGACCAATGGTTGGTATAAGACAGGGGTGGGGAACTTCAGCCCTGGGGCCAAATCTGGCCCTCCTGGGTTCCCCAGATGGCCATGTCCCCCTCCTCTGGCCCCCTTTCCCCCAACCACTGATGGTTTGGTGTTTTCCCAGCTTTTGTGCAATTCCCTCCCCCATTTTAAAAAGTGGAAATGCCTCTCCTAAGGTCTAGTTACTGGCAGTAAGAACCTTAAGTTACAACGTGCTGGTATTTTTTGCATTTTGGAGCCTACTTCTTTTGCCTTTGGGCCCACCTACTTTGCATTTGGCCCTGCCCATCACTGAAATGGAACACAGGCCCCCGAAGAGCTTCTCCAAGATAGAATTTGGCCCTTGAGCTGAAAGAGGTTTCCTACCCCTGGTATAAGACAACTTCCTATGTTCCTTTGTGTTCACATCCCCTGTACAATATTTTCTCACAATTGGCCAAAAAGGCAGAAACACAGAGAAGTATTGGGCCCAGCAAACATACATTCTTCATAGTATTCCTCTCTTTTCATTCTCTGTACTTCCATCTTAGGTTCAAGGCATGCCCTCATGTTCTCCTCCTCTCACCACTACAAGGTGGAAAGAGGCTGACTTCCTTTTAAAAGGAGTCCCACAGTCTTCAGTCCTTAAAGCTCAGCTCCCATATACACAAAAGCACGTTGTTTTTCTACCCAAAGAGAAGAAAGCACCATTAAATAAGCAAGTAATCCATGCAGCCATTTGGCTGCAGTCCGTCTAATGCAGCAAAATGGGGATGTTGTGAAGGCCTGTGCAAGGCTACGAGGAGAAATTGCTCAAAAAACCCACGGTATGCAGGGCAAGGGCTCAATACAAGGGAAAGTGCTGGAAGGGTAGCTACTACCATCCCACGTATTCTCAACAGGAGTCACTATGTACGAACTTGGAAGCAGCACTCTGAGCAAAGGTCTCCGCTCCTCCACTTCCACCCTGTCTAAGCAAAGATAACATTTATCATAGTTTATGAATAGAAATCCAGGTGTGTCTTTAAATGTGGAAAGTTAAGATATGGTATAATGGAAGAAATCTACTACATAAAATAAACACCTTCTTCTTGGCTGCCTTGGTAAATTGCTGCTGGAATTTTTCCTGCAATAGCTAGCATAACCCATCCGGGAAACAGTGATAAACCTATAGTGGAGACAGAGGGAGGCTGAAAGCAACCTATGGCCTTTGTAGAGGTTGCTCAACTCTATAGGTCACAGGCATGTACAGAATCAGTGCTGTCCTAAGGGTCATCTAATCTAGCATGCTATCATAAGGTAACCTGACACTCATAAACTACCCCTGATAGATTCCTGTTCAGGCTCTTCTTGAAAACTAGGCAGAAGATTTTATTTTATGTATTTATTTATTAATAATATTTATATACTGCCTTTCTACAAATGTCACAAAAGTGGTGTACAACAATTTAAATACAAACAAAAATGCATACATTTTTTAAAAACAACAACAATAAAACCAGCATTACAACTACATGCAAACTACTATTTACAATGGGAAAGGCCAAATGAAAGAGATGTGTTTTAACTGCTTTCCGAAAAGCCGAGAGAGGGGATCAATATTCTCTCTGAAGGGAGAGCATTTAACAATTTGAGAGCGATGCAGGAAAAAGCCCTTTCATGTGTGTCTAACAAAAAGGTATCTGTGAGGAGGGTGTCCTCAAAAGGACTTCATAGACAGACAGATTTATACATAGACTGGCAACTGCTCAGATAGCCAGACCCTAATTTGTTTAAAGCTTTAAAAGTTAAGGGAACAGTCCTATGCAAGTTTAGACAGAAAAAAATCCTACAACCCCCAGCTTTCCCCAGCCAGCCATGTTGTAGGACTTGTAAGAGTTGCAGGACATTTTTCTGTCTTAACTTGCATAGGATTGCACCTTAAGACCAATACCTTGAATTGAGCCTGGGAAACAATTGGTAGCCAGCATAGATCTTCAATAAAGGGGAGATATGATCCTGATACTGTGCACCAGTTAGCAGCCTACCACATTTTGCTTCCAAATTCCAGACCAATTGAAGCTTCCAAATGCCCTTCCAGACTAGCCCTATGTAGAATGCATTGTAATAGTCAAACTGCAGTGTAAACAAGGCATGGATAACTGTTGCAATATCAGACTGATTCATGAATGATTGCAGCTGGTGCACCAAACGTAGTTTTATGAATGCACTCCTTGCCGCCGGCACCAACACCTGAAAATCCAGGGACCATGTAGGATCAAGGAGCACTCCCAAGCTATGAACCTGACCTTTCTGGGGGAGTGCAACCCATTCCAGAACAGATTGGAACCCAGTCCCGAGCCAGGCTTTCTACTGACCAACAGAACCTCCATCTTAATCTCAGTTTGTTGGTCCTCATCCAGTCCATTATTGAACCCAAGCAATGTTCAAGGGTATTGACTGCTTCCTTGGAGTTAGGTGACAAAGAGCAGTAGAGCTGAGTGTCATCAACATATTGATGGCACCTCATTGAAAAGTTCCATATGACCTTTCACAGTACTTTCATGTATATATTAAATAATATAGGGGACACGCACGATAGAACCCTGTGGGACACCATTGGTGAATGGCCGTGGTGCTGAACAGAAGTCCGCCAACACCATTTTCTGGATACAGCCCAACAGAAAGGATTGGAACCACTGCAACATTGTGCCACCAAAGCTCAACCCTACCAAATGGCCTAGAATGATACCATGGTCAATGAAAGCCACTAAGAGGTCCAAGATAACCAATAGGGCCACACTCCTCCCATCTGCTGCTTCCTTCAGTATCTGCTTCATTGCTAAACTTTCCTCACAGATAGATTTTTTAAACCATTCTATGATCCTACATGTAATTTAAACCCATTGTGTATTGTCCTATCCTTAGCTGATTTAGAGCTAAACTACACGTACTTCATTTTAAAAGTTTAATTAGCAACTGTGAAGGAGAGATCAGGACCATGACACACAGAGCGTATTAACCCTTTACCCCGATGCAGTCCCAATAACAACCACTGCCGCTGCCCAGCTGCTATTAGTTCCAGGAGGAATGGCACCAATGGAAGCTATTATCCTCTTTCTTTATTACCTGAAAACTGTCAATGCGGTCTCCCAAATACCTAACCTTCTCTATCCAAAATAGCCTCTTCTTACATTCAAGCAGAAGCCAATTTCTCATTAAATATCCTAGGAACTTACACCCAGTTCCAGTATTTGGGATTTAAATTTGGGTGAATCATCATTATTTTATTTATTTGTTTGTTTGTTTGTTTGTTTATTAGATTTGATGTCTTCCTTGTCCAACAAGGAGCACACAAAGTAAAGGACAAAACAAGAATGAAATAATAACCAGAATAAAATAATAACCAAAAATCTCTATTAGAAAACACACACAAATGGCTTCAATTTCCAGCCACTTTCCCCACTCCCTACTTTTTGCTTTGTTTACCCCCTAACCCAATGAAAAGTTTTGAAGAACCTGAAAGCTTGCACACTATTTTGTGACCTTCAAATTTGGCCTAGTAAAGGTATCATCCTAGTGTGGGTTTTGGCATTTTTCTTTTGGTCAAAATAGTCCTCTTTGCTTTTTATATATACTTAGGCTCCCACCCTATGTCACTGCCAGAATCTCCTGAATTTGATCAGGAAGTGAAATAAGAGATCAACTGTGAGTTGGGTGCCATTGTAAGAAAGAGAGCTGCTGCCTACTCCACAGCTCTTGTTCATTAGCTAAAACTGCCTACTCCCTGCTCAAGCAAAGAGCTCCAATGGAAGGAGGTAGCGGAGCGCTGGCAGTGGCCCTCTCAGGAAAGCTGGATCTGACAGCATTCCAAACTGCCCCATCTCCCCAACCAAAACATTCCTTCTGCAAACACCCCTGGCCTAGGAGGAGACAGACCAGAAGAATCTTTTTGTGTGAGAAATACACAGAGCAACTGCTTATTACAATAAGGGTCCAGGGCCAGGTTGCGTTTCCAGGGTTTAAAAAGATTCAGTCCCATTGCAATTTAATTAAGCCCAGGGGACTGTTTACTCTTTCCCTTTGTGCCTGAAGGGGAACTGTAGCAAAAGGATTTATATACTAGTGCATCAACTCAAATGCTGCTTTGGGAGCCTGCCAGTCTACTGCAGCCTCACAGTGAGGCAGGGAAGGCTGAGTTTGTGCTAACCAATTCAGGAATACAAGGCTGGAATATGATAATCCAGATTACAACCAGTTTCCCTCTAAGAATTATTTTAGGAATACTACAGTTAATTGGGCTTTGGTTTGCTAATCAAGGTGTGACATACCTGTGGTCTTTTGGAGAGTCCTTACTTACCCTGCTACCATCAGCCAGATTACATGGGTGTCTTGCAGAGGCATGCACTGACCCACAGCTTCAACTTGGACCATATTCAGCGCTTTGGGAAACAGCCCAATTCACCCTGGACTGATTCAGAGGCTGTCCATTTTAACTCAGTACTAAAAAACCAAGTTGAGGTTCGAAAATCACAGCCTTTGTACTTCCCGTTGGCTATTAACAAAAAAATTGGCTTTTTTTTCTCTTGGTAAGGACTGGACAATAGTTATGGGGGGGGGAGATCCTTAGGAGGGGATTAAGCCTGCCAAATGTCAGAAATACCGTATAGGTGCAAATGTCAGAAAAATAGTGCTACATCCCCTTATATTTTACTTTTTTTTCAAGGGGAATTGCCGATAACTTTTTAAAATTTCTTAGCATAATTGGATGAAAATTGCAGGGATAGTTGCCCCTTCTGAGGGAACCAAGCCTGCAAAGTTTTGGATGAATAAACATAGGGGTTTTCATGCAAGAGCAGCCTTGACATTTTGAGGGTATCCCAAAGAGGATGCACTTATCCCCCTATGTGCCTTGTGGACCATTTATCTGAAAATGGCAGACAGCCTAGAAGTGTCCCTAAGTAAGGATTCTGCAGTTTCAGAAGGAGAAGTGCAGTGGTTCACATGGAAGGGGAGTCCTCAAAGTGTTTGCAGGGGAAGTGATTCGCTTCCCCTCCCCTTTCCTGTTTTTGGAGCAATTTGTATGAAATTGGTACATATCATAGAGGTGTCCCCAGGAAGGAACCTGCAACAATTCAGAAGAATAGGTACATGTGCTAGAGAGTCATGATGCTTGAAAATTAGTTCAAGGCTTCTTTCATAATGATGCCTGGTAGCATTGGAAGAATGGGCATTTCATGGTCCCATCCTTGTCCTCCCCCAAAGAACAGTGATTGGAGCCCATGATAAAATGTGTCCTCAGATTAGAAGGTGGACCTGTCAGTCATTCAACCACACTCTTCCCCCACCCTTGCTCATGATCAGTCTTGACAGAAACAAAACCAAAAGGTGCTATTTGCAGGTGACATAAAGTCTGTGCTCTCCAAAACACAAGTCACTAATAAAGCCTCATTTTGGAGTGGCTTTGGTTCTGTTGGTTTCAGGGGAAGCCCACTTTGCCTCAGAAAGCAACAGAACCAGACTGAAGTGGCCTGATTCTCCTGAGGCTTCAGGTTTCATCCAAATCTGGATGAAGCCTGACTAGACATTTCCCTAGTGTCTAGTTGCTGTGACTTGACCACTGGGAGTAGCTACATCCTAAAATGTCCCCCAAATTAATAGCTGCCATAGCTTACTGAGTTGAAGCAATAGAAGACTGCTGTATTTTGAGGGGAGAGAGCTAACTGGGGCACGAAGACGCCACTCTGCCAGGGGCCAATCTCTGCCCACCCAGCTCCCTTAGAGGGTCAGCACACACTTTTATTGTAGCTTGGCAAAGAGGGTCCAAAGCAGTAACATAGGATGAGATAAGGTTTGTTAGAATTCTGCCAGATCAGAACACACCAGTTATAATTAATCAAACAACAAAGAAAATGTTGGTTCTAACTCATATTACTTGTGCAGCTGATATAATAGGCAGATAGGTGATATCTGGTGTGCTGCAGAGCTGAGTCAGGAATCAGAAATCTCAGGGCCAAAACAGACATTCTGTAAATATATCGCAAACATGCCGCTACATATCTGGTTTTGCTTTAATTAATTACAGGTGCATGAGAACTTACCAGGGCAAGAAGGAACAGATGCAGAATTGCTTGGCCTTCTTTGTCCCAGGGAAGAAATCAGCTAATGTGGACAGGGTGTAAAGCAGCCTTCCTTAACCTAGTGTCCTCCAGATATGTTGGCAATGCTAACTGGGAACAATGGGAGTTGCAGTCCAGCACATCTGGAGGATGCCAGGTTTGGGAAGGCTGGCCTAAAGGGACAATAGATGAATCATAAGAATGCTGGTACATTACACATTTCTCTTATGACCACGGTGAAGAATGACTACTTTGGGAAGATAAGGAAACAAGGTGCAGCTGGACAGCCATCTGTCAGGGATGCTTTGACCTGGATTCCTGCATTGAGCAGGGCGTTGGACTTGGTGGCCTTGTAGGCCCCTTCCAACTCTACTTTTCTATGATTCTATGAAACACAGCCAGAGAATATACAATTCATATGCCCATTTGCCATGTGTGAGCCTTTTTGGATCTCCTTCCATTTTCAGGTTCTTCTACTCCTGACAATAGATGACATTACAGGTTCTCACACATACACAACTTGCTGAATGAGAAAAACCAGCATTTCGCAACCACAAATCTACCACAACTGCTATTCAAAACGGATCTGGTTACATAGGCAAAACAGTGGAATTAAAAGAACAGGGCACAACACTGGGACACAAAAACACAATTGAAGGAAAATAAACAAAGGATGGTGTTTCTTTTTTGTTTTGCTTTTCCTTGTCCTTTCTGGAAACTGATGGCATTGGACTCAAGCGCACAGCTCAAATCTGCAGGATCATGACAGCAGAAGGTAAGAAAGGAAATAAATTGGTCTGGAAGGAATCTCTCTACGCATTCAGCTAATCTCAGGTTTAACCACAAAAATAATAATGACCTAACCTATGGATAATATAATAAAACCATTGAGGGTCATGGATGTCATTAAATAAACCACTTACACTTCATACTTGAATGATTTTTCTTCAACATCAGGTGGAATTTCCTGGTGTTAGATTGCGCTTCTGTGAGTCACACTATAGGATATAAATTGCTTAGCATTCATCATTACTACGTAGTTATTCTTACGGGAAATCATTGGAATGTATTTATTTTAAAACCCATAATCCACATTTGGCTTACGCACACAGGGTGGCTGATTTTAGGAGTTTCAGGCCACCTTCCCACACTCCAACATTTGGCATTTCTTGTTGGATCAAACCAGCAAGAAATGCCAAAGGCTGAAACAATATGGGATTATAAACTTTGCCTGAGAAGTGAGTCCCTTGCAGGAGCAAAAAGTGTGAACAAACACCTCTCTCTCTCTCTCTCTCTCTCTCTCTCTCTCTCTCTCTCGGAATATAGGTCCATCTAGCTCAATATTGTCCATGACTGGCAGAGCTAGGGCCAGCCCAAGATATTTTGTGGCCTGATGTGAAGGACATGATGGTATCCTCTCTGCCCCATTCCATGCATCAAAGCCGATTGGACTGGCAGTTGGGACTTACTTCAACAAAGGTGACATGCCACCATCCTCCACCACATCTAAGGGCAGCAGGTTAGTTTAGGGAGAATGGGGCAGACTGCATGGCACACCCAGGTCTACCTTCAACACCACACTACCAGTACCGCCCCCTCACCTGCTGCCTGAGATGGCTGCCTAATTCTTCCTAATGGTAGGGCCATCTTTGCAGTGGCTCTCCAGAGATACTGATGGGGGTATTCTCCAACCCTGTCTGAAGATGTCAGGGACTGAACCTGGGACCTTTGCCATGCAACACATGTGCTCCATGATTGAACTATGACGTGTAGGAGTGCATACACATGCACACAAACTAAGGCAGAGAGATGTCAGATTTTGCCTTGAGATGTTTTGCTGAATTAGTTGCAAAGGTGAAATTGGCAAGGCATTGTTTGTGACTTTGCCTCAATACCACTCAGTTTCAGCTTCATTTGTTGCTGTAGCTTTGACATTTCTGCCAGTTGTATGGAATTTATGTTCCACCATACCTGGCAAACAGAGATGCCCATGAATGTTTGAAGCGGGCTCAGATTGTCAGCTGCTTCCATAAGCACATGGAAATGCTCAACAACTGTTTATTGCACCAAATGCCTGCACACATGTGGAAGAATTCAGCAACTTATTTATATATTTTTATACCACCCTTCAATTATATTCCCAGGGTGGTTCACAAAATAAATAAATAAATAAATAAAGTAATTAAAATACAAATACAAAATGTAATGTACACATAAAAGAAGCACTAGTGTGTGCATCTTGGAGAGTCCCATCCATGCATGAAGCATTTACCATCATGGATGAGAACAGAAGCATCTTAAAATGTGGAGCTTTGGATTGCACCCATTATGTGCAAGTAGCTCCCATTTCAGTAGGACTTGTTTCCATGTAATATAGTTAGCTTCAGGATTTTAGCTCAAGTAGCAACTTCATCAGTATGGCTTTCAAATGTGGAAGAAGGCTGGAAAAACTTGTTTGCTGGGAGTGATAGCCAGTCCAGAACCTTAACCATCACTCACTATGTGAGCCTAGACTGGTTGTCTGTCATTAGATGAGCCTGACTGACAACGGTATATATCAGGGATGGGGAACATGTGGCTCTCAAGATGTTGGACTGCAAGTCCCATCACCCCTCTCCATTGGCTATGCTGGCTAGGGCTGATGGGAGTGGCAGTCCAACAATATCTGGAGGACCATACAGTCCCCACCCCTGGTGTATACTGATGGGTCTTGAGAAGACATTGTTGGAAATGGATGTCTTTCTTGCTGCACACAAAATGCGCTGATTTGCAGAAGGGACAAACTACTAGAGAAAGCCAAGGTTTTATAAACAGAGTTATATAAATCCAGAGCTCCACGGCTTCCAGAGATTTGAGTTCTATAGGTATCACTTCTGCACTGTTGCAATTTGAAAATGTCACATGGCCTGTTCTTTTCATTTCCTGGGGTGGGGATGTTGGCAAGCCGCAGAGCATTAGCCTGTGTAAAGTTGTCAGGCTTCACAGTGCTATTGCAATGGTCTAGACACAAGGTCTAATTGTGCCTCCAAACTGGCACAGTCAGCAGGAAATTCAGGTCCTGAGCTTGCTCTACCTGAGCACATCTCATATAACGTTCACTTGCCCCAGAATTATTCAAGCTTCAATAGAATCCAGTAGGAGCAGCCTTCTCCAGAAATACTATCACAGTGTCAACACACCTTGAAGCAACAGTAGGTGGGGATCTGACGTCTGACCGCACTGAGGACTGGTTGTATTGTGCCAAGCTAGTGCCCTGTGGCCTAATATCCAGCTTTTAAGTGGCAACTAAACCATCATTTGCAACATCCCCTACAGTTGTTAATCTACCTTTGAGTCACACATGGACTCCAGGCAAGGCTAGGAACAGAACTTTGATCTTCGAAATGATGGTCCACATGGCCTTCATATACCTGGAGCAAACATTGCAAGTCCTCCTATTTACTAGGGACCATCCCTATTTCCTCATCCTGTGCCTGCTGATTAAGGCTTTTTCACTGGTGGCACCTCGGTTATGGAATTCACTCCCCAAATAAGTGAATCTAGTGCAGCCTTCCCCAACCAGGTGCCTTAGAGATGTATTGGACTACAACTCCCAGCATCCCTAGCCAGCATAGTCAATTTCTGCCTGGAGATTATAGGACAGGGCTCTCCAACCTTGGGTCCCCAGATGTTGCTGGCCTACAGCTCCAAGCATACCCAGCCAGCATGGCTAATGCAAGGGATTCTGGGAGCTGTAGTCCAGCAGCATCTGGGGACCCAAGGTTTGAGAGGCCTGTTATAGGAGTTGTACTCCAACACATCTGCAGGGCACCAGGTTGTTGTATTTTAGGCTCCAGGTTAAGACATTTGTATTCATTCAGGCACTTTAAATGAAATTAAATTTTTATCTGATGGAAAGAAAGCTACACTTTAAACACTGCAGTTGAGGCTGCAAAGTTGCTAGGGCTGTAATTCCTCATTGTTCAGCTCCCTCCCCCACCCAGAGTTTCTCGAAGTTAAATCTCAGAGTGGAGGAGTAGATGCAACATCTCTAGTGCCAACGCATGTGCATGGGCACTGAGACATCATGTAGTGCACAGGCCGCCATTGCATTCTCTGCAGATGTGGAGGTATATTTTAACAGTTGGTAACAGATTGTCAAATATATTTTTCTAGTATCTCTCTACTAACTAAAAGAACAAAACACCCTACTGGCATTTATATCAGTGGAAGACAGGAAAATGCAGATTAAATTAATACGGCACACAGAAGAGGAATGGACCCCTGAAAAGCATATAAGAGTGGGGTTTAGGCAGAGATCCTTGATATGAATATTGGGGTAAGCATGTGCTGATTTTTGTCGCTGAAATGTTGGAGGGTGTGTCAAAGCCATCCATCTGTTTTATTCTTCTGTAAAAGCAAATGCAGAACAATTACTTTTTAGCAAGACAATCACCCACAAACCATACAGAAATTAAGAAATCTTAATGTATTCCAGTTCTACAGCTTTTCACTCTGACAGTCCACTCAGTCGTTTACATTTTAGTGCAGCCTTTCCCCAACCTAATACCCTCCAGATCTTCTGGACTACAACTCACATCATCCCCAACCAGCATGCGCAGTGGGTAGGAATTATGGAAGTTGAAGACCAAAACATCTGCAGGGCACCAGGTTGGGGAAGCCTGTTTTAGTGTCCTTAAAGTCAGGGATACAATATCCAGGGAGACTGAAATGCTGTCCTGCTAAATTCTGTAATGTTTCCATTTTAATTACCACTTTATGTCTGCCCATTCCATTATGCATAGGCCATCCACTTTGGCTTATGTAACATGAGGATGGCCATTGTTGGCAGCATATATAGCAAGAGATTGATCCCTTGATAGTATTGCACATGTTATTAGGTCCAGTAGTATTGTTGCTAGAGTAGGTGTAGAGGAGGATCTAGCACTAGAGCTTGTACAAGGTTTACTTTGTTGACTCATGTCTCTGTTGGGTAGTGCACACTGCCGCTGGTAAATAGTTGTTTCAGGTTAGGACACCATCTGTAAGGAAGGGCAAGTATTACTTGAAAGCTACTATAATTTCCCAGAACTGGTTATAAATCAGAATGCTTTATGTCAGAAAGTTTTTGGTATCTGATCCATCTGAGGTTGGAGACTGGTTGAGTTCCAGTAAATGCATCCCTCATTTCAGCTCCTTGGAGGAAACTGTAAGAGCTAGATTACACAAGCCCTTCCCATTTCTTATCACCTCCTGATCAGTCTCCCTGGAGGTAATAATAAGGGGTGTTCTGTTTCCCTGCTAGTCGAAAAAGCTGCTAGCAAACTTCAAAATCAGCTAATTTACTACAAATGCCCTCTATCCAAACATTATGCTAAAGTGAGTGGATGTAAAGCAAAGTGTACAAAAGAAAAGAAAAAGGAAGAGGAACATATTTAAAACTTTGAAGAGACTATCACTTCTCCGTCTGAAGCATTATCAAAAGCTGCATGCCTCACTAAGCATGCAGCACAGTCATATGCATGTTCACTTGTTTTACTTGTAAATAAATTGCACTGTGATCAATGGGGCTTACTCCCAGGTCAATATGTATAGGATTGCAACTTTAGCAATGTAGAAAGGTTAAGCAAGTTTAGTACAAATAGTCTGTTGATTTTAAAGCCAAATGGACCAATTATGATGTCTACATTGACTCACTTCATTACACAAACGTGGAATTCCACCAATTCCACCTGGCTCTATAGCTGATAATGAATGATCCATTAGGGATATTGCCAGATTGAGGACTAGGCGAGTCCCAATAAATGCTTTGCTCATCTCAGCTTCCTGGACAAAATAGCAAAAGCTAGATTAGAGGCTCCTGGCATTTATTATCCTCTGGGGTGTTCCATCTCCCATATGCTGTCATAAAAGCTGTTTATAGGGCTGTATACGTGTGCCAGAAGTTCTGATGGGCCTAGCACTGAGGGCATCCCAGGTTGTATGCGTTCTCCATTGTGAATGTTGAATACAAAGAAGTATCCTCCTCAGCAAATAACTTTTCAGCCAGGTGCATCTTTATCTTCATGTGTATGTACCTAGCTCCAATGTGTATTCTTACTCAGCTCACACAGTGCCCCTCCTTCCTACCAAAATGGAGGCTAAAGAGCAATGTAGAATAGTGGTGTTGAAGTCCTGACACAGCTGCCTCCTGCAAGGTGAGTGACCTGAGCACATATCATTAAGTAGTAGCGGCACTAGTTAGAGCCAGTCACAGGTTAACTTGCTGTGTTATGAAGTCATCCACTCACAAGACCAGAAACTCCTCAGCAATGGAGAGATCTTGTCCTCCTTTAATACAATCCTAGTATTACATCTCCATGTTGTAGCATGGCTGTATTGTGACTGACAAAACAAAAAAACAACTAAGATGGCACATGCTAGAATTTATTCTACTTTCAATATTACAACCTTCTCTGCTCACGTTTTGAAAATACAGTCAGGAAATAAACAAGGCACATCATGCTACGGAAGCTACTTGAGTCTTCGTAAGTAAATCTGAATCTAGAAACAGTCCCAAGCTGCAAACCTGATCTTTAAAGGGCTGTACAACCCCCTGATCCAGCTGAGGCAAGGGTCTGGCCCTGGCAACCAGTTGTCGTCGTCCCCAACAAAAACCTTACACTGTTTTTCATTCATTATAATTCCTTAACCCCTGCACATATCCTTCTGAAATTTTGCAGGGAACTTACCTAGGGGAAACACACGTCTATGTGGGATGTCACATACATGTAAGGACAGAGAAGGTAGGGCACCCTTTTTAAAAAGGGGGGGGGGAGAGAAAGAAATGCAAACTTTTTATGCTCCTTGAAACCCGCCCCCCACACTTATTTATCTGAACTTTGGTGAGCTTCATTCCCCCCGAAAGGGGTTACTATGCCTACAGATGTCATCCAATTCTTTCAAAGAATAATAATTTTTAAAAGTTATAGCCATTTGTTGATTTTCCCATTATAGTCAATAGGGAGGCACCAAAACCTTTGTGTGTTCTGAAGTGAGGCTCCCCTTCAGATCCAAACAGAAGTGAGGAGTCCGTTGGAAGCACCATCGATTTTTCTGCAACTGAGCTGGAAAACATCTAGAACTCAGGACAACCAGACAGATAGAGTCTGGTCTACATAAAAAAAGCCCTTGCTCAAACCATCCATCGTATACCCCCTTCAGTACCACGTGTGCCCTGTGGCTTCCCCATTCTGATTCTCTCTACGGCAAGGGCTGGCCATCCATTAGGCAGGGTGAGGAGGCTGCCTCAGGCAGCAGATGATGGGTGGTGTGGTGGGTGGTGGCGGCGGCGGCGGCAGCAGCAGCAGCCCCCTGACTGTTTCCCTCTGCAGGAGGACAGAGCTGTGTGTTTCAGGCAGCCTGACTTGGTCCACCCCTAAGCTACCCTGCTGCCCTCAGGTGAGGTGGAGGATGTTGTTCCATCACCAGCGTTGAAGTAACTGCCAGTCTGGTGAGTCAGCTTCTGTAGGGGGAATGTGGGGTGCCACTGCCAAGTGATCCTTTGCCTCAGGCAGCAAAGTGTCTTGGGCCGGGCCTGTCTACTACAGCATTCCCTGTATAGGAGGTTGCAGTGGGTGCGGTTCAGTCGGGTAATCCCTCAGTTCACAATCAGAGGGACAGTTTCCCTGCCCACAAGTTAAAGAGAGAGGTCCTTGGAAGGCTTCCCACAGCAGGAAGGCAAATGGGTGTGGGGAGGCATTTGTGGGGATATGTAAATTAAGTTCCCTTGCATGCCAACTACTTGACAGCACAATTTCGTGTGGGTTCCACGGCAGTATCTAATAATGGGGATCAAATTTCAATAACGGTAGGAAAAGTTGTTCACACAGAGACAGCGGTTGCCAGCAAAATGTAAGAAATCCACTCTCTCTAAGAGCTTAAAAAGAATCATAGAATAGTAGTTGGAAGGGGCCTATAAGGCCATCAAGTCCATCCCCCCACTCAATGCAGGAGAACGGGCAGTCACCCATCCAAGCACTGACTTGGCTCATATCTGCTTAGCTTCAGCCTGTGGCCTGCATTATGTGCTCTCAAGACTGAGGACAGGTATTTCCCACATGATTATTATTAGAGATGTCCTGTGCCAGGTTGGCCCCTCTTTCAATCAAAGCTCCGGGTGTTTGTGGTGGGGGTCGTTTTGTTTTGTTTTCGCTGACACTCAAAAGCCCTGAAACACATCAGTCCTAGTCAGCCTCCTCAGCAGCACACAAGCTACCATGTGATAGTTGCACAGTCTCCAAGTGAGCTTAGGGTTGAATGGGGCATCCCATTCTGTGGGGACCATGAGTTCAGGTGGGCATGAAATAGCTCCTGCATTTGGTGTAGATTCCCCCCCTCCCAAATGGAGGGGGACCAGGTTCTCCTGCAAATGCACATTTTCCTCCAGAAAATATATTCCCCAACTCCAGCTTGCAAAACTGTTAAGGGGAATTTCTATCATAATGTATAGCACCAGGAGTCTGAAGCTGGTGATTGTAATAATTGTGATTATTAAGCTGGTGATTGTAATAATTAATACTCTTGCGTGAATCAGTCATCCTAAATTGTCTCATCCTAAAAGAGAATAAGGAGTAATGCTTCCTAAATTTTGCCATACATTATACTAATGTATAATACCAATGTATAATTATCTCACTATACATCTGATAATGTGAAACGTGCACATCACTCTCAATGAAAATACATTGCTGTGGGACTTTAATCCCTCTGCCGTTTCCTTTCCAGCTCTCATCAGGAAGGGGTCATATGTGGTGCTGCCCTTGTCCACCCCACACGCCCATCAGCCATAGGCCATTCTCCTCTGGTTGTTCCCAGGCATACAAACTCAGCCAGGTGAAACTAGCAATGACAAGTGCCAAAGGAAGGCCTGTTGTCTTTTCACACAACAGCAGAGCCTGACTCACGCGGCTGCTTCATTTCCCACAGTACTTGCCTTGGAGAAATGCAAATTCCACCCTGCATGCAAATGATCCTCTGGCAACATTATTTGCCTCAGGAGAGGATTTCTCTGGGTTCTGTGTGTATGTGTGAGAGAGGGGATGAGGGGACATGCTTCCAGAGGAAGGTTTTATTGTGCAATCACACCATCTCATGCACAGAATTTTATTGGGTGGGGTTCTTCCATTTGTAACCCTGCTTCCACCATCTAGGTGGTGTTTCCAGATGGAGGGCCCCGATCGCTCTCATTCAGAAGGCATTGTGCAGCTAGTCTGCATTTTCCTCCTTAGATCTTTTTCTGGTATGACAGAAAAAGTGGTGGGAAAACATGGGAGGGCTACACAGAGTAGACAGACAATGCTGTCCAGATCCCCATAAAATTCCAAGAATGAGGTAGCGTGACTGCACAACAAAAGCCTCATCCAGAAGCACCATTTTTTATTACCTCAAAAAATCTATTAATGGGGAAAAAGATGGAGTAGCTGCACAATTCCAATTGATTGATAGCACTAGGAGCTGTCTGTCTGGAAGAACCCAGAGAGAGAGTGGGGGGTGGGGTCACCACACAAACCCTGTCTGTGGAACACTTCATAGATATAAGAGCAAGAGCTTACATCTAGCTACAATTAAATCCAGCTTATCATGACATCAGGCACCTTTGCCTCCTCTTACTGAAATGTGCATTGCCTCTAAATCCTTAATATATTAAAATGTGCCTGGCATACCAGTGGAGAAGGCAAATCAAGTGCAGCATATAGTAAAGAAATGTTATGGTTTTTTTGTAATTTGTTTTAAATTGCAATGGCCAATGGCTAGGTGCAAATAAAATTTGATTTGACTTGACCTGACGAAATCCCAGATGAATTGTTTTTCTCTCAGCATTGTTAACTAATAAAAAGTTAAAAGGAAATGACTTCAGACAAAGTCCCTGCAAAACTGGAAAGTGAAGTCTCCAATATCCTAAACTTGTGCTCTCTTGCCATGGCCATTCCCCTTGCCGAGGGGCAGATATTAGATTCCAGAGAGACATTGTGCTAAAAGATGATGTCCATGCATTGCTTGCAGTAAGGTGAGTCCTTTCTTCTAGTAATCACTTCTCAAGACTTGCAACAACTATTGCTCTCCTCTCCCAAAGTTATCTCCTTATATCAGATAAAACAAGAACTGCACTTCTTGGAAGGGTAGGAGTGTTGTTTGTTTGTTTGTTTGTTTATTACATTTATATCCCGCCTTTTTTCCTGCAAGGAACTCAAGGCGGCTTACATAATCCTAATCCTCCTCTCCATTTTATCCTCACAACAACCCTGTGAGGTAGGTTAGGATGAGAGGCAGTGACTGGCCCAAAGTCACCCAGTGAGCTTCATGGCCAAGTGGGGACTAGAACCCGGATCTCCTGAGTCCCAGTCTAGCACTCTAACCACCATGCCACACTTGCTCTTGAGTAAGAATTTATCATTACAGTGCTATGATAAATTCTTACTGGGAATACTCAGACATGTTCAGATCAAACTGTAGTAAGATTTCCTATTCAAAAAGCTTTTTATGCCTGATGTCCAGGCCAGGTTGTTCTTGGAAAATGCAACACTGTTCATTAAACTCTTGCTTTGATAAGAGAGCAAGCATTCCTGTCATCCTTAGGCATGTGTTTGCATAGATAATGTAGTATGTGAACTAATGGATCATGGATACAGCAGTAACTCCTATAATCAATGTGGCACCATGATAACCCAATTCACATATGTAAGTAGCCATGTTGGTGTATTAGAGGAGGAAAGATCCAAAAGCCACAATTATGTAGATGTAATTAGATTAGCCTCATTAAGTGCCAGTCAGATTCAGGATGCACCTAGGGCTAATGGGAGAAAGAAATAAAATGACTGTTTCCCTATATGCTGACAATAAAAAAATCTAGCAATAGAAGATCACTTTCCTCCTGCTTCTTTTGGCTGGTCCTAATAAAGATGTTAACATACTGCGGCTTTCTTATGGACTACCTACAGTTTGTGCGCACTTTGGAGAATACTGCATTTGTCTGTCCATGAGAGGGATTTTAAAACTAGAGGAAAATGAACTTCTACCGCCTGAAGATGGGACTTAACTGGGGAGTGGGGAGTTACATACCCTCCAACCACTAGATAATATTATTGAAATTAGCTTCTATATCTATTGTGCCACTTAAAGATAATCTCCAACCTTGCTAATAGAAAAAAAGACTACAATGTTTCTGTTTATGTCTGTTGCCTACCTCTCAAGGAACCCATGTGTTCCAAAGTAGTCCAATTAGTGCTGGAGAACAAACTGAGTAAGTGCTGGGCACATCCTGACATCAGTTTGGCACCGAAACAATGGAACCATAATATCATGCCCAACCTTTTCTTAACCCAGTCCCACACTTTGCATGATGATGAAGAGCTCTGAAGAACATGAAAAATTGCTCATGCCTTTATAGCACTGATGGTGAACCTTTTTGAGCCCGAGTGCCCAAACGGCAACACAAAACCAACTTATTTATTTCAAAGTGCCTTAAATTTGGCAGGAAGGAGGAGGAGGCACTAGCTAATCGCGCCCCACTCTGTCTCAGGGCATGGCTCTTCACCAGGCGCGCGCGCGCGCTGTGCTTCTGAGTTGTCTGTTCAGTTAGAAGGAGGACTGGGTGCCTGCGCAGTCCACTTCTGGGGGTGGAGACGTTGGAGTGTGCCTGCCTGTGGAGGTCAGTGAGGAATGAATGGGGAGGAGTTACTATGGAAACCCAATGCTGAATGCAGAAGGGGACAGTCTTTTCGCGATCTGGCGACCAATGGCTCGAGTGCCCACAGAGAGGTCCCTGCGTGCCAGCTGTGGTACGCGTGCCATAGGTTCGCCACCACTGCTTTATAGCATTTTAGTTGGTCCTTATAAAGGTATTACTGTTCTGGGGCCTGTATGGATTGATTCACATTATGTTACCCATGTGAGTATGTGCCTAAGAATAGTTGCTGGGACTGCTTGTATGTGGCAAAAAAACAAAAAACAAAAAAAGGAAAAAGAAAGTCCTTAATTAACTGGCCCATAGATTACATCATTTCTCAATCATGAAATAAAAGAAAAACAATGGGGAGTCCTTCAGTTTAAGTTGAGGGGAAAGAATAACCTACCAAGCAATAATTATTTTCTGGAAAATGGGGAGAATATAGAATTTTAGTAGTACTAACTCTCTAACATAACTGCACTTTTCAGAGATCATCTATCTAATACCTTACTGGTGCAATATCAGGGTGGCACAGTGGTTAGGGTGTTGTACTAGGACTCAGGAGATCTGGGTTCTGGTCCCCACTTGGCCATGAAGCTCACTGGGTGACTTTGGGCCAGTCACTGACCCTCAGCCTGACCTACCTCACAGGGCTATTGTGAGGATAAAATGGAGAGGAGGAGGAGGTATGCTTCCTCCTTGGAAGGGTGGGGGGAAAGGCAGGATATAAATGTAATAATAAAAAAATAAATTTAAAAACTCCCATTAGGTCCCATCTACAATAATGGCTCAAAACCCAAGTTCAGCAACTTTGTAGCATCTGCATGTAGGAGTATGGTATTTTCCATTGGCTTGGACAATAATTTCAAACTGAAAGGTGACCTACACACTCTGTCATGCCTCTTCTTGACCTTCTAACCCTGCCCTGCCCTGGCCCATGGTCACCCTTCAGGAAACATTCCGCGTCTCCTATGACCACAATTAATCACATCTGTGAAATACATGTTAGAGCTGTGTAATTGCCAATATGTAAGGCTGGAGTAGGTGGGTGTCCCAAGGGTGTGCATGAGATGGTGCCATATATTATGAGTTTACAATTGTACCACTCTTGTCCAGGACAACAAGATGTTATAGAAGGATGAGGTTATTCCTTGGTTCTCAGCAATAGCTCTAGAAAGTTTGTAGATACGGCCCAATGTCAGCCTATAGCAGGAGTCTTGGCCTGCTATCATCAGCCCTAGCCCGCATGGTGAGGGATGATGGGAATTGTAGGCCAAAACATCTGGAGGGCCACAAGTTGCCTACCCTGGCCTACAGGGTGCTGCTACATCATTGCTACAGTCTCTTCCAAGGAAATAACAGTGCATCCTCTTGTGTGTGTACACAGATGACTACTCCCCCTGCAGTGTTTAACAATAGATACTGATGGCATGGCAAAAAGTGGAGGGGAAACACAAACCATCCACCATCTGTCATATGAGGCTAGAAGGCAAATAAGGGAAGGATGAGGGGCTGATGTGATGTTACCACAGCTCTGAGTGATGGATGAGTCACACAGAAATCTATTCTTCACTTACTTTGGCTCAGGGTCTGTTGGGGAAGCTGATTTCTTTATCAACGGTAGCAAGGCACACACCCACACCAAGGTGTCAACTACCTCAGAGCGGGGAGGGTATTGTGGGGTGGGGGCAGGATATTTGGAATAGTGATGTAACAAAGAAATAAATTGTAATCTTTTTGTTGTAAATCAACCTGACTTTAGAATAATGGGGAAAGGCATTGTGTGTGTGATTTCCAGTGAGTTCTTATTTATTAGATTTGTTATCCTGGCTCTTCCTCCAAAGAACTCAGGATGGTGTAGATAGTCCTCCCCCCCTCCCACATTTTATCCTCTCAACAACCCTGTGAGGTAAGTTGGATGATGTAATGATTTGCCCAAGGTCACCCAGTAAGCTTTGTGACTGAGTGGAGATTTGGATTCAGGTCTCCTCGATATGAGTCAAACACTCTAACCACTATACCACACTGGTTTTCTCACTCACTTTCTATTATGGCCCTCCAAGGTTTCTCTCCTGAGTTGTTACAGTTTAGAATGCATCCATTAATGGATATTGTTAGCATTATTTATCCCAAGGTGCACTTCTTTTTTACACTTATTACAACAAAATATCATCTGTTAGTCCTACAGTTTGGGGAAGAAACTCCAACCTAACAATATGGATTTGGCCTCCAGGGCACTTCTGACTACATTTTATTTATTTATCATTGCATTTATATCCTACCCTTTTTCCTCTTGCAAAGAGCCCAAGGGCAGCATACATGATCCTCTTCCTCTCCATTTAATCCTCACAATAACCCTGTGGGGTAGGTTAGGCTGAGAGTCAGTGACTGGCCCAAAGTCACCCAGTGATCGTCATGGCCGAGTGGGGACTAGAACCCGGATCTCCAGAGTCCCAGTCCAACACTCTAACCACTACGCCACACTGGCTCTCCTGATGTTTCAGTTTCCATGTGATCACTGGCTTCTCCCCAGGACTAACGGATTCTATAGACATCTTATGATATCTGCAGTCTTTGATAGAGCTAGGTAATTTTAGACCCTGGATTTAATGGTCTTACACTTCCCCACCACCACCACCACCACACACACACACACACCTTTAGATGGTCATAAACACTATTTTGTTGTAGAAAGGGATAATATATTTTTAAAGTAAAAAAATAATAACATGAGCATCTGTAACCATATACATGCCTGGCTAGCCATCCCTTGACTAAAAAACTGTTGTTGTTGTTGTTGTTGTTGTTGTTGATAATAATAATAATAATAATAATAATAATAATAATAATAATAATAGAAGGAGGAAGGATGCTGTGGTAGGCAGGCAGTGTCAGCCCAGGTGGGCCTGGTACACATGCCCATGCCAGGCCAGGTGCTTATGCCAGGTCTGTTTGCCACTGGCCCACCACCTGCTGCTCTCTGTGGGTGGTCATTGTGGGGAGTGGGTTGTGGGGTTCTGGGCCTTGGCCTCAAGTTCCAGCCCTCACTACACCACTAGTCCTAGTCAGACCAATCATGGAGTCACACAACAGTAATCATGGCTGAATTAGGTGGGGGGCAAGCAAGTGGTTTGGAGAAGAGAATGGCTGGTTGAGAAAGGACAACATCCAAGTTTATTGTTGAGTGGAAACCTCTAATTGACTTTTTGCAGAGACTGGAAAATAATGATTTGTTTGTTTGTGGGTTCATGGAATAATAAGTGAATTTGGGACAACGGGAAGAAAGAGATTTCTTATTCTGATTATCGAGTAAGAAAAATTATTGTTACCTATATTTTCTGTAAAAGAAAATCGGAAGTCTATTTTGTTTTGTTAATTGTTATATGTTTGATATTATGTGTTTGTTTGACATAGAAATAAAAAAAAATCAAAAAAGAGAATGGCTGGAAGTACAGTATAGCACTTGGCTCATATTAATATTCTTTAGCTTCAAATGGTAGGTATATTTGATCATAGGATCATAGAGTTGGAAAGGGCCTACAAAGCCATCGAGTCCAACCCCCTGCTCAATGCAGGGAACTAGAGGAGGGGTCTCCCATCCAAGTAATAACCAGGCTTGACCCTGCTTAGCTTTCCACACTCAGACAAGCTGAGCCAACATGAGCCACAGGCCTGTATGTGGACTATGCTTCAGTCTGCAGGAGGGGTTTTGAATTTCCCCCTATGTATAAATTAGAGAGACTCTCCACAAGTGAAAAACTAGCCTAACAGGTGACTGGGCTGGAATGTGTCTTCTTGATATGCTACTTTTTAATCTGCAGGGAATTTTCCACATGGAGTTGTTGTTTCTTAATGGCATTCCCCACCTGCAGCCTAGGTGGTACAGTCCAATCTAGAACCTCAAGATTTTACCACCTCCTTCTGCCACAGGCATAGAACAAGCCAAACCTCCTTCATTCAAATGCACTGATACCCTGCAAGTTCCAGCCTCTAACCCACTTGCTTTAATACCATCCAACACATTTACTTCCTCTGTAAGTCTTTGGCTTGTTCAGTTTTTCAGTTAGCGTTGGCAGGGCATAGGCTTTGCAAGGTTTTTATCTTTCATTCCTACTGGTGGATCGGAGAGCAGTAAAATGTTTGCTCTGTCAACACAAACCTAATCCCAAGCCTGCAAACTCTATTAAAATTGAGTGAATGATGGGAATAGGTTGCCCTTTAAACACAGCTTATAAAAAGCTTCCTTCAGAACAGCAGCTTGATCCTGTAAATTTTGTGCATTGTCGCAATATAATATGAACCTGATACAATTTATAGGCTTCTTGAATACTATCAGGATACAAGTATTTATTTAAATTCTACAATTTAAACTCCAAAAGAACATAAGGTCAAGAAATCTACATGGGTATTAAGGAATAAGCACAAAGGAAAGAACTCAGAGGAGCATTGGAGATTATTTTGCACTGACATTTGTGTATTAGGAAGTCTGAGGAGACCTTTTTTTACCTTGAGACTTGCTGATGAGCTCTCAATAGGAGCTCAGGAACATATTCACCAGGGAATTAATATTAAAACATTCAGGAATTCTCTTCCATTTAGAATAAAGCATGCAGGAAGGGAAAGCACAGATCCTGACTCAAGATTATGGCTATCCATATTGTTAGGTTGGAGTTTCTTCCCCAAACTGTAGGACTAACAGATGAGATTTTGTTGTAATAAGTGTAAAAAAGAAGTGCACCTTGGGATAAATAATGCTAACAATATCCATTAATAGAAAAACAATCTCTGGTAAAGTACACTTGACACTCCCTGTCTCTGATAGGTCATCATGTAGCTCAACAGGATTAAAGCTACCAGAATCTTTAACATCACCACCATTAGATTGTAGAAACAATAACAAGGGACTTGCTATAGGGCTGCATGGTAGCTCCTCCCAAATATGGCATCTCATTAATGTTGAAGAGGCTAAACACGGAAGCTTTCTTACAAGGAATGCTCTGGGCCACTTTGTTCCAAAACAATTTGGGGAAAACCAGGTCTTTCTATAACATTTAAAAAATGGGGAAAGATCAGAAATTACAAAGCAGTAGGTGCCATCAAGTCTTCATGCTGCTGCTGCCTTATTCCCTAGACGCAGCCTTTTAACTGCAAATAGTATCAACATGAAAGTTTACATTAACGGCAGCACACATGTTGCTTAGTGACATTTGCAGCAAATCCATTATACATAAACAGGCATTTTAAAAAAATTCAGTGCTAGTTTATAAAGATCCTAATCGAACTTTTAAAAAATCACTGCCACAGCAGTACAAACTAAAAAAAATGGTTATTTTCAAGAACAAGAGAAGTTCAGCAATGTATTCTCTGGGGAGATAACACATTCAGAGACTCTTCTATTTAGACTCAAGTGTACAGCAGCAATATCTTCACCATACTCCACGGAGACAAAATTTTGCAAGTAAATTCAATAAATGAAGAGGCAAATGCAGCCTTTAACTAATACTAACCGGAGTTGTAAAAATGTATTGGCGTTTTGGCAAGAGGTTTTTACAGAAATATCGAAAATTATTGGTACTAATTTAGAGGTCTGTCCAAAATTAGCATTGTTATCAAAAAAAGGGTTGCTAAAGAAGAATAATTTTATGGATATATGGAATCAATTACTAGATTATGTATTAATAAAGGGGAAGGGGAACATGCCTTGTCAAGATATGTTATATTTTTGGAATTTAGACTTTATTTGATCAAGAGGATGGAAGTATATTAATTGGTCCCTTGGAGGGTGGGGGGGAGCACTTCATTATTTATTGTATGTTGTTTATGTTATATTTTTGTGATATTCTTGTATTCTGTTATATATTTTTTGTTATAATTTGTTTTGAAAAGTAAATAAAATATTTTTTTTTAAAAAAAGTAATACTAACCACGGACCTGTCAGGGTACTGGATTGTCTGTATCATGGGACCTTTACACAACTGACCTTTCATATTCCAAATGCATGTAGGGAGAGTGGGATCATGATGCATGCACATATTTACGTACAATAGTACACTGCTCAGGACTGTCTGGTTTTTACAGGGTCCCTGGCCATATGTACAGTTTGCATGCATGTACATGTCGCAGACACGGAGCAAAGCAGCCGGGAAATGCCTGCTTGCCCAGCACCCTCCCGCCTGCCCGCCACCTCTGGCAGCCGCTTTCCCCGCTGCCAAGCCGGCCTCGCCCACCGCGCAGCATCTTCGGACCGGTCACCGCCACCATGCGCGCTCCTGACCCGGCCTAGCTCCGGGCGCCGAGGAAAGCCGAGCCCGCCCGGCGCCCGCCAGTTTGCCCGCTTCACCCCAATGGATCACCTGCCGAAGAACACAAAATACCAGGGACATCCTCGCACCCCCCGCCCCGCCCCACCGCCGATCATTACGCGGCACGCTGGGGACTGGACAGGATTTCCAAAACCCGGATCTGGGGATTTGCCCCAGACGGAAGGCCGCGGTGATGCCGCCTTCCCCTGTCCCAGGAAGCTCCTCCCTTCTTCCCTTCGGTTCTCCAAGAGTGCGGACTTTCCCCTTTCGGGAGACGGCTAGGCGGGGCAGGAGTGCGCTGGCGGCGAGGAAGAGTTGGCCGGAAGGAGCAGCGTTTCTGCGCCCACTTCAGCCACGCGCCCTACGCAGCCGCCTAGTTTGCCTAGCGGTAGCGCCAGCTCTGATTGTGCCAATAGCTTCTTTAATTCATTTCAGATTTGGTGTGCATTACGTTTACAAGGTGTTCTCTAGCTCAGGTAATATATGAAAGTTTGGTCCAGCACATATTGATGGACTTGCATCTGATAGTGTAAAGCTCAAGTCCCATTGCAGGGACCCACTACCTCTCATCTGTAAGTAGGGCATAACAGAACCTGCAACATAGGGCTACAAGGATGGATGTGGTAATGAGCGCAAATGAATGAGCACATTAGAATTTAAGAACTCATCTCTATTAACATTTTCTGATCAAAGTAATGATTTTACACACCTGAGTATTAAAGCTCATCGCATTACTTTCCTAAGCTGAACAGTGCTAATAAAGTTATGGAGTAAAACTGAAAGGAGCTGATGTCCAGGATGAGATTAACAGAGCAATGGAAGAATGCCTGCTTCTGGGCCCCACTCCAGAATCTGCTTGATGTGGAGCAGAATAATAATAATAATAATAATAATAATAATAATAATAATAATAATAATAGCAGCCCGATTCTATGTGCCTGCTTGACTGGATAAATTCATGGAGGAGAAGGCCATTGGTGGCTACTAGTCCTACTGTTCTTTCTCCAGTATCAGAGGCAGTATGCCTATGTACTCTAGTTGCTGGGGAACATGGGCAGGAGGCTGCTGTTGCACTCATGTCCTGCTTTTGGGATCCCGTGGGCAACTGGTGGGCCACCGTGTGAACAGAATGCTGGACTAGATGGACCTTGGTCTGATCCAGCATGGCTCTTCTTATGCTCTTAAGGCAGAAGAGAAAGTCTGGCCTATGGATGAGACACATGCTTCATCGTTATAAACCCCCCACCCCTTCCATGTTACCTTTTTAATTCCTGATCTAAGCATTCTCACATTGCTGATTTGTACTGCTGCTACATACTTCAATGTTGATCAAGGGTGTCAGGATTCCACTTTTTAAAAAAAAACCAGATAATCTTCATAGACTCCCTTTTGTGGCTAGTGTAATTAGAGCCAGTGTGGCATAGTGGTGAGAGTGTTGGACTGGGACTCAGGAGATCCGGGTTCTAGTCCCCGCTCGGCCATGAAACTCACTGGGTGACTTTGGGCCAGTCACTGCCTCTCAGCCTAACCTACCTCACAGGGTTGTTGTGATGATAAAATGGAGAGGAGAAGGAGAATAATGTAAGCTGCCTTGAGTTCCTTGCAGGAAAAAAGGTGGGGTATAAATGTAATAAATAAATAAATAAATAAATGTGATAAATAAATAAATATCACAGTTTTGGAACCTACCATTTGCAAAACCTTCTGGGTCAAAAGCATTTTAGAAGGAACAGAGAAAACTTTAAGCTGCTAGTTGAACAGTCTAATCCAGTGATGGCGAACCTTTTTGAGCCCAAGTGCCCAAACTGCAACACAAAACCAACTTATTTATTTCAAAGTGCCAACACTGCAATTAAACCTGAATACCGAGGTTTTAGTTTTAGAAAAACAACTCATACAGTTGTCCGAACTAATTAACATCTTTTGTCTTAAAAGAAAAACGCAATAACAATGATACAAACAGTTTTTTGTTGGGGGGAAAAATCAACTCAAAAAATTATTATAGTACTACATTGTACACATAGCCTGAAGGGAATTTATACAAACTTTTTAAATAATTAGGCACATGTATTTTTGGATAAGGGATTCTCAACTTGTAACATGATTATATGCCAGACTGAAATTGTATGGGGCAAGCTTTACCCCGGGTCCTTTCCCTGCTTCTACAGGTGTCGGATTAGTAAAAGTAAAAGTCAACCTGTACTAGGATGAGCAAGATAAACAAGAAAACTAAACGTGCTTAACACATTTTAAACACTTTATGTCTTGGACTGCAAACACTGCATTAGGTAAAAGTTTGCATTGGGCATGCTTTTGCACAATTCATGTGATTTTTGCTATTGCATGCATGCTGATAATTTGTCAAACCTTGGCTCATACTCCGTTAGTTTGAGAGCAACACATGCAGCACTCAGGTCAACTGTTAGGGCTTTACATCCAAGCCATGCTCTGTGCATCATTCTTCAAAATCTTTTAAATGTGATAACAATGTAGAAAAGAATTCTGTAACAGGAATTCTAGAATAAAATCATTCTGTTCCACACTGTGAGAAAGAACAAAATCATTAGTGTTTTGCAGAAGGGGACAGTCTTTTCGCGATCTGGTGACCAATGGCTCGAGTGCCCACAGAGAGGTCCCTGCGTGCCAGCTGTGGCACCCGTGCCATAGGTTCGCCATCACTGGTCTAATCTGTCCTGAAAATCCACTATAGGCACCAATAGGAGTCGCTGTGTACAGACTGTTTCTGAAGATCCTCCAAGAATCCAAGTGCCCGGAGAACAGCTGAGCTCTGCTAGGAACCTAGCATCAATCAATAAGGAATGAGCAGTGGAAAATTTAGGCAACCCCTCTATGAAAAACCTGACTCCTCTGCCTCATAGAAGTTGTCAGTCAACTTGTTTAATAACCTGTGAAGCATGAAGGCTGGACAGACGTTGAGCACTGAAACTTACATTTAGTCAGGATTGTCATTTAAAACTTTCTTGCAAGAAAGATACAAATATGCACAGGTTTTTGGTGGAGCTGCTTTATTCATTTTGATGGCTAATCCAGGCCAGTAAATCCACTAATTACAGTCAATGAAATACCTAATGCACATACCCGGGGCTGGCCCTTCTCCTTATTTCCTTCCTTGCATATGATAGCCTGTTTTACCGCTATACCAGATTGTATAAACAAGGTTACCTAACCTGCCCTTTTAACAGGAAAAGTTACTTCCTGGATAATGTTATCAAAAGCCATCATCACTTTCTCTCTGTCTCACAGACAAGCCCTGCTCTCGAGCAGCAATCATTTGCTTTGTCATTTGTGGTCCAAAAATAAACCTCACACCTGTCTATTTATTCAGCTCCGCATGCGAATTTGGTGGTGATGAAAGGTGCTGGATTGAAAACTTTTGGGAAGGACAGCGATCTTGTCACAAAACAAAAATAGCCTAAGGAGAGCAGGTTTTCTCCACTGTGCAGTTTGATTTAGGGCTAGTGGAGAATTTGGCCTAAAACAGAGGAGTAGACATATTAAATTCTTCCATTAGATCACCACTACATTCAGGGCCGGCCGTACCGTTGGGCAGAGTGAGGCAACCGCCTCAGGTGGAAGATACTGAGGCGTGAGGAGAAGACAGATCTGAGTGTGCTATATGCAGTCTGCCCTGCACCCCCTAAGCTAGCCTGTGTTGAAATAAGGTTCAACTGCCAGTGTGGAAATTTTTGTACATAGAATGGGGCAGGGGGATCTCTACATAGGATGGGGACTATATTATTAATGTTATATTATTCTTGCCCTGTTAGGAGCATAGCAGAATTGCTGCTGTATTATACTCCTATGGTTTTTACAATATTTTTTTTTGTTTTGGAATCCTTATTCATTATTCGTTTTAACTTAATGTAGCCAGGGCTGATCCAAGACATTTTCCTGCCTGAAGCAAACAAGATGGCACCTCCCGCTCCCCCTGCCCCATTCTTTAAAAAAAAAATTTTTATTTACTTTTCAAAACAAAATATAGCAAAATACAAGAATAACACAAAAATATAACTTAAACTACATACAATAAATCATAAAGTGCACCCCCCCCACCCTCCTAGGGACCAATTATATACGGTACTTCCATCCCCTTGATCAAATGAATTCCAAATTCCAAAAATATAACATATCCTGACAAGGCATACTCCCCTTCCCCTTTATTAATACATAGTCTAATAATCAGGGATGGGGACTCGGACTCCAGGACTCAACTCATGAGTCGGACTGAGTCCCCCCTCTGACTCGAGTCAGACTCGAGTCCCAATATTTTTGATGGGACTCGAGACTCGACTCGGGACTCGAGACCAAGGACTCGTGTTCCTCAAATGCAACATGGATAGGTTTTAGGAAGTACAGCAAGTTTATTTTTTAAAATCATTTTCCTAAAATGCAATCTTTCAGACATTTGGGGTTTGGCTGCCTCTGCCTGCCTGTTTGGGGTTCCCTGCCTCCTCTGCCTGCCTGGTCTCTTCTTAACCAGTTCCACAGTTTGAATTGTCCAAGACAAAGGCCTCTGCCTGCCTGTTTTGGGGTTCCCTGCCTCCTCTGCCTCTCTGGTTATTTTGGGTTTGTCTGCCTGATCTGTTCTTGCCAAAATCAGTTGCAGAGTTTTGAAATAAAAAGGCACACTTGTGCCTAGAATTTATTTAAGCCACACATCTGAAATAGTCTTATTTTGTTGGGGAAAACCCCCATTGATTTTAATAGGGACTCGTGGAGTCAGCTTTGGGAGTGACTCGTGACTCACCATTTTGGACCAAGGACTCAGACTCGTGACTCGACTCATGACTCGAGACCAAGGACTCTTCAACATCCCTGCTAATAATTGATTCCACATATCCATAACATTATTCTTCTTTAACTGTCCTTTTTTGCATTTGATACTACAAGTTAGTTTATCGTTTAGGGCTATATCCCAAACTTCCTTATACCAGTCAGTTATTAGGAAAACATGTTGTACTTTCCATTTTCTCGCTATCATTAGCCTAGCCTAGCTGCAGTTAACAAGTTTACAATTAATTCCTTCGTATTTTGGTCGCAAATAAGTTTCTCCATTATTGATAACAATGCTAGTTTTTTGGACAGACCTCTAAGTTAATACCAATAATTTCCGATATTTCTGTAAAAACCTCTCGCCAAAAAACCAGTATATTTTTACAACTCCACCACATATGAGCATATGTCCCTTTTTCCTGACATCCTCTCCAACAAAATGCAGAGCAATTATTATCTATTCTATTTAATCTTACTGGAGTTAAGTACCATCTCCAAATTAGTTTATAGAAATTCTCCTTTATCCTAGTTGACATCACTTTCACAATCCGTCTATCCCATATGTTGTTCCAACCCACCTTCGAGGTCACCTCTTCAAATTCATTATTCCATACTGTCTTTAGCTGGTCATCTTGTTCTTCTGCTTTTTGAATCAATCTATATAAATCCCTTGTTATACCTCTTGTTGACGCATTGCCTTGTAGACCATCTCTAGACGTAATTGTGTTGTGATATGTATCACTTCACCAGCTGCAGCACACTGTTTACACATGGAAGGGACAGAATGGCTGTAAACAGGTTTGTTATGTCTTTCTGGATTCCCGTGTTTTTCGCATGGGAAGCTAGACCGTGAGAGCAATATGAGCTAGTCACATGGTTTGTATGTTCTGATGACATGCAAACTTGTTTTCTGTCTGAAGCCATCTTCGAGAGAAGCTGGACTGCTTTCTCTCTTCTCCTTTGTTCTTCTTGCTGGACTTTGTTACTGCAACAATGTAACGTCTTTGCTGAGGTGGAGTGAAGCTCAACTTACTCCACTGGATGTAATGCTTGCTATGCATTTATACTTTGCACATGGACTGTAACTAGGAAATGTATACTCTGTAGAACTTTACTTGCTAAGTGAATAAACAGGTAGAATTAGACCTGTGGTGTTCCAGAGTGTTTCCTGACTCCATGAATTAATCTGCAACAGGGAAGCTGGAATCAGTCTGACAACAAGGCTGACTGGGCTGGAGAAACTGGCACAACACGCTGCACGCTGCGCGGGGGGAAGATCTGGAAGATCTGTGTGTGGAATTTCAGGCATCTGCTAGCACACAGAGACAGGATTATAAATCTCCCAACTCGCACACACTCTGCTCAAAGATAACACCAACAATTGTAGATGTCTCTAGACATCTTTTCAAATTCAGTTAGATCTCTCTCATACTCAGTTTTCCTTTTCCACTTCTTCGACCACTGTTCTAACTGTAATAAATTTAACCATGACACTCTTTCCCAAGAATTTCCAATATTTGGTCTCTAGTCCCCATCTTTTCCACCCAATCGGATAATCTAATAACCCTTTCTTCTCTTAGTTTACCCTCCAAATCCAATCTTACATTTTCAGGAAAATCATTTTAGAGCCACCACCGGAGTTAATGGAGAAATCCCTGGTATAAATATGTTCCTCATAGTACACCAAGTCTCTAACAAACTTCTTAAAAAAGGGTTGTCTATGTTTTTTATCATTTTTTTTTTAAAGAAAAAGTATATTCTCCAAAGTATTTTGTAATTCAGATGTTTCTAACTCCAACCACATTATTTCTTTAGGCCGTGCTATAATATCCACTGTATGTCTTAATTGATTAGCTATATAATACCATTTTAAATTCGGAAGACCCAAACCCCCTACTTTTTGTGCTTTATACCATCTTGTTTTGGTAATCCTAGACTTTTTCCCTCCATTACAATATGTGTTAATAATTGTTTGCCATTCTTTAAGTTCCTTATCTGATATCGCACTTGGTATCATCCTAAATAAAAAAATTATCTTGGGCAGAATCTTCATTTTAATCAAAGCAATTCTACCAAACCAGGAAAGTCCAATTTTTTTATACTCCTCTATTTTTTTCTTAACCTCATTCTTTAATTCCCTATAATTCTGTTCTCCCAATTTATCTATATCTTTTGGAATTACAATTCCTAAGTATTTAATTACATTATTAACCTTAACATTACTTTTTTTCCTACACATTTCCATCTCTTCTCTTTTACTGTAAACAAAAACTTAGATTTGTCCCAATTAATCTGTAGCCCCATTACTTCCCCGAACTCCTTTAAGTGATTCTCCATTCTATCCATATTTTCTATAGGGTTTTCAATTGTCAAAAGAGTATCATCTGCAAAAAGATTTATTTTAATCTTCTCTCTAATCCCTATCCCACATATATTCCATCTTCTCTAAATACATTTGCTAAAATCTCCATTACCAATGCAAACAAAATAGGCGAAAGGGGACAACCTTGTCTGGTTCCTTGACCTAGGTAAATTTGCTCTGTTAAACCATCATTTACCACTACTGACGAGACATTTTGTGAATATAATTGATTTACTCCTCTAAATCTCTCTCCAAACCCCATAGTTTTTATTAAAATTTTTAATGCTGGTCATTCCATGCAATCAAAGGTTTTGAAAATATCTAGCGCTATTACCCCAGCTCTCAATTTATTTTTCTTTATTAAATATATTATGTTTAACAGGCTTGTGGCTTATGCTGGCTCAGCTTGTCTGAGTGTGGAAAGCTAAGCAGGGTCAGGCCTGGCTATTACTTGGATGGGAGACCCCCTCCTCTAGTTTCCTGCATTGAGCAGGGGGTTGGACTCAATAGCCTTGTAGGCTCCTTCCAACTCTATGATCTATGAAATCTATGAAACACTCTTCTTGTTAAATCTGCCATTTGCCTACCTTGCATAAAACCACAAGATGTTTCTAATGCCACCACCCAGTCATGAAGAACAGCCAGTCAGTCATGCCTGAAAGGATGGAAAATGATGGAGAAAGGTACCTCAGGAATCAGCCTTCTCCTAGACCTGAGTCCAAGGTACACTACTGCACATGCTAGAGTTTTTGCTTCGCAGTGTTCCATAATTTACTCCTAGGAGGATGTGACATGGGGGAAGCCACTAGAGGCTACAGTGGCAGTCTTTCCCCCCCTTTTTCTTTTTGAACAGTAGCATACTGTGGCTGACACTCGGTGGGTCTCATTGTTGTCACCTGGTTAGACGAGAGGGCAAGGCAAGAGTACCAGGGCTTACGCCCAGAAAGGAATCAATTAGCAGGAAGGAGAGAGTTATGGGACAAGAAAGGTTACAGCGTACAGGTGTGGCTGCAGGAAAAGAACAGTGTCACGGAAGGGTGTGGGTGGGAGGAATGAGATATAAGAGGGGCACAGGGGGAAGGTCAGAGCTTGGGGAAGGTCAGAGACATAGGAGGGAAAGTGTGGGGAGGGAGATAAAACAGAGGCTAAGAGAACCAGATCATGGACCCAGGCCTGGGACACGTGGAGACAGAGTGCAGAGGCGAGTAGGCTCAAGCTAAAGGCAGATTCGAGAGAGAGAAGAACCAAGGGTGAAGAGAACCCACATTGAAGCAGCTGAGGAAAGGGTAGACAAGGTAGCACCATTGTGAGAAACAGGAAATGACCTTGCACAGAGCATGTGGGGAAGGAGAAATGTAGAGCTGTGATGTCTAGGGCTTCAAGGGGACAGATAGGGTGACGTTAACTAACGCTAGCATGCTTTGGTCTAAATAAATAGGAATAATGTATTGCTGGGGTATCCCACATGATGTCCGTGGGCACCAATGTGCCCACAGCCACTTAACTTGGTACCTTTCCAGGTTCCCTGCCTGTCCTGGTTTTTATTTTGTTAACACACACACAATATATATTGTTTTTAACTGGGAGGGTGGCATGCTGCAAAGCAAAGTGCTGCACTCCAGTAGCATCTTATCTGGGTTCAAGAGAGTGGTTTTGTGTTTTGGAGCTCAGACCCCACCTATGCTTTCTACATAGTTTATTCGGCAAGCAGGGCCGGTGCTACCATTAGGCGAACTAGGCAGCTGCCTAGAGCGCCAGGCTAAATGGGGGCGCCAGAAACTCAGGGAAGAGGAGAAGCGAGCCCCTCCCTCTCTCTCCTCCACCTCACCTGCAAACACCTTCTTGGAAGGATGCACCTGCAAACCCCTCCAGGGGGGGATGCACCTGCAAACACCGTGCACCCCTCAGGTTCCTCAGCTGAACTGAAAGCAGTTATTTCCAGCAACCAGGGAGGGAGGGAAAGGTATTTTAAACTAGCTGGGGCTAGTTTCTGTGTTTTGGTTTTAAATGCTTTTAGGATGCAATCCTCCTACGCATGTTTGGAGGGGGGGGGAGTCCTACAACTCCCAGCATTCCCCAGCCAACCATGCGCAATCCCATGCCTCAGGCTCTCTCTTTGCTATGTTTCTACTACATGCATCCCGCCCCCCCCCACAACCCAGAAGATGTATGAGTCAAACCGGTGTCTCTGCACCTCCACCCTGCGAGGTAGGACAGGCTGCAAGACGCCCTTTTGTCTCTATTCCTCACAGGTAGCGCCACCACACCTCTCTCACATCCTTTTTTCATATCCCTTGTGCTGCCCGCAGGAGGAGATAGGCTTTTACATATATATGGAGTAGGAGAAGGCCCTTGGGAGTTCCTGGCATAGCTGGGCTGATGTTGCCTCTTTGCTTTCTGCGAACACACAAAGGAAAAGTCTCAAAGTCCACAAAGTTTTTCTATGGGGCTCGGCAGTTCCTAGGGAGGGGAGGGAAATTTATTTTATAATGGGCATAGGGCTGGAGGGAGGGAGGGCTCAAGTGGGAAGGGGGGGCGCTAAATATCTGATCTTGCCTAGGGCACCAAACTGCCTTGCATCGGCCCTGTCGGCAAGTTACTTTTCTTCTAGCCTCGTCAGTTTGTCTTCTGGAAAATGCATGTTTTTTTACTGACCCCCACCTACCATGGCAACCATTTTATGAATGGGCAAACCCTCCCCCCATTGCAGTCATTTTGTGAGAGTACCCACACTATCAAAATTCCAAATGTATCCACTAATCCGTAAAGGTTGGGGACCCCGGCAACAACTTGCTTAAGGTTATTTCCGTAAGCAGAGATGGGAGATATATTTATTTATTATATTTATATCCCGCCTTTTTCCTTCAAGGAACCCAAGGCGGCTTACATAATCCTCCTCCTCTCCATTTTATCCTCACAACAACCCTGTGAGGTAGGTTAGGCTGAGAGTCAGTGACTAGCCCAAAGTCACCCAGTGAGCTGAGCTTCATGGGCTGAGCGGGGACTAGAACCCGGATCTCCCGAGTCCCAGTCCAACACTCTCACCAGTCACCACTATGCCACACTGGCTCTCCAGAGTTGACAGGCACCTGTTTGAGATCTAAAGGAGCTTTCTTGGATCATTTGGTATCCATAGTACCTCAGTTTCCAGTAACACTCTGTGTGAGACCTTTTCACAACCTTTTTCTTAGCCACCCTCAGAAAAGCAATCCTGAGGCAGGTATGCTCCTCTTTGGACACCCCTCCCTTTACATTTGAATTAAATTTATAACAAACAGCCTGACTAGGTTTTCATTGGGAAACCTCTTGAACGTAAACATTTTAAGCTTGACGTCACAGCCCAGCCTGCAGCTGTCAGAATTATTGAGGAAACCAGGCCCTGGTAAACACAGTAAGGAAGGGAAATAAGGCAGATTAGATAACAAGGAAGTGTTTTATTGTTGCGCTTGGAGGCACATCTCACTTGCAGGTCTTCTGAGCACTGCAGGAAAGATGCTGAGATACTGTTGAGCTAGATCTTGCATTTCAGATAGAGCCATGGATGCCCAATTTAGCTGCTTTCTTCCAACTAGCAAATGCTTTTTGTGAGCTCTCTGTCTCTCTCCTCACCTACAAGTAAAAGCCAGGGATTACAGGCTATTTACAAGAGAATAAGAATAGATATACCACCTCAACATTGATCCTTAACCCTTTGCCAATATCAGCCCCCTTAAAAGAAAAGAAACAGAATGACTGAATTGAGGTACGGTATCCATTCAGAAGGTGGTGTTAATTAGGTTCTCAAATACAATCTTGGTATAGGAAAAAGGGCCACCTTCACCCAGCCACAGGGGACTGGCTGGATGGATTGCGGGAGTGGTGAATGTATCACTGTGTGATAGAGTGATCCCTGCAGCCTCGAAGGAGGCAGTGGTGTGGCCACTCGTGAAAAAAACTTCCCTGGATCTATATTTATATTATACATATCTCTTGTTTTTGAGCAAGGTGCTTGAAAGGGTGGTAGAGATCCAGCTGCAGGTGTCTTGGACGAAACTGATTACCTTGATCCATTGCAGTCTGGGTTCAGGGTGGAATCAGCCTCGGCTGTCCTAATGGATGTCCTTCTTAGTGAAAAGGACAAGAGACGTGCAACCCTGATACTTCTTCTCAGTCTTTCAGTATCCTCCTGGACCATATCTGTGAGTTGAGGGGTCACCATTTTATGGTGCTTTGGCTTTTAATTACACGGTCAGTTCCAGAAAATAACACTGGGTGAATGTGCATCGGGCCCCCAGCAGTTGAACTGCTGGGTGCCACAAGGAAGCATTTTGTTCCCGGTATTGATCAACATCTATGTGAAGCCATTGGGAGCAGTCATTAGGAGATTTGGGGTTCTATTTCTCTGTATTCATCTGAGTCAGGAGAGGCCATGCTCATTCTGAACTGGTGTCTGGATGCAGACATGGGCTGGATGGGGGCCAATAAATTGAAACTAGATCCTGATAAGACAGATTCTATGGGTGGGTGGTTCCCAGGTCCGGGCTGCAGTCCCTCTGAAGGAACAGGTCCATAGTTTGGGTGTACTCCTGGATCAGTCTTTGTCATTGGAGGCCCAGGTGACTTCAGTGGCTCAGAGCACCCATTACCAACGTTAGCTGGTGTGACAACTACGCCCATTCCTGGATAGGGATAGCCTAACCACTGTGGTTCATGCACTGGTAACCTCACAACTAGATTACTGTAATTCATTGTATGTGGGGCTGCCCTTGCACCTGGTTTGGATGCTGCAGCTAGTGCAGAATGCAGCAGCTAGGGTGCTCAGTGGGGTGCTCAGTAAGGTTGACATTATACCTGTGCTAAAAGAACTGCACTGGCTGCCTATTAGCTACCGAGCCGTGTTCAAGGTTATGCTGTAGACACACAAAGCCCTAAACAACTCAAGACCAGGACACCTAGCAGACTGCCTGCTCCTGTATGTATATATATATATAGCTAACTTTTCAGTTCTTCAGAGGCCTTGTTGGTCGTTCTGCAACCAACAGAATGTCCCCACGTAACATCTCAGAAGTGGGCCCTCTCAGTAGTAGTGCCCACCCTCTGGAACCCCTTCCCCGATCCGATGTGGGAGGCAGAAAATATGTGTTTTCAGTGCCTCCTGAAAACACACTTGTTTAAGCAGGCTATCTCTGGCTTATAATTAATCATAATCGTGATGCTGCTCCATTTCACTGGGTGTGTGTGTGTGTGTGTGTTGCTTTTATTGTCATTGTAGTTGAAATTGTTCTTAATAGTGTGTTTTAAGCTGTGATTTTAATACCGTTATATGTAAACCAGAGGCAGGGCAATCCTATGGCTGCTAGCTAGCGTCTAGCCAGCCACGGGATCTGTTGGGAGTCCCAGCTCTGACCTCGGAAACTTGTTCTGCGGCTGGAGCTGGGACTCTGAGCTCACAGCACCTCCCCCCTCCCTTGCAGCCAGCATGGATAGAGCCTCGCTTGCCGCTTCTCCGAGAGCTCACAAACACGACCTCAGGGAAGGGGTTTTGTGGGCGTTCTGCAGGGCGGGAAGGGGAGGAGGCAGGCACTGCCAAGATACAAGGCATCTTGGTGGTGCCTCAGCAGCCTCCTCCCCTCCCCAGCTTTTGGTTAAGCCAAATTCTTTTGTTTCCCAGGTGATGTTAGATTCCTATGTGTCTGCTTGGAATAAAGCAGTGAGGCAAAAGGCTGCCTCCATTGGGCTGCCTCCTTCCTATTTGCTATCCTTGTCCTGGGAGAAAGCCATATTTCTAGTCAAGCAGAGACTGACTGACGTCAATTTTCAAGAGCTCCATGCAGTGGCCCAGGGCCCATGTTCCCCTCTGTCACTGGGTTTGTCGGGCCTTTATCCTAAAAAATGGGATGCTCTATCTGGAGTGGTTATCTATCCCTAAATACAGGAGAGCATTCTCCTTAGCCCGATTTAATGTTCTACCCTCCAAACTTTTGGATGGCAGATACAGTAAAATCCCAGTGAAAAATAGATGCTGCCCCTGCAACAACGAGGAGGTGGAATCCGTTGTGCATGTTCTACTTAATTGCAGTTTCTATCGAGGGGCTAGAGAGACTCTAATACATCCAATCACACAAACTTTCCCTGGACGATCTTTAGAGTCGCTTTTGACCATTTTGCTTGATGGCTCAAATAGTTTAATCTCTAAGGAAGTTGCAAAATTCTTGAATGTTGCTATTTTGACTAGGCCTTCTATGCTTGCCTGATTCGGTTTTATTGTATGTTTTTATTCTGAGTGTACAACTGAGAGCTGGTATATCTTATTTGTATTGTATATATATATATATATATATATTGGTGTGGTCGGTAGACCGTAAACAAACATCATCATCATCATCATCATCATCATCATCATTATTATTATTATTATTATTATTCAAGGTATCTTGGTGGTGCCTCAGCCTCCTCCCCTCCCCTCTGAAGACGGCCAAAATTGGCCATCTACTGGTAAGTACTTTGCAGGGTGGGAGGAACGCGTAAGCGACCTTTGCCTCTGTGCTTCCTTCAACCTGCATAGGATACCCATAATCCTCCAAGTTCAGAGGGCTACAGGCATCCCAATTGGATTGCACCCTTAAAGATTTTATTCTATTAAGCAATATAGAAGTAATATTTATAAATAAATACGTACATACACAAAAGAAACCTGCCTGGGCGGAGAGGCTCTTTTTCACCTGAGGTAGCTGTGTGTGTGTGTTTTCGGGGAGGGAGGAACAGTAGAGAGGGCTTTGGAACTCTCCCCCAAAGGTGGCCCAAAGGACTTAGGTAGTTGTGGAATCCTTGTTTAGACACGCTTTTGATCCTTTGAGGTACCGGTAATTTGATTGGGGTTTCATTGGCTGCTACTTTTAACTTGTTCTGGTAAGTTTTATCTGCCTTTGCTTTTTTTACTGACGGTTCCCCGCCCCCCGCCCCCCAGGTCAATTTTTATTGTGAAATTCCATATTTGTTGTTGTTAAGTCTTGGGTGCTTAAAAGTAGAAAGGTGGCGTACACATTCTTTAAATAGCTTGTTTTCCTTCTCACCTTAATGGAATTGAGTAGATCAGAACACAGGCAGCTGCCATGTTGCTCATAGCATACAAAGCAATCCTCTTTCTGTATAGACATGCAGCTAGGATCCTCCCCAACTTTTCTGGCTCGTAGCTCTCCTCTTTCCCTGTCTATGTGGTTCTCTGTTTGTCATGCTGGCTAATGTCTTTTGCTTCAGCACCTTATGCGCAAGAGCCCTGCTTTGTTTAAACAGTCAAGTGGGCCCTGGCAGCTTTCTTCCATTGCCCATAATAGATAACACACATGGGAAATGGAATTGCTGGCAACTGCTGCTAACTGGCAATTAAGAAACAAGTGTTGGTTGCTTAACTGGCTGAACAGTAGAACGGGATTCATTGTTTCTAATGAGCCATCCTTTATTCGCGCCTTTGTGAGATGTGCACACCTTGCACAGGAAATAAAGGAAGGACCTAAGCCCATGGCAAGCCGGTGATAAAACCTTCCCAACGCACTAGCTACTGTAGATAGAGCAATGTTCTGGCCAGCGCCAGGGCATTCGATTCTGCTAATATATGAAGTCAGAGAGAGACCACAGTTGGGTTCATGCACTGCTGCAAATGGATTGATAGGCAGTCCTTCAGTTGCAATTCTCAGGAAGGGTGGAGGCTCCCCAGTGCCAGTGCCAGGTGTTTGAGGGCCCTTGGGCAAAACACCCTCACTGGGGGCCCTCCCTCAGTGAGTCTAGCTATTCACAACCATTGCCACTAGCTGCTGTTGCTCCTCATCTTCTTTCTCATTTTTGCTTGCTTGACAGGCAGAGAGCAACTAGGCAGTGGCATCTACTGCCCCTCCTTCCCACCACCACCACCACCACCACCACCACCTGGGCCAGAGGAAGAGGCAAGTAAACAAGCAGGTTGCAGTGATGAAGAGAAGGAGCGAGCAACTCCAGGGGGCTCTTGTCAATATGCCCCTACTGAGGGGTGAGCCCTCGGCAGGTGTCCAACAATGCCGACCCTTGATGCCCTGCACTATTGGAGAGCAAAAAGGAGCAGGAACTGCTGCTGTTCCACACCTAACCGGAGCAGCTATAGAGGTCTGATACAACTTGAAAGCATCCATTTACTGTCCCCAGCAGCAGCTGATCTCCCCCTGATTAGGCAGGAGACCACTACTAGAGCAGACAAGAAATTGCTGCTTCCAAAATATATGTGCAGCTGCTGAAGATGAGTTAGTTTGGGGCAACAGGAACAACCTTGGCTTTTTGTTCCTAAGAACACAGGCAAGACAATGGTGAGCCATGACCAAAAGTCTCTCTTGCCCCAGGGAACTGTACTGGATGCTTAAAGGGACCCCCCCCACCCTTCCTTCTTCAGAATTCCAAACAGCTAGAGCAGTGTTCTCCAACCTTGGGTCCCCAGATGTTTTTGGCCTACAACTCCCAGCATGCCCCAGCCAGCATGCCCTTTATGCTGGGAGTTGTAGGCCAAAAACATCTGGGGACCCAAGGTTGGAGAACACTGAGCTAGAGCATGGCCCCCATCCACACTTTCAGGGGAAAGTGTGAAACCAACCTTAGAGTTGCAAATATCCAGCCATTTTTGTTTTCTACCCCACTCTAGACATTTTTTTTATTGCTCATGCTTATGACTAGGATGATAGGCTATGTCAGTTCTAAAGTCACTGGGGCAGGTAAGTGTTTTGGTTTATCCAGTGTTAAGGAAGATACCCAGACCTGAGGTGTGCATGCGCAGACACAAATGGTACATTGAAGACAACTTGAACATAAACATTGCTGTGCTAGGCCAAGGCGCACATGATCTGGTTCTGTAAATAACCTTCTGATGAAATCACAAGGCTCACATACATACTTTCCACTGCTATTTCACAAATGTCTTTCCCTAAAGAAGTTTTATACTGACAAACTACTCCAAAGAATCAGATAGAATAGTACAGGGAATATTCATAGATTTTCTTGCCCATTTCAGAGTGGGGGTATTCTTGAGAGGTCAATACATACTGAGCACAAGTCACTGGAGCTAGTAGTTGCACAGTGCACATGCAATATATAATTGTTTGATAGCTTTTGGCAACCATCCAAAGATACAATGGCTGGCCATTTCTTCCCATCCTTCTTTTGAGTAGGAAATACCCACTCGGCCTTTCTGTTAATATGAAATATGCCACCTTAAGACCAATGTTCCATTTCAGTGTTTATTAAAAACATATATCCAGCAAGTTTCTTTCATAATGAAAATATCCAGGCTGTGATAAACCAATCTGCAAAAAGCATCCAACTCCCTCTGCTGGTTTTTTAAAAGATCTGCTGATAGATTACTGCTCGAGTGGTAAGTTCTTAAACAAATCTTCCTCTAGCTTTCCATTAGGAAACATAAGCTGGTGTTGCCACCAGCCACGTTCAAAAGAGCAATCCCAAGTTACTACCAGATGTCAGCTCTGTGTGTGTGTGGTGTGTGTGTGTTTGTGTGTGTGTGTATGCATGTGTGCATGCATGTGTTACCACAAGGATGAACATAGACGCTGAAAGAGGTATACTTTCTTCATATTTCACAATATTTAAAAGACATCTGATCAGAGTCACAAATAGAGCCATAACCTGCAGAAAGAATAGTTTAAAGGGGATCAACTTTTGACAAAAATACACACTGGCAATAAGACTATATACTCATAGTATAGAAACAATATATTCAAAGTAGTATTTTTTTTCCAGTCCCAGGTGACAACTTTTATGCATTTTTCTGCAATTCTCCAACTTTATTTAATGCAAACATCTGCACTCACATAATAATATGGGCTTGCTTGTATCAGGTAGCATCAAAATATTATTTTTGACACAGAATGAGAAATATTAAATGTTTGCCCCAAAACAATGACAAACACAACGTTTCAAGACAAAGACAATAAATTCCTTGTGGTCAAGTAAAAACAATGCTGGCTACTGCAGTGATATGAAAACACAATTTCATAAGAAGAGCCATGCTTGATCAGACCAATGGCCTATCTAGTCCAGCATCCGGTTCACATAGTGGCCAACCAGATGTTCATGAGAAGCCCACAACTGAGACATGAGTGCAATAGCACCCTCCCACTCATGTTCCTCACCAACTGGCTTACCGAGGCATACTGCCTCAAATACTGGAGGCACTATATAGCCATCATGACCTAGTAGCCATTGATAGCCTTATCCTCCATGAATTTGTGTAATTCCTTTTTAAAGATGTCCACGTGGCCTCCGCTGTATTTTGTGGTAGTGAATTGCATAGTTTTAACTATGTACTGTGTGAAGTAGTACTTCCTTTTAATTGTACTAAGTCCCTACCATTCAGCCTCATTGGACAACCTTGGGTTCTAGTATTATGGCAGTGGGAGAAAAGCTTCTCCACACCATGCATAATTTTATACACCTCTCTCATGTCTCTCCTTTCTCACCCTTTTCTAGAATTAGTCACATCCCTTGAATTTATCATTGGTTTGGATTGTTCTGTGCCTTCCCTACCAAAAGATAATAAGTACCTCCTTATAGCACTTTCCATACTTAAAGGAAGATTTCCAGACTTCATTTTTCCAGGGGTAGTATCAATTTTCAGAAGAATTTTCACCAGGGTCTTGGGTCTCATCTACTGCAAACCTATGTAATTAAACTTTTGTTGTTTAGAATCAGGTCTACAGGACTCCTGCAATTGGGAAAAGAATAAATGCAGCTGCTTACCAAATTGCTCATGCTTGTAATCTTACTACAAGGGGATGCATGCAATCACATCAGGAGCAGATCATCTGTCACATCAGGCCATGTGGTGAGTGGGGTTTTTTACACTATGTCCACACCACTCTACATCTCTTTTTTTATATGGTTTATTTGCCTTTCAATATATGGTTACCATAATTTCTTATATTTAAAAATTAAGAAAATATCCAACATTTAAACAAAAAACCAAAATGAGATAATCTTTCTGTTGCATCCAATCCTTCCAATTCCATCAGATTTATAAAGTACTAAATCACTTGGTTTACATTGATTCCAGAATTGGATAAATAACCATCAATTTCTCTGAAAAGTCTCTACTGAATGATTTATTCTTTCTCAGAGCTTATTAAATGCAGTGATCTTGTTCATCAACATAATATTCCAAATTTTCCTCCTTCATTGACCAATAGTGGGGAAAACAGGTGTTTTCCAAACTTTTGCCATTAACATACATGCAATGAATATTGTGTGATCTTTCCTATCTGTCCATCTATAGCTGCCAACAACATTACTTTGGGATTTATTAGTATCTCACGTACAAAATGTCCCTCATACCCTGTCCTACGTCCAACCGATATTTCTTGACCTGAGCACATACCCACCAAACATGGGCAAGTGTGCATCTTATCCTTCCACATCTCCAGCATAAGTCTGATGTATCTACATACAATCTGGCCAGTTTTACAGGGATATAACACCACATGTATATTATAAAAGTTTTCCCTTGCCTTAACATCCCTCAAATGATACCTCAGACCATTACAGATATACTTCCACTCTGCTTCTGTTATTCTAACATTCAATTCTCTTTCTCAATTTTGCTTCACATTAGTTGCCTCTAATATTATTTTATACACTGCTAACAGAAGTCCTTTTTCTTTTGCCACCAATTCTTTCAAATGCTGCTAACGGTCTATTTATAGTTATTCCTCTCATGGGGCACTTTGAATATAGCTTCTAATTTGCAGAAACTGAAAAAATAGAAGCCACACATTTAAATTTCTATGATCAATCTGACCATAAGACAAAAGTATGCCTTGGGATAGAAACATCTTAAAGCAGGGAAAACCAGCTCTTATCCAGTTATTGAAATCTCCTGCCTCTCTTTTGCTTTGAAACCCAACTCATTACTGGTGCTAGGGATGAAATATCAGGGGCTAATGTTGATCTGTATTTGTCCCAGACCTTTGCTATTGTGTCTCTGATCTTGTAAGACTGAGCTCCTTTTTGTTCCTGAAGACGACTCCATATCCAATGAATCTCTCAAGGGAATGTCTACCTGTGCCTGTTTATCAGCCAGGGCAGCATATCTTTAAACATACAAAACCACCAAACTAATGCCACTAGTAATGCTGCATGATATAATATGTAGTACTCCGTATTAGTGTCCTACCTTTTGATATTTGCTGTTGTGTACCACTTCCTTTAATTCTAGGCTTTTTATAATGCCAAATTTATTTATTAAATTCTGACTTATTTTATTTAATGCCCTCTGTGGGATCTTAAATGGAAGAGACAAAAAAATGGGGGGAACACTTTCATTTTCACTGTAGCCACTCATCCCTGCCATGAAATTGGTAATTTAATCCATTTAGTCATATCCTGTCTACCTTTCTCTAATATGGGCTTAAAATTATCTTCAAATTAATTTGCAATATTATTGGACCCCACTATCCTACATTTCTTAACCACTGCAGATGCATAGTAAAAATCACTTCACTACATGGCTACATGCTGCAGTTTGCTCCCCATATAGTTGCTTGCACCCCACAGCTACCAAATGGTAAGCAGTAATCTGCAGCTACCCATAATTACTTGGCAACATACTCTAGTAGTTCAGCGTGTGTGCAATTTTTCAATCTTGCTCTAGTCAGTCTTAGTGCGAGATAATTCTTTGGTTTCTGTATGACCTTATTTATGGATCTTAGAAACTTTAGTAGACATCAGTGAAATGTATACCTATTTGAATGTAAAAGAAGAGATTGTCCAAGTTCATTCATTCTATCAAATCACAGGTCAATCTTGAGGTATCTAATGTTCATCGGGGTGGGGGTGGGGTACAGATGCTAATGCAGTCACTCTAGAATGGAAATAGCACCTCATCCACAGAACTAGACTTTTTGATTAACTCCTGACAAAATTGATCAAAATAGCTCTCACTTTATTTAGGCTGCAGAAAACAAAAAAAATCAGTTGTGTCTGGCTTGTTGGGTCTAGGCCAGGGGTGGGCAGAATGGTTAGGAATCCTGGGAGTTGAAATCCAAAACACCTAGAGATCTACTTTTTTCCCACTCCTGGGGTGGATCTACATTACACTGTGTATCGCCAAGTTAGCAGAACAGTGCTGCTATATTCACGTTCCACAGTCACTACTCACAGGGCACACTCTCGTTAAATGTACTGCACTCATCCATAGCGGTAGAACTGGGCGTTGCCTTGAACAGAGTTTTGTTTTTTGCTTCATTATCTCTGCGCAGGTGCGAATGAGCGATATTTTTAAAAAGAAAGGAAAAAGCTCTTTCGGCCCCTCAGAAAAATGGCGGCTGCTGCTGCCCTCCCACAGGATCAGGGCGAAGCCAGTAGGAACAGTGCACCCCTCCCCTCCACCCAAATGCAATTTCCCAAAGTAGTGTTCCTCCTATTCTGAGTTTCTTGAGCACAAGGCTCCTGTTAAATCAATGTGATACACTTGGGAGTAAGGGCATTGGAGATAATGTAAGGGCATTGAAAAGAATGTGATTTACTTCTAAGCAAACATGCCTTTTGGCTAATTTACAGCTCCCTGCTCTTTGGGCAACGGGGGTGAATGCGGCTGTTTAAAAAAGGGGAGGGAAGCCTCCTGCTCCTGTCCCCTCTCAAACTCCATGGCACTTACCCTGGGGGTATTGCCTTTCACACACAGGGGAAACAGCCATTTCAGAAGAAGGGGTTTTTTGTTTCTGGTCTGCCACTTATGCAGAGGTGCGCACGTGCGCGGGAGCAAAATTGTTTTAAAAAAACAAGAACACTGACACACAATTCCCCAAAGCAGCCTGCTCAGAGGTACGGAGCTGCGCAGGAACGTTTACAAACAAACAAAATATTAAGAAGCTTCCGGGGAAGAGGGAGAACCGCTGCACAACAACAAATGACGATGCATCTCTTCCCCACCAGTTCGGGAGACACACATGACGCCGCATTTTCCCCGCCCCTCAAAAACTATTGGCTAACTCCAGTTATGACACTTTTGTGGTCACACCTTGGACAGGCAACAACAGCGCAAGTTTAGCACACACTAGCCGCATACTGCAACAGTGAACCGCAATAACAGAAAAATGTGGTAAACCTAGTCCAGGAAATTCTGGAAGAAACAAAGAACGATTATGCAAGACTAGCACGACCGGCACTGAAAAGTGTGTGTGTCGTGTGCCCCACAAGTCACGGCAGCGATACAGTACTGCAATAAATTTTAGGTTTGGATCCGGCCCTGGTCTAGGCTAGTGAGCTAGAGAGACCAGCAGTCTGACTCAGTATAAGCTATGTTCCTAAATTATGATTGACACGTGCTTTTGGAAATGTCTCTCTAGTAGGAGCCATTTGGATGAGCTTATCACCAAGCAAAACTCCCATCTTACACTATTGGGAAAGACTAGTGCCAAAGACTGCCAATACAAAAATGAGCTAAAAAAGGATGAGTAAGTAGGCTGGGCACACTTGCCTCCACACCGTGTCTTCCACTGGCACAATTACCCGTACCTTTCTAAAGTGAAATTTAGGTAACCACTACGACATTTCCAGGGAAAGGTAGGGGAACTAGGAGAGTGCTGAACACCAACAAAACCGCAAGTGCAGGGTATATAAACCTGGAAAATGTACCTTATTCCATGGAGGAATGAGTGTTGGTTTGTAGTTCCAAGAGACCCAGGTTCAAATCCTTGCTTGGCCATGATGTTTAGTGAGCAGCCTTGGGCAAGGCACTAAATCTCAGCCTAGCCTACTTCACAGGACAGAAAAGACACAAATAGTAAACTGATTTACATACTGAAAAGTGCCTTAGAATCACTATGATGCACTTCCTGTGTGTCAGCCAAAACGGAGGATTCAAGTCAGCCATGGACTGGTGTGTGTGTGTGTGTGTGTGTGTGTGTGTGTGTGTGTGAGAGAGAGAGAGAGAGAGAGAGAGAGAGAGAGAGAGAGAGAGAGAGAGAGAGGTCTGTCCTGTTCAAAACATTTCAGGCAACTTTTGGGACTTATAACTTGCTAATCCTTGCTGTTCAGTGATGTTCCCAATGACTCTTGTAGAACCCAGAGGACTTTGGAGTCTAGAAAACCATCCTTTAACTACACCATAGCAGCCCTGATGTAGCATCAATTCAAACAGTCTGGGGGGGGGGGGAAGTATACAGTCCGCCCTATTCTGTGCCACATCAGAATGGGGGAGGGTGAGAGAAGAGGATCACATCTGAATGTTCTCTTATATAAAAAGTTCCCTATACACGGAAAGGTAGAGCATGGTATTAGCCTAATTTTCTCCCTGACCCAACAAGTTTCCACATGCATTTTCCATGCATATGATCATGATGTGGAGGAATAATTGAAGATACATCCCCTGTACCCGTCTCGAAGTGGTACAATCCTGAGAACAATGCATCACATGCTCTCTGAACCAGCTCTTGGGAATAAGTAACCAAATACTGAGAATGCTGGATTTAAAAACAACAACAAAAACAAAAACATTTGCTTCAAGTTTTCCTTCCACCTGGACCTACAGAAATAGGGACCTTGAACATTAGCAGCTGGGAGAGAATTTGGTACATAGAGCAGCAGACACCACTGCTTGGGTAGAAAGAGGAACCTAACTTTAGAAGTGCACTTCTTATGTAGCTAGCATCTACTGCAAGCCTAATTTTTGCAGATGAAAGCTTCTTTTTTTAAAAGTCTGATTAAAGTGGCAAGATTCATAATGTCTGCTATGATGAATCAGTGTTCTGGGCTTTGGCACAGGTACTCCATGAAGAGAAATACAGCCAAGCTACAAGACATTTCTACCTGTCCATGGGTGGCATCAATCGTTACGTTCCTTGAAGCGGAAAACTGAATGGACTGTATTTTAATATTTAAATTGAGTTCTTTGCAAAAGCTCATACATTTTTCTACTCTATCGCTATTTGACTTGGCCTTTGTGTATTGCACCACACCCATGGCACATACCACATAAAAGTCATGGCATATTGCTTCATTTAAATGAGTGCATCATAATGATAGCACAGTTTATTTGCTTGCTCCAAAGATAGCACTATAATGAAGGTGTGATCCGATTGCCTGGCCTTGACAAGCACCTGACAGGTTGCAGCCCTAAAGACAAACAACCTTAAAAGCAAACAACAAGAAAATGTGAAGGAAGAGAAAGCAGAAACTACAAATAATCCAATCACCATCACCATCTGGGAGCATCGTCTTCTACAGGTGCATTCATTCCCTGACAAGATATGTAGCCAAGAGTACCTACTGTAGGATGTTCAGAGACCAGGCTGAACCTCAGGGTCAAACAGCTGTGTTCCACTTATTCCAATGTACAAAACCTGCCAGCTCTTTTTGTGTAATTTGAAATTGAAGAGGAATAATCAGCTAAGAAACTGGACAGGACTTCCCCTTCACCTCAAGCTAGCCTGCTCCAAATCATTATGGTTCTTATCAGTTTTTGGTCAGGGTCATTTCACATGTCGCTTGTAAAATACTAAAAATGAATCAAGGACACTTCAAAATGTTACTTTTTAGCAGTCCTCAGAGAGGAACGTACAGGATACCATTCAAGGTGACTTTTCAAGCCAAAGGATTCCTAATATGAAAATTCATCGCTTCTCTAGAAATGTAATTTCTAATCCAGATGCTTGGGGTGAAAGTTTTTATCATAAAATGGTACCCTCCATTTACAAGAAGAAAAACAAAAGGCAAGTTGGAAAACATTAAGGCCCTAATCTGGAGAAATAAGATAAAATGGCCTTAAGTGTCGAGCAGGAGGATGGTGTAAATTGGGGCAGGGCACAAGCAGGAAGATGGTGGTGTAAATTGGGACAGGGCACAAGTAGCTCTTCTGCATGGGCAACAGGAAAGTTTCAAGATGCTGGGAGACTTTCCTCTGCAAGTTTAAAGGATGTTTCACACATATATTTTTTGTAAGGATACATGCAAGATGTTTTACTTGTACCCATAAAAGTGTAACACATGCTGTGTGACAAACATGTTTCCTGGGATATAGTTACACACCCTCCTCTAGTTTCCTGCATTGAGCAGGGGGTTGGACTCGATAGCCTTGTAGGCTCCTTCCAACTCTATGATCTATGAATCTATGAATCTATGAATAAGCCAGGGACCTGGGATTGACTGTAATTCACTGGATTGTGCATGTGGTGGTAAATACACATTACCCTGCAGCCCTCACACTCGACAATACAAGGACTGTCCTCTGCCCTGCAGCCGGATTGGCTTGTTAGTAAATAGTCCTTGAGGTTACTATTATCACTAGAAACAAAAGATGAAGAGGTGGGGCTAATGGAAGGAGGAGGATGAAGAACCTATTGGAAAAACAGAAGCTACAGCATGAGAGAACGAACTGTCCCATGGAGAGGAGGTGGCATCTGGTGTCGTCGTGCTCTGTATCCATCTCCGAATGATGTCTTCTGATTTGTTCTTGCTGCTACTATTCAGCACAGTGGGGGGAGTAAATAAGTCAACTATGCATCTAATGCAAGCTATTGATCTCATGTGCACTGCTGAAACTTGGCTACCTGAACCCCTTGGGTAAAGTGCTTGGTCCAGGTTGTTCCAGCAGGCCAGAGCTGCAAATGACAGCAACTGTGCATAACAGAGAGGCTATCAGAAACATCCAGGATATAAACAATCCAATACAGTTTGTACATTCCTTGCAACAGGAATATATTGGGGATTCTACTTTGTACTGGACTGTTTTATATTATAGAGAAATGCTGAAAAGTCCACAGTATGTTTCTAGGATAATTTCACTATGCTTGCTGAAATCAACTCTTCAGGTCCAGCTCAACAAAATTAACATTTTCAATCCAATGTTTGAATTGGTAATTCTGATTAATTTTACACCAAGTATCTTCTAGCAGACAGAGACCCTTCTATAACCTATAAAGTTGCCAAATTTTGCTTTTTGGCTACAAGAACACGCCATAATCTTATAACTTCTTAGGCCTTGTTTAAAACAGTGCCAAAACCTTGGTATTGTATACATTTAGTGTGTGTCTGTTGTCTGTAGACGTTTATGCTGGTCTTGGACCGTAATAAAGATTTGATTTGAATTCAATCCAATGTTCTACACTGTGTTGGAAACAGTAATTCCAATTAAAAGAATATTAAAATAGCACCGCTGTCCTATCAGCTCATTCCCTTCTAAGAGCTCACATTCCTACTCTCCCACTGCTTCTTTGACGGTGATGAAAAAATATGGTTGTCTCCCCTCACAGACTCGTGAAGGCAATAGAATTCCAGACTTCTCAGGCACAGAACTCCCAATCTTAAAGGCTTATCTTGTCAGTGGCCTGGTTGAAGTTTGCAATAGGATGTTGGTTTCTGCTACTGACAAAATGAATTGCTGCTCTATCTGCTTCTGTGGATTCACACATTTGCCTCAGTAACAAGAACCCAGGGCTGCTAAAATCACTGGGCTATTGAGCGTCTATAGCATGCAACTTATGCTGAAATCAGTTGCAGCACAGACCTTTTTAATACAACTGAACAATGGTGTGCATATGGAATACTGCAAGACTGAAAAACACAAGTACCGGTACTTCACTCCCATTTGGCTTGGGACACAAGGGAGCATTTGGACAACCGATAAGTTTTACTCACCAGCAATGGGCATAGTTAATAGAACATTCAACCAGTCCAAATTCTTTCTTAGTCTGGGAATTTCCTAGATGGAGAAGAAGTGAAGTGGGGTGGACAGAGAGAGGAGAAAGGCACATTCCTTCTGGGCAAACAGCTAGGGATTTACACGTCAATTCTATTTTTGAAGCTACACCTAGGGTTGTAGACACAATGAGTCCTACATGAGCAGATGCTGAAATAATCAACTGCTATATGATCCAATATCATTATATCAGGCCCCTAACATCTGAGATATTGTTTACACGTGTCAAAGATACACAGTCCAAGCTCAAGCACCCATTTTGGGCATCTGCAGCTAGAACTGCACGCTACTTTAGCAGAAGGCAGGATCATGCAGTCGTGCTTCCCATGCCATTTAAAATTACTCAACCCCACCCCCCACTCTCTAAAAATAATGTGCATGAGTTGCTCTAATAGAGCATATGATGTTCCACAAGGAGCCCCTTTTTGCCTCAGCACTGTCCCAACTGACCTATGCAAGGAAGGAGCTGGGGAGAACCCAGCACAACAAAGTTGGTAGCTAATGTTGGTCCCACTGCAGATGTACAAGTGTGGCCTCGTACTAGTGCCTATAGAGCAGCCTTCCTCAACCTGGTGCCCTTAAGATGAGTTGGACTTCAACTCCCATCCTCCCCAGCCAGCATGGTCAAATTTATCTTCTATAATAATTTAGTGAAGTGGAACATTATATTAATGTATTTTATTTTGTTAAGATTGTAAGCCACTGCGGTAGGAACTTTCTTTTATTGTTTTTTTTTTTACAGTGCCATGTACATTTATGGCACTATATAGATGATGATGATGATGATGATGATGATGATGATGATGATGATGATGATGATGATGATAATAATAATAATAACAATTCCAGTTTTAGAGGTAATTTTATTTGGATCTCACTTATAAAAATATATGGACAAAATAACTTTATGAGGAGGAAGGAATTAAACCAGTTATTTTCAAAAACACACTGACCCGATTTGAATGATTAAACATTATTTGTTAACGTCAAGCCTGGTTATTACTTGGATGGGAGACCCCTCCTCTAGTTTCCTGCATTGAGCAGGGGGTTGGACTCAATAGCCTTGTAGGCTCCTTCCAACTCTATGATCTATGAAATCTATGAACCATGGGTTGTTTGCAAGTAGTCAGGAATAAGAGTGCTGGCTCCCAACTGACTGTCCCCTTCCGCTTTGCTAAACAACTCAGGAATGCCCCATTCCTTTTGTTCACTGTGATGTCTGAACCCAGAAATCTGGGTTGTTGATGGAGAAAGAACCCAGAGTTTTAACTCAAGAATACATCATTAGTTAAAACTCTGGGTTGTTTCTCCCTTAACAACCCAGAGTTCCAGGTTCAGACATCACAGCAAAGAACCCAGGAATGGGGCATCCTTGAGTTGTTTGGCAAAGCAGAAGTGGGCAGGAACCAGCATGCTTGCTTGCTCCCATGTGCTCAAACAATCCATGGTTTGTTAACAATGAGTTGTTTAATTGTGCGAGCTGGGCCACTGAATTTTCAGCTCTGTTCTGGCTTACATCATACCCTCATCAAATGGGAAAGCAAGTGAAGTGGAAGCCATTTAAACTATGAGAACATACTGCAGGATCAACCTTTGCTTATTCAATAAAAACTCAACAACTATAGGATTGTTTTGTGTTAATTTAATCATACAAATATTCATTTATACATTAAGGAAAAAGCATCTTTGTTTTCCCCCACAATGTGCTATTACAGGATTCTCCCCAGACTCAATGAAGCAACACACCATCCTGCTCTACACATGCACTCCCCCCAGAGAGAATAAAGACAGGCTGCAGAATCAACCACTCACTCACACAAGAGAAAAAACAATGGAAACCCAGACATGGGACAGCGTGCATTTCTTAGCCCCAGAGAACTTCGGCTATACTTGTACCTAGAGAGATTCAGGATGTGCTCATCTTCAGCTGGGGGAGGGATGAGTATACATTCCCAAATTCCTGAGGCCTCAGGTTACACCCTTCACCTTTCCCTGCCTCAAATAAGGGCAACAACATAGGCTCAGCCTACTAATGCAGGTTTGATATCCTTCTGCAAACAGAGACAGAGCCTATTTTCAGCCAGAGGTTCTCAAAGCCAGCCCAGTTTCCTAGTCAGAAGTCTGGGAGCTCTTCCATCCCAGGCTACAGTCATATTCTCAGATGCAGAAGTTACCAGCATATTGTCAAACCCAACATAGCTTGGGCTATGGTTAAGCTAACATTTAAAAAAAAAAAGAAGAACCTTGCAAACAAAGTACAAATGAGAAATTCAAACTTCCCTTTGCTAAATTACTTCTTCCCCTCAGGAATCCATCATAATTTTTTCCAGAATGAATCACTAGGGAAACGAGGAGGCAGAGCCAACCACACTTGCTACATAAAGCAGGATGAATTTTGGAGAGTAAGGATCAGCCACTAAATTTCTAAAATCAGGAACATTTTGCTTCCTCCATGACCAAGCAGTATTACATTGGTAAAAGGGGCCGAGGGCTATTTTAACAGTATTTTTCTAAAGATCATGTAGGTGGAGCATGTTCACTAATGTTTGAAGGTGGTGTGAGTGTTTTGTTTTGCTGTAATTACAACAGCCTAAGAGCCACTCACAGCTTTCAAATGTACGTTTTAGTGACAATTTAAGAACTCATGCCAATTCCAAACTTGACAGCATACACAATTTTCCCCAGCCTAAAGAGAGTTTTAGTCCTAGGTGCTACTTAATACTGCCACCCTTTTCTGACAAAGGGCCTGTGCCTTTAACTCTATGACATGCAGCAATTCTACAGGTTCAGCCATCCCCCATTACTGTACCGCCATGCTCTGTAGAGCTACATCTATGGAGTTTCTGCTTGCCGTGCAGTCATTAAAGCCACAGGCCATCCGTTGGGGAGGGGAAAAGGCAGCACTCACTTTCCCTGATTATCACAAGACAGGTATTATGTGCTTCCGTAAACCAAGCCTTTGTGCCTGGACATAAAGGTGTCCTTAACTGTTCAAGTTTGGAAGTGCTGCCCCTAAGCAACCATGATTTTGTCATCAGCCATTTCTATGGCTCCAAAATCATCATATATGCCTTAAAAACTAATGAACCTAAATCTGAGACTTAAGAGGTTCAGTAAATAATAAAATAGATCTTATCATCATGGGAAGAATATTTGACAAAAGAAACCAGAGACAGAGTAGTCAGCAATTCAAATATTCTCCCATTGCAGTCAGCACTGTGGGAATCATCACCCTACTCAGAATACCCGCAAACAGGTATGAGCCCTTTGTAACTATTTATACAGAGATCATATCCAAAGAGAAAAGCAATGTTTATCCCCTGAAAGATCTCAGGAACGAGTGACAATTAGAGGACAACTGTTTACTGCAACCCACCTGAGCACCGGCTCTGGCTTTTACCTTCTTCACTGTAGTGACTGTTTCATTGACAAGAGTCACTTGCACTCAAAAGAGAGGAGACAGCATTTGAGATCACCTGCAGAGAATGTGCACCCCTACATGCTGTAAGAGAACAGTAGTTGGCAGTAAATATCAACTTTACCCCTGCACAGTGGAAAAAACAACACAGTCTGCACAATAACAGCTGGCAGATTAGGTGTGTGAAGTCTGTCAATAACTGGTCTAAAGAGAAAACTGAAGCCATTTTGACATGGCTTGGTAGTTGCCAGTTGTTACCGCTGTTAAGACTTCCAATGTTGCTGCGAGAGCACATGCATGCACACATACACACACACACACGCTCCATCCATCTTATCTTTTACCTGCATATCAATAAAGTTGATTTACCAGAGCAAAGGGAAAAAATAAAACCAATTAAAACCAATCATCATGAGTAATGCTATACATAATCAGTTTGTATACCCTATTTTGCATTTGGAGAATACATTGGTTAAGGTGATTATTTTATTATTCGGAGGGCCTTGCTGGGGAAAGGGTGAAGAAGTAAAGGAAGATATATCCTAGTTCCTACGCTCCCAAGATTAGCTCCTTGCAATAATGTCTCCCAGTGTTCATGGCTATGTTGATATGTGCTTCAATCAGATACATGGCAACAAAATTAAGTTATACATGTTCTCCAGAAGAATAAACACAAATTAGATGCTCAACTGGCCCTAGAAGACTGAATACCTAAACTCCTGCCTCCAATGATCCCAGCCAGAACTGTTTAGACTCTGAAGGTGTTATCCATATATTCTGGTAGGAAGCAGGATTGTGGTTAGCTACACAGAGCATTTAAAAGGCCCTTTATGCCAACAAATGAAACAAGGTAGATTGGAGTATGTTACTTTGGGCCCAACAGTTTTGCATCACACCAATCAGTACATATTCACACACCCATTACTCTTTCAAATAGAGTAGGCAGCTTGGTCTTTTGAATGAGATGAAAGGAAGAGGGCATTGCATATTATTCTATCTTTGGCAGACGGCTGCTGTGGCCTAGTTCAAGTTTCTGAATTAGACAGAGCCCCCCTCCTACTCTCCTCTTCTTTCAAAGTCTTACACTGATGCAAAACCCAAGAATTTCAAGAGACCATGCTCTGATACTTCTCCCTATGGAAATGGACAGCTTGGCCTCCGTTATATATGGCTATCATTCTTCATGGGTTGCACACAGTTAGACCTTAAGCAGCTCCACCCCCTTGATACATACACACACACACACACACACACCAGTCTAGAAAATGAGTTCAGAGAAGCTGATGAACAGAATTAACTGTGTCAGCTGATGATTCTTTCTCCTATATGTTCAAAACAATTTGGACTCTGCCAACAAAGCATGTATCTTTATCCCTGAAGAATCAAACTGATTACCCTAATATACAAAGGAAGATGTGAAGTTTACACCTAGATGTGACATGAAAACTTAATAACTGGTGCGCTACCACTCTAGAAATCAAATTTCTTCTTGGCACAAAACTGATACATACATGCATAGCTGTCTCAAAGACAGTTCTACTGTACATTAAAGAACATGGGAATATTTCAATATGCTAACCATCTAGGGTAAACTTTGGAAATCTAGTAAGAGCATGTGCATGTTTCAAAGCATAAGACAAACCTCCTCCATTATTTCAGTCTTCTTGCCCCATCCATGAATGGCAAAACTGGATCTGAGCAACTTTATCAAATAGAAAAGAACTAGCGGATCACTAATGCACATCATACTCAGAAGAATGATGCCAACAGCAAATTAAAAGGCAAATAACTAAAAAAAGATGTTAAAATTCATGGATTTGGATACTGATAAAGCTAGAAATTAATACCAACTGACATACAAATAGCAGCTGCACTAACCAAGAAAATGCTAAGCAAGCTTCCATTTCATAGTAAGCACATCTCCATAAAAATGCACGCTGTCCCTTTAAAAAAAGTTATGAACAAGAAACAAAAAATTAATATTTGCTCAGACTACAACCGCTCTGTAGGCAAAATAATTTTTTCTTTTTAAAAAGAGATGGCTTTTCCATTTTAATCTTTTTTAAAAATTTCTTTTAGGCTACCTAATGAACTGTGACAATGACTTCTAAACAAAACATTGGTGTATTTTTCTCTCTCATAGCATTGAACAGCACTCCTGAAATTCAGCATTCACACATGCATACTTTAGTTTGTTTTTTTCTTTTCTGGAAACAACTAGTCTTAAGTTATTGTTTGTTTTCTTCTTATCCCAGGATATAGAGACCAAGAAGGGGGTTCATGCTGTATCTTCTATAAGCCACAAGAACTCCCCCTCCCTCCCAAGTGCGTTCTTTGTCAAATTTTCTTCTCGACGATACCCGTTTTTGTTTTTAAGACTGTCCAAAGGGATAAGGACCATGAAAACCCTGGAAGAGAATTAGAGACAAAAAATTAATTTCAGCAGGGAGTATAAGCTAAGCAATGTCTGCTCCAATACATTCCCAACTCAAAACCCCAAGTGCCTGAAATCCTCTACAGCCTAGGTTCCAAAGCCATTTTGCATTCTTTGGATAGGTGCATACATTGTAGTCTAACCCATTCCCTTCCCCATTTCAGTGCTAGACCTCAATGTTTATAGGCCAAAATAAATACCACCAGTGTTATTCCCTCACAACTTGCAATATTTAGTCAGGTATACTGGTCAACAGAGATATCTGTAACACTGACAAAAGCTCTGGAACCGTAGTTCCAGTTTGGGATGTTTTGTACATTCACGGGCTTTGATATACTTGGAATGCTTTAGCAATGCAAATATTAAGTCCCTTCCACGCCTCTGAAAACCCTGACAGCCCATGTTCATAAACTCAGAACAGTCCCAGACCCAACAGTTTACATACAGAAACATACATGGACACACACAGCTGCTCACTAGGCTTGAAGGATGGTTCTGTGTCCCCAGTCAGGGATCCCACATTAAGCTGCAGACCTCATGCACGTTTTGTGGCTTGCAGGCATTGGTACTATTAGCACAGCCAATCCTGTTCAAATTCCAATAAATGCATAGAATAAACTTCCATAAGCTTTATTTGCAATGAGTCAGCTTCCCCTGACTTAAGCCAAGGTAAGCAGCATTGGTATTAAGGCACACTTCTACTAGTTTTCTGTTATGGCTTGCCACTATGGGTAAAACAGCCACAAATGAATGTGTTTAAATGCAGTCTAAATATGCCACCATTTCCTGTCTGGGATGTTTTCATCAGTCATGCTTCATTCTGTTAAATCATCCTTCTAAAACTGTACATTTATCAAATAAATATCCTCTATGAAGTAACAGAAACATATTTGCTTTCTACTTTAACCTACCTAGCATGCTCTGGCACAAAACAAAAATGATAAAAAATATTTTTAATTCCTGGGCTTCAGCAGCAATTTGGGGCTGGGGAGGAAGGGAGGGGGCAGGGAGGGGGTATAGTACTAAACAAAATGTTTCAAATCCTGGAACTACCACATTTTAGGTACCCCAATAATCAGGCACTTTAAAGATATTCCCCAAATTGTACTCTAGCAATAGCAAGTAACCATTTTTTTTCTACCCACAAATCCCACATTAATATGAAGGAAAAGCTGCAGCAGGAACTTTTTTTAAATGAGGGGGTAGGCATGGGAATCCAAGATTGATGTATTCTAGCTAGACTTACCATACAAATCTTTCAGAGCTAACATACATAGTTAGCTGTCAGACATAGTATACAGAGTTTTATAATCTGGGGAATCAGTTGTCTTACACTCCATAAATAATGCAACTTTAACAGACCCAGGAAATTACATTAATAAAGAAAACGGCAAGAGAGAAGTCAGTTACACTGTATACTATACAACATCTTTGGTTCTTGTAGTTATCATAAACAGCTTCATTTGCTATAGGATGCAACCTTTAGAACACATGTGTTTTGACGTTGGGCAAGTTCACATGATACAGCAACCCAACCTGCGAATAAGCTACAAAGTGTAGGTTCTTCGCAGAACAACCCATGGTGCGCCCGACAGACAATCAGGCTTACCGTGGGTTGTTCTCTCCCTCCTTCCCCTGGTCCTCCAGCCATCTTGTCTCCCCCTTCCTGCTCCGATTGCGACCCCTTTTCATTCGCTGTTCGTTTGTTTGCCGGAGCCCCATGCTGCCACCAGTGATAGCTGCTCCACTGATGCCCAAGCGGCGCTTTAGAGCTCCCATCACTAGCTCCTTATCCTTTTAAAAATAATAATAATTGGGCAACACAAATGTGTGCACTTTCGCGAGTCATATTTATTTATTTATTTGATCCTTCACTGGTGCGCACCTACGAGGGACTGAAATGTGCAGTCTTGCATGACCTATGTCCTGGTAAGTGTCTGCTGTCAAAGTCAACCTATCTAGCAAATTTGAGTATTTTGGGGGGACAGGGAAATTTACAGCCATGAAATTTGTCCAAAACAAGACTCGAATTTTCAAGATAGGTTGAACAAAAAGAACCCTTTCTTCTGACAGCTGTCAAAAGAAAGTGCTTGCGGAAAGGGGGTGGAACGTAGATTTCCCCTTTCCAGAGTACCTAGAGGCTAAGTGAACTCTGGAAAAGGTGGAGGGGACTGAGAACACTCAGGGCAATACTAAAAAACTAGAGGATCATCCCTGAAAGGGGGAGATATATTTGCAACCCCCTTTCAGGAGGAAAAATCCTTCATCGCTTTGCTTTTCACTTGACAGCTCGCCAATTGACAGCTGTCAAGTGTGTGCAAAGCAAGTTAAATGCAGCCTTGCTTGGTAAATGTCCATGGATGCTGCCTACGGCACATTGATAGCAGACACTTACCATGAAATTGGCCAGCCAAGGCTCCACATTTCGATCCCTCGTAGGTGCGCACCTGCAAAGGACTGGAATTTTTTTAAAAAAAAATTATGGAAGAAATTACGCACATCTGTGCTGCCCAATTTTTTTTAAAGGGTAAGGAGCCAGTAACTGCTGTTGCAAAGCAGAGCGAATCAGTGGAGCAGCTGTCGCTGGTAGCAGCACAGGAGAGCTCTCCAAGACTGGCAAGGGTTTTTTGCCACTCTTGCCTAGCAGCTCACTTGCCACTTCCTGCAACTCAGATAGGATTGGTCTCCCGGATTCAGATGACACACCAACCCATCGTGGGTTCAACAACCCCTAGAACAAGCCATGAGTTGTCATGGTGGTTTGTTGCAAATAAACAAGCCACCCTGCAGGAAGCAGCCTAGGTATGGACAACACGGCGATGCACTGTGGCTAGTTACACATAATGGGTTGCCGTGTCATGCAAATCCAGTCAATATCTGAAGTAAACAGTACTCTTGAAAACATTACTCCTCACTTTTTAGTGTTATATGTTCGCCCTGGTAGTGCCAGAGTATTTTCATGCTATTAAAAAAAATTGTTTGATTTATAAGAATTCTTCCAGTACTTTTGTTACCGACTGATGTGCCTCTCCTTTTTTTTTGTCTATAATCCAGAGTACAGCAGTGCTGTTTTCACACACAAGATAGCAGAGCAACTATCCTGCACTTTATGCAATGTACCAAATGTTTACGTTATGTTTTATTTTTGAGCACTGGTGAACAAAACAGGATTGGACTGTGTTGGTCTCCAGTCCCAATCAGTAAAAAGTATAACACTTTCTGTTTAGCCCCTTGAGTAAGGACTGGTTCTTAACACCACAACTATCACTGTTGTATTGATATTAACTGGGAAACACCACGGGGTGGGGTGGGGTATAGATTTGCTCCACTACCCCACCCTGACACCAGTTTCCCTCCCAGTGTAGATGTCACCTGAAAATATAGAAAAGTTTGTGGAGAGAAAAAAAAAATTTCATTTCTGTTTGTCATTGAGGTTGAATAAATAGAAGTACACATTATATGTATTTTTAAAAAGGACACTAGCTTTTGATGCACTGCTGCAAAACAAAACAGAAGTCTTCCTGCTTACACTGATGGCAGCCTCAGATAATGCTACTCAATCACCCTCTCTTTCTCATCACTTCCTGGGCCGTTCCTGGTCAGTGCTTCTCCAAACTACCTTAAGCTCTTTTGAATCATTTACGTAAACTAAATACAAACAAAACAGAGCATTTTGTACTATTCTTTGTTCAAAGTAAGCTACACAAATATAATGCAGTAACTCAAAGCTCTTTCCCACAATTCATCTGTTCATTCCTCTAAACTGAGATTTGATCTACATGTTCAGAAAAATAATGTGAAACTGCCTTCCCCTAGTATGTACCACTTCAGAATGTGGGGAGTGGGAGTCACATTTTTAATGTTCCCTTACACAAAAATCTATCCTGTATGTAGACAAACTACCAATATTGAAACCTTTATACTTAACACACACTAAGAGGGGAGCACCCAAAGAATTCTACCAGTTGTCTTCAGTAGTCATTCTTCAGAAATGCAATTTTTATGTTAACTTTTAGTTTTCATACAAATCATATTGAAATGAGGGCACAGAAAAACTATAATACCTTCTCTATTTCCCGTTCCACGGATTAGATTTCAACTTTTCTATGCTAAACTTTCTGTAAAAAGAAGCTTCAGCATGTAGGAGTTCTTACAAAGAAAACTGGCTTAAACAACATTATTAAAAGTTAAGCCATTTCAGAGTATGCTTCTTGGGAAAAATGGCTGGCAAATATTTACCATATGAAGGAAACGTTTGGGAACTTATCAATATTGCACTTATATATACATTTAGCTTTCATCTTATACTTATTTTGTGTGTGCTTGCTTTGTTTAATAGAGAAAATGATGGTTAAAAAAATCGTATGTATATCCTTCTCTTACAGGCTTCTTTCTAGTGGTTTCCCAGCTAGATTGCTGATAAGATCTAAGCCTGATTAGCTTCAATAATGCTTTATCATCTGTTGGTCCCAGACCATCCACTGAGTCCCAACAGAGAAAATGTTAAGCACCACAGAATAAGAAAGTTCAGAGGAATGAATGGTTCTCTCATCCGGTCCTCTGTCTGAAATAAAAACTCAACAGTTTTTAGAATTCAGGAACATGTTTCTGCACTGAAAAGCACAATTTCATTAAGATACATTTTTGTTGCTCCTTTTAGTCTCTAAGGAATACAATACAACAAAATTTCTGGTCCATTTTTCTGCACTGAACAGACTTCATAATGCCCTAAAGTCACTGTGTTTAACATACCTGACCAACTGGAGACATTTCAAGGCATTTTTGAAGTTATTTAGCACCAGTGTAGCAGGAAGAAAAGGAGGAGTCTGGAATTTCCCCAGCATACATAAACTAATGGTAATCTATTATTCTCGCATGTGAACAAATTATTATTATTTATTTATTATATTTATACCCCACCTTTTTTCCTGCAAGGAACCCAAGGCGGCTTACATAATCCTCCTCCTCCTCTCCATTTTACCCTCACAACAGCCCTGTGAGGTAGGTTAGGCTGAGAGTCAGTGACTGGCCCAAAGTCACCCAGTGAGTTTCATGGCCTGAGCGGGGATTTGAACCCGGATCTTCCGAGTCCCAGTCCAACACTCTAACCACTACGCCACACGGGCTCTGCCATTTCATTCTGGTGTAGATCACGAGATGATTCATAGGAATGGTAACCTATCAGTCCCACGTAATAAACAGGGGAACTAGTCTAAGTATTTTAGAATATATTCAGACAAAGCCCTACCAGGAATGTTTTCATTGTCTAGGCCTATTTACAGTGTTCTCCTATCTACCTTGCAGCAGTGGTTGGACAGCATGGCAAGGCAGCATTATTGCTGACACTAACCAAATTCTATGCCTCAGGTTTTCTAACTCTTAGGCCAGGTACAGTATCCGTGAAGGATACTGTAGGTATCCCAGTATCCTTCACGGCAGAACCCATCTTGTCTCCCCATTCCTGCTCTAACTGCTACCCCTTTTCGTTCACTACAGTCCCCCCCTGCCTCAAAAATGTGCAATTGGGGTTGTATTCTTTTTTAGCCCCAGAAATGTGCACAAATGTCTTTGTATTTATTTAGGTATGTATGTAGGTTGGTCTTTTGGAGGTGCGCAAGTGCGTACTTATGGCTGTCTGTGTTTTGCCTGGTCAATGTCTTTATCTGTTTCAGCTATCAAAGGGAGAAAAGTGCAGTTGGTAACACAGATGGAACTTGAGAAGGTGACACTGCATGTAAGCTAATTTGCATACAACTGTTGAGCTATCAATTGAAAATCACTGGTAAAGGGTGAAAAAGCAAAAGTGGATGCACCAAAAAGGAGGTGGTGACAAGGTCTCCCCCTCAGCACTGTAATCTTGGATTTTAAGTGTTGAACTGACAGTTCTCAGTGCTTTCCACATTTTCAACACTTGCCCAGGTCTCCAGCTACTCCAGAAAGGGGAGATATTAATACATACACACACACCCTTTTTGCAGCACTTACTGCTGCGGTTACTGCAGTTCCCTGACAGTTCTAAAAAAAAAAAAAAAACTTTGAGAAGGCGGCTGAATGGGACAGAGTGAATGGGGCCACATGCGGGGAGGTGTAAGTTGTGCTGCTAATAGCATTCCATTTGCTCAACAACTATTTGTCAAATTTGTGCATTTTTTTAAATTGGGAAATACGCAAATTTCATAGCTTGGAAGTAAATGGAGGGAAAATATGACACAAATTTCCTCTCCATTTGCTCCCCAGCCATGAAATCTGCATATCCTAACTTAATGTAAGTCACTTTGCGCTAACATCAAATCTCAGTTGCCATTCCGTTGGGAGAAATCCTTTTGGAGCTCTTCACAGTATTTGGGATTTCATCTTCTTGAATAATCTACTTCTAGTATCATCCATTTCACTGTTATTTTATGAAAAGTTTGAACAGCATGTGTCTCAATACAGATGCTTGGGTGCTTCCACGGTTTGTTTCTCTATGTTATGAAAACTATTTGGTGGTGGTGGTGATTATTATTATTATATTTATTTATAACCCGCCTTTCCCCCAGTACTCAAGGCAGCTTTACAACATACATAGAAGGATTTTGCGTTTTCCTGCTAAGTATGTTCACAGCATTGCTGATGTCTGGCCTACTCACATTTGCCAAATATAGCAGGCTTCCAATAACACTTTGATATTTCCCAATATCTTCAAATTCAGTGTTATCTGTGTGTTTCTGATATTCAAGAGTCATTGGAGTGGTAACTGGGTTACAATTCTCCAATCCATGAATTTCCAGCAATTTCTGAATTTTTCCACTTTGTTCAACCAAGAAAGAACCTTCCTCATCCTGGGATAATTGCATGCCAAGATAGTGTTGTACCAAACCTAGATCTTTCAGTTCAAAGTGTGCTTGCAATTCTTTTGCAATTTTGTCTTTTTGACTTACTGATTCTGTTATCAGCAATATATCATCAACAAAGACTAACAAATACACCCAATGTCCCAATTCTGTGTGACATGTGTACAGACAGTGATCAGCCTTGCTTTGTTTGAATCCCAAACTAATCAAAACTCTGTCTAATTTTTGGTTCCAGCACCTTGCTGCTTGCTTCAGCCCATATATGGATTTGTGCAAACGACATACAAGACTGGGATTTTCTACAAAACCTTTTGGTTGTATCATGTAGATTTCCTCTTGTAATTCACCATATAGGAAAGCAGTTTTTACATCAAAATGAAATGCCATCATTTTTCTTTGTGCTGCCAATTTCAACAACAATCTTACAGTTGCATACCTTGTTGTTGGTGCAAACACGGAATCAAAATCTATCCCATGTTTTTGTGCAAATCCTCTTGTCACGAGTCTTGCCCTGTACCTTTCCACCTGCCCCTGGTGATTCGTTTTCACCTTGTACACCCATTTACAGGTGATGGCTTTGCGCCCTACAGGTAAAGATACCAGACTCCATGTTTTGTTAACATGCATTGCATTAATTTCATCCTGCATGGCTTCAAACCAATCATTTCTCACCTTTGGTTCCATGCTCTGGATTTCCTCAAAACTTTGAGGTTCTAAAGCTATTTTGAGAGCTTTATGTACAACAGTTTTGCCACTTTGGAATTCATCCTGATATCTAACAGGTGTTTTACGTTCTCGGGTTGAACGCCTTAGAGATTGTTCACCTCCCTCCTGTTCCCCAGATATCTGCCCAGTGGTTTGTTCTGTTTCAGAAACTTCCTGCTGTGTTTCAGCCATTGAATGCATTGGCAATTCCACCAGCTGTTTCTCATCATGTGTTTGCTTGTGAAAAATCACATCTCTGCTTAGAATTACCTTTCTGTGTTGTGCTGACCATAACCTGTAACCTTTTGTTTGTTCATCATACCCCAGCAGAAAACATTCAAAGCTTTTAGCCTGTATTTGAACAAAACATCTGCACCCAAAAATTCGTATGTGTGCTATCTTTGGTTTCCTCCCATGAAACATTTCATATGGAGTTTTCCCAGTTGTGGTGTTAGGTAATCTGTTCAGTAGATAATTTGCATTTGAAAGTGCATCCCCCCAGAAATGGTTTCCCATCTTTGAGTCAGCTAATTGAGCCCTCATCATTTCCTGGAGTGTTCTGTTGCGTCTTTCAGCTACGCCATTTTGAAACGGTGAGTTTGGGGCTGTGACTTTGTGCCCAATGCCCTCACTTTCCAAGAATTTCTTAAATTTTGTACTCATGTACTCTCCCCCACCATCTGTGAGCAGTTCACCTATGGGGTATTGTTTGAATCTGTTACCAGCCCATTTCACAAATGATTCAAATTTCTCTCGTACCTGAGACTTATGCTTCAGAAGATAAACAAATCCAAATCTAGAAAAGTCATCAATGAGAGTCATGTAGTACCTATTTCCCCCATAGCTTTCTTCAAATGGCCCAGCAACATCAGAGTGTACCAGCTCAAATATTCTTGTGCTCACTCTATCACTGTGTTTCTGAATGTTAGTCCTGTGCTGACTTTGCCTGCCTGCATACTTCACATTCCACATAATTAGAACAAGGTTTCATTTTCATGCCCTCACACAGACCTGGCATCTTCTCGATGCTCCTGAAATTAGCATGCGCAAAACGTTTGTGGAATAAATGTATACAATTATCATGAGGCTTACAATTTGCATATTTCACACTCTCATCATGTGTTACAAATGGATTTATAACATACAGAGAATTCTGCAAATCACCTTTTGCACAGACTGTCCCTTCACGTGAAATCACACATTTGCTGTCTGAAAAACACATTTCATAGCCATTTTGAGCTAATTGGGAAATACTTATCAGATTTGTGTCCAGTTCCGGAACAAACAATGCTCTCTGTTGACCCAAAGTAGCAAATTCAATTGTTCCTGCTGCTGAAACATCTATTCGTTTCCCGTCAGCTAATTCCACATGCTGACCTGTACATCCATTTTCTTCCAGAGATTGAAATACGTTCCTGGAGTTAGTCATGTGATGAGAAGCTCCAGAGTCCAAAACCCAAAAACCATTTGAAACCCCCACCCTTGCAATCAAACTTTTTCCCGTTTTAACTGCCTCTTCAGGTGTGCTTGTAGTTTCCGGTTTCTTTCGTTTCTTTCTCTGTTTACATTGTTTTTTCAGATGATTTGTAGATCCACAATTAAAGCATTTTTTCACTTTTAAAGCAGCAGCTTGGGTAACTCCCTGCTTGTTGCTGCTCCCTTGGGCTGTTTATCACATCAGCTGAGCTGTCTGCAAATTTACAGCCAGAATTGTTTTTCTTTCCTTGGCGCTTTTCCCACTCAGAAAGAAGTTTGCCTGACACATATTCCATTGTCAGATTTTGATCTGGCTGCCCCTCCATCAATGTGACAATTGTGTCATATGATGAGTCAAGACTAGATAACAGAATAGAAACCTGGTTCAATGGATCAATAGTCATCCCTTGATTTCTCAGCCTGTTAAACAAGTCCCGGATCGTACTCAAATGCTCTGGCATAGAGCCACCTGGTTGCAAGCTTAATTTGTACAGCTTTCGTGCCAGCAAGATTCTGCTGCCCGCTGTTTGCATTTGATACGTATTCTACAATACATTCCAGATCTCCTTTGCAGTGTTTTGGAACTGGATAAATGGCACTTGTGAGCTTTCAACAGATAAACAAAGAATTGCTTTGGCTTTATCGTCTCGCTCCTTCCATTCATTGTATGCCTGATCCCCCACTGCAACTGGGCCCTGTGTTACTACAGTCCAAAGTCCCGCATGGGTTAAATACCGTATTTTTCCGTCTATAAGACGCCCCCATGTATAAGACGCCCCCCACCGGGCAGTTTCCCAACCGCGCGGTTCTCTCCTTGGCTTACTTCCGTGTATAAGACGACCCTCAATTTTTAGTCTAAAAATTTTAGGAAAAAGTATAGTCTTATACATGGAAAAATACTGTAATGCTGCATCTGGAAACTCCACAGCACATAGTTCGAGCCAGATAATTTTTCCACGATTTGTGGATTCAGGGATTGTGCAACAGCCATTTCTGTGACCGGGGGATTTTCTTCCTCCTCCCCTCCAGAAATCTCAGCTTCGCTTTCTCCCTCCAAGCTGTCGGCCTTGAAACTTGCCTTCAAGCTGTCTAAGTCAGCCAGCCGATATCTCCCCCTTTCTTCCCCCTCCTTACCGGTTGAAGGACCAGGAGATATTTTTTCTTCTTTGATGTCTTCCTCCTCTGCCATTAATCACTGCAATCACCGGAGTTGAAGCTGCTGCTTAGCTGTGTTAAAAAACAGGTCCTGCTGCTGGAGCTGGCGCTGACCTTCGCCTGGTTCCGAACTGGTACCGGTCCGGTTCTGGTTCTGGTCCAATCTGGGCCCATAACCCTGTTGTTGCGTGTGTGCTCGTGAGCAGCAGAGTGCGTGTGCGCATGAGCAGCAGAGTGCGTGTGCGCATGGGAGATTTTAAATCCTGTCTGTGTGCTAGCAGAGGCCTGTTATTCCACACACAGATCTTCCAGATCTCAGCTCCCCCCTTTACGCAGCGTGCAGTGTGTTGTGAAGATGCCAGCCCAGTCTGCCTGTAATCCAACTTGCTTCCAGCTTCCCCGTTTGCAGATTAATCCATGGAGTCAGGAAACACTCTGTAACACCACAGGTCTAATTCTACCTGTTTATTCACTTAGCAAGTAAAGTTCTACAGAGTATACATTTCCTAGTTACAGTCCATGTGCAGAGTATAAATGCATAGCAAGCATTACATCCAGTGGAGTAAGTTGAGCTTCACTCCACCTCAGCAAAGGTGTTACATTGTTGCAGTGACAAAGTCCAGCAAGAAGAACAAAAAAGAAGAGAGAAAGCAGTCCTGCCTCTCTCTAAGATGGGTTCAGACAGAAAACAAGTTAGCACGTCATCAGAACATACAAACCATGTGACTAGCTCATAATGCTCCCACGGTCTAGGCTTCCCATGCGAAAAACACGAGAAAGACATAACAAACTTGTTTACAGCCATTCTGTTCTTTCCATGTGTAAACAGTGTGCTACAGCTGGTGAAGTGATACATATCACAACAACCTTACCCTCCAGCTCCCATGTTTTAACTACAGTCATGCCTTGGATTGAGAGCATAATTCGTTCCAGAAACGTGCTTGTAATCCAAAACACTCTTATATCAAAACGAAATCCCCCAAAAAAATTTGTACAGAGATTTTTAATTTAAGCCATACTACAGTACTTGTATTGCAAGATGTCGCTTGTATATCAAGTAATAAATAAATAAATAAATATTTAAAAATTTGCTTGTCTTGCAAAACGCTCTCAAACCAAGTTACTTGCAATCCAAGGTATTACTGTAGTTTTCAATCCATGATAGCCTCTTTCCCCATGACATGATTTCTGAGCTTCTTTAGGGCTCTTTGCTGAGGGACTGTCAAAAGCTTTTTGTAAGTCCACCAGATCAACCTTACCTGCATACAAGTTACTGATACTCTCCAAGAATTCTATAGGTAAGGAAGACAAGACCTCCTTTGCCAAAGCTGTACCAATTCTCTCACAGCAGACTTTGTTCTTCTATGTGTTTAATTATTCTACTTTTAATCTACCCTGGAGCTTTAAAAAAACAACAAGTGGTGTTACTTTAATAACCTTCCTTTAGTAAAATGGCCGATTTTTAGTGAAGAGCTGCATACTTCATATAAATAATTTAGAATTATTTAGGAATGCCCGGATGAATATCTTCCAGTCCCTGTGACATGTTATTTTTTAATTTGTCTATTAGTTCAAGATCAACATTTGGTCACCACAGAGTTCTCTAATATATGGTACACATATATGATAGTGGTTTTAACTAACCCCCCAAGCTCTGTGAAGAGATTTGATCCTCCTGTACCATTCAACTTCCTTTTAACCAATTGAGCAATTTCTCCTTGTGTAATTAAATGCAACTATACGGGAGTTTCCGAGCAATTGTCCATTGAGTTTGATATGCTGTGGTCACCGTTTCTAAGCATTTCAACACTAATTACATCTTACACCAAAACCTGGGCATGGCTTAAGATTAAATCGTTGCCTTTCCTCTTGCTGGTTCTATGACTGACTGCTCCAAGGCACAATCATCAGTTGTATCTAGAAATATTGTCTCTGTCATGACTTGAATTTACATTACCCAGTCCATTTTAGGGTAGTTGCAGTCACATATAGACTACTACACTATGGGTTTGTTTGCATGATCAGACAGCCCACCATGGCTTATTTAAGTCGTGGTGGGCTGCAGCATGTTACGGTAGTCATTTTGATATTCAAGCTGTGACCATGGCTTGATGTGTTGTCTGAACCAGGCATGGGTGGGTTGTGTGAGCATCAAATAACCCTCACAGAACCCATGGCCTGTTTTAGGGTTATGCAAGGGATTATTTAACCCTCACCAACTCATCCCCACCAGGTTTGGACGATATAACAAGCCGTGGTTGCGGCTTGTATTTTTAGGATGGTGCCTGCAGGTGCCGTAGCTCATCATGGCTTAAATACGCCTTGATGAGATGCGGCTATCATGCGAACCTGGTCTATCTGTTTCAATTGCTGCCTAACACATTTTACTCATCCTATTTTCAAGCTTACACCAACTCAATTACTCCATTGCCCAGAATAACATAAAGTAAAGCATGCTCAATGGCTTTAGACTTGGTCTGCCTTTATAGACAACAAAAACAAGCTATCAATATTACACTGGATTGTGAAGGGTATGATTACACAAGTTTGTATATATGTTTATGCATAAGGCAGCAAAATATTTTACTAAAATCAAGATGCAAACACCAAGAGGTCAACCAAACAATGACTGGATTCGCACGAGAACCCATCGTGGATGACAAGCCACGGTGGGTTGGTGTGTCATGGGAACCTGGACCGATTCCCACAGGGTGGCTTGGTTGTGGGCAACAACCCACCCCAACAACTCATGGCTTGTTGTTTGAAGCAAAATAGATTTGTCATGTCGTCTAAATCTGGGTGACAGACCCCATTGGGGGTTACGGGAAGCGGCTAGTAAGCCGCTTGGAAAGAGTGGCAAAAAAACCCACAATGCTGCTCTTGCTGAGCTAGCTTAGGCCACTGCAATTTTTTTAGTTGGACTTGCACAAGTGCGCACTTACATGGGTCCAGAATGGCAAACCTCGCCTGGGCAGTGTCCTGGAGGGGGTGGTGGTGACTGCTGTCAAACTGCAGCAGGCACCCACCAAGGGCATTGACCCAGAGAGGCTGCAAAGAGCTTTATTTTTCAGTTTGCTTTCTCTTGACAGCTGTCAAAAGGTGAACTGTCAAGAGAAACCAAAGCCGTGAGTGATCTCTGCTCGCGAAAGAGGGTGGCCAGTAGATTCAGGTTTTTTTTTTACAGGGACATATGCAGGCATGAATGCATATGTCCCTTTAAAAAACTATGGGTAGCCCTATCAGAAAACCCCTTTTAAAAGGAACCGTGCTCTCATAAAAGGGGTGGCTCGTACTTTCCCAATGCACCTAGAATTTCGGGAAAGGGTGGAGAAGTGCGAGGACCCTGACAAGTCAGGTCCAAAAAAATCCCCCTAGAGGATTTCACCGCGAAGGGGGTGATCTATTGGCCACCCTCTTTCACGAGCAAAGATCACTCGCAGCTTTGGTTTCTCTTGACAACTTGCCTTTTGACAGCTGTCAAGAGAAAGCAAAGTGAAAAATAGCACTTTGCAGCCTCTCTGTGTTAATGCCCATAGTGGGTGCCTGCTGCACCTTGACAGCAGACACCCTCCAAGACATTGCACAGGCGAGGCTAGCCATTTCGGACCCACACAAGTGTGCATTTTTGCAACTCAGATTAAAAAATTAATTTAAAAAATGTTTGAAAACATTTGTGCAAATTTCTTGCGCTATTTTTTTTAAGGAGGTGAAAACCAGTGACAACCCCTCCAATGTGACACTAGGGCATTTTGAAGAGATTGTCACTAACTGTCACCTCGGAGATTGCAAAAAGCGATCTCCCGGGGAAAAATAGGGGAGGAAATGAGGGGGGGAAAGCTGTGGCAAACGCAAAAGAGCTCGTGATCGTGGCGGGGGGGGAGAGAAGACAAGTCAGTCCTGCCGTGGAATTCCCTGGGATACCCGTGGAAAGACCGAGGGGAAGGGGGGGACAACCCACGGTGAGCCTGATCGTCTGTTGAGTGCACCATGGGTTGCTTCATGAACAACCCACCCCGCGAAGCTTATTTGCAGGGCGGGTTGTTGTGACGTGCAAACCCACCCAATTTAAAGTAATGATTTAAAATCTAGTAAAAACAAAAGGGAAAGCTAAAGAAGTTAACACATTCTGCTGAAAACCTTCCATTATTACATTTTAGCTGCTTAAATCAGAAGCCAAACCTGGCTGACTAAATATATTTCAACGCTAACCACCTAATACAGTTCCAATTTTAAGTGTACTCTTAAAAAAACAACTTTGTACATTGTTGCCTTCCCAAACCAGCATGCAGCATCTGAGGAATATGAGATTAACAGAATGTTTAAACCATTGGAACATGGTCATGTTTTAGTTTGTTTGTTGGCTTCATTTTGTTGGATAAGACAGAAGCACAATGGGAAGCTACACATTCTGTACAGAAGGGCTATTACAATACGGGCCATGGACTCATAACCTCCCCATTCTCCTGTATCCCCAGGGCACCTACCTTACTGTATGTCACTACTGATAAGTTGTTCGAGTGACTGCTGGGGGAGAGATTTACAGAGTTTTGTGACAGTTCAGTCTGATCTTGTTCAATTTGGTCAGGAGCAGGCCCCCACGTGTTTTTGCTGATTGTGTCTAGCTCGGAACCCCCAGGGTCTTTTAAGTTGTTTTCATCTGGTTGCCTGTTCTTCTGCGGAGAGGCGAATGGGTTAAAGTTTCCTTCTACCTTGCGATGTGGTTGTGTGTTGAACTCTGTTTCAAATGATGACAGCTGCTGCGTTACTCCTAAAAGTCCTCCAACTTCCACACTGAGGATCACCCAGATGATGTCTGTGAAACAGAAATTTGGGTCAGCACAGGGTATAATTTACACCTAAACTCCATCACCTCTCAAAAGTTGCCATGCTGCTTATGAGCAAGTGTGTGTAACAAAAGACCAGGTGCAGCTCACTGCAAAAGGCCAAGTACAGTTCTCATACACTGGAGGCATTACAACAGGGTTAATTGCCTGGCAAAATCCATGCTGAATGATTTTGCATTCTGAAATTTTGAAGGTAGCAAAATACTGCCACCTGCTGTTAATCATAGTATTTAAGTGCCTCCTTAGCACAATATGGATTATACCAAGAGCCTCCAACTAGGGAAGGCCAATGCTATTCATATATTTCATTTGCCTCATCTTCCTGTTGAAAGGAATAGCCAAGTCTGAGTGTAAACACTGCTGACTATGGCAGTCAACAGGAGATAAAAACAGGAAAATGGGCAATAATGGGCCCTGCAATAAAATGTTGCAATATGGAATGCTCCTATTCTGTTATCCTTAAGGATACTTCATCATGCCCTCATCCAGCTTTTCTGCTTTTTTCCCTTCAACTGTCAGCCAATATTCTGTGGTCACTGCGCATGCTCCCCCTTAGGTGTCTTTCCACTTTTGCAACTACTCCACTTTCCACTACTTACGGACTGATACTTGGAGAATTTAGCTTGCTATTATTTATTTATTTATTATATTTATACCCCGCCTTTTTTTCCTGCAAGGAACCCAAGGTGGCTTACATAATCCTTCTCCTCCTCTCCATTTTATCCTCACAACAACCCTGTGAGATAGGTTAGGCTGAGAGTCAGTGACTGGCCCAAAGTCACCCAGTGAATTTCATGGCCGAGCAGGGAATAGAACCCGGATCTCCTGGGTCCTAGTCCAACACTCTCACCACTACACCACACTGGCTCTCTACTTAGTATACATGCTGGTGGAGTGAGCTGACTAAGATGCAGGAAAAATTCCAGTATGCATCATATACATTGCACATAATAGTGCAATGGACAGGCACTGTAAGAAAGCTTCCCTTGGAAGCACAGCATAAGCCTGTATTTCTAATGAGGAAATGCTAGTATCATGAGCACGATCAATCTTTCAAAAGAAAGCAACCCAGTATTCATTTCTAATTATATTTTAAAGTGAAAATACAAGAGGCGATATTCTCAACCTACATGTACTTTTGCAGAACAATTATTCCATTTTATTTATGTATTACCTGAAAAGGTTGAATTAAATAATGACCCAGATATTCTATGCATATTTTCCAGAAACAGTGTTAGGAATGCCCACATTTCCAAAGAACACCATAAGTTACCCCAGGAAACAGTGGCCTAGTTCACACAATCACCGTAGCCCACCGTGGCTTATTTGCAGCACATGTCAGCAGCCACTGTGAATATATAAGTGGCGGTGGGCAGTTGCCAGGGCTTATTGCGATGTTCGAACCTGGCGAGGGTGAGTTGTTGCCATGGTTAACAAATCACCCACACCCCATGGGCTGTTTTTGGGTTGTGGGTGGTTTGTTAACCACAAAACAACTCACCCTGCATGTCACGATAAGCCTCGTCAATTGCCCATTGCAACCTGAATGTGCACAATGGCCGCTGGCACACAGCACAACCCACCTCCAGCGATTGTGCAAACCAGCCCAGAACCAAGAAACAGTATTAATGAATGTTAAAACACCTGTTCTATTGATTCACCTGTCCTTTAAGAAATACCTGTTGTAGAAAATACCTATTTTTCAAGCATCTGAAATGGCTGTGCTTAGGAGCATAATGGCATAGATTCCAACTGAAGTCAGACAGAAATTTTGCTGGACTCATTTTTTGCAATTTCCTCCTTGACTTAGCAAGGAGTGTAAAGTTTCCTCCAAAAGGGCAAAAATCCTATGGAAAAGATATTGCCTTCACTGTAAATCACACTCCCTCTCCCTATTCTGGAAATGCTCTTGCCAAGAAAAGGGAAAGAATCACTCTTACCTCCTCTGAAGTGGCTACAGCAACTTCATTAAAGGCACAATCTTATGCATGTTTAGACAGAAAAACATCCTATAACTCCCAGCATTCCCTAGCCAGCATGGCTAGCTGGGGAATGCTGCAAGTTGTAGGACTTTTTTCCGTCTAAACATGCATAGATTGTGCCCTAAAGGAGTCACTCTTCAGCAATATGCAGAGTTGATCCTTTGTCTCACACCTGCCAAGAGACGAGAAGGATCATGCAACTCACAGTGCTGCAAACAGCCCGGTTTAAAGTGGTAGTTGCCACCTTAAAGTGAACATTTTCATCCATCTGTGTGCCTCCCTGAAAGACAGCCACAATGGGGGCCCTTTTAGTGTGGTATAAAACATCATACACACAAAAAGAATACCTGAACCAAGTCAGTCCTATAATTCTCTTACCAAGTAGGTCAGTAATTGTTAACAGATATTATTTTGACATGAACTGACACAGTCCTACCAGTACCGAAGGCTGCTCAAACAATACAAGTAAATGAAAAGGCAGCACTTACCTCCATAATAGAGTCCTGTGGCAGTGCACATCCGCCACTGTCCTTGATACATTCCCGCACTACTGGGGCTGCACATCTGAACGCTGACATCCGCAATCTCCTGGGGCTCCAACGATCGGACCATCACCATGTTCACATGGCCAAACTGGTCTCCCCCGACGTACTTAAGACAAACACCTGGAGGCCATGCTTCTGTCCCTGAGAGTTGGCAAAGATGGCATTAAAGCATTTGTCAATGGAAAGGGTACATTCACTCAAGATATGGCAAACACATTCATTAATGGGTAATACATTTACCATTAATATGTATGCTGCCTCATTAAGCAGCCAAGAAACTGTTAGTAAATGCCTGGTAAAAGACCATTTGTCAACCATTTATAGTGATTAGGGTGATTATTGGTTGAGGTGCAATTCTTTGGTATGTGCGTGCGTGCATGCAAGAGTGACTCCCAGCCTTACCATGAATTGACATGCTTATCCATGAAGTTAACATATCTGATAAGTCAGATGGGGGCTCCTTTTTGGCAGCGCATTGTCAGAAGCTTTGGTGTCCACCCTTACTTTCAGAAGCACAAAGGGAATTCCATACGCAACCTAACTTAACTTGTTACACAAACCCCAAGACTCTATGGGGTACTTAAACTAGCAAACCCAGAACTATAAGTAAAGAGCATACATGACTATTAAGCCCTGTTCAGGTAGAGTTGGGGCCATGCATGCTGGCCCCACCCTCCTCAGATCAGACCTGCTCAGTTGAATCAGCAAGGTCTGAAAAGAAGTTCTACTTGCGTTTGCT